>NC_069425.1:44311922-44379422 GCF_026875155.1 Cherax quadricarinatus | reverse complement strand
TGGTGGTGGAGGTGGTGGTGGAGGTGGTGGTGGAGGTGGTGGTGGAGGTGGTGGTGGAGGTGGTGGTGGAGGTGGTGGTGGTGGTGGTGGTGGTGGTGGTGGTGGTGTGGTGGTGGTGGTGGTGGTGGTGGTGGTGTGGTGTGGTGTGGTGGTGGTGGAGGTGGTGGTGGAGGGCGGGGTGAGCACCCCAGCATAATGTTGTGACGAAAATCAAAGGCCTACCATACAGGGGGGGGGTCTTTTTTCGTCAGTGCATTCTGCTGGGTAGCAGCCATTAGGAAGATGTCTCAGCCTGCTGCCACACTTCACAGTGACTTCTCATTGCTCACATGGCTGCCGTAGTGAGACGGGTAGACGTCTACTCGTCCTCATCCCAACATGGCATTCTTCAGGTCACCATGCGTCACTCACACCTCACTCTCCACCTATATATACAGTGGACCCCCAGTATACGATACTAATCCGTTCCCGAGAACTCATCGTATGCCAAAATTATCGGAAGGCAAATTAATTTTCCCCATAAGAAATAATGGAAATCAAATTAATCCGTGCGAACACCCAAAAGTACTATGAAAAATAAGTTTTACCACATGAAATATTAAGTTTAATGCACACAAACTGAAGAAGACATGCACAGTTAGTAGTACTCTACTAACAATAGAATACATGACACTTACCTTTAATGAAGATCTGGTGATGATTGATGGGATGGGAGGAGGGGAGAGTGTCGAACTTATTGTTTAGAAGGGGTATCCCCTTCCATTAGGACTTGAGGTAGCAAGTCCTTTTCTGGGGTTACTTCTCTTCTTTTAATGCCACTAGGACCAGCTTGAGAGTCACTGGACCTCTGTCGCACAACAAATCTGTCCATAGAGCTCTGTATCTCCCATTCCTTTACGATTTGTCTAAAATGGGCCACAACATTGTCATTGTAATAGTCAACACGGCTTGCAATAGCTGTGTTAGGGTGATTTTCATCCATAAAGGTTTGCAGTTCAACCCACTTTGCACACATTTTCTTAATTTTTGAAGTAGGCACAATGGATTCCACAACTGGCATAAGCTTCTCAGGGTTAGCCCCAAACACTTCAAAATCTTTCTTAATTTCCATACTAATTCTCACCCTTTTTACCACAGGGTTGGCACTAGAAGCTCTCTTGGGGCCCATGGTGACTTATTTTGCAGAAACAAGCACCAAAAACACTGTGATAATATGAAATGTACCGAATGTATGCTTAGATGCGAGCACACTGGCTGGCTTGCAAACACTGGCACTCACGTGGACGAATCGCGTGTGGTGGGTTTTTTAACGAGTGGCGAGGCAAAATTTTGGCGTTAAAATGTATTGAATACCGAATTTAATGTATACTGATGCCATCGAATACCCGGGGTCCACTGTTATGTCTTTCTACCTCTGTATGCTAGAAGTGATCAAGGTCCCAGGACCGAAATGTTTTCTAATAAATATGTCATAGCCTTTGCTTATGTGTCTTTCTAAACCAACTATTGTCTTAACCCCTTGACTGTCACAACCCCGAATCCTGATGTGTCTCCTGGTGTCGCAAAAAAAAAAAAAAAAAAAAAAAAAGTCCCATGAAATGATAGAGAATCTTTTCCTGATTGCAATGACACCAAAAGAATGAAATTTGATGGAAAACCAACGGAATTATGCTCTCACTAACTTAGTGACCTAGGCGATATTTACGAATTGGCGATTTCGCCCACTTTGAGCCCTATTTTCAGCTAATTCCATTGTTCCAGTCGACCAAACTCATAGCAATTTCTTTAGAACTCCATTTTTTCTATCGATTAAGTACAAGAAACTGCCCATTTACCAATTTCAACTACCCAATAACGTGGTCAGAAATTTGCAATTTGGCCAATTTCACGAAAATTAAAAAATATGTCAATTTCAAAATAGGGTCCATAATGAACAATGCAGACATTCCTGGCTCTAAAATAACATTTTCTATGTTCATCAGTCATGTCTCCAGGCCCCTTTGATATTACCCTTGCTTTCTATTTTGAATTTTTATTCAAACAAAAAATAGAAGATTTACTGTTATGCAGACTACTGCAATATTGTACTAATTGTATAAATAATGTCAACCCATTCATGACTGCATATTAGAGTGGCTAGTTGGACATTTAATGGACAATGACATCATTTGTTTACTTTTGAACATCGGCAAAAATCAAACATTTCCCCTACTTTGAGCTCCATTTCAAGGTTCTTTTCAAGTAAAACAAATCAAAATTGCCTCTATTTCTATAATATGTTTTCTATTCTATCATACGAGACCAAGAAAACGAGAATACAACCATAAATACTATATGAAAATAGTCCACAAAGTCGGCATTTAAAAAAAAAAAAAAAAAAAAAAAAAAAAAAAAAAAAAACGGTCGGAGTTTTTTTTTCTCATTATGCACTGTGTGCTGCAAGATTTTTTTTTTATATGGTGCACACTGACCACACAGACCCATTCTCTCACATGTGGGCCTACCAGCTTTCTCCTGCTTGATTTGAAGCCGCTAGAATTTACAAGTATATATACGTCAAACACGGTGGCTCATAAGACGTATATATACGACAAACAGTCAGAGGGTTAATTGACAGTTAACTATAAAATATTTTATTTTTTTGTTTTCCTTTGCCAGATGTTTAGTATATAATCCAATTTTCTTCATGTACTATAACTATACATTCAATTTATGTGGATTCACTTTACACACAGTTTGCCAGGAAGATAAGATTTTGAACCCAGAGGATTAGAAACTCAGGATAACCCAAGAAAGTCCATGTGTCATTGGGGACCACCAGTCTTATTTCCATTGGGGGTCCCTTAATCTTCTCCCCAGGATGCCACCAACAACAGTCGACTAACACCCACATACCTACCTACTGTTAGGTGAACAGGGGCAAGTGGTGTAAGGAAATGCCCAACATTTCACCAGTGCTGGAGAGCAATCATAGACACTCAGTGTGTGAGCCAAGATATGCAATCAACCAAGCCACAAGCCTCCCTCATGTCAATCAAGTGCTTATGGTATATTACATTTAATATACTATAAACCAAGGAATGCTAGATTAGGTCTTGTTACTAACAGTGAGACTCGGTAAATAATATTTGTCTTATCTACTCACCAACGGTTGACAGCACTTTAGAGAGCATGTAAAAAGTATAAACACAGTATATTATATATATATATATAAACTTATTTATTTCAGCAGAAGTACAAAAGAGTTAAATAAGAGGACATGCATTATACTGCATATATAAATAGTATTCTGGAACATGCCATATAAAGACATGACAATGCCCATGTAAGAATAACTTCAGTCCTACTGGAAAGGAATTTCTTAAGCTGCCATGCATACCATACTCAGAGGAATGTCTGAAGGTAATTTCATTGACCTAGTGAAGTCTCCTAGCTCGTGCTAAATGATTTTGTTCACTCGTGTATGAAAATTTTCCTGGGTAATGGAAACACAACCAGCATTTGTTTTCACCATTTAACCAATTCAAAACAGAATATCCACACACTGCAGATGCAGCCAGTCGAGTTAAAAAGTACACAACATACACAAATTATATCCATACATTATACAAGGGAAATGTTTACTATAAAACAGCATTACCCTCAGTACAATACAGGGAATCATACAAATGTTTCGACTCTCATTAAAAGTGCACACTAATTAATCATCCTTCTGGGCTATGAATTCTGATGAAAACATAGTCAAGAAAATTATACACTGTACTAAATAATAATAGGGAACTACTATGGTGTTACTTTTTTATTTTTTTTTAACCATGCCAGCTGTCTCTAGCAAAGATATGGTGACCTCCCCCCCCCCCATTCCCCTAAAACACAAAAGAAGCATACACCATAATTCATTCAACAGCTGTCTTGCCAGCTACTGAACCTCTAAAGTGCAACATTTCCCATCCATAATTCAGAGTGCAAGTACTGTACTTCTCACCCGTATGACTAGTTTGGCTAACTGGTTTCCCTGAATCTTTTCATAGATGTTATCCTGCTCACATTCCAACAACATGTCATGCCATAAAAGCTCACTTTTATCTAAATTCTTGTATAATATTCCCACCATGTTTCTCTCAAACAGACCTCTCCACTGTCCCTAGCTTCCCCCTCAATGCAACATTTAAAACATGTTCCTCATATCCATATAAAAATGTGGGTACATGTCCCTATATACAGTGGAACCTCAAATATCGAACTTTCTTCAGTCCAGAAGGCTGTCCAAGTGCTGTTACCGAATGAATTTATTCCCATCAGGAATAATGTAAATTAGATTAGTCCATTTCAAACCCTCAAAAATACACTTACATAATTGGTCGAGTTGGGAGCAGTTCGATTTTTGAGGTTCCACTGTACTGGTATATTCCCCTTTTTGCCTCCACAGATAAGTTTCATTCTATAGATTCTACAACATTCCACCCATCTTTTTCCCCTCATCCATTTTATGGTTCACCTCATCTTTCATAGACCGATCTGCTAACATGCCTGCTCCCAAAATTCTAAAAACATTTACTTTCTTCATACTCACTCCCTCTCCCCAATCTGGTGTCAAATCTTTCAGTTCTCAATTTTTTTTTTTTTATTCATCACCTTTCCTTTTTTTTTTTTTTTTCTTAAGCTCATTAGTAATTCTGTTCTTTTACATACACTCCCTTTGTAACTTCTCTCCAGAATCTCCAGAAAGATCTGTGTCATCAACAGAGAATAACTGTGACAAGTTCTACTTTGTATTAGATTCATTATCCTTTAATCCTACATCTTTACCCTACACCTTAGTTTTCACTTATTTAACAACTCCTGTTAACAACTCCTATATATATATGTATATGTATATATATATTATAGGTAGTAGGTTGGTAAACAGCAACCGCCCAGGGAGGTACTAGTCCTGCCAAGTGAGTGTAAAACGAAAGCCTGCAATTGTTTTACATGATGGTAGAATTGCTGGTGTCCTTTTTTCTGTCTCATAAACATGCAAGACTTCAGGTACGTCTTGCTACTTCTACTTACACTTAGGTCACACTACGCATACATGTACAAGCGTATATATACATACCCCTCTGGGTTTTCTTCTATTTTCTTTCTAGTTCTTGTTCTTGTTTATTTCCTCTTATCTCCATGGGGAAGTGGAACAGAATTCTTCCTCTGTAAGCCATGCGTGTTGCAAGAGGCGACTAAAATGCTGGGAGCAAAAGGCTAGTAACCCCTTCTCCTGTATATATTACTAAATTTGAAAAGAAACTTTCGTTTTTCCTTTTGGGCCACCCTGCCTCGGTGGGATACGGCCGGTGTGTTCAAAGAAGGAAGGAAGGATGGGATGGATGGGATGGATTGGAGATATTATAATATATATATATATATATATATATATATATGAGGTGGTTTGGTCATTTAGAGAGAATGGATCAAAGTAGAATGACATGGAAAGCATATAAATCTATAGGGGAAGGAAAGAGGGGTAGGGGTCGTCCTCGAAAGGGTTGGAAAGAGGGGGTAAAGGAGGTTTTGTGGTCGAGGGGCTTGGACTTCCAGCAAGCGTGCGTGAGCGTGTTAGATAGGAGTGAATGGAGACGAATGATACTTGGGACCTGACGATCTGTTGGAGTGTGAGCAGGGTAATATTTAGTGAAGGGATTCAGGGAAACCGGTTATTTTCATATAGTCGGACTTGAGTCCTGGAAATGGGAAGTACAATGCCTGCACTTTAAAGGAGGGGTTTGGGATATTGGCAGTTTGGAGGGATATGTTGTGTATCTCTATACATATATGCTTCTAAACTGTTGTATTCTGAGCACCTCTGCAAAAGCAGTGATAATGTGTGAGTGTGGTGAAAGTGTTGAATGATGATGAAAGTATTTTCTTTTTGGGGATTTTCTTTCTTTTTTTTGGGTCACCCTGCCTCGGTGGGAGACGGCCGACTTGTTGAAAAAAAAAAAAAAAAAAAAAAAAAAATATATATATATAAATTATATATATAATATATATATATATAATATATATATAAATATATATATATATAAATACTGTATATATTTTATATTTTTTTTTTTTTTTTCACAGTCGGCCGTCTCCCACCGAGGCGGGTGACCCAAAAAAGAAAGAAAATCCCCAAAAAGAAAATACTTTCATCATCATTCAACACTTTCACCACACTCGCACATATCCTGTTTTTGCAGAGGTGCTCAGAATAAAAACAGTCTAGAAGCAAAAAACATATAAAGATACACAACATATCCCTCCAAACTGCCAATATCCCAAACCCCTCCTTTAAGTGCAGGCATTGTATTTCCCCAAATTTCCAGGACTCAAGTCCGACTATATGAAAATAACCGGTTTCCCTGAATCCCTTCACTAAATATTACCCTGCCACACTCAACGATCGCGGGTCCCAAGTCCCAAATTCGTCTCCATTCACTCCTATCTAACACGCTCACGCACGCTTGCTGGAAGTCCAAGCCCCTTACCCACAAAACCTCCTTTACCCCTCTCTCCAACCCTTTCGAGGACGACCCCTACCCCGCCTTCCTCCCCTATAGATTTATATGCTTTCCATGTCATTCTACTGTGATCCATTCTCTCTAAATGACCAAACCACCTCAACAACCCCTCTTCTGCCCTCTGACTAATACTTTTATTAACTCCACACCTTCTCCAAATTTCCACACTCCGAATTTTCTGCATAATATTTACACCACACATTGCCCTTAAACGGAAACATCTCCCTGCCTTCCAACCGTCTCCTCGCTGCGGGCATTTAAACCACCCAAGCTTCACACCCATATAAGAGTTTTGGTACTACTTATACTTTCATACATTCCCTTCTTTGCCTCCATAGATAACGTTTTTTGACTCCACATATACCTCAACGCACCACTCACCTTTTTTCCCTCATCAATTCTATGATTAACCTCTCCTTCATAAATCCACCCGCCGACACGTCAACTCCCAAGTATCTGAAAACATTCACTTCTTCCATACTCCTCCTCCCAATTTGATACCCAAATTTTTTTCTTTATCTAATCATTGACACCCTCATTCACCTTACTCTTTTCTATGTTCACTTTCAATTTTCTACCTTTACCCCACATCCCAAACTCATCCACTAACCTTTGAAATTTTTTTCTTTAGAATCCCCCAATAAGCACAGTATCATCAGCAAAAGTAACTGTGTCAATTCCCATTTTGAATTTGATTCCCATAATTTAATCCCACCCCTCTCCCAAACACCCTAGCATTTACTTCCTTTACAACCCCATCTATAAATATATTAAACAAACCATGGTGACATTACACATCCCTGTCTAAGACCTCTTTTACCGGGAAGTGTCTCCCTCTCTTCTACACACCTAACCTGAGCCTCACTATCCTCATAAAAAACTCTTTACAGCATTTAATAACTTACCACCTATTCCATATACTTGCAACATCTGCCACATTGGCTCCTCTATCCACTCTATCATATGCCTTTTCTAAATCCATAAATGCAATAAAAACTTCCCTATCTTTATCTAAATACTGTTCACATATATGCTTCAATGTAAACACCTGAATCTACACACACCCTACCCACTCTAAAACCTCCTTGCTCATCCGCAATCCTACATTCTGTCTTCCCTCTAATTCTTTCAATTAAAAACCCTACCGTACACTTTTCCTGGTATACTCAGTAAGCTTATTCCTCTATAATTTTTACAGTCTCTTTTGTCCCCTTTCCCTTTATATAAGGGACTATACATGCTCTCTGCCAATCCCTAGGTACCTTCCCCTCTTTCATACATTTATTAAACAAAAGTACCAACCACTCCAACACTATATATCCCCCCTGCTTTTAACTTTTCTGTCATGATCCCATCATTTTCCAGCTGCTTTACCCCCTTTCATTTTACGTAATGCCTCACGTACCTCCCCCACACTTACATTCTGCTCTTCTTCACTCCTAAAGAGGGTATACCTCCCTGACCAGTGCATGAAATTACGGGCCTCTGTTTCTTCCTTAACATTTAAAAGTTCCTCAAAATATTCTCGCATCTTCCCAATACCTCCATCTCCCCATCTACTAACTCCCCTACTCTGTTTTTTAACTGACAAATCCATATTTTCCCTAGGCTTTCTTAACTTGTTTAACTCACTCCAAAATTTTTTTCTTATTTTCATTAAAATTTCTTGACAGTGCCTCTCCCCTCTATCATCTGCTCTCCTTTTGCACTCTCTCACCACTCTCTTTACCTTTCTTTTACTCTCCATATCTCTGCTCTTCTTATAACACTTCTGCTTTGTAAAAACCTCTCATAAGCTACCTTTTTCTCTTTTATCACACCCTTTACTTCATTCATTCCACCAATCATTTCCTCTTTCCCCTCCTGCCCCCACCCTCCTATAACCACAAACTTCTGCCCACATTCTAAAAAACTGCATTTTTAAAACTATTCCAACCCTCTTCAACCCCCCACTACTCATTTTTGCACTAGCCCACCTTTCTGCCAATATTTCGCTTATATCCACCCGAACTTCCTCCCCCCTTAGTTTATACACTTTCACCTCCCTCTTACTTGTTTTGCCACCTTCCTCTTTTCCCATCTCCCTTTCTTACTCTAACTGTAGCTACAACTAAATAATGATCCGATAAATCAGTTGCCCCTCTATAAACATGTACATCCTGGAGCCTACCCATCAACCTTTTATCCACCAATACATAATCTAATAAACTACTTTCATTACGTGCTACATCATACCTTGTATATTTATTTATCCTCTTTTTCATAAAATATGTATTACTTATTACCAAATTTCTTTCTACACATAGCTCAATTAAAGGCCCCCCATTTACTTTACCCCTGGCACCCCAAATTTACCTACTACTCCCTCCATAACATTTTTAACCCACTTTAGCATTAAAAATCCCCAACCACCATTACTCTCAAAACTTGATTCAAAACTCCCCACGCATTCACTCAACATTTCCCAAAATTTTCTCTCTCTCCTCTACACTTCCCCTCTTCCCAGGTGCTTTAACACGCTTATTATAACCCACTTTTTTCACATCCAATCTTTATTTTACTCCACATAATCCTTGAATTAATACATTTTTAGTCCCTCTTTTCCTGCCATAGCTTATCCTTCAACATTATTGCTACTCCTTCTTTAGCTCTAACTCTATTTGAAAACCCCCGACCTAATCCCATTTAAATTCCTCCCACTGAAACTCTCCCACCCCCTTCAGCTTTGTTTCACTTAAAGCCAGGACATCCAGCTTCTTTTCATTCATAACTCCACAATCATCTCTTTTTTATCATCTGCACAACATCCACGCACATTCAACTTCCCACTTGACAATTTTCTTCTTCTTATTTTTTTTAGATCTTTACAGGAAAGGGGTTACTAGCCCATTGTTCCCGGCATTTTTTTGTTGACTTTTACAACACGCATGGCTTAGGAGGAAAGATTCTTATTCCACTTCCCCATGGATATAAAAGGAAAATTAATAAGACCAAGAACTATTAAGATAAAATCAAAGAAAACTCAGATGAGTGTGTATAAATAAATGTTACATGTATGTGTAGTTGGGCCTAAGTGTAATAGAAGTAAGCAAGACATGCCTGTAATCTTGCATATTTATGAGACAGACAAAAGACATCAGCAATCCTACCATCATGTAAAACAATCACAGGCTTCGTTTTACACTCACTTTGGGAGGACGGTAGTACCTCCCCGGGTGGTTGCTGTCTACCAACCTACTATATATATATATATAATACCTAGGTAGTAGGTTGGTAGACAGCAGCCGCCCAGGGAGGTACTACCGTCCTGCCAAGTGAGTGTAAAACGAAAGCCTGTAATTGTTTTACATGATGGTAGGATTGCTGGTGTCCTTTTTTCTGGGCTCATGAACATGCAAGATTTCAGGTACGTCTTGCTACTTCTACTTACACTTAGGTCACACTACACATACATGTACAAGCGTATATATACATACCCCTCTGGGTTTTCTTCTATTTTCTTTCTAGTTCTTGTTCTTGTTTATTTCCTCTTATCTCCATGGGAAAGTGCAACAGAATTCTTCCTCCGTGCCCCATGCATGTTGTAAGAGGCAACTAAAATGCCGGGAGCAAGGGGCTAGTAACCCCTTCTCCTGTATATACATGTATTACTAAATGTAAAAGGAGAAACTTTCGTTTTTCCTTTTGGGCCACCCCACCTCGGTGGGATATGGCCGGTGTGTTGAAAGAAAGAAAGATATATATAATAAACAACCATGGTGATATTACATATCTAAGGCCTACTTTTACTGAAAAACAGTCCTCGTCTCCTACATACTCTAACATGAGCCATCACCACAACTCTTTACCGCTTTTAGTAACGTACCGCCTTCCATATATCTGCAGCATCTGCCACATTGATTCTCTATCCACCCTATCGTAGCCTTTTCTAAATTCATAAATGCAACAAACGGTTCCTTATCCTTATCTCAGTATTGTTCACCCGTATGTTTCACTGTAAAAGCTTGGTCTACACATCCTGTAGCCTTTGAAATTCTATTTGTTCCTCTGCAATCCTATTTTCTGTCTTATCTCTTTTAAACATTTTAGCCAGTATACTCAATAAGCATACAACTCTTACACTCACTCTTGTCCCCCCTTCCCCTATACAAATGAGCTATGCATGCTATCTGGGCTGACATACCCAACATATGAAAAAATTTTAAGAAATTAGTTTATATAAATTGATAGACCTGATCAAAGAAACATACATAAAAGAAAAAACTCAATTTAAAGGATTAATGGGGAATGAGAAAATGAGGCGATTGTAGTGAACTGAGATAATAAGGAACAATTCTGTAGCCGACAGACTTTGTCCATTGTTATTTAATGGAATGACCCCAGTAGATTTTGTCCTGCATCTTCGAAATCCTTTAAATCAAGGTTCACTATATAAAAAAGCTTATGGAGAACTACGAGTATAAATCATTTAAGTTACTTCGCTTAATCAGCATGCATGGCACACAATGCCACTGAATGAAGAAGAGAAAATGCAAGGAAACATGTTATAACATTAGATAATCTGATACAGAAAAATACTGAATAAAATTTTTACCTGTAACAGGTGACAAAATGCGCATAAGCTACCAAAATCCAATTATGATGAGCTTTCACCATCCGAACCCTTAAGGGATCCACCCAGCTTGAACCTAGATGAAAGAAAGGTCATTCATTAAACAATGCTGAACAATATGTACAAAGAAATTCTGATTACAAATTAAGAAGCTTGAAAAGAAAATAACAAGTTAAAACAATACTCTACATAAAAGGCATTCTGATAGTATCCCCAACCAAAATGATGCTTATCCTAAATCATTAGAAAATGTAACAAGGTACAGTTGTACCTCAAGTTTTTTTTTTATTATTAACACATCGGTCGATTCCCACCAAGGCAGGGTGGCCCGAAAAAGAAAAACTTTCATCATTCACTCCATCACTGTCTTGCCAGAGGGATGCTTTACACTACAATTATAAAACTGCAACATTAACACCCCTCCTTCAGAAGGCTGTTCGAGTGCCAATACCGAATGAATCTGTTCCCATAAGGAATAATGTAAATTAGATTAGTCCGTTTCAGACTCCCAAAAATACACTTACAAAAATACACTTACATAATTGTTTGAGTTGGGAGCTGTTCGAAACTCGAGATACCACTGTATTGTCCAAAAAAATTTATACTGTATCTGCATGGATATAGAAGATGTAGAATAATTGAAGCAATAGATTAGTTCAAGGATCATAACGAGTGTGACTTGGGAGTCTGTGTTCCTCCTAAGCACAGTGGAACCTCGACTTACAAATGCCCCACCATGTGAATTTTTCAGGATATGAACAGTCACTCGATCAATTTTTTGCTTCTGGTTTGAACGAAATTTCAGGATGCGAACTTCCCCTAAGGGAGGTTCCTTGGTGAGGGGCTCTTGATCAAGGGAATTGGATCTGTGCTCCACTTCCCTAAATTAATAATAATAATAATTATTATTATAATACATACGTACTAATATTACACTGCAGCACGCCTGCTGGCCCATACTAGGCAGGTACTTCACAATCCATCCCACTAACAGAATATTTGCCCAACTCAATTTTCAATGCTACCCAAGCAATAAGCCTTGATAATTCATAGAATTGATGAAGGAAAAAAGGCGAGTGGTGCATTGAGGTATATGTGGAGTCAAAAAACGTTACCTATGGAGGCAAAGAAAGGAATGTATGAAAGTATAGTAGTACCAACACTCTTATATGGGTGTGAAGCTTGGGTGGTAAATGCAGCAGCGAGGAGACAGTTGGAGGCAGTGATGCCCTGTCTAAGGGCAATGTGTGGTGTAAATATTATGCAGAAAATTCGGTGTGTGGAAATTAGGAAAAGGTGTGGAGTTAATAAAAGTATTAGTCAGAGGGCAGAAGAGGGGTTGTTGAGGTGGTTTGGTCATTTAGAGAGAATGGATCAAAGTAGAATGACATGGAAAGCATATAAATCTATAGGGGAAGGAAGGCGGGGTAGGGGTCGCCCTTGAAAGGGTTGGAGAGGGGGGATAAAGGAGGTTTTGTGGGTGAGGGGCTTGGACTTCCAACAAGCGTGCGTGAGTGTGTTAGATAGGAGTGAACGGAGACGAATGGTACTTGGGACCTGACGATCTGTTAGAGTGTGAGCAGGGTAATATTTAGTGAAGGGATTCAGGGAAACCGGTTATTTTCATATAGTCGGACTTGAGTCCTGGAAATGGGAAGTACAATGCCTGCACTTTAAAGGAGGGGTTTGGGATATTGGCAGTTTGGAGGAATATGTTGTGTATCTTTATACGTATATGCTTCTAAACTGTTGTATTCTGAGCACCTCTGCAAAAACAGTGATAATGTGTGAGTGTGGTGAAAGTGTTGAATGATGATGAAAGTACGTATTTTCTTTTTGGGGATTTTCTTTCTTTTTTGGGTCACCCTGCCTTGGTGGGAGATGGCCGACTTGTTGGGGGGGAAAAAAAAAAATCTATTTACTCATGTGCAAGTCCCACTCACATCCAACCCATCTCATTCATGTATTTATCCAACACAAATTTGAAACTACCCAAGGTTTTAGCCTCAATAACCATACTAGGCAGATTGTTTAACTCATCAACATAGAAGAAGAAGAAGAAGAAGATTTTCGTTCGGATTTTTAACCCCAGAGGGTTAGCCACCCAGGATAACCCAAGAAAGTCAGTGCGTCATCGAGGACTGTCTGACTTATTTCCATTGGGGTCCTCAATTTTGTCCCCCAGGATGCGACCCACACCAGTCGACTAACACCCAGGTACCTATTTGCTGCTAGGTGAACAGGACAACAGGTGTAAGGAAATGTGTCGAAATGTTTCCACCCGCCGGGAATCGAACCCAGGCCCTCCATGTGTGAAGCGGGAGGTTTAGCCACCAGGCCACCGGCACTTCAGCAGGCCTGTTGTCCCATACTTAGCAGGTCCTTCACAAATCCAACCCATTAACAGAATAAATGCTACCCAAGCAATAAACTTTAATAATCCTATTTACTAATGTGCAAGTCCCACTCAAATCCAACCGCTCTCACTCGTGTATTTATCCAACCTAAATTTGAAACTACCCAAGGTTTTAGCTTCAATAGAACCTTGGGTAGCTTTAAAAAGAGATTGGACAAATATACGAGTGGGAGGGGATGGGTATGATTGGTGTCGTGCGTATATAATATTAGAAACGAGGAAGACTGCAGTAGGCCTGTTGGCCCATACTAGACAGGTCCTTCACAGATCCAACCCACTAAAAGAGCAAACGTACCCAAGCAATAAACGTTCACAATTCTATTTGCTCGTCTTGACTGTGTTGCTAATGGAGTTACAGGAAGCTGACATAGAAGAAATGCTGAACACTTACAATGATGCACCTGTTGTACATTCCTTGAGTGATGGTGAAATTAGATGAATTGTGATATATAAATAAGCCGTAGAGTTGATATTAGCATCATATTGAAGTATTTTGTCTTGCCTCTTAAGAGCAGTAATTCTGCTGGAACGGATTAATGCCATTTCAGTTAATTTAAATGAGGAAAATTGACTCTAGCATACGAACAAATCGGGATACGAACAAGGTCACGGAATGGATTAAATTTGTAAGCCGAGGTTCCACTGTATATGCAGTTTTTCATACACAGTTGCCAAAATAAAAGTAAATGATATATAAATGAATAACAGAAAAAAAGTGATGGGATAAAAGAAGCTAGCTGTTGCAAGTAGCTGTGTGACAGCCACAGAAAAGCTTCAGCCCTCCAGCACTTGCATCAGCTGCACCATGTAATTTTTTTTTTATACTACACAGGCTGCCTCACCAAAGTAAGGTGACACTCACCCCGAAGAAAACTACAAATGTGATTTTCATGTGATGCTCAGGTGGAGATCTGTACATGATATGCTGTAAAAGGAAGAGCATTGTGCCTTCTCAAATTAAAAGATGAGAACCAAGACAACTTGAACAATCAATATTGAGGATTAGCCTACACACACAGTACTATAAATCTAGATAAAAAAAAAAAAAAAAAAGACCAAGATATGTGAAAAGGCAACATATATCTTATAATGGAATGTCATATTGTACCACCTTTGATCAAGTATAAATGTCCAACAACACAGTAATTATTTCATAATAAAGAAACATGAAGTTTGGTAGACAAGACATATAGGCAACATTTAGGCAACTTTATTCCGAAACGTTTCGCCTACACAGTAGGTTTCTTCAGTCGAGTACTGTGTAGGCGAAACGTTTCGGAATAAAGTTGCCTAAATGTTGCCTATGTGTCGCATCTACCAACCTGTTGGTATTGTATACCATTTGATAATCAAACATGAAGTTTAAGACGAGGAAATCTGATAGCTTACCTGGGGGTCCTGCATTGTTTAAAACATTGATTTCATTCTTGAAGAATTTATTAAGATCAGCAGAAGAGTTCCGTGAGTGCCTAAGATCCATGGAGGGCGTTCTAGAGTGTGATCTTGCAGCATGGCTCCGAAGATCACTTGAGCTACGGGACATGTGCCCTGGATACACACCATTATGCAGACCTGGGTGCAAGCATGAAGCAATGAGATAAATAAATAAAAGTTATGTAAGATTGCTTAATTTTGTGAATTTTTCCATAGATGTACACTGTACAGTATATAATACTGATATTGAATTTTTTAATGACTTAACTTATTTCAAGAGGCTAAAAATAATTATGTATGAGCTCGGAGCGTGTAAATGCATATTCATCAATCAATGCATTCCTCTCTCTCTCTCTTTTTAACCACCATGAGACTAAAGTAGAACTACTTTTCAGCATTACTATGGCTCACCTTTTTCTAAAACTTTTACCTGTGTTCTCCTTGTCTCTGACACTAATTCAAATAGTTAGTTTATCACTATTAATTTCTCTCAAAACTGTCACAAACATCTCCACTAGTCTTCCTCTCAACCAAGGATGTCATGCTCAGTTCCTTCAACTTCTCATAGTGCATTCTTCTCAGTTTGTAAACTAGTGTGGTTGCCAACCTTAGGGCCACATGGAGTTTCAGCATGTGCTTTACCAAAGAGGGGGGGGACTCCTTGCTGGGCCACATACTTGACTGCACTTTTTGTCTTGCTCATTAGCATAAGCAATTAGTTTTATATTATATCTGTATTAATATATTAAACAATCAAAAGTATTAAATAAAATCTTGCCTGAAATATTAGGCACAATATTGTATAGGCTTTGTAAATTATCATGTACATTATATTTGCATTGTCCCTTACCTTTTATGTAATTAGTTTTGCAAATAAATATTTGAATCTGAATTGGAGAGATAATGAAATGGATACCATATTCAACACAACCTTCAGCTGTCTTCTCAACTGAAAATAACATGGCTATAGCTATTCCACAAATTCTATTTTGTAGAGAGAATGGCATAATAGACATTAGTGAAATCAACATTAAATACATTAAAATGAAATACATATCTGAAGAAGCCGAGTCTAAACAAATTAATTAGGCTGGAAAAACTACTTTAACGAATCTAAACACCAAACTGTGAACCCTACGAGTAGTAGTAGTCAGGGTTATCTTGAACCTTTGATAGGCTGGGTGCTGCATAGTGCAGGAGCAATGTGGCAGATTTATGGAAGAGGTGGTAGGTTACTTAACACAGTCAAGAGCTTTTATGTAAATAGTGATGGGCAAGTTGAACATAGGAGAGAGGGAGAGTATTTTCCAATAAGACAGGGATGTGCAATGTCGCCATGGTTGTTTGACATTTATAGATGGGGTTGTAAAAGAAGTGAATGCTAGTGTGTTGGGAAGAGGTGTGGAACTGAAAGACAGCGAATCTAGTACAAAGTGGCAGTTAGTTTTTGCCAATGACAGTTTTGTTGGGAGATTTAGAGAAGTAGCAAAGGTGGGTAAATGAATTTGGGAGGGTATGTAAAAGAAGGAAATTAAAAGTAAACTTAGGAAATAGCTAGCTGGTGAAAGTATATAAAAAAAAAAAGGAAATGAGAGATTAGATATCAGACTGGAGATAAGGAGTATGGAAGAAGTAAATGAGTTCATATATTTGGGAGTGGATTTGTCAGTACATGGCTCTATGAGAGACAAGGTGAGCTACAGAACTGATGAAAGTAAAAAGGTGGGTGGCGCACTGAGGCATCTGTGGAGACAAAGAGTTATATCTACAGAGGCAAAAATGGGAAAATGTACCAGAATATAGCAGTACCAACACTGTTGATGGGTGTGGAGGAGGGATTTTGAATGTTGTAGCAAGGAGGCGGCAGCGGCTGAAGGCAGTAAATATGTTGTGTTTGACAGCAATGTGGTGTAAGCATTATGCAGAGAGTTCAGAGTTTGTAAATTAGGAAATGTGGGGTCACCAAAAGTATTATTCAGAGGAGTGAGGGGTTGTTGAGGGAGTTTGGACATTGAGAGAGGATGGAGAAAAATAATATGACTAGGAGGGTGTATAAATGTGAGGTGGCAGGAAGGAGGGTTGGGGTCATTCTAGGAAAGGTTGGAGGCAGGAGTAAAGAAGGTTTTGAGTGCTAGGGGATAAGACATGCAACAGACTTGTGTGAGCATGTTAGGAATGAGTTTGTGGAGGTAAGTGGGTTTTATGATTTGCTTGCAATTTGAGTGTGAGCAAGGTAACATTTATGAAGTGATTCAGGGAAACTGTTTAACCAGACTCAAGTCCTGGAGGTGTGAAATATAGTGTCAAAACACTGAAAGAGAGGCGAGGATGTTGTAATTTGGAGGGTCATCTGAACTATAATGTCAGTGTCCTTCTGGTAAGACAGTGATTGAATGAGGGACAGTTAAAATGCTTTTCTGTTTTGTCAGGGTAACCTACCTCAGCAGATGGCCGGTGTTAAAAATAATAATAAAATAATGTGTAATGAATGTTGTATCATTATTTGGGATATTCACTATAATCCCCATTATAATTACAAGTGATACCTACCCTCCCACCTTCATCTTGAGGGAAGTAGGGATGTGAATACATTCTGTGAGGCACCCCTCCGGGCGTGGGGCCAAATGTGTTGCATCGATGGCACTTGCCTCAAGCCGGCCCTGAATACAGCAGTTAACAAAATCAGTAGAAGAGGGCAAGCACCAAATGATTGGAAACTAACAAATGTTACTCCAATATTAAAAAAAAAAAGACAGGACACATGCCCAGAAGTACCACCCTATTAGCTAGACACATCAGGAAAAGTAATGCAGACCATCATTAGAGGAAGAAACATAACATACCTGGAAGATAACTCACTAACTGATAATCAAGTAGAATGCATAACACAGTAAAAGATCCTGTATAACAAACTTATTAGAATTTCTTAATTACAAGGAAAAGGGAAACTGCTTTAATAAATTCCCACAGGGTGTAGACTAATTTTAAATCCGGAAATCCTTCACTAAAGTACCGCATAAAAGATTGTTTGGGAAGATAAAGTTACATAGTACAGGTAACAAACTTTACTCCATGATCAATGATCAGCTCACCAATAGGAAACTAGTTTTAAATGGTTAAGTACTATATTTCAATGGCTGAATGTAACAATTTTCATAATGTATATAAATGAACTCAAAACAAGAATAACAAAAATACAGCAAAACTCACAGATGACAAAGAATTAGGAAAATAAAGCACATCTTTGACTGACTGCAGCAATATTCAGAGGGACCTGAATAAGTTAGGGCAATGATGCGAGATGTAGAAAACTAACTTCAATGTCAATTTATATAAAGTAAGGCATTTTGAATAAAACAACATGTATTAAATATGAATATAAAAATGAACGTCTGCTGGTTGAGATAAAAAAAGAGAAGGATTTTGGAGTATAGGCAATGATACCAATGCAGCTAAACAATGTCTAGCTGTAAGTAACAGAGGAAACAGCACTAAATTTCAGAGTAAGAAATTCTGAATGCAACCCACCAGAAACAACAGCGACCTCTAAAACGCACTAGTCAGGCCTCTCCTTGTTGTTCAGTATTAGTCCCTAAATTACATAAGAGATGACTTGTCGGCAGACTGGTCTATGAAAGATGAGGTGAACTACTGAACTGATGAGAAAAAGGTGGGTGATGCATCAGGGCATCTGTGGAAACAAAAGAACCTTATCCATTGAGGTAAACAGAGCAATGTACCCGAGTATAGTGGTACAAAACTCTTATATGGGTGTGAAGCATGGGTTTATATGTTGCAGCAAGGAGGCTGGAGGTAGTGGAATGTGTCTGAGGGCAATGTGTGGCATATCATTCAAGAAATTCATAATTTACAGATCAGAAGGTGTAGGGTTACTAAAAGTATTGTTCAGAAGGCTGAGGCAGGATTTTTGAGGTGGTATGGACATTTTGAAAGGATGGAGCAAAACAGGATAAATTGGAGGGTGTATAAATCTGTAGTGGAAGGAAGGAGGAATAGAGGTCATCCTAGGAAAGGCTGGAGGGAGGGGGTAAAGGAGGTTTTGTATATGAGGGGCTATGACATTCAATAGGCATGTGCATGTATGTTAGGTAAGAGTGAGTGGAGGCAAGTGGTTTTTATGGTTATGTGCTCTTGGAGTGAGAGAAAGGTAAAATTTATGAAGGGAATCAGGAAAACCAGTTAGCCAGACTTGAGTTCTGAAGGAGGGATGGGGATACTGCAGTTTGGAGGGGCATCTGAACTGTAATGTCAGCCTGCCTCTGGCAAGACAGTGATAGTGATGGTGAAAGCATTTCTTCTTTTACGGATCACTCTACCTAGGTGGAAAATGGCCAGCGTGTTAAAAAAAAAGCTCATACTTTTGCGAAGAAATAGACTATTAGAAATGACTCAAAACATAAATCATATCTTCTATATAGGAAATAGACATTACAAACCTCTAAGAAGCTAAGTTAATAAGGGCCCTGTATCCATGGTAGGCCCACTGTAGAGAATGTAGTACTGTACTTGCATTAAGGTCACACCTGATGTGAGAGGACAGACCTATACCTGGAGTATACCTGGAGAGGGTTTCAGGGATCAATGCCCCTGTGGCTCGGTATGAGACCAGGCCTTGTGATGGATTAGGGTCTGATCAACCAGGCTGTTACTGCTGGCTGCACACCAGGATATATTATTTACTGGGGAGGCAGTAAACTCATAAGGATTATATAATGCTTGGGAAATGGGAGTTAATCAGGTTTGATCCAGGGAAGGGAAGGAAAGGGTAGTTCATATTCCTTGAACCAAGAGCCTTTCATACAGGCCTATGATTGGATATTATGGGAAAAAAAAATATGGCAAGTCAGACACCATAATCACAATATACAAAAAATGCAGAGGCACCAAAGACAAGGGAACAACTGAAAATGAAGATGAGGTGTCACAGAATCAGGATATACTTTTTAGTTTTGGGTTTATGAAGTGGACTGACCTGAAAATGAAGGAGATGGAACAGCTTTGAATACAAGTCTGATAAGAAATAAAATGCTAAAAATCTGAAACAACTGGCCATTAGCAAGGACGAGGCAAGGTCAGGACTTGTGAATCAACCTCTCATAATCACAACTAGACTAGCAGAGCTAGGCATGTACATCCAGTTTATGGGACCTTGCAATAAAAAAAAACTTAAGCACTGTTCAGTGAAATTTAATTATTCATAATGATTACAGAACACACCTTGCCCAACAAGCTGCGGAGGATTATGACGCATATCAAGGGAAGAGTTACGAGAGTGGCCTGGCCTGGGGACTGCTACTGCTCCCCCTCCACCAGGTCCTGGAACTCCTCCACTTGATGTTGCTGTTGCTTCAGGTAAACGCATTACTCCCCCAGCTGTACTGTTGTTGTTATTGTTATTATTACTGTTCATGTTGTTATTACCATTGCTTGGTGGTGGTCTGCTCTGACTCTCACGGGACTCTGAAGATGAGGATTGTGGAGGCTCTTGAATTGGAATGCCTGTAATATATATCAATTGGAAATATGATAGTTTTGTGTACAGTAATAATAATCACAAAATGAAGAATCATTGTGGCAATAAAATGATCATAACATTAACTGCATAAAACCAAGAAACTTACTAGGAGGTGAGAGGTATCCACAAAAGAGGACATCTCCACATGATGAATGGTGCAAATCTTGGCACAACATTAACCGCTTCACCAATGGGGCAATACCATAGAACTCTGCTTCGTGCCTAAATATTGCAAGGCATAGGTCAAGAATCTTAAAAATATTTTGACTTAATTGGGTTATTACTTTTCTAATTAGCCCTTTACTGTTGTAACTAACAGATTAGAGAAGAGAAAAATAACAAAGAAAAATATTAAAAATGTGATGGCATGTCACAGGCATATATGACGAAACACTGAGTTGAAGGAACTTCAAAATATTAAGGAGTGAATCACTGGCAAACTTGAAATAATGGAGCACGAGAGATTATTATAATCATAACTAAGCACTAAACCCACATGGGTCATACAGCATTGAGGAACATTAGAAAGATTTGTGCAAAGACGAAATAAGGTAAAATTCCTAGACAGGATTATGTACGATGAAATATATTTTGGATGCAAAGAATAGAGTTTCTGCCATGACAGATGAAGATAAATAATTTGCAGGAAGAAGTTTGCCAATGAATGTAAAAATGGGAAAGGATCAGTCTAGTTTTGTAAGGTTTCAGGTTTAAAAACAGTAATGTATTATTATGGTTGCAATCCACTGTTAAACATCTCAAGTGATGTAAACATCACTTACAAAGTAAACTGGGCAAATTGATTCTGGAATGAAAGTCTGTTGGCTACAGAATTGTCTGTTAGTCACGATCTACCGAGAGAATTTATTTGAAAAACAACGGACAAAGCTCATTGTTTAGAAAATTGTTTGCTACTGCTATGACCAGCTGGGAAACTATTCCTGAAACAGTTTATGAAAAAGACGTAATGCAAAGAGCAGAAGGGCTATTACGATGTTAGTCATGAAGCATTATAAAGGCATCTTCATAAGGGATGAATGGAAGGAGCAGAAGGGGGCATCCAAGGAAAGGTTGGAAGGATGGGGTGAGAGATATTGAGAGAAAGAGGCTTGCACATATTACAGGTATATGTGAGGATTTTATATTGGAATGGATGGTGAAGGCTGGTCTATAGGGGTTACTGCATTGTTGGAGTGTGAGCATGGTAATATCTGAAGAGATTCAGAGAACCCACACCATGTGAAAGGCTCATCTTTCAAGTAAATACTGTATTAAATTACCAAATTCTGATATTCAGAAGTGAGACATTAAAAATATATGCTGCTACACCAATAGAGAAAATATTACTAATTTTTTGAAGGAATTTTAGATTAAGTCAATTAAAAATGTACTACTTAATTTTATATAACATAATAAAAATTAAAAGTTACCTGAATGGTCATTACATAGTCCAAAAACTGATTTAGAACTAAAAATTATTACCACAAAACAAAGACAACTGTTTCAACCAAATTATATTCAAATTATGGTTATAAAATTTTCATAATACAAATCATTTAAATAATGAAATATTTTAAAAGCTATCTGTATATAAAATAAAAAACTGAAGACTAAATTTATAAAGTCATCTCTTAAAACAATATAAAGCTATACCTCAGGGCACTGATATCAACAATCGACATGTTAAGATCCCGAGTACGAAGATAATTGAGAATGATGCTGAAGAGGGATGGATCCCGATCAATGAATATAGCTCCAGATTCATCTCTGAGTGTTGAGATTCGTCCAGACAATAAGGATGTGAAGAAAGTGTCAGGAACCCACGTGAGTGTGTGTCGTGATGTACTGAATCTGAAAAAAAAAAAAGAGCCAAACTAAAGTTAAATAAAAATACAATATCCACTAATTAACATGTTTCACGAGTATAATAATCATATACATGTACGAACAAATTCATTCCTATGGTAGGTTATTATGTCAATGAGTTGTTATAATGTCGAGTCCATTATTATCATTATGGGGGAGTGCTAAACCCTTAGGGGTTATACAGTGCCTATAAGGGGAAGGGATAGAAGACATTCAAGCTCAATTCAGGGAACTGGAGCACAGCTCCAATTCCCTAGATTATGAGACCCTCATCAGCATCAAGGACTCTCCCTTGAGGGGATGTGGAGTCCAGATGTCTCCTTTATCCTGGCTGAAAATAATGCACAGTAAAATTGGTTAATACTGTAACAGACTAGAAAACACAGATCTATAATGTAAATTTATCTGTGGAATTACCTTTATATATACTGTATAAGGTATTAAACAAAAATTAATATTACACATCTATGCCTACCAGTCTGTTAATTAAGTAGTTTTGTGTTACTAAAGTAAAAATAAATGGTTTTAGAACAGTACAAACACCTGCGAATCTACCAACTTCTTCTATCCACACAGACATCACTAAAAAAAGTAAATGTATTTGTATTTGTATTACTGTCCTGATGAACATCACCTACCAACTGGTGATAACTTCTAAAAATCAACTCATACCTAAACTTATCTTCATCCTTATTTTACAAACCTCTGTCCTCCCACATTGAGATGAATGATGTCCCCAGAGCCGGGGAAATACGTAGATGCCATGGTTAATCGTCTTGCAGGGGCAGTACTACTAGTCAACGTCAGCTTGACTCTCCGCCATGTTGTTTACATCCATCAGCTGGCCACTCGTCCCAGTCTGTAGACAACGACCTCAATCAAAATCATTAACTTCATTTTAATGCCAGTATTGAACACATGGGTCGTTAAAGTACACCTCTACACTAGCATAAATAGTAATCCCTATTTTTTCAACGCTTTATTTGTATAATAACTATATGATTAATGAAAATGTTGTTGAAATATCAAACAACAGTCTGGAAAAATACGTTTATTTAACCTGTTCACACGTACCTACTTAATAATTTTGGGTTTTATGCAATTATGAAAAGCTAGGTGTATTTCAGTCGTTGTGCGACAGTTGGGTTATAGCCATGAACCCGTAGATAGATCTAACATAATACAAAATACCGATAACGAGGTATGCCACGAAACAACTAAAGTGGCAAATTGTTTTAATTCCTACTACACATCTGTCGCATCAACAGTAGTAAGTAAACTACCAGCTGCATCAAATACCTTTAACACATTAACACAGACTCTGATAAGTTTAAAACATACTATACCAATTGTGAAAATTTGTGTGGACTGCCTCCAAGTGAGTCGCCTACCCTGGCAAACTCTGTTGACACCGAGTTCTGAGGTGGGTACCTCAGCCTCACAAGTGGCTTATAGAACAGATTTTCACAAATGATTGGTATTGCAAGAAACTTCGCCTGCATGCACGTATAAAGGACTAACTTACTTGGTGTTGCAGCATATATCCTGATCTTCAACTTCCTAAGCCTAGCTGTAGCCCCTTTGGACTTCCCCTTGGAAACCACGTGCAACCGGGATCATTAAATTCCTGCAATATTCAATCGTTATTAGTGTCCTGCCTGCATCTCAGAAATTCCTATATCCAAGAGGGTATGTATCCCCTAGTATAACTATGCAGACTCAGACACTAGCTTCAGACGGCTCTGAGACGCTGGTACTTACTGGGCATATTCTCTCTGTAGCACGCCGAGCCCTCAGTTAACTCAACCCGCAATCTCCTAAGTCACTGGCCAGAACCTACGGGAAAAGGTGAATATCTCGTCTTACTGTATGGGCTGATGGAGGAGATCATCTACGGTAGATCGAGGTGCCTCTACCAGATTTCCCCAGGTCTCAGATGTGAAGACACGTGGGGGCGCCGCCTGCTGTTCACGGCACGTCTTGTCCAGTCGGTGTCTATCGTAAGAAGGACGCTATTCTGTCTTTGTGACCTGCGCCCCGCCATTCAAGCTAGGGCTACCAGTTCTCCCTAGCTAACTTATCCTAGTGTTTGCCTACATTATCGGCCTATTACTACCTATGTTAAGGTCTTAGGTCTACTCTATCATTATCTACAGATGCCTTAGTAAACCTAATATTAGTGTACTACCAGTAAAACTACCTACTCCTTCCCTGAAGAGTAAATCTATAAATTAAATAAGCTTACCAACCGCCAACCAGAGAATGCCTTGTTTGGGAGGGTTTAAGGGCCGCTCGGCTCAGATGACCAGACGCCCATGCTGGATCTGAGCTGTGGAACTATTTGGACCAAATAAATTTCCACACCAATAAAGGGGTAACCCCAAACAGTTGTCAAGTAGTGTATCTCATGACTTCGTGCAAAAAGAACTAAGCAGGTTAAACCCAACTAAGAGCACTGGCCTATATAACATCCTGTCTAAGTTCCTAAAAGATGGTGCCTCTGAATTGCCAATCCCCATTGCTCACATAATAAATCTGTCCATAACCACTAATACCGTACCGGAGGAGTTCAAGGAGGCCAGAATTACTCCTATCTTCAAGAAATATAGTAGGTCTGATGTCAGCAGCTATAGGCCTGTTAGTATACTCAGTGTAATATCTAAAATTCTAGAGAGGGCGGTGTATTGTCAAGTTGTTAAGTACCTTAATGACAACGACATCCTTGACAGTTCCCAATCAACCGACACCTCCCTAATTAATCTGATGGATTACATGAGAACTGAAATGTCGATAAGGATCCTCATGGGAATGGTAACTTTAGACTTACAAAAGGCCTTCGATACTGTCAACCACAATATGTTATGTAAGAAACTTCAAGCTGTCCGCATAGGTTCTATAGGCTAGTTTAAGTCCTATCTTAGCAATAGGAAACAAATAGTCAAAATCAACAAAATAGAAACAGAACCCCTGCCGATAGCATGTGGAGTTCCCCAAGGTAGTATTCTGGGTCCCTTATTATTTCTGTATTATGTAAAGGACATGCCCATCAGTGTCAAGTTCAAACTCCTACTGTATGCAGATGACAGTGCTCTGTTAGTGTCAGGTAAAGACCCACAAGATATAGCTAATGTATTAACACTGGAACTGGAGTCCTGCAGCAAATGGTTAGTAGACAATAAACTATCACTACACCTCGAGAAAACGGAAGCCATACTCCTTGGCACGAAAAATAAACTGAGAAGGGTAAATAATTTGAATATCCAGTGTAATGGGGAGCCCATCACTTCACTTTCCTCAGTAAAATATCTGGGAATTCCCTTTAACCCATGCATGTCAGGAGAACTGATAGGGAACAGTGTAGTTTAGAAAGTATAATAATAAGATATTATCTCCTACATTGAATAATAATAAGATATTATTATACAATGTAGGAGATAATAAGATATTACCTCCTACACTGTATAATAATAGGGTATTAAAAGGACCCCAATGGAAATAAGTCACTTTGTCTGGCTTTTTTTGGATTATCCCAGGTTCTCTTCACATATACTGCTATGTATGATAATCTGTGTACTAACTGTATTTGTGTATACCTGAATAAACTTACTTACAACACTAGTCCTCAGTGCCTTAATGCACGCGACTGGAATAGTGCAGAGTGCGGCATAAGTCGGTAATTTAGTTAAATATTAGTGATGAAGATTTCAAGGAACTTGGAAGAGGCATTCATGTCAGCTTAGGGAAGCAAATATCAAAATTTCTTTGATAATATTTTTAGATTAGGACATATGCCTGTCCCAACTACTGGACCACTATGACAAAGTTCTGGATGCTCTAGAAGACAAACAAAACGCAGATGCAGTATACACAGACTTTGCAAAAGCCTTTGACAAGTGTGACCATAGTAATGCCCGTGTTACCCAGGGCAACAAGGGTTTAGAGCAGGTTTCTCCTTCCTGTCCCAGCTACTGAACCACTCTGACAAGGTCCTGGATGCTGTAGAGGATAAACAAAATACAGATGTAGTATACACAGACTTTGCAAAAGCTTTCGACAAGGGTAACCATGGTGTAATAGCACACAAAATACGGGATAAAGGAATAACGGGAAAAGATGGTAGATGCATCTACAACTTCCTGACAAATAGAACACAAAGAGTAATAGTAAACAGAGTAAAGTCCCAGGCAGCCATGGTAAAAAGCTCTGTTCCAAAAGGCACAGTACTCGCTCCCATTCTATTCCTCATCCTCATTTCTGACATAGACAGAGATGTAAGCCATAGCTCCGTGTCTTCCTTTGCGGATGACACCCTGATCACCATGGCAGTGACTTCCATCGAAGACACCGCGAGACTCCAAGCGGACATCAACCAAATCTTCGAATGGGCCACTCAAAACAATATGAAGTTCAACGAGGAGAAATTTCAACTACTCAGATATGGACAACTTGAAGAAATTAAAAATGTGTCAGGGTATACCATAAATTCTAACCATACAATAGAGCGGAAAAGTAATGTGTAGGACCTGGGAGTGATAATGTCAGAGGATCTCGCCTTCAAAGACCACAACAATGTATCTATCTCATCCGCTAGGAAAATGATAAGATGGATAATGAGAACCTTCAAAACTAGGGACGCCAAGCCCATGATGATTCTCTTCAAATCGCTTGTGCTCTCTAGGCTGGAATACTGCTGTACACGAACGACCCCCTTCAAGGCTGGCGACATTGCAGACCTGGAGAGTGTACAAAGAACTTTCACGGCACACAAGTGCGATAAGGCACCTAAACTACTGGGAACAGTTGAAGGTCCTTGATCTGTATTCCATCGAATGCAGGCGAGAGAGATACATGATAATATACACTTGGAAGGTCCTGGAGGGATTGGTACGAAACCTGCACACGAAAATCACTCCATATGGAAGCAAAAGACTCGGCAGGAGATGCAACATTTCCCCGATGAAAAGCAGGGGCGCCGCGAATACACTGAGAGACAACACAATAAGTGTCCAGGGCCCAAGACTGTTCAGTTACCTCCCAGCATACATAAGGGGGATTATCAATAGACCCCTGACTGTCTTCAAGAAGGCACTGGACAGGCACCTAAAGTCAGTACCTGACCAACCGGGATGTGCTTCGTACTTCAGCTTGGGTGCGGCCAGCAGTAACAGCCTGGTTGATCAGACCCTGATCCACCATGAGGCCTGGTCTCAGACCGGGCCGCTGGGGCGTTGACCTCCGAAACTCTCTTCAGGTAAACCCGCCCACATCCTGTTCCTCATCCTCATATCTGACATAGACAGGGATGTAAGCCACAGTTCCGTGTCTTCCTTTGCAGATGACACCCGACTTTGCATGACAGTGTCCTCCACTGAAGATGCTGCTCGACTCCAGGCGGACATCAACCAAATCTTCAAATGGGCCACTGAAAACAATATGAAGTTCAATGATGAGAAATTTCAATTACTCCGATATGGAAAATATGATGAAATTAAAACTATATCGGAGTATAAAACAAATTCCAACCACACAATAGAGCGAAAATCTAATGTACAGGACCTGGGAGTAATAATGTCAGAGGATCTCACTTCCAAGATCACAACATTGTATCAATCGCATCTGCTAGATAAATGACAGGGTGGATAATGAGAACCTTCAAAACTAGGGATGACAAGCCCATGGTGACACTCTTCAGGTCACTTGTTCTATCTAGGCTGGAATATTGCTGCACATTAACAGCACCTTTCAGGGCAGGTGAAATTGCTGACCTAGAAAATGTAGAGAGAACCTTCACGGCGCGCATAACGGAGATAAAACACCTCAGTTACTGGGAGCGCTTGAAGTTCCTCCCTGGAACACAGGCGGGAGAGATACATGATTATATACACTTTGAAAATCCTAGAGAGATTAGTACCAAACTTGCACGCAAAAATCACTTCCTATGAAAGCAAAAGACTCGGCAGACAATGCAACATCCCTCCAATAAAAAGCAAGGGTGTCACTAGCACGTTAAGAGACTACACAATAAGTGTCAGAGGCCCAAGACTATTCAGCTGCCTCCCAGCATACATAAGGAGGATTACCAATAGACCCCTGGCTGTCTTCAAGCTGGCACTGGACAGGCACCTATAGTCAGTATTACTTGATCAGCCAGTCTGTGGTTTGTACGTCGGTTTTCGTGCGGACAACAGTAACAGGCCCTGATCCACCATGAGGCCTGGTCATAGACCAGGCCGCGGGGGCGTTGACCCCCGAAACTCTCTACAGGTATACTCCAGGTATGCAGCCCAATCTAATTCAAACCTATCAGAGAAACCAATATCCTAAAATATACGAACACATTAAGCTTAAAGCCACGGGAGGGGGGGGGTGAATGATAGCTCTAGGCCTTTCGTGTTGCAACCAACACATCGGGAATTTGCAGTGTTGCAGAAGAAAGGATGAAGTCCAATCAAACGCGTTCAGAGTAAGCGTTTTTGCTGGAATGAGGGAAGAGGGAATCAGTAGAGAATAAGTGTCCAAGGGTGTCAACCAACGCCCAGTGCCAGCTACCTGGAAGGCTGGACATTTTTTAAGGAATTATAAGATTTTTTGGTTAGTGTGGACTGCATGGAGAGGCCCGTCTAGCGGACAGTGCATTAAAACACTTTGTGTCACCCGCTCTATGAAACAAGTGGTGATTCGAGGTCGTTCAACTGGAGTACTTCATATGACTGAGTTTTAGGGAGTGAGAATAAACTGCCCTTACAGATTTGGGGGACACTGATATCTTTAGTACGCATTTCCTCTCGAGGTGAAATACAGGAGCATACCTGGAGTATACCTGGAGGGTGTTCCCAGGGTCAACGCCCCCGCATACGTGGCAAGCCTGAGCTCTCTCATAATCAAGCAATAGCAGCAGCAGCAGGCTGTCTGGGCTGTTGCTTTTGCTCACCCTTGTCGGTCCTTGATGTAGTGAATTTCATGCTACTCTCTACCATAGTGTACAAGTGTAGTGAGCTTCATACTACTCTCTACCATAGTGTACAAGTGTAGTGAGCTTCATGCTACTCTCCACCATAGTGTACAAGTGTAGTGAGCTTCATACTACTCTCTACCATAGTGTACAGGTGTAGTGAGCTTCATGCTACTCTCTACCATAGTGTACAAGTGTAGTGAGCTTCATACTACTCTCTACCATAGTGTACAGGTGTAGTGAGCTTCATGCTACTCTCCACCATAGTGTACAAGTGTAGTGAGCTTCATACTACTCTCTACCATAGTGTACAAGTGTAGTGAGCTTCATACTACTCTCCACCAGTACCTGGGTGTAGTACTCACTCCAGAAATTACGAGATATTCTGAACGGAAATTCCATAGGTTGTATCTTGCGAGGGTTTTAAGAGACTGAAGAAGCGTGTGTTTGAGGATGAGTACGAGACATCTTTTTTATGCTTCCTTCCATCTTCACTTCTGATGTATTTTGAATCAACCTGCCCGAGACTCATGTTTATACTCCTAGTGGTTCTAGTTTCTCGGTTCCATAAAGATGTTTTCATTGCCAGGAATATGAGAATGCATGTAGTTTTTGCTGTCCCAGATACACACGCCAACCTTGTGTATTTACCTGGAGTTTACCTGGAGAGAGTTCCGGGGGTCAACGCCCCCGCGGCCCGGTCTGTGACCAGGCCTCCTGGTGGATCAGAGCCTGATCAACCAGGCTGTTACTGCTGGCTGCACGCAAACCAACGTACGAGTCATAGCCCGGCTGGTCAGGTACCGACTTTAGGTGCTTGTCCAGTGCCAGCTTGAAGACTGCCAGGGGTCTATTGGTAATCCCCCTTATGTATGCTGGGAGGCAGTTGAACAGTCTCGGGCCCCTGACACTTATTGTATGGTCTCTTAACATGCTAGCGCTTCTTTTTGATTATAATCTTAACGTGCTAGTGACACCATTGCTTTTCATTGGGGGGATGTTGCATCGTCTGCCAAGTCTTTTGCTTTCGTTGTGAGTGATTTTCGTGTGCAAGTTCGGTACTAGTCCCTCTAGGATTTTCCAGGTGTATATAATCATGTATTTCTACCGCCTGCGTTCCAGGGAATACAGGTTCAGGAACCTCAAGCGCTCCCAGTAATTGAGGTGTTTTATCTCCGTTATGTGCGCCGTGAAAGTTCTCTGTACATTTTCTAGGTCAGCAATTTCATCTGCCTTGAAAGGTGCTGTTAGTGTGCAGCAATATTCCAGCCTAGATAGAACAAGTGACCTGAAGAGTGTCATCATGGGCTTGGCATCCCTAGTTCTGAAGGTTCTCATTATCCATCCTGTCATTTTTCTAGCAGCTGCGATTGATACAATGTTATGGTCCTTGAAGGTGAGATCCTCCGACATGATCACTCCCGGGTCTTTGACGTTGGTGTTTCGCTCTATTTTGTGGCCAGAATTTGTTTTGTACTCTGATGAAGATTTAATTTCCTCATGTTTACCATATCTGAGTAATTGAAATTTCTCATCGTTGAACTTCATATTGTTTTCTGCAGCCCACTGAAAGATTTGGTTGATGTCCGCCTGGAGCCTTGCAGTGTCTGCAATGGAAGACACTGTCATGCAGATTCGGGTGTCATCTGCAAAGGAAGACACGGTGCTGTGGCTGACATCCTTGTCTATGTCAGATATGAGGATGAGAAACAAGATGGGAGCGAGTACTGTGCCTTGTGGAACAGAGCTTTTCACCATAGTTGACTACTACTCTTTGTGTTCTGTTTGTGAGGAAATTATAGATCCATCTACCAACTTTTCCTGTTATTCCTTTAGCACGCATTTTGTGCGCTATTGCGCCATGGCCACACTTGTCGAAGGCTTTTACAAAGTCTGTATATATTACATCTGCATTCTTTTTGTCTTCTAGTGCATTTAGGACCTTGTCGTAGTGATCCAATAGTTGAGACAGACAGGAGCGACTTGTTCTAAACTCATGTTGCCCTGGGTTGTGTAATTGATGGGTTTCTAGATGGGTGGTGATCTTGCTTCTTAGGACCCTTTCAAAGATTTTTATGATATGGGATGTTAGTGCTATCGGTCTGTAGTTCTTTGCTATTGCTTTACTGCCCCCTTTGTGGAGTGGGGCTATGTCTGTTGTTTTTAGTAACTGTGGGACGACCCCCGTGTCCATGCTCCCTCTCCATAGGATGGTAAAAGCTAGTGATAGGGGCTTCTTGCAGTTCTTGATGAATACGGAGTTTCATGAGTCTGGCCCTGGGGCAGAGTGCATGGGCATGTCATTTATCACCTGTTCGAAGTCATTTGGCGTCAGGATAACATCAGATAGGCTTGTGTTAACCAAATTCTGTGGCTCTCTCATAAAAAAATAATTTTGATCTTCAACTCTCAGTCTGGTTAGCGGCTTGCTAAAAACTGAGTCATATTGGGACTTGAGTAGCTCACTCATTTCCTTGCTGCCATCTGTGTAGGACCCATCTTGTTTAAGTAGGGGCCCAATACTGGACGTTGTTCTCGACTTTGATTTGGCATAGGAAAAGAAATACTTTGGGTTTCTTTCGATTTCATTTATGGCTTTTAGTTCTTCCCGTGATTCCTGACTCCTATAAGATTCCTTTAGCTTAAGTTCGATGTTTGCTATTTCTCTGACCAGTGACTCCCTACGCATTTCAGATATATTGGCCTCTTTTAGCCGCTCTGTTATTCTTTTCCGTCGCCTCTAAAGGGAGCGCCTGTCTCTTTCTATATTACATCTACTCTTCCTTTTTCTTAGAGGAATAAACCTTGTGCATACATCGAGTGCCACCGAGTTAATCTGTTCTAGGCATAAGTTGGGGTCTGTGTTGCTTAGTATATCTTCCCAGCTTATATCGGTTAGGACTTGGTTTACTTGGTCCCACTTTATGTTTTTGTTATTGAAGTTGAATTTGGTGAATGCTCCCTCGTGACTAATCTCATTATGTCGGTCTGGGGCTCCGCGCATACATGACTGAACCTCGATTATGTTGTGATCTGAGTATATTGTTTTTGATATGGTGACATTTCGTATCAGATCATCATTGTTAGTGAAGATGATGGTCACTTTGCAGATTCTCCCGGTCCTGTTTGTTGTGTATTACCTTTATGACTTGTGACTTCATTACCTTTGTACTTTGTTTAGCTATCAAAACTTTGGGGCCCAGTTCCTGGAACCATTATGTACCTCTGTAATCTGTAAATACCTTTGTAACTTGTCATGATTGTGACCAGATCTACCTGGAGTTCATTACCTTTGTAACTTACTCAGCTATCAAAACTTTGGGGCCCAGTCCCTGGGCCCATTACGTACCTCTGTAATCTTTTGACTACCGCCCACAGGATGGGTATGAGGTACATAATAAATATATTAAACTAAACTAAAACCTGTTTGTTATTTAACCTGTGTGTTGCCATCACGACCTCAGGCTTCCTGTGTGGTGCAGACCCCTGTATGTAGACCCTGTTTGATGGGCACTAGGTCAAGCCAACGGAAAATACAATGTACACTTGCGAAAACCTAGGCTGCAGTGCTTTTTGTGCGTGCACAGCTCACTGATGTTATGGTCCGTCTGCTCTCGCCTCCAGGTACCTGGTCGTTCTCTCAGTCCCTTTCCTACTATCCCTGTCGTTGCACCGCTCAGAGAAATCCCTTGAAGGAGCTCCGTCTGACAGGCTCCCAGTCCTCAGGGTCAACTCTTTGCTCTCTGGAGTCGAGGTCAAGTGCCTGGCACTAGTCGGCACTTGAGTGTCAGTGGTGCCGGGTGCTATTGCAGCAGCTGCCACGGCAGATTTGGCTTTGGCCCACACTTCACCTTCGAAAGGGACAGTTTTTGAACCAGTCACTCGTTCTGCGGACCCTTCCTGTCTGATGGCTCATGGGAGGAGGCACAGCGGAGTCCTGATGAGACTCCTCGTGCATTCAAGAGAGAGGCTTAAGAGCCTTCTAAGACTTCCCGTTCACGAACCGTTGGCCTCATTTCTTCTTTCCACTCTTGGCGCTAAGAAGCAACATGACTCAGAATTGGACTTTTCCTGTGAATTTATATTATGTAAAACGCTAATCCCGTGTGGATCATTCATCACAAGAAGGGATGGAGGCGTGATCCTCCGTCTGTTACATAGCATCAATAAGTGCAGATCATTAATTATTACAGTGATCCAGCAGAGAGTTTGAACCAGACTCAGCAGAGATTGTTGCTCCTTGATGCTTGTTATCCCAGTATGTGTAACCGTGGTGGTGGCCAGCTGTGATTGGTGGAGGGTAGAAGGGCGGGCTGTGATTTGAGGAGGGTAGAAGATGTTTGGTGGAGAGGAGTACGGGGTGGACCCTGATTGGTGGAGGAGGGGGGTGAGGGGGACTGATGAATAAACAAAATCAGACTGGAGGCTGACTGGCCGCCGCCGCCACACAAATGAAGACATAATTGTCTTACATATCCCGCTCAACACGCCGGGAAAAGTACTTAAAGACGCGGGGAGGGGGGATATGGGGAGAATGTAGTGGGTAGGGATGGCAAGGGGGTGACCACGTCTAAGGGAGGGGGCGGTAAGGTGGTGGTGAGGCAGGGTGAGGGGGAGGTAAGGTGAATGTGAGACAGGGCGAGGGGGAGGTAAGGTGGATGTGAGGCAGGGCGAGGGGCAGGTAAGGGGGATGTGAGGCAGGCGAGGGGCAGGTAAGGTGGATGTGAGGCAGGGCGAGGGGCAGGGAAGGTGGATGTGAGGCAGGGCGAGGGGCAGGTGAGGAAGGGCGAGGGGCAGGTGAGGCAGGGCGAGGGGCAGGTGAGGCAGGGTGAGGGGGAGGTAAGGTGGATGTGAGGCAGGGCGAAGGGGAGGTAAGATGGATGTGAGGCAGGGCGAGGGGCAGGTAAGGTGGATGTTGTGCAAGAATGGTATATAATACCGACAAGATGAAATTAAGACACATGTGCAACATCTGGGTATCTTTATTGTAGACGTTTCGCCCTCCAGTGGCTTTATCAATACAAATTCTAGGACATAACTTGAAGACAGTAGAACTATATACAGAAGATGAGGTAATCAGTCCCTGAACCTAGGAGTAGGTGCGAAGAGCAACATAGTCGTGGAGATTCTGAAGCAGAAGAAAGGATCCTGGCGCTTATATAGTAACGTCAGGTGTAGCAGACGAGGGCATATTCACTGGTAGGCGGGATTCCCCAGTGGAAGTAGGTCCTTCCCAAAGAGATGGGTTAGTTGTAGTAGTAGTTGTCGTAGTCGTGAAGGTTATGTACATGTCCTCAGAATTAAGATTCCATGATGTTGCAGTGTCTGCTGCAACTAACCCATCTCTTTGGGAAGGACCTACTTCCACTGGGGAATCCCGCCTACCAGTGACTTTGCCCTCGTCTGCTGCCCGTCCCTATCCACTGACGCCTATATAACCGCCAGTCTTTTTGCCTTTGCTCTTGGAATTATCCTGCCTGCAGGTCAAATTTACGGCAATCCACTCTCTGAAAGACTCCTTCATTGTCGTCTGCACAGACGACACGGAAGCACTAAAACTAATGGACGACTTTTCAATCAGGACCCTACAAACACAACAATTCACTCTATCCCCGTCTCCATTCTTGAAGTCGAAACGTTCGGTCGTTGTGAAAAGACTGGACAATATCGTCACCTCTCTCTCTACTGAAGCACTGAAGACATCTATTGAGGAACAAAACACCTGGGCCTCGGTAGACAGCATCTCAAAGATCCCCAACGCCGCATCTATGCTAAAGATTACATTCTCAGACATCTCCATGGCTGCCCAAGCTCTCTCTGACGGTTTTGGCCATCTCATATTACCACATTCCCCAAGTCATATAGAACAAGAACGTTTCACATACATCTCCCACTGCTGGACCTGCTACTCCTATAATCACACCACCAAGGACTGTCCCATCAAGAATAAGAAGTTTTGTTCAAATGTGGGAAAAGATGGGCACGATTTCAGATCCGCACCATTACTACAGCACCAACATGTCTTAACTGCATGGGTAATCATCATACCCTTTGCAGCCAAGTGCCCACCAGGAAAGAAATCATATTTAAGAAAACTAAAGTTTTTGAAGAAGACCTCCAATTCACCGACATATGCTGCAAAAACCAAACCACAAACCGAAAACCATCAAGACTCTACACGCTAATCTACAGGCACCATCGCCCAGCAACTCCCTCTCTCCACTCCCCGACGGTGCTCCCTCCAAGGTGCTGTACTGCATGGTGATGCACACCTTTTCAAACGCAGCAAACCCGGCACTTTCAACACCACTATTAACGAACTATCCGTCTGAACAACATGCCTGCCTTCAATTTTCCGGACTCCACACCTTCAGAAGACATCCTCAAGACCCTTCCCAACGTCATGAACTTTACTGCACCTGCAGACCTGTCTCCTGCCCAAGCAACTGCTCCTGTAACTTCCCATAAACCACTTCCACCGCTGACAACGTTGATCAAGTTTTCCTCAGCCACCGTCTCCCACCTCTCCCAGCCTGCTGTTACACAACCATTACACCTCACAGCTGCTCCTGTCGACCCTCAGTCACCTGCTACCACCACTGTAGATTCTCCCAGTGAATTCACTCCAGAAGAGGAAGATAACGACGACTCCAGTAAACCCTCATGGGAAAACCTTACCTTTTACACTTCTCCTTCAAATACTGATACCATAACTTGTACTGAACTCTACAAAAGCCTTGGTGCTGGAACAGTCAAGTATGCCTGTGAATCACCGCTTCACTTCACACTCACCCAAGTTCTTGAGTTCATCAAGCCTCTACGTTTCACCTTCAGCAACAAGGCTAAATTATACCACCTATCTAGAAGCAGCTTCAAAAAGTTCGAAAATGGCTCCATTGCTAACCTGCCTCCTCAGTTACTCCTATAACTGTGGAAAAAGACACTCATACCATTTACTCCTATAACTCCCACATGTGTTCTACACTCTGATGTGACCTAGCCTGCTGCCAGCTACTCAAGATTCAAGACTTCAACTACCACAAGTTCAATGCAACAGACCCTGCTATTCCTGTTCTCAAGTCTGCCCCACGATCGCCTTATCTGCTGGGTTAAGCCCTGGCTCTATTTCTCTTACTAAGAACACTCCTCTCCAGAGCTATTCTTCATCTGTCCCGTCTTCCACGCTCATCCCATTGGGATCTTACCTAAACTTGTTTGTTGTTGTTGTTTGCCTTTGCTCCAGATTCTCCTCCACCACGATGCTGTGAACACTAACTCCAAGGCCGAGGGACTGATTACCTCATCTTTTGTAAATAGTTCTACTGTCTTCCTATTATGTCCTAGAATCTGTATTGATAAAGCCAGTGGATGGCGAAACGTCTACAATAAAGATATCCGGATGTTGCACATGTGTCTTAACTTTCATATTGTCGGTATTTTATACCTTTCTTGCACATAAACACAAATGCAGTATAATGTGATCCTTTATTGACAACGTTTCACCCACACAGTGGGCTTTTTCAAGTCTCACACGGATCTACCTGGGGTTGGAAGGTACGAGAGTATTTATAGTCATGTTCAGAATGTTGAGGTCAGGTGAAGAATGCTGCATCTGATGATCTACCGGGTGGAGTTATAGAGTCTTGGGTAGCTTCGCAGAGGTATTGGACAAGTTGTAGACCTTCTGCAGTGTTCTATGTTCTTATGTGGGATAGCGATGAAGAAGTTTCTTGGCGAGTGGTTCAGCTATGTTATAGAAGCCATTGTTCTGGTTGAAATTGTTGGTTATAGAGATAAGCGATGATTCCAGGATTCGTCTGTATTGAGTGTTGTAATAAAGTTGGTAGAATTACCGACAATATGTAAAGTAAAAGGACACAAGTGCAACTAATGTGACATTTATTGTGGCAACGTTTCGCTCTCCAGGAGCTTTATCAAGCCATTACGGCTTGATAAAGCTCCTGGAGAGCGAAACGTTGCCACAATAAATGTCACATTAGTTGCACTTGTGTCCTTTTACTTTATGTATTGAGTGTTGTCTTCGTTGGCTATTATTTCCATTGTGTCGGTATTTTATACCATTTATTTCCACCTTTCTTGCACATTCTGAACATGACTAGAAATACTCCCGTACCTTCCACCCCAGGTAGATGTGTGTGTGATAAATTAGACACATGTGCAACTCTTGGGTATCTTTGTGTACGAATGGTATATAATACCGACAAGATGAGAGTAAGACACATGTGCAACATCTGGGTATCTTTATTGTAGACGTTTCGCCATCCAGTGGCTTTATCAATACAAATTCTAGGACATAACTTGTCCTAGATAAAGCCACTGGATGGCGAAACGTCTACAATAAAGATACCCAGATGTTGCACATGTGTCTTACTCTCATCTTGTCGGTATTATATACCATTTCGTACACAACTTGTCAGACACTGCAACATCATGGAATCTTAATTCTGAGGACATGTACATAACCTTCACGACTACGACAACTACCTCTACAACTAACCCATCTCTTTGGGAAGGACCTACTTCCACTGGGGAATCCCGCCTACCAGTGAATATGCCCTCGTCTGCTACACCTGACGTTACTATATAAGCGCCAGGATTCTTTCTTCTGCTTCAGAATCTCCACGACTATGGTGCTGTTCGCACCTACTCCTAGGTTGAGGGACTGATTACCTCATCTTCTGTACATAGTTCTACTGTCTTCAAGTTATGTCCTAGAATTTGTATTGATAAAGCCACTGGATGGCGAAACGTCTACAATAAAGATACCCAGATGTTGCACATGTGTCTTACTCTCATCTTGTCGGTATTATATACCATTTCGTACACAAGCCACTGTGTGGCGAAACGTTTCCTCAATAAAGATACCCAAGAGTGAAAGTTAAGACACATGTGCAACATCTGGAAATAGGTAAGACACATACGCAACAGTTAGGTATCTTTATTATGAAACGTTTCGCCTACACAGTAGGCTTCTTCAGTCAAGTACAGAAAAGTTGATAGAAGCAGAAGATACTTGAAGACGATGTAATCAGTCCACCTCAAAACTTTAAGGGTGATGGACTGATTACATCGTCTTCAAGTATCTTCTGCTTCTATCAACTTTTCTGTACTTGACTGAAGAAGACTACTGTGTAGGCGAAACGTTTCATAATAAAGATACCTAACTGTTGCATATGTGTCTTACCTATCAACCTGTCGGTATTTTATACCATTTTAATGTTCAACATCTGGAAATCTTTATTGTAGACGTTTCGCCATCCAGTGGCTTTATCAATACAGATTCTAGGATGAACATCAAAATGGTATACAATACCGACAGGTTGTTAGGTAAGACACATATGCAACAGTTAGACAACTTTATTCCGAAACGTTTCGCCTACACAGTAGGCTTCTTCAGTCGAATACAGAAAGTAGGCAGGAACAGTAGAGATGTGAAGACGATGTAATCAGTCCATCACCCTTGAAGTCGTAGAATTTGAGGCCGAGGGACTGACAACCTCAAATTCTACGACTTCAAGGGTGATGGACTGATTACATCGTCTTCACATCTCTACTGTTCCTGCCTACTTTCTGTATTCGACTGAAGAAGCCTACTGTGTAGGCGAAACGTTTCGGAATAAAGTTGTCTAACTGTTGCATATGTGTCTTACCTAACACAGATTCTAGGACATAATAAGAAGACAGTAGAACTATGTACAAAAGATGAGGTAATCAGTCCCTCAGCCTTGGAGTTAGTGTTCACAGAGTTGCACATGTGTCTAATTTATCAACATGTCGGTTCTCTGAACCATTCATCTACAAAGATCTGTGTGTGATGTGATGAATGGTTTGAAAAACCGACAAGTTGAAGATTGAGACACTTATGCAGCATATGGGAATCTTTATTCAGGAAACGTTTCGCCACACAGTGGCTTCATCAGTCCAATACAAAGAGGAAGGCGTAAGGAGAGGAGGAGTATGAGGTAATCAGTCCCTCAGCCTGGAGTCGATGTGTTCAGTCCCTCAATCTTGTAGAATGTACAGCATAGGCCCGTCGACGTGGCTTAACTACTGTAATGAGGTGAGGTGAAGCAGGCGGAGGCGGGGTCATAGTGGTACCATCCACTAGTCGAAATAGGTCTTCGTCCAAAGGTTGAACAAGCGTTGAAGAATTCTTTGTAACAAGATCCCATGATGCTGCAGTGTCTGACAGTTGTCGGTTTTTCAAACCATTCATCACAACTGTCAGACACTGCAGCATCATGGGATCTTGTTACAAAGAATTCTTCAACACTTGTCCAACCTTTGGACGAAGACCTACTTCGACTAGTGGATGGTACCACTATGACCCCGCCTCCGCCTGCTTCACCTCACCTCACTACAGTAGTTAAGCCACGTCTACGGGCCTATGCTGTACATTCTACAAGATTGATGGACTGAACACATCGACTCCAGGCTGAGGGACTGATTACCTCATACTCCTCCTCTCCTTACGCCTTCCTCTTTGTATTGGACTGATGAAGCCACTGTGTGGCGAAACGTTTCCTGAATAAAGATTCCCATATGCTGCATAAGTGTCTCAATCTTCATCTGTGTGTGACTTGAAAAAGCCCACTGTGTGGGTGAAACGTTGTCAATAAAGGATCACATTAAACTGCATATGTGTTTATGTTTCCACTATGACTATGTTATTGTGTCTAGAAGCCCTAACAATTTCGTCCCAAAGAAGTCTCCCTCTATCGTGATCCAAGCCTGGAGGTCGGTATATTACACCTAGAATTAGTTTTTCTTGACCTTCTACAAACTCTACCCAAACAGATTCTGTTACTGCTCCATCTATTTTTATACCTGTTTTTATGCAACAATTAATATTTTCTCGAACATACAATGCAACTCCTCCCCCCTTCCCATTACATCTATCCACATTGAACAACTTAAATCCCTGAATATTACACTCAGCAGTCATATCCCGACTCTTTAAATCATACCACGTTTAAGTTAATGCAATGATATCAAAGTTCCCAGCACATGCTACCAAACGTAGTTCATTAATTTTATTTCTTGCACTTCGACTGTTAGCATAAAATACCATCATATGTTTTTTCTTCTGCACATTTTTCCTATTCATCTTTGTTTTTACAAAATTTCTGAAATTATCATTACCCAGAGTTACTCCATGACAGTTACTATTAAGATTCTTAATATCACAGCATAAGTCAATATATCCATACTCATTATTTATCATTTCTAAACCCATACCTCTAATCCTAGTTTAAAGTCCTCAAGTCCCCCTCAACTGAGTTAGCAAGAAAACCCACACCTGCCCTTGATAAGTGAACCCCATCCCTGGCATACATGTCATTTCGGCCATAGAAGTTGTCACAGTTGTCAATGAATGGTACTGCATTATCCTTACAGTGTTTATCCAGCCAACAATTAATACCAATTGCTCTGGACAACAATTCATTACCAACACCTCTTCTTGGCAAAATGCCACATATAACAGGGCACCCCCCTTCTTCCTAATTATGTCTATAGCTGTCCTGAACTTTCTAACTAAATCCTCACTTCTACGCTTGCCTACATCATTGCCTCCAGTACTGAGGCAAATAATAGGATTGATCCCATTACCGTTCATGATGCTGTCAAGCCGGCCAACAATGTCCTCCATCCCAGCCCCAGGAAAGCAAACCCTCTGTCTCCTACTTCTGTCCTTCAAGCAGAATGCCCTATCCATGTATCTAACCTGGCTATCCCCAACAACAACAATATTGGTAGGTAAGACACATAGGCAACAGTTAGGCAACTTTATTCCGAAACGTTTCGCCTACACAGTAGGCTTCTTCAGTCGAATACAGAAAGTAGGCAGGAACAGTAGAGATGTGAAGACGATGTAATCAGTCCATCACCCTTGAAGTCGTAGAATTTGAGGTTGTCAGTCCCTCGGCCTAGAGAAGTTCAGTTCCATAGTCAGGAACTATCTGAAGATCAAGCGACAGTGCGGAGACTTAAATACTGTCGGAAGGAGAGGTGCAGAGTAGTAGTAGTAGTAGTAGTGAGAATGTAGCCACTGAGAGGTCAGGTCCCTCTCAGATCCAACAGTTCTACAGTGGCTACATTCTCACTACTTCTACACCTCGTTGTTAGGTAAGACACATATGCAACAGTTAGGTATCTTTATTATGAAACGTTTCGCCTACACAGTAGGCTTCTTCAGTCGAGTACAGAAAAGTTGATAGAAGCAGAAGATACTTGAAGACGATGTAATCAGTCCATCACCCTTAAAGTTTTGAGGTGGTCAGTCCCTCAGTCTGGAGAAGAGCATTGTTCCATAGTATGAAACAATATGGAGATGAAGTGACAGGATGGAGCTTTATATAGCGCCAAGAGGTGAGACGTAGGTCACTAGAAGAGGTAAGAACTCAGATGTTGAGAGGTCAGGTCCCTCTCAAATCCAGCCGCTCTCACTAGTGGAAGCTGTCGAAGTTGATTGCAGGTCTGTACCAAGATACCCTTGTGTTGCAGTGTCTGACTGATTGAACATTAAAATGTATAAAAAACCGACAGATTGTTAGGTAAGACAATATGGCAACAGTTAAAGTTCAATCTGTCCAGACACTGCAAACACAAGGGTATCTTGGTAACAGACCTCAATCAACTCGACAGACTTCCACTAGTGAGAGCGGCTGGATTTGAGATGGGACCTGACCTCTTCAACATCTGAGTTCTTACCTCTTCTAGTGACCTACTCTCACTCTGGCGCTATATATAGCTCCACTGTCACTTCATCTCCAAATTGTTTCATACTATGGAACAATCCTTCTTCCAGAACTGAGGTACTGACCACCCCAAAACTTTTAAGGGTGATGACTGATTACATCGTCTCAAGTATCTTCTGCTTCTAACACATTTCTGTACTCGACTGAAGAAGCTACTGTGTAGGCGAAAACTTTCAAAATAAAGATACCTACTGTTGCCTATGTGGTCTTACTAACAACCGTCGTATTTTAATACCATTTTAATTCACGTTCTACACTCTCCCTTCTGAGAGGACAGTATTTAAGTCTCCGCACTGTCCTCTTGATCTTCAGATATGAGTTTCACTGACTATGGAACTGAACTACTCCAGGCAGAGGGACTGACAACCTCTAATTCAGCGAGCTTCAAGGGTGATGGACCTGATACATCGTCTTCAGCATCTCTACTGTTCCTGCCTACTTTCTGTAATCGACTGAAGAAGCCTACTGGTAGGCGAAACGTTTCGAGGAATAGAAGTTGCCTCTGGCTCTCTATATAGGGGAAAGGCCTAGAGGTGCTATACCTGCTCAACCGTAGGTCGGTATTGTATACCATTTTGATGTTCATCATGTCATACACTGCAACACATGGCTCTGGTATGTCAGAAAAGCCTTAGACAACCTTTCAAAGTGAGAACTGTTTGGATCTGAGAGGACCTGACTTTCTCTGCAGTGGCTACATTCTCACTACTACTACTACTACTACTCTGCAAAGAACATAAGAACGAAGGAAACCACTGCAGAAGCCTACTGCCCATGCGAGGCAGGTCCAAGTCTCCTACCGGCTTAAGCCAATGCACCCAACCTATCAAGGTCAGGTCCCATGACTTAAGGAGGACACGGCCACCGACCTGGTAGTCACAAGCTATCAGTCTAACTCACCCCACCACATACACTCAGAGTATTTTATCCAACCTATTTTTAAAGCTACACAACGTTCTGGCCTCTATAACGTACTTGGGAGTTTTGTTTCCACTCATCCACAACTCTAAGTACCAAACCATTACTTCTATATCCTTCCTTAATCTGAAATTTTTCCAACTTAAACCATTTATAACACCCTCAATCCTATCCCCCCTAAGTCTTCGTCTTTCTAGAGAGGGCAGTTTCAGGGCCCTTAGTCTATCCTCATAGGAAGTTTTCTGAAACATGGGATCAACTTTTGACACCTCCTTTGTACATATTTCCAGAGAATTTATATCCATTCTGTAATACGGTGACCAAAACTGTGCAGCATAATCTAAATGAGGCCTAACCAAGGATGTATAGAGTTGAAGAACAACCTGAGGACTCCTATTATTTATGCTTCTTGATATGAAGCCAAGGATTCTATTAGCTTTATTGCGAACACTTATGCACTGTTGTCTTGGTTTCAGATTACTGCTAACCAGAACTCCTAAATCTTTTTCGCAATCCGTAATATTAAGATCTACATTATTTAGTTTATATGTGGCATGGTTATTGTCCTGTCCAACATTTAGAACTTTGCATTTGTCTATATTAAACTGCATCGCCACTTCTCCGACCACTGCATCAGTCTATTCAAATCTTCCTGGATGCTCGAATGTCCTCGTCAGAATGAATTCGACGGCCTATTTTGGTGTCATCGGCAAACTTGCCGATGTCGCTCTTTATGCCCTCATCTATGTCGTTTATGTAGATTGTGAACAGCAGGGGGCCCAACACTGACCCCTGTGGAACACCGCTCGTGACACTTCCCCCCTCTGATTTCTTCCCATTTATGCAAACTCTCTGCTGCCTATTTGTCAACCATGCCTCTATCCAGGAAAAAATTTCTCCTCCTATTCCATGTGCTTTAATTTTCCTCAATAGTCTCTGATGTGGGACCCTGTCAAAAGCCTTACTGAAGTCCATATACACAATATCATATTCATTACCATGATCTACCTCCTCAAATACCTTAGTGAAAAAAGTTAATAAATTCGTAAGGCAGGAACGCCCCTTTGTAAAACCATGCTGAGATTCGTTGATTAATTTATGTTTTTAAAGGGTGGCTACGAACTGCCTCGGCAATTATTGATTCCATAAATTTTCCCACTATGGAGGTTAGGCTTATTGGTCTATAGTTCGAAGCTAAGGACCTGTCACCTGTTTTGAAAATAGGTATCACATTTCCCATTTCCACTTATCTGGCACCATGCCAGTTTGTAGTGATATGTTGAAAAGATTAGCCAAAGGGGTGCTAAGCTCCTCTTTACATTCCTTTAGAACCCTTGCATACAGTTCATCAGGGCCTGGGGATTTGTTAGGTTTTAATTTATCTATTTGCCTAAGGACCATGTCACTTGTGACCCTAATAGTGCACATTTTTATTATCGTCCTGTTCTACATAATTTTTACATTACTGGAATATCGCTGGTATCCTCCTGTGTAAAAACTGAGAGGAAGTATGTGTTAAAAATTCTACACATTTCCTTATCACTGTCAGTGAGCTGACCCGAGGAACTTTTGAGTGGGCCTATCTTGTCCCTGATCTTACTTCTGTATACCTGAAAGAATCCTTTTGGGTTAGTCTTCGATTCTCTTGCAACTTTAACCTCATAATCTCTTTTTGCTTTTCTAATTCCCTTTTTTATTTCTCTCTTTAACTGAATATATCGATTTCTCAATTGCCCCTCTCCTCTTTTGATTTGCCTATATATGCCTCTCTTTTGACCAATCAGATATTTTAATCTATTGTTTTATCCATTTAGGATCATTTTTGTTTGATCTGATTTCCCTATTTGGAACATAATTTGACTGAGCAGCTAGAACTATGCCCTGGAAAGCATCATATCGGCAACCATCACCACCTACCTGACCCTTAGTCAGGTCATTCCAGTTCAGCCCACCTAAGTAATTTTTCAGTCCTATGAAATCACCAAGCGAAAGTCAGGGACGGAGACTTGATTGCCATTATTAGGGGAATTCCATGATATATTAAAACTGAGTGATTTGTGATCACTTTCCCCAAGTTCATCATTAACCTCAAGATTATTAATTAGTGTTTCCCTACTGGCAAGAACCAAGTCAAGGAGGTTATTTCCCCTAGTTGGCTCTGTCACAAACTGTTTTAAAAAACAATCCTGGATCGTATCAAGAAAGTCACCTGACTCTAAATTTCCTGTCAAATTGCTCCAGTCAATCTGTCTATAGTTGAAATCTCCCATTAGCACAACATTTTCGTATGTAGATGCCTTCCGAATTTCGTCCCATAGAAGTTTACCTCTCCTTCCGACAGTATTTAAGTCTCCGCACTGTCGCTTGATCTTCAGATAGTTCCTGACATAAGAACATAAGAACATAAGAACGAAGGAACACTGCAGAAGGCCTACTGGCCCATGCGAGGCAGGTCCAAGTCTCCTACCGGCTTAAGCCAATGCACCCAACCTAGTCAGGTCAGGTCACATTGACTTAAGGGAGGAACACGGCAACCGACCTGGTAGCACAAGCTATCAGGTCTAACTCACACCCACCCACATCCACTCATGTATTTATCCAACCTATTTTTAAAGCTACACAACGTTCTGGCCTCTATAACGGTACTTGGGAGTTTGTTCCACTCATCCACAACTCTATTACCAAACCAGTACTTTCCTATATCCTTCCTGAATCTGAATTTTTCCAACTTAAAACCATTGCTGCGAGTCCTGTCTAGGCTAGATATTTTCAGCACACTATTTACATCCCCTTTATTTATTCCTGTCTTCCATTTATACACCTCAATCATATGGAACTGAACTTCTCCAGGCCGAGGGACTGACAACCTCAAATTCTACGACTTCAAGGGTGATGGACTGATTACATCGTCTTCACATCTCTACTGTTCTTGCCTACTTTCTGTATTCGACTGAAGAAGCCTACTGTGTAGGCGAAACGTTTCGGAATAAAGTTGCCTAACTGTTGCCTATGTGTCTTACCTACCAACCTGTCGGTATTGTATACCATTTTGATGTTCAACAACAATATTCTTACCTTGTTGTCGTTCGTCGTGACGATCCCAGTAGTCGACTCACATTCGTCGGGTAGCACCGAGAATGCGTTGGAGGTTTCCACAAGAGTTTCCACAGCAGTCTCTTTCTTCTTCATCGTTTCTGGCTTTCCATTCTTCTTGATCGTAAACTTCGTCCCCTGCTGTCCAGCCAATGACCATGATCCCTTTTTGACCTGAGGACTCGAAACAGGAGGACTACTACGAATCCTCTTGTTTTCTTCGGTCAATCGCCGTATCTCCATCTTCGCTACTCTCAATTCTTCCTTAAGCTGCTGGTAAAGTTTCTCGATGGAGGGCATCTTGGTTCAGTCCACGGGGAGCACACAAGACACTTCTTCACAGAGTTAAGTACAGGTCACCAGTGGACTGATGAAGCCACTGTGTGGCGAAACGTTTCCTGAATAAAGATTCCCATATGCTGCATAAGTGTCTCAATCTTCAAGATGTTTAATGCCCGTCGTCTGCAGTCTCTGATGAAGTGACGAGGATAGTGGAGTTTAGAAAATACTTATTCAATTATCGTGCATTCTTCTTCAAGAAACTCATTGCTGCAGATTCTGAGTGCACGCAGGAAGAAGAATGCACGATAATTGAACAAGTATTTTCTAAACTCCACTATCCTCGTCACTTCATCAGAGACTGCAGACGACGGGCATTAAACATCTTCAACACACCCAGAGAAGACACTGCCGAGAAGAGATACATAATCCCCACCAACTCCATTGCCAAACACGTTTCCAACATCTTTTCCAATACCTCATTCCAAGTATCTACCTCCACAACTACGACCATCAAGGACATCACCAGTAGTAGGCAGGACAAGCCTCCATCCTCTGCAGGGGTATACATAATCCCTTGTAATGACTGCAACAAATTATACGTGGGCGAAACATCAAGGGACCTCCAAACACGTATTTCAGAACACCAATACGCAAGCAGGTCTGACGACACAAAGAATGCCTGTGTACAACACCGTAATTCACTCAACCACTTGATAAACTACAGAAACTCGAGACTTATCGCCACAGAAGACAACACTCAATACCGAAGAATCCTGGAATCATCACTTATATCTATATCCTACAACTTCAACCAGAATAGTGGCTTCTATAACATAGCTGAACCACTTGCCAAGAAACTTCTTCATCGCTATCCCACATAAGAACACAGGAATGGAAGAACACTGTAGAAGGTTTGCTCACAAACTTATCCAATCTCCTTTCCAAGCTACCCAAGATTTTAGACTCTATAACCCCACTCGGTACATCATCAGATGCAGCATTCTCCACCTGACCTCAGCATTCTGAACATGACTAGAAATACTCGCGTCCCTTCCACCCCAGGTAGATCTGTTTGTGACTTGAAAAAGCCCACTGTGTGGGCGAAACGTAGTCAATAAAGGATCACATTATACTGCATATGTGTTTATATTTCCATTGTGTCGGTATTTTATACCATTTATTTCCATCCTATGTTCTTATATGGGATAGCGATGAAGAAGTTTCTTGGCAAGTAGTTCATCTATGTTATAAAGGCCATTGTTCTGGTTGAAGTTGTTGGATACAGAAATAAGTGATGATTCCAGGATTCTTCGGTATTGAGTGTTGTCTTCTCTGGCGATAAGTCTTGAGTTTCTGTAGTTAATTAAATGGTTGTGTGAATTACGGTGTTGTACACAGGCATTCCTTGTATCGCCAGTCCTGCTTGCGTATTGGTGTTCTGAAATACGTGTTTGGAGGTCTCTTGATGTTTCGCCCACGTATAATTTGCTGCAGTCATTACAAGGGATTATGTGGTATAAACCTTGGTAATAAATACCGACAAGTTGGTTTAGAAAGACACGTAAGCAAACACTATAACATATTTATACTGTGCAGATCTCCCGACAGTGACAAACTTCTCTTCAAAGTGTATAGAAAACCTACCAACAAGGACGATCTTATACACTTTTATTCACACCAAGATACCCGCACTAAGAGAGGAGTCCTCATTGGCTTCTTGAGAGCTCTTCGCATCTCCAGCCCTTGTTTTCTAGAAGAAGAATGCACTTACATAACACAAGCCTTTACACGTCTTCAGTTCCCGTCTTTCTTCATCCGAGATTGCAGACTCAAGGCACAAGCTATCCTCAACAAACCGCCCATGGAACAGCCCCCTAAACAGTTCATAGTACTCCCATGTGGCGATGTTGCCACGAATACTCGCCGGGCACTTGCTGTGAGTAACATCAACGTTTCCACCATAAACACATCCTCTATCAAAGACCTCACTACTAAACGCAGCCCCACACCTCTAACTTCTACAGCAGGCGTCTACACTATCCCCTGTGGGTTCTGTCCCAAGAAATATGTAGGCGAGACAGGCAGAGATCTTGCAGTCCGCCTGAATGAGCATCGAAATGCCTCTAACAGAGACGATGTAAGGTACGCCTGTGTCCTCCACAGAGACTCCACGGGGCATTTGATGAACTGGAACGAGGCACAACTCGTTCTCACCGAACCAGACCTCAGACGCCGACGGTGCCTAGAAGCCTCACTAATCACCGTCACCGACACTATAGAACGCAACACTGGAAACTACAAAATTTCAAAAACATTGGCATACATGATACTTAAGCAGCACCAACCCAACAACCCCAGGAGTCACATGATTTCATCGTCTACTGGTCCTCATCATAGGCAGAGGTTGTTTTGATAAGGACCTGCCTCGCATGGGCCAGTAGGCCTTCTACAGTGTTCCTCCATTCTTATGTTCTTATGACATTCCTCAGGTCACGTGCGTCACATCTCACTCTCCGCCTATATATATAATGTCTTTCTACCTCTGTATGTTAGAAGTGATCAAGGTCCTAGGACCGAAACGTTTTCTAATAAATATGTTATAGTGTTTGCTTACGTGTCTTTCTAAACCAAGGGATTATGTATACTCCTGCAGAGGGTGGAAGCTTGTCCTGTCTATTACTGGTGATGTCCTTGATGGTCGTGGTTGTGGAGGTAGATACTTGGAATGAGGTATTGGAAAATATGTTGGAAACGTGTTTGGCAAAGGAGTTGGTGGGGTACCCTCCACCCAAGGTGGACCGAAACGTTTTCTAATAAATATGTTATAGTGTTTGCTTACGTGTCTTTCTAAACCAACTTGTCGGTATTTATTACCAAGGTTTATACCAGATCTTTTTGTGACTTGAAAAAGCCCACCATGTGGGCGAAACGTCGTCGATAAAGGATCGCATTATACTGCATGTGTGTTTATATTTCCAGATGAAACCTACGTCGATGGCTAAGCTTTTCGTCAGTAGAGCAAAGAGCTGCGCACGTTTCGCTCATCAACCTACCACCACTACTGTATATGATTTATGAGTAGGAATCCCCAGGTCACTGTGAGAGAGACGTGACCCTCAGAGTGACCTCCAGAGTGTAATAAAGTTGGTAGAATTACCGACAATATGTAAAGTAAAAGGACACAAGTGCAACTAATGTGACATTTTATTGTGGCAACGTTTCACTCTCCAGGAGCTTTATCAAGCCATTAATGGCTTGATAAAGCTCCTGGAGAGTGAAACGTTGCCACAATAAAATGTCACATTAGCTGCACTTGTGTCCTTTGACCTCCAGAGTGACCTCGTGAGCCAGGAATCCTGCTGGTTACCTTTAGTCTCTTCCATAGGTCACTGCCCTCAGAGTGCGGTTCTAGACCAGGTTTCTAGGATAGCGGAGTGCGGTTCTAGACCAGGTTTCTAGGATAGCGGAGTGCGGTTCTAGACCAGGTTTCTAGGATAGCGGAGTGCGGTTCTAGACCAGGTTTCTAGGATAGCGGAGTGCGGTTCTAGACCAGGTTTCTAGGATAGCGGAGTGCGGTTCTAGACCAGGTTTCTAGGATAGCGGAGTGGGGTTCTAGACCAGGTTTCTAGGATAGCGGAGTGCGGTTCTAGACCAGGTTTCTAGGATAGCGGGAGTGCGGTTCTAGACCAGGTTTCTAGGATAGCGGAGTGCGGTTCTAGACCAGGTTTCTAGGATAGCGGAGTGCGGTTCTAGACCAGGTTTCTAGGATAGCGGAGTGCGGTTCTAGACCAGGTTTCTAGGATAGCGGAGTGCGGTTTCTAGACCAGGTTTCTAGGATAGCGGTGTGCGGTTCTAGACCAGGTTTCTAGGATAGCGGAGTGCGGTTCTAGACCAGGTTTCTAGGATAGCGGAGTGCGGTTCTAGACCAGGTTTCTAGGATAGCGGAGTGCGGTTCTAGACCAGGTTTCTAGGATAGCGGAGTGCGGTTCTAGACCAGGTTTCTAGGATAGCGACAACGTCAGGTTTCCACTTACATTGTGGTGTGTTTACATTAGATTGTGATGCAGTTATAGTTGACCGAAAGATTTTCAACGTGTATATTTACCTCTGGTTTGTGTGTCATGTCAGTATCTTGCTAAATAATGTTGCAACCATAATGTTTTAATTGATGGGAAGCTGCACAGCTTTCCGTTGCTAGGTCCTTGCAACAGTCCTTGTAAGTTGCAGGTCTTGCAAGTTACAGGTCTTGTATGTTACAGTTCCGTTGTGTTACAGTTCTTGTAACGAGAAGTGAACAGTTTCAGTTTCCACTGTGGTGTTGCATAATAATAAATCTGACTCTGGTGAAGTAAAAATGACAGAGCCAGAGCGACATTGCTGTCGGCTGCCCGTCTTGTGGTATAGTAGCTGTGTTGAAGCTGCTCACACACACATACTATGAGCGGGGCCAGGAACTATGAATCGACCCCTGCAACCACAAATTAAATGAGTACACACACACACACACACACACACGTAGGTACACATATCTACATCTCCTCCCACACATCTGGCCTCCCTATTACTTCTACCAGTTCCATGCCTTTTCTTTCTTCTCTCCTTCTCCCTTCTCCTCCTCTTCCGTCTCATTCATCTTAATATGGTCTAAGCACCATAGTGGAGGTAATCAGCCTGTTTATGTTTGCACTCCTATCCTAGCCCAGAAAATTACTCTTGTTTTATGAATGGCGTTTGTGAGCCACTAGTAATGAGGGTACTGGGTGGGTAGCACTGGGTGGGTAGCACTGGGTGGGTAGCACTGGGTGGTAGCACTGGGTGGGTGGCACTGGATAGGCGAATGATAGGTACTGGGTGGGTGGCAGGCACTGGGTGGGAGGGTGTCAGGTACTGGGAGGGTGGCGGGCACTGGGAGAGAGGGTGGCAGGTACTGGGAGAGAAGGTGGCAGGTACTAGGAGAGAGGGTGGAAGGTACTGGGAGAGAGGGAGGGTGGCAGGGTGTCAGGCACTGGGAGGGAGGGTGTCAGGCACTGGGAGGGTGTCAGGCACTGGGAGGGAGGGTGTCAGGCACTGGGAGGGTGTCAGGCACTGGGAGGGAGGGTGGCAGGCACTGGGTGGGATGGTGGCAGGCACTGGGAGGGTGGCAGGCACTGGGTGGGAGGATGGCAGGCACTGGGAGGGTGGCACGCACTGGGAGGAGGGGTGGCAGGCACTGGGTGGGAGGGTGGCAGGCACTGGGTGGGAGGGTGGGAGGTACTGGGAGCGAGGGTGGCAGGTACTGGAAGGGAGGGTGGCAGGTACTGGGTGGGAGAGTGACCGGCACTGGGAGGGTGTCAGGCACTGGGTGGGAGGGTGACCGGCACTGGGAGGGTGTCAGGCACTGGGTGGGAGGGTGGAAGGTGCTTGGAGGGAGGGTGTCAGGCACTGGGAGGGAGGGTGGCACTGGGGTGGGTACTAGTAGGTAAGGATCTCCAGTATTGTCACTGTCAAGGTTCCACGTAACTCCCAGTACTGCCAGTCTGTCTCCTCTTATACCTCTCCACCACCACAAGATTGACTCTCCTTGGTGCAGCAAGAAGAAGAAGAAGAAGAAGAAGAAGAAGAAGAAGAAGAAGAAGAAGAAGAAGAAGAAGAAGAAGAAGAAGAAGAAGAAGAAGAAAATGGATAAAGGGAGAAAAGACTGAGAAGGCTGGGGCAGTGAAATGGAGTAGAATGCGCAGTTTCTGTCTGTCTGTCTGTCTGTCTGTCTGTCTGTCTGTCTTCTCTCTCTCTTCATCTGTCGAAGTAAGGCTGTTGGTGGTGTCCTCGTTAAACGTGTGTAGGCATTTTGATCGTTCTGTATATAGGACTGTTAGTGAATATATAGACCGGTTCGTTAAACCTTTGGATGTTACCCAGATCAGGTTGTTGGCTTGTTAAGGGGTCAACGCCCCAGCGGCCTGGTCCATAACCAGGCCTCGCGATGAATCAGGGCCTAATCAACCAGGCTGTTACTGCTGGCCGCACGCAATCCAACGTACGAACCATAGCCCGGCTGATCGGGCATTGACTTTAGGTATCTATCCAGTTCCCTCTTGAAGACAGCCGGAGGTCTATTAGTAATCCCTCTTTTGTATGACGGGAGACTGTTGAAGTGCTTTGGAACCCTGATACTTATTGTGTTGTCTCTCGGTGTACTCATGGCGCCCCTGCTTGTCGCTAGGGGTATGTTGCCCCGCCTGCCAAGTCTTTTCGCATGGAGCGATTTCTGTGTGCAGGTTTGGAACGAGTTCTAGTAGGAATAGTTTTGACGTGATCGGTTCTTCAGTCTTGAGGGAACATTAAAATGGTATAAAATACCGACAGGTTGTTAGGTAAGACACATATGCAACAGTTAGGTATCTTTATTTCGAAACGTTTCGCCTACACAGTAGGCTTCTTCAGTCGAGTACAGAAAAGTTGATAGAAGCAGAAGATACTTGAAGACGATGTAATCAGTCCATCACCCTTAAAGTTTTGAGGTGGTCAGTCCCTCAGTCTGGAGAAGAGCATTGTTCCATAGTATGAAACAATATGGAGATGAAGTGACAGGATGGAGCCTTTTATAGCGCCAAGAGGTGAGACGTAGGTCATTAGAAGAGGTAAGAACTCAGATGTTGGGAGGTCAGGTCCCTCTCAAATCCAGCCGTTCTCACTAGTGGAGGTTGTCGAAGTTGATTGCAGGTCTGTACCAAGATACCCTTGTGTTGCAGTGTCTGACAGATTGAACATTAAAATGGTATAAAATACCGACAGGTTGTTAGGTAAGACACGTTTCGAAATAAAGATACCTAACTGTTGCATATGTGTCTTACCTAACAACCTGTCGGTATTTTATACCATTTTAATGTTCAATCTGTCAAACACTGCAACACAAGGGTATCTTGGTACAGACCTGCAATCAACTTCGACAACCTCCACTAGTGAGAACGGCTGGATTTGAGAGGGACCTGACCTCCCAACATCTGAGTTCTTACCTCTTCTAATGACCTACGTCTCACCTCTTGGCGCTATAAAAGGCTCCATCCTGTCACTTCATCTCCATATTGTTTCATACTATGGAACAATGCTCTTCTCCAGACTGAGGGACTGACCACCTCAAAACTTTAAGGGTGATGGACTGATTACATCGTCTTCAAGTATCTTCTGCTTCTATCAACTTTTCTGTACTCGACTGAAGAAGCCTACTGTGTAGGCGAAACGTTTCGAAATAAAGATACCTAACTGTTGCATATGTGTCTTACCTATCAATCTTGAGGGACTGACCACCCCCTAGCATGGGTGATGGACAAGATTGAGATGGACAAGCCAGTAGAAAGTATTGCTAAAATAGATAAACTTTTTTTAATTTGGGCCCGGGTTGAGAAGACCCTGGATTTTGGGTGGGGAAATAACCGAACAAATTTTAAAATGAAAATTAGGGATTCTCGGGGTTAATATCGTAACTCGGGGGGTTCAGTTTGATGTTATAATTTAAAAAACTGTTTATGTAACCTTACACTTTAGGGTTTGGGACCCCTATACGTTACACAGTGAACAACTCTGAGGGATTTTTCCCGCACCCCTTTTAAATTTACACCCCAATACGACACGACACAACAACTACCAACTTTTTTCAGGAGGGGGAATCCTGCCCAAACCTATGGATTTTCTATGACAGGGGAAAGCAGAAAAAACGAAAGAGAGAGAGGAAGGAGGAAGGGGGGGTGTAGAAATTAAACCTTTATTTGGGACGTAAGAAGGTTTTTTAAACACAGTTCCCCCACCAAGAATTGGTGCAAAGCTGGAACCGGCAGGATAACAGGGAAGGCACTGCAAGGATCAGGGAAAAACTTTCGTAAAGACAGTGAGTCAAAGTCCCAAACGTTTGTTTGGGAGGGGGGCCAAAAACAAAGGGGGGTTTCCCACAGGGGTCAGCCCCTAAAACCGTGTTTTTTGGTGTGTAAAACTACTTTGCGTAAGGAATAACTCAAAAGTGTCCCCCAAAATGATGGGAATTTGATGAAAAATTAAAATGGGAAACGACGCCCAGGCAGAACTAAAAAGGGAATCTGGAAAAGGAAAACGGGTTTTTGGCCCCAAAACTGGCTCCTGGAGTTAAAACCTCCAAACCAAAGTGCAAAGTCAAAAAAGTTGGGGGGGGCAAAGAAGCCGCAACCGGAGAAAGAGTTTTGGGGCCCCAGAGACTACAAAACCTCACCAAAGAAAAAGGATTTTGGGATGAGAAATAACCCCGAGTCCCATCTTCTGAGGCGCACATCAACCAAAAACTGCTGCAGAAAAAGGGGCGCCGGGAAAACCCAAAAAATAGCGTTCCGATACCTCAGTAAGGAATTGTTTTAAGATTCTGTACCCATGTATGTCGGGGCCCCATATTAAAAGTAGAAAGCCCCATTTTGGAATCTATACCGGGAAAAGCACTTCAAAAAAAATTAGAAAATGAAAAGGTTTGCAACAAGTAGTCCCAGAGCAAGGGGGAAAATTTTCACTGGCATCACACTGGTACCACAGTGACACCACGCTGACACCACCCGGGCCCCACAGACCCCAAAACCGGGGCCCCGCACTGCCCATCACACTGGAAACCAAAGGAAAAACACCCCAAAAACCCCAAAAAATGACCCCAACACGGGCACCACTTTTGCACTCGACACAAGTGGGGGGTTACCTGTTTTTTGTCACCTTTTCGGCGGTGCGCCCAAGAGGGGGGCCCCAGGAAACGGGGGAAAACCTGGTTTTTTTAAAAGCGTAACAAGCCTCACTATTCCCTTTTGGGCAGGTCTCCATATATTTTTTTTAAATAAAAAAGACATCGAAACCCCCCTATTGCATGTGTCTGTAGGCCCCTTTTAAAATTTTATACTAAAATTTAAAAATTTCAAATTTAATCAAAAAAAGGGTGATAAAGTTGGAACAGGAACCCCAATTTTTGGGAATTTTTTTAAATTTTTCATGTATAAGAACACAGGGGAACGTAAAACCCGGGAAAGAGTTGCCCCGGGGAAAACGACAACCGGGATGGGGTTACACAGGGGAACGTACAACCTTTGGATGAGTTAGCAACAGGGGAAACTCCAACCTGGATGAGTTAGAAACAGGGGAAGGGTAAAACCGGGATGAGTTAACACAGGGGAACGAAAAACCCTTTGGAAGAGTTAGCAAAAAGGGGAAAACGAACAACCTGGATGATTTTAACACAGAGGAACGTACAACCTGGATGATTTTAACACAGAGGAACGTCCCAACCTGGATGGGTTACACAGATCCCTAACAAAAAATTAAAAAAAGAAAAACCTGTAACTGTTCAGAATTTTTTTTATGAAAAAAAAAAAAACTTTTTGGGAGGGGAAAACTATGTTTTTTTAAAAGTAAAAAGGGGGGGGGGGGGGGGGGGGGGAGGGGGGGGGGGGATGTGGAGGGGGGAGTGAGGGGGGGGGAAAGGGGGAGGGGGAGGGGGGAAAATGAGGGGGGGGAAGGGGGGGGGGGAAGGGGGAAAGGTGAGGGGGGGGGTGAGGGGGGAGGGGGGGGGGAGGGAGGGGGGGGGTGGGGGGGGGGAAAGGGGGGGGGGGGGGGAGGTGAGGGGAGGGAGGGGGGGGTGAGGGGAGGGGGGGGGGGGGGAGGGAGGGGGGGGGGGGGGGGGGGGGAAAAGGGGGGGGGGGGGGAAAGGGGGGAAAAGGGGAGGGGGGGGGGAGGGGGAGGGGAGGAATAAACAACATTAAAAAAAAATTAAAATTTTTTTTTACTTTTCACAAAATATACAATTTTGAATTAAAAAAGTTATAAGTGTTTTTAAGTACATGTCTGACATTTCCCTGCTACACTAACATGTCAGACCCTTCTGCAAAAACTAACTGTCAATCCTTCTGCTACACAAACCCATGTCAATCTTTTTCTGCAAACACTAAAAATTCTAATCACTTCGGGCTACACTAAAAAGCCCGACCACTTCTGTACCAAACATTTTAACCCAATCGGGCTAAAAACAAACATGTCTGATCACTTCGCAAACACAACATGTCAGATCACACTCCCTTCACTTAAAAAGTCTTATCCTTCTGTTACACTAAAAATTCAATCACTTCTTTTACACAACATGTCTGTTTCCCCTTCTAAAAACACAACAGCCCAGATCACTTTTTCTAAAACTAAAAAGTCGATCATTTCTTTTTAAAAACAAAAAAGTCCAGATCATTTCTGTTACACAACAGGGTAAATTTCACTTCTGTTACCCCAAAAATGTCTGATAAACTTCTTTTTACACAAAAAAGTCTGATAAACTTTTTTCCCTAAAAACTAACATGTCAATCCCCTTCTTTTTAACACAAAACATGTCTATCATTTCTTTTTACCCTAAAAAATTGTCGACACTTCCCCTACACAAACCCAGCCCAATCACTTCTGCTACACAAAACATGTCTGATCACTTCTGAACACTAACATTTTCAGATCATTTCCCTGCTACACAAAAAGGCAGACCATTTCCCTTTGTTAAAACTCCCCATTCGGGATCTTTTTCTGTTAAAACTAAAAACAAACCCACTTCTGCTAAAAAAAACCCAGGGCAGATCACTTCTGTTACCCCTAACAGGGTTCGATAAACCTTCGAAAAACAAAACAGGGTCAATCACCCCTTTTTAAAACTAACAGGGTCTGATCACTTCGTAAAACAACAGGGCTGGCACTTCTTTAAAAACAACAAGTCTAATATTTCTGTTAAAACCAAAAAGTCGGGTTCACTTCTGTTACACTAACATGCAAATCCTTCTTTTAAAAACTAACATTTTCCTAATCATTTTCTTTTCCCACTAACATTTTCGGGCCCATTCTGTTAAACTAACAAGTCAAAAATACTTCTGTTACACTAACAGTCAAACACTTTTTCAACACTAACATGTCAATATTTTCTGCTACCCTAAAAAAGGTCAGATCCTTCTTTTTACAAAAACATTCGATAAACTTCTTTTTCCCCAAAACGCTGGTCCTTCTCCCTAAAACTAACAGGGCCCCCCCCCCCCCCCCCCTAATATTTTCTGTTTACCCCAACATGTCTAATAAATTTCGCTACACTAACATTTCTAATCATTTTCTGCTAAAACTAAAAATGCCCTAATCCCCTTCGGGTTTCAAAAACAGTCTTATCATTATCCGACACCCGGGAAAAAGGTTCGAACTTTGGGGACTAAGGGTTTGCAAAGAAATAACACGGGGCTGTTTCCCCCAAATCCACCCAAAAGGCCCTGGTCGGGGACCGGGGCCCGGCTTTTACAGTTAAACTTTTCATCCCAGTGCGGGAAAGAAAGGGTTGGGAGCCCCCAGGGTTGCTGCCCCTGGGGAGCCATTCCCCGCCCCCTTTATGCATGACCAAGACGAACAATCTTTCAGTTTCTTTTTGCCCCTCGGGACAGTTTTTAACTATAATTGTGTTTAGTTTCACAAAAACCTTCTTTCAAATAATAAACAGAAATTGGTAAAATCTTGTCTGCTTAAACAAGCCGAGCCCCCCCTTTATTCCACACGCTTAATATTCCTAAATAAATTATCGAGGCTAACAGGAGCAAACCAAATCCCAAAAAAAAACAAAAACAACCTTGGGCACCAGGGGCTTTAACTTAGGTACACTCGGGGAACACTCGGGGAACACTCGGGGTTAAAACTTTTGAACAAACTTTTTCTTCTCACTTCATTTCCCCTTTAAACTGGGATATTTAGGGATAAGTATGGATGAGAAAAACAAAAATTTAATTTTTTTACTTTTTACTGTGAAAAAAGGGGAAAAAATGCCGAAGTTTAACTCTCATTTTTTAACAAGTTGTAAAATAAAGCTGTTTAAAACTGATAAGGGACTTCAATAATTAACAGGTGAAGCAGGATTAATATTGGGGACAGTGGGAACCCTCCTCGGGGACCATGTACCCCCCAAATGTACTCCCATGTATTTCCAAAAACGGGGCCCAAAAATTGGAGCCCAGCAAGGCAGCAACCGACGCAAGAAAGGCGAAGCAGCCCGGACCCGGGAAAGCAGCCAGACACAGAAAAGGCAGCAAAACAGACACAGCAAGGGAAAGCAGACAGCCCAAAGCAAGGCAAAAAACAACAACCCAAAGGCAGCAGACGACCCCAAGAAAGGGCAGCGGGAATTTTAATTTTTAAACCCCCCCGGGCCCGCTACGAACTTCCCACCAACGGCCCCCTGGAGCCCACTTTTTTATTTTTTCCTTTAAAAGATAAAGCGCTGACGCCAAATTTTTGCCAGCCGTTCCCGTTTCTTTTAAAGAAAAACTGAAAACCTTTTACGACAACCCTTTTCCCCCACGCCTCAAAGTAAATCACTCGCGCAAACTCTCCTAACGCAAACACTCGTTTAAAGCAAAAAAAAACGCCACACCATTATCTCAGCAGCATACTAACCCCACCCCTCGGGGCAGAAACACACACACACAAAACCCACGCCACACACACAAAAAACACACACCACAAAACAACCCCACACACACAAACCCCACACACACACACACAAAACCCACACACACACAACAACAGGGCCCCTGTCCTAATCGACAAAGTGCCAGGAAAAAAAGGAAAATAAAAAAACCAGCAACAAAACAGCAACGCACACGCAAACCCCACAAACAACAAAACAGCAACAACCCAACATACACAATCACTGACTTTATTCAACCCCAGGGGGCATGTTGAACATTTGCAGTAATCAAGTAAATAAAACAACAAAAATCCGTCATCATAAGTGACTACGGGCCCAACCCCTTTCAAAGATTAAAAAATAATTTTTTTGTTTTAAATTTTTCATTCCACAACCACATCTTTTTTCTTTTCTTTATTGGATTTGCCTCCTCTTTCCCGTTTTTTTTTTTTAAATTTTTATATATAAAGATCCCTGTATATACCCGTAAAATTTTGTATTTTATGTTTTATAGTGTCCAAGTATATAAAATAAACACTGGAACTAAAGTTGGCGAATTTTTTGGGTAGGGGTTTGGTGAATACTCTTGGGTCCACCAAAACATAATTGGCCCCCTGGAAAAAAAAAACACAAAAACTTTTAATTTGATCCTTTTTTTGGAAATACGGGTTTCCCCCCCAAAAAAGTGGGGCTTTTATCAGGGCACAAACGATCACCGAGTAAAAAAAGGAAGGGTGAGTAAATAAATTTTTTGGAGAGTCAGTGGGGAATGTTTTGGGAAGGGTTTTGGGCCCGAGAAAGGACCCCAGGGTTTTAACTGAGACGGAACCCCCCAGGTTGTTTCCCGAGACGGACCCCCAGGTTGTTCCCGAGCGGACCTCCCCGGGTTGGGTTTTCTGAACGGAAACCCCCAGGGTTTTGTCTGGGGGACGGACCTCCAGTTTTAAACTGAACGGACCCCAGGTTGTGTCTGGGGACGGGCCTCCAGGGTTTTGTCTGGACGGAAACCCCCAGGTTTTTTCTGAGACGGACCTCCCGGTTGTGTCTGAACGGGCCTCCAGGGTTGTATCTAGACGGAACCCCCAGGGTTTTTTCTGAGACGGGCCCCAGGTTTTTATCTGAGAAAGGACCCAACCCGGGTTTGCGAGACAGACCCTTTCCCGGTTTTTATCTGAGACGGAACCCCCCAGGTTTGTTTTTCTGAGACGGGCCCCCCAGGTTGTATCGAGGGCGGGCCTCAGGGTTTTGGGCTGAACGGACCTCCAGGTTGTTTTGAGACGGGCCCCCCCAGGTTGATCTCTGAGACCCGGGGGCCCCAGGTCCGTCTTAAAAAAACAACCAAACCCCCCATTCTCCACCTTCCCTCCCCACTATAAATATTTATTCCCCCCCCTTAAACCCAGGTAGATCTGTTTGTGACTTGATAAAGTCCACTTTTGGGGGAAAGAAACCCCAAACAATTAAAAAAATCACGTTTTAAAATTAAAAATTTTTTTTATTTTTCCAAATTTTGGCCCGGGATTTTATACCTTTTACCCTCCCAAAAACTTAATAAAAACTGTTAAAAATAACCCAAAAGTGAGTTAAAGGGGCAAAAGCAAACCCAGGAAATAAAATTTGATATCTTCTTCCCCCCGAGGTGGGGGGTTTTTAGCAAGGGGTGAGGGGAGGGAAAGCTTCATCTCGCTCACCCGAAAGATCAAATTTTTCATGACTCTGCCCAGCATAAATTCGGCCCTGATTATAAAAAGTTTTGAATTTTCTAAAAATTTACCTAAGCTAATGGTTTAAAGTGTTACCACAGACAGGAAAACCGTCCTCGCCAGCTGGAAAGTTTCTCACCATCTGCAAGGTTATCAAATGGGTGGGCATTTTTCACGAGCAAAAGTATCACGGCAGGAACAGCCTCACCACAAATGAAACACTGGCTGGAAAAAGTCCTCACCAGCCCAGAGTTATACGGTGGGAAAAGTCCTCCCCACTAAGTGATCACTGGCTGGAAAAAGTCCCCCCCCACTAGAGAGGGTCAAAAGGCCCGGAACAGTCCCACCCGCTAGAGTGATCACGGGGGGGAAAAAGCCTCAAACCCGCTAGAGTGATTTACTGGCTGGGAAAATCCTCCCCCGCTAATGATCAAATGGCTTTGAACCGTCCCCCCAGCTAGAGGAACACTGGGGTAAAACATCCCCACCAGCTAAGTGGGTTTTTCCCGGGTGGAAAAGTCCCCAAACCCCTAGAGTGATCAATGGGGTGGAACAGTCCCCCACCCCGCTAAGTGATCACTGGCTAAACAGTCCCCCACCCCTAGAGTGGGTCACTGGGTTGGGAAAAATCCTCACCAGCTAGAGGATCACTGGCTGGAACAGTCCCCCCCAACCCAGATGATTTACTGGCTGGAAAAAGTCCTCCCCCACTAGAGTGTCACGGCGGGAACAGTCCTCCCCCACTAGAAGGGGGGAAACACTGGCTAACAGTCCCCCACCAGCTAAGTTTATCACTGGGTGGAAAAAGTCCCCCACCACTAGAGTGATCACTGGCTGGGAAAAGTCCTCACCCCCAAGGTGAATTTACTGGCTGGAACAAATCCCCCCACCAGCTAGAGTGGGTCACTGGCCGGAACAGTCCCACCCCCTAGAGTGATCACTGGGTGGAACAGTCCTCACCACTAGAGTGATCAACCTTGGGTGGGAAAAGTCCCCACCAACTAGAGTATCACTGGCTGGGAACAGTCCTCCCCCACTTTGAGGAACACTGGCTGGGAAAATCCTCACCAGCTGAGGGATCACTGGCCCGGAACAGTCCCCCACCAGGGTAGAGTGATCACTGGCTGGGAAAGTCCTCACCACTAAGGGGATCACTGGCTGGAACAGTCCTCACCAGCTAGAAATGGGTCACTGGCTGGAAAAAGTCCTCAAACCCCTGAAATGATCACTGGGTGAAAAAGTCCCCAGCAGCTAGAGTGTCACTGGCCCGGAACAGTCCTCACACTAGAGTACACGGGTGGAACAGCCTTTAGCAGGGAAAGTGAAAAAAATGGGTTTGGAAAAAGTCCCCCACCACTAAGGGGGGGGATAATGGCTTGGGAAAAATTTCCCCACCAGCTAAAAGTGATCAAATGGCTGGGAAAAAGTTTTCCCCCACCAGCAAAGTGATCAAATGGGTGGAAAAAGGTCCTCCCCCCAGCTAGTGATCACTGGGTAGAACAGGGCCTCACCAGCTAAATTTATCACTGGGGTAAACCCGTCTCACCAGCTAGGGTGATCACTGGCTGGGGAAAATTTCCCCACCCGCAAGAGTGATCACGGCTGGAACAGTCCTTCCCCCACCCAAAGGGTCACTGGCTTTGGGAAAAGTCCCACCAGCTAGATGGGTTCACTGGTGGGAACAGTCCTCACCACTAGAGTGAAACCCCTGGCTGGAAAAAGTCCTCACCAGCTAGAGTGAACACTGGCTGGAACAAATCCCCCACCAGCTTTTGGGGATCACTGGGTGGAAAAAGTCCTCAAACCCGCTAGAGTGATCCTGGCTGGAAAAAGTCCCACCAGCTTAAGGATTCCCCTTTGGGTGGAACAGTCCCACCAGCTAAAGTGGAAACACTGGCGGAACAGTCCTCACCACCAAGGTGTTTACTGGGTGGAACCGTCCCAAACCCCTAAGTATCACTGGGGTGGGAAAAGTCCCCACCCGCTAGAGTGGGTCACTGGCTGGGAAAAACCCCCCCCAGCTAGGGAACACTGGCTGGAAACAGTCCTCACCCGCTTAAAAGTGATCACTGGCGGAACAGTCCTCACCAGCTAGAGGATCACGGCTGGAACAGTCCCAAACCCCCTAGAGTGATCACTGGGTGGGAAAAGTCCTCAAACCCGCCCAAGTTTATTCACTGGCTGGAAAAAAATCCTCACCAGCTAGAGTGGGTCACTGGCTGGAACATTCCCCCCCCACAAGTATTTCCCCTAAAAACCCCCCCACTAAAAATGTAACCGGCTGGACCCATCCCAGCACAGAGGACACGGCCTAAAGCCTCCGCCGCTAAAGTGATTTACTTTGGGGGAAAAATCCCCCAGCTGATGATCCACTGGCGGAACAGTCCCCCAGCAGCAGAGGGACACCTGGCCCGGAAAAAGTCCCACCAGCAAAAGTGTCACTGGCCGGAAAACCAATCCTCAACCACTAGAGTTTATCACTGGCGGAAAAATTTCCTCCCACCACAAGGAACACTGCCGGAAAAAGTCCCTCACCACCAAATGACACTGGCAGAACAGTCCCCCAACCCCGCTAGAGGATCACTGGGGTAAACATTTCCCCACCAGCCCAGAGTTATCACTGCTGGAAAAATTCCCCACCAGGCCCAGGTGATCACGGGGGGAACAGTCCTCAACCCAAATAGAGTGATCACTGCTGGAACAAATCCTTTAAACCCGCCCAGAGTAACACTGGCTTGGGAAAAGTCCTCCAAACCCGCTAGAGGATCACGGCTGGAACATCCTCACCCCCGGGGTTTAACACTGGCTGGAAACCCGCCTCACCAGCTAGAGTGATCACGGCTGGAAAAATCCTCAACCCCCCTAAGAAGGGGTCACTGGGTGGAACAGTCCTCAAACCCGCAGAAATGGGGTGACTGGGTTTGGGAAAAGTCCTCACCAGCTAAGTGATCACTGGGGGAAAAAGTTTCCCAACCCCTAAAAGTGATCCCCGGCTGGGAAAAGTCCCCCACCACTAAGTAAACACTGGCTGGGAAAAAGTCCTCACCAGCTGAGTGATCACTGGCTGTTAGTTTTTTAACGTTTTTGCAACACACTCACCCTGTAAACATATTCTAAAGGGGTTTAAAATCGAGCATGTTTAACAATTTCTCACAATAGACGGAGATAAAATGAAATATAACTCAGAGGCCCTTGGGTTTAAACCCGGGGGAAACATTTTTTAGCACCCCACAGCCCCAAAACAACAAAACAGACACACACACACACACACACACACACACACACACAACACACACACACACACACACACTAGACCCCTGCAACCTCAACTAGGTGAGTACACACACACACACACACACACACCACACACACACACCACACACACACAGACACACACACACACAGACACACACAGACACAGAGACACACAGACACAGACACACACACACACACACACACACACACACACACACACACACACACACACACACACCACACACACAGACACACACACACACCACACACACACACACACACCACACACACACACACACAGACACATACCACACACACACACACACACACACACACACACACCACACACACACCACACACACACACACACACACATAACAGATGCCATCTTTCCAACGGGATACCAAATCCTGAGGAAAGACAGAGGGAACAGGGGGGGTGGAGGAGTGGCGTTGCTGATCAAAAATCGCTGGAATTTTGATGAGCTGGAGAGAGGAGATAGCGGAGAAGAAAGTGATTACATAGTGGGAACACTTCACTCTGGAGGTCCCAAGGTGGTAATAGCAGTGATGTATAACCCACCACAGAACAGCAGGAGGCCAAGGCAAGAGTACGACGAGAGCAATAGAGCGATGGTTGACACACTGGCTAGAGTGGCCAGAAGAGCTCATGCATGCAGGGCAAAGCTCCTGATCATGGGTGACTTTAACCACAAGGAGATCGATTGGGAGAACTTGGACCCACATGGGGGCCAAGATACATGGAGGGCTAAGATGATGGAGGTGGTACTGGAGAACTTCATGTACCAACACGTAAGGGACACTACAAGAGAGAGAGAGAGGATGAACCAGCAAGGCTGGACTTAGTATTCACCTTCAGTAGTGCAGATATCGAGGACATCGCATATGAAAGACCCCTTGGGGCCAGTGACCATGTGGTTTTAAGCTTCGAATACACAGTAGAGCTACAAGTGGAGGGAGAAGCAGGAAGGCCAGGACGAATGAAGCCAAACTACAAGAAAGGGGACTACACAGGAATGAGGAACTACCTGAACGGGGTTCAGTGGAACAGAGAACTGGCAGGGAAGCCAGTTAATGAGATGATGGAATATGTAGCAACAAAATGCAAGGAGGCTGAGGAGAGGTTTGTACCCAAGGGTAACAGGAGTAATGAAAAAGCCAGGATGAGCCCATGGTTTACCCAAAGGTGCAGGGAGGCAAAAACCAAGTGTGCTAGGGAATGGAAGAAATATAGAAGGCAAAGGACCCAGGAGAATAAGGAGAAACAGTCGTAGAGCCAGAAACGAATATGCACAGATAAGAAGGGAGGCCCAAAGACAATATGAAAATGACATAGCAGCGAAAGCCAAATCTGACCCGAAACTGTTGTACAGCCACATCAGGAGGAAAACAACAGTCAAGGACCAGGTAATCAGGCTAAGGAAGGAAGGAGGAGAGACAACAGGAAATGACCGTGAAGTATGTGAAGAACTCAACAAGAGATTCAAAGAAGTGTTCACAGAGGAGACAGAAGGGACTCCAGAAAGACGGAGAGGTGGGGCACACCACCAAGTGCTGGACACAGTGCACACAACCGAGGAAGAAGTGAAGAGGCTTCTGAGTGAGCTAGATACCTCAAAGGCAATGGGCCAGATAACATCTCCCCATGGGTATTGAGAGAGGGAGCAGAGGCGCTATGTGTACCCCTAACAACAATATTCAATACATCTATCGAAACAGGGAGATTGCCTTAGGCATGGAAGACAGCAAATGTAGTCCCAATCTTAAAAAAGGAGACAGACATGAAGCACTAAACTACAGACCAGTGTCACTGACATGTATAGTATGCAAAGTCATGGAGAAGATTATCAGGAGAAGAGTGGTGGAACACCTAGAAAGGAATGATCTCATCAACAGCAGCCAGCATGGTTTCAGGGACGGGAAATCCTGTGTCACAAACCTACTGGAGTTCTATGACATGGTGACAGCAGTAAGACAAGAGAGAGAGGGGTGGGTGGATTGCATTTTCTTGGACTGCAAGAAGGCGTTTGACACAGTTCCACACAAGAGATTGGTGCAAAAACTGGAGGACCAAGCAGGGATAACAGGGAAGGCCCTACAATGGATCAGGGAATACTTGTCAGGAAGACAGCAGCGAGTCATGGTACGTGGCGAGGTGTCAGAGTGGGCACCTGTGACCAGCGGGGTCCCGCAGGGGTCAGTCCTAGACCAGTGCTGTTTCTGATATTTGTGAACGACATGACGGAAGGAATAGACTCTGAGGTGTCCCTGTTTGCAGATGACGTGAAGTTGATGAGAAGAATACACTCGATCGAAGACCAGGCAGAACTACAAAGGGATCTGGACAGGCTGCAGACCTGGTCCAGCAATTGGCTCCTGGAGTTCAATCCCACCAAGTGCAAAGTCATGAAGATTGGGGAAGGCAAAGAAGGCCGCAGACGGAGTACAGTCTAGGGGTCAGAGACTACAAACCTCACTCAAGGAAAAAGATCTTGGGGTGAGTATAACACCAGGCACATCTCCTGAAGCGCACATCAACCAAATAACTGCTGCAGCATATGGGCGCCTTGCAAACCTCAGAACAGCATTCCGACATCTTAATAAGGAATCGTTCAGGACCCTGTACACCGTATACGTTAGGCCCATATTGGAGTATGCGGCACCAGTTTGGAACCCACACCTAGCCAAGCACGTAAAGAAACTAGAGAAAGTGCAAAGGTTTGCAACAAGACTATCCCAGAGCTAAGAGGTATGTCCTACGAGGAGAGGTTAAGGGAAATCAACCTGACGACACTGGAGGACAGGAGAGATAGGGGGGACATGATAACGACATACAAAATACTGAGGGGAATTGACAAGGTGGACAAAGACAGGATGTTCCAGAGATGGACACAGTAACAAGGGACACAGTTGGAAGCTAAAGACACAGATGAATCACAGGGATGTTAGGAAGTATTTCTTCAGCCACAGAGTAGTCAGTAAGTGGAATAGTTTGGGAAGCAAATGTAGTGGGGGCAGGATCCATACATAGCTTTAAGCAGAGGTATGATAAAGCTCACGGCTCGGGGAGAGTGACCTAGTAGCGATCATGAAGAGGCGGGGCCAGAGCTCGGACTCGACCCCCGAAACCCTCAACTAGGTGGTACAACTAGGTGAGTACACACACACACACACACACACAGAAAACTGTTGCAACCCTGAATGGGTTGCAATGATTAATATATATATATATATATAATATATATTTTATATATATATATATATATATAAATATATAAAAATTTTATATAATTATAACCCTTTCATATAATTTTATATTGCTTGTATTGCGATAATAGCTAAATCGTAATGTATTGCTTTATATTGTTATTTGACTTAGCTTCCTTTGGTTAGGTAGGATGTAACATATTATGTGCTCAGTTCAAGTCTTGATTGTCTAACTACTGTAATTATCGCTTGTGGCTCGTTAGACTGCCGGCTTCTGTTTCTGAGCTGCAGCTGTCCACGGAGCTATCACGTGATCGAGGGGGGGATGATGATCACACCTCGCCTGAAGTATTCAGTCTGGTCTAGACTCTCTTGGTGGTTGGACATATTCCTGACAAGAAGTGCCTAATTCTCCCTTATTGGCCCTTGCTGGAAGATCGTCTCTTGTC
>NC_069425.1:44284422-44306922 GCF_026875155.1 Cherax quadricarinatus | reverse complement strand
GGATGGTGGATGGTGATGGTGAATGGTGATGGTGATGGCATTGTGAAGTGATGGTGGTGATGGAGATGGTGGTGATGGTTATGGTTGGATGTATCAGTCTCTTGTGAGCAGGTGCAGGTGGTGATGTGAAGGAAGGTGGATTCTATTATGATGACATGTTGCTTAATGAGCTGAGCATTATGAGCGTGATCTGGTTCAGGTGGTGGAGATGGATACATGTAGTGAGTGATGGTAGCAGTGATGAAGTTTGCTGGAGCTGGAGCACGAGATTGTGATGAGAAGTAGTCACTATGCTTGGTGCATGGTGCTGGATGGATCTGGAGTGAGCAGGAGCAGGATGGACAGGTGAAGTCATTGATGCATTAGCTACAGGATTAATTGTGCTGGTGCTGGTGTCTTCTAGCACGGAGCAGTAGCAGTGGGGATCAGGTAGGAGCAGGGTTAAGGAGGTGGGGATAGTTGGGCGGGGGGATGTTTTGGTTTTGAGGTGGTCAGGGGGGGGGGGGTGGGTGCCGAGGTGTGGGGGGAGGGGGGGTGGGGACGAGGGGTGGGTGGTGGGTGGTGATGGTGAAGGTGATGGTGGAGCTGGTTATGGGTAGTTATGATGGATAGTGATGGTGATGGGTGGAGATGGTGATGAGATGGAGGTGCAGGTGAAGGTGAAAGAGAAGAAGTTGAAGCTGGAGGTGATGGAGATTGGGTGCTTGTGATTGATTGGAGGAGAAGGAGTTGAAGAGAATGTTGGAGAAGGAGAATGTGTCTGGTGATGATGGTTTATGTGGTGCAGGTGGAGCTGGTAGATGATGGTGCTGGTAGGTTGATTGATATTGGAGAAGGAGATGATGAAGGAGCTTGGGTGATGGTGAGAGGTGAAGTGATTGGTGATGCTGGAGCAGGAGGATAATGAGTCATGTGAGCAGTTTCTTGAGAAGAGCTTGAGGATGTGAAGAAGGATAAATAGGAGCATGGTGGTGGTGCAACTAGTTGCTGTGAGTGAAGTAGATGCAGTGTCAGGTGGTGATGGAGATGGTGGGTGAATGTGGTGATGTTGAAATGTAGAAGGAGAAGGAGGTGCTGGTGGAGTCATGTGCAGGAGGTGCTGTGAGCAGGAGAGACTTGAGCTGTGCTAGGTGATGGCGGTGATGGTTGAAGGTGGAGCCGTGAGGTGCAGGGTTGTGCTAGTGCTGGAGGAGATGGAGGTGAAGGTTCTGTGGAGATGGTTAAAGAGAATGAGGTGCACAGTGGAGCACGAGAGCAGTGAGCAGTGAGGATGTAAGGAGGAGCTAGATCTGTGAGGAGTCAGTGATGATGTGTAGCAGGAGAACGTTCAGGATCAGGCGGTGCTGGTGATGTATGAGCAGGTGGTGAGGCGATGGAGGAGCTGTTGGGCTGGTAGCTGGTAGCATGAGGCATGATTGAGCAAGGTGATGAATAGCTGGAGGAGATCATGGAAGATTAAGGTGCGATGACATGAGAATGGTGGTGATGGAGTGAATGGGAGATTTTTCGAGCAGTGAAAGGTTATGGTATGAAGGTTGTGATTGAGTGAAAAGGATGGAGATTGGAGATTGGTGGTGCGGTGGATATATGGAGATGTGATGGAGGTGATGTTTGGAGTTGTTCATTCTGGTGAGTGTGGTGTCGAAGTGGAGATGGAGAATGTGGTGACTTGGTGTGATGGTGGAGATTGTGTTTGATAGGAGAATAGATGATGGAGACGGAGTGGAGAAGGAGACTGGAGGTGATGGTGGTGGAGCAGGTGATGGTGCAAGCTGTATGACAGGTTGAAGACGATGAGATGGAGGATATGGTGGTAGGAGAAAGGTGGTGGTTCTGAGGAGGATATTGAGTTGAAGGAGGTGTGGAGACGTATGATGGTATGGAGGGGATGGATGTGGAAGGTGGATGTGAGCGTTTGGTGTGTGTGGTGATGGAGGAGGTGGAGTTGGTGATGGTGGTCGTGGTGGGGATGGTGGGTTGTGGTGGTGGTGGTGGTGGTGGTGGGGTGGTGGTGTTGAATGGTTGTGATGGGAGGATGAAGGTTGTAGTTAGGAGGGGAAGGGTGGTGAAGGTTGTGGTGGAGGGGAAGGTGGTGCGTGGTGAGTGGATGATGGTGAGTTGGTGGTGGTGGAGGAGGGGATGTGTGGGGATGTGGTGGTGCGGTGGTGAAGCATGATGATGGAGGTGATGGTTGTGATGGAGGTGGTGTAGAATGTGAATATTGATGAAGGTGGTGATGGTGCCGGAGATGGAGAGAAGGTGATTGATTGTAGCTGTGAAGGTGTGATCATGGTCGTTATGGTGGTGATTAGTATGGAGGTGATGGTGATGATGGTGATGATGGTGAGATGAAGTAAGGTGGTGATGTTGAAGAATGGAGATGTGATGATGGAAAGGTTGGTGGAAGGTGTGATGGTGGTGTGAATGGTGGTGGTGATGAAGGAGATAAGGTAGATGCATTGAGGTGATGGGGTGGTGGTATAAGTGGATATGGAGAAGGTGGTGATGTGAAGGTGGTTGGTGGTAGGAGGAGGGGATTGTGGGGATGGAGAGGTGGGGGTGGGGTGGTGATATGTAGGTGGTGGGGGATGGTGGGGCTGGTGGGCGGAGGGTGGGGTTTAGTGGGATGGTGGGGATGGTGGTGGTTGCGGAGGTGGTGGTGGGAAGGATGAGATGGAGATGGGGTGGAGATGATGGTGGTGTTGAAGGTGGGGTTGAAGGAGGGGGTGGAATGGGTTGTGGATGGTGAAGTGGGGTTGTGCTGGAGAGGGTGGAGAAGGTGGTGGTGTGGAGTTTTACTGGTGGTTTAGATGGAGGAGGGTGGATGAGGTGTTGATTGTGGTGTGTGTAGCATAAGGAGCATCATGTATGTGAAGGTTGCATGATGGAGTAGAGATGTAATTATTAGCTGAATGAGGTTGAGAATGGTGTTGTGTTGATGGAGGTGGTGCAGGTGTGTGTGTGGTTAAGAGGTAGTGCAGAAGGAGGTTTGGTGATTGTAGGTGTGATGTGGAGATGAGAGCCAGATTAGTATGTGGTGAAGACTGAGGAGGAGTATGTGGAGGCGGTGATGTGGTGAAGGAGAAGTTGTGGTGCTATGTAGTGTGATGGTGATGAGTGGTGGTGGTGATGGGTGGTGGAGGTGAAGGTATGGTCTTGGTGGTGAAGGTGGTGGAGGCGGAGATGGTGGTTGCTATTGGAGGAGATTGGTGGAGGAGTATGGAGGTGCTGTGTGGTGCGCTAGAGGAGTTGATGTGGGTATACTGGGAAGCGTAATGGTGATGGACGATGGTTGTGTGGTGGTGGAGGTCTCTGATGAGGACGATTATTCATTAATAGGAGGTTCAGTACGGAGTGGTTATATCAGTAGTATGATTATCATGTATTTTTTGATCATCATTAATATATGTCGTATTAGCATTATCAGTTTTGTCATGATATTGTAGCATTTATCATTATTACATTATTAGTCATCCTGATCATCCATTACATTTTGAGTAGGAAGTCGTGTGAGGTATCCGACCATTGATATATCATTCTATTATTGTTTAGTATCATTTTATTAACCTTACAATTATCATTATCAGTCTGTATCATTGAATATGAACATATCATCATTGAATATGTTTTATTATACTTACGTATTTTGTATTATCTGTCATGAGTGTATCCAGTATTAGCTTGCTTTATTATCTTGTATTCTCTTTCTTTCTTATTATTATCTTACGGTATTGATTATTGATCTTCTTAATATCATTATTATCTGTGCTGTTGGATGCAGTAGCTCGTTGTCTTGTCTTATATTATCTTGAACGTTATTAGTATTAAGCTTTACGTATTAGGAGGAGCTGCTTACTTAGTGATAGTATGCTTGCGTTATGAGCATTATGATCGTTCTTTATTATCATATTCGCGTTCGGGATGTATTATTATCTTTACTTATTAGTATTATCTTTCTGTATTTAGTATTATCTTTATTTATTATTATTATCTGTACTGTATTAGATTATCTTCGTTAATTATCATTATTCTCTTTCTTTATGATATTATCTTTACGATGATTATTATTCTGTTCTTTTGATGGGATTATGTAGGCGTGATGATGGATTACCTGACCATCAGATTATTCACTACACTCCCACTACACCCTCCGTACACCAATCCCATTACTAGCTGGTCTTCCTCTCTTTCTGTCTTACGAGCGTGCTGTCTTTCTTACTATCTTTCTCTCTGTCAGACCTAATCCTCTATCTTCCTTTCTCTCCTTCTCCCTTACTATCTTGAGCTCTTTCTGTCGTACTATCCTCCTATCTTTCTTCTCTGTTCCACTCCTACCAATCCTGCTCTCTTGCCTTCTTACTATCTTTCTTACTATCTTCCTGCTTACATGCTTCCCTTCTTACTATCTTTCTCTCCGCGTGCTCTCGGTCTTACATCTCTCTTGCTCTTCGACTGATCTCGCTCTTCGTTCTCGCTTCTTACTATCTTTCTGTTCTTTCTTAAGATTTTCTTTCTTGTTTACCTTTCTACACCACCATAGCTCCCACCCACACCCAGTACAAGACCAGACAACAATGCCAACCCCCCGATCCCCCCAATATACCCCCCCCCCTAATCCGCCACCAGATACATCAATCCGACACTAAGGCCTCACCAGAAGCGCAGTCAAACATGACCAGACAGGACCGAATATCAGCCTACCCTCAGCCAGCCAACCTCACAATTGTCAAAGGAATTCCCAACGCATCCAGAGCATGCCCAATCCCTTCTCTCACCACACCAGTAATGTATCCCTGCAGAATCATGTCTCCAGATGCTTCACCAAGACGCTTTGTACTATAATAATACCAGTAAGTTGTAAGTTTCTCGTGCCATGGATACCAGTGCGAAGTGTAGAAACTCTTGTCTTTCACCTTGACTGATACCACAGTCCGTCTTTACAGCATACTCCTAGTACTGTCTTTCAGAGACTTACAGAATATCAGCTTGCCATGGCTAGTTAAGAGCTCAGAAGATCTTTCTTTTCCCTTCGTCCATGAGAGGTGCTTTTACAACTCATGATATTCATTGCTCTTCAAACATCACTTTGCACTTCCTGGAACACTAACGAGAAACACAATATAATATACGCCTGGAAGACATTAGAGAGAGTGCTGTCAAATCTGCATCTGGAACTACTTCGTACAAGGCCAGGAAGTATGGTAGATGGGAAGAATAACAAGTAAAAAACAAGAGTATATGAAATATACTGAGAGAAAACTCGATTAATAAAGGGTTCAGGACTATTTCAACACCCTAACTTTAAATCTAAGTACAATTATCATTAAACCCACAAACTGTCTTTGAGAGCAAATTTGACAAATTCCTCTAGGTAACCTCTGATCAACCGAGCTGTGGTGCCTGCATAGGAGTGCATGCAACCAGGACAAACAGCTTGGCTGGCCAGGCAGGCAGGCAGGTGGGCAGCACAGGTATTACAACCCAGGAATCCAAAGGCCTGTTATCGTGGGTGTAAAGGGAGCAAAATAAACACAGCAGAAAAACTTTCGACTTATTTTATCCTTCAAGTAAAAACAGAATTATATACACTATATGCACTATTTATTATGCACTTCCTATCACGTAAGCAGGCAGAATAGAAAGCCACTAGAGAGCAAACCGTGCTTCACCCAGCTCTAGAATGGGAATGACAAGGGCAGACAGGTGTGTGGTACCCACAACACCTCTGCGATTGCCAAAATCATCTTCTCATTGGCTGGAACCTGGGTACTGATTGAACGACGGGGCCCCATCGTCCGATCCTTAGTACTGGCTCGCTGGTTGGGGAAGATACCCTTTCATTAGGGTGTGTACATGACGCCGAATAAAGGTTACGTACTCTTCTTGCATGCCACAACAGGTAAAGACGTTGGTGGAGAGGTAGATAGGAAGTTATGAAGAGAGGGAGAGAGGCCAGCAAAAAGAGGGAAAGCACTGCAGCAAGGGATGGAAACTAAAAAAAAAGATAAAAGGACAGAAAAGAGGGAAGAGATGAAGGAGGGATGAAGGATTAGGAGAGAGAGAGAAAAGAATAAAAAAAGGTAAAACAAATTCTCTAGTTGAAAATAACCATTGTGCATAATATTGTGTGTCCAGATATACTCCTCAGTGACGCTACAACAAAACCACACACACGTGGTGTGTATTAATAATATAAATAAATATTTATATAAAAATATATATATATATATAATATATAATATATATAAATATATATATATTATATAAATAAGCAATAAGATCATCAGTAAAATAGGTGATTGGAGGGCTGAGTAGAGGTTTGTACCCAAGGGTAAATCAAATAATGGAAAAGCCAGGAATAGCCCATGGTTCACCCAAAGATGCAAGGAGGCAAAAACCAAGTTGTGCTAGGGAATGGAAGAAATATAGAAGGCAAAGGACGCCAGGAGAAAAAGGAAGCAGTCGTTAGAGTAGCCAAGAAACGAATATGGCACAGATAAGAAGGGAGGCCCAACGTCAATATGAAAACGACATAGCAGCAAAAGCCAAATCTGACCCGAAGCCTGTTATACAGCCACACCAGGAAAAAACAAACCGTCAAGGACCAGGCCATCGGCTAAGGAAGGAAGGAGGAGAAGACAACAAGAAATGACCGTATGTATGTGAGGAACTCAACAAGAGGAATTCAAAGAAGTGTTCACAGAGGAGACAGAAGGGGCCTTCCGAAAGGATGGAGAGGTGGGGGAACACCACCATGTGTGCTGGACACAGTATACACAAACCGAGGAAGATAGTTGAAGAGCTTTCTGAGTGAGCTAGATACCTCAAAGGCACTGGGCCAGATAACATCTCTCCATGGTCCTGAAGAGGGATCAGAGGGCGCTAGGTGTACCCCTAACAACAAAATTCAATACCATCTATCGGAAACAGGGAAGATTAGCCAGAGGCATGGAAGACAGGAAATGGCGGTCCCAATCATTAAAAAAGGAGACAGACATCAAGCAACTACACTACAGACCATGTCACTGACATGTATAGCATGCAAATCATGGAAAAGATTTGTCCATGAGAAAATGTGGAACATCTAGAACTGAATGATTCTCATCACCAGCAGCCAACATGGTTTCAGAGACGGGGAAATCCGTGTCACAACCTACTGGATTTCTATGTCATGGTGTTGCACCGCCAACCCCTGAATGGGTTACAATGGATTATTATGTATATATACAATGTATAATATTATCTTTTCATATAATTTTTATATTGCTTATATTGCGATATATCTAAATCGTAAATATATGCATTATTATATTTGACTTATGTTGTTAGGATGTACATATGTGCTCAGATCAGTCTATTGTCAAGCAACTGTAATTATCGCTTGTCGCTCGTTATACTGCCGGCTTCTGATCTGTGCAGTCCACGGGGCTATCTCGGATCGAGGGGGGGGGTGACCTCACCTCCCATGACAGTATTTCAGTCTGCTCTAGACTCTCTTGGTGGTTGGACAGATTGTCTGTCCTCATTATTCTGTTAGTTCTGTAGAACTCGTCACAGAACATAGTATAGACTTCGAGAATTTTCGACGTTGTACTGGATGTGTGTCACTTAGACACTCGAAATCTCAGGTCCCTTAGCTATAGCTTCTACCTAAATTTGTACTGGTTTCTGTGTTATTGTCACAGTCAGGGTTTTCGTATGCTGAACTTAGATTCAGTAGTATGGGAGTTTTGTAACATTTGTGGAGGATCTTGCTGATGTCCCTACTTATGGTCGTTATATAATCTCCTTGAGCCTGATTGTGTCGCAGTCGTTGTTATATGGGCTATTGGCTTAGCATTCTTTTCATTGTTCAAGCAGACTGTTCTGTTGCCAGTCGTCAAGAAGTTATTTATTATAGGACTTTGTCAGTCACTTGTTTAAGTCTAGTCAAGTCGTGAGACATAGTGAACACTTAGAGCGCTACACGAATACACGAAGAACTTACTTGAACATATGTGTAATATCTTATAAATGTTAATGTACCAGACGGTACTTAAGAATTATTAAATGTGAATATGGAGCTTTCCGCACAATAAATTGAACTCGAGCGATTGATTTTTATTTTTGATTGCTGGTGATTTAATTTAATTTGATAAGTACCTCTAGACTTAATAAATTATTAAATTTTAATTTCTCTAGTTAGTAGCCTACCAGTTGTAATCCTGAAGCACTATTGAATAACACTGAATTCTAATGGATAATTGGACAAGGATACTGACTACTTTGTTACGAAAACCCAGTAACAGGCTGGCATGTCTAGAAGAGGGCAGTCCTTTCCTAGTATTCACAGGAGATATCTAAGCTTTTAGAAATAGCGTTTTTTTGTAACACATGGGACATCAGTAAGACAAGAGAGAGAGGGGTGGGTGGATTGCATTTTCTTGGACTGCAAGAAGGCGTTTGACACAGTACCACACAAGAGATTAGTGCGAAAAATGGAGGACCAAGCAGGATAACAGGGAAGCACGCAATGGATCAGGGAATACTTGTCAGGAAGACAGCGAGTAATGTTTAACGTGGCGAGTGTTCAAGTGGGCAACTGTGCCCAGCGGGTCCCACAGGGGTCAGTCCTAGGACCATTACTGTTTCTGGTGAATTGTGACCGACATGACAGAAGGAATAAACTCAGAGGTGTCCTGTTTGCAGAAGACGTGAAGTTGATGAGAAGAAGTTTCGTTCGAATCGAAGACCAGGCAGAACACGAAGGATGCTGGATCAGGCTGCCAGACCTGGTCCACAACCGGTTCCTTGAGTTTCAATCCCACCAAGGTGCAAAGTCATGAGGATTGGGGAAGGGCAAAGAAGACCGCCAGACGGAGTTACAGTCCTAGGGGCTCAGAGACTACAAACATCACTCAAGGAAAAAGATTTGGGTGAGTAAATAACACCCGGCACATCTCCTGCAGCGCACATCAACCTAATAAACTGCTGCGCATATGGGCGCCTAGCAAACCTCAGAACAGCATTCCGACATCTATAAATAAGGAATCGTTCAGTACCCTGTCCACACCGTGTACGTTAGGCCCATATTGAGTAGCGGCACCAGTTTGAACCCACAACCTTAGCCAAGCATGTAAAGAAACTAGAGAAAGTGGCCAGGTTTGCAACAAAATAGTCCCAAGCTAAGAGGTATTTCCTATGAGGAGAGGTTTAAGGGAAATCCAACCTGCCGCCCTGAGGTCAGGAAGATATAGTGGGGACATGAAACGACTACAAAATACTGAGAGGAATTGCCAAGGTGGACACAGACAAGTGGATGTTCCAGAACTGGACAACAGCATCACGGGGACACAGTTGGAAAAGCTGAAAGAACAGATGAAGCACAGGGATGTTAGGAAGTATTTCTTTCAGCCACAGAGTAGTCAGTAAGTGGAATAGTTTGGGAAGCGATATAGTGAAGGCAGGATCCATACATAGCTTTAAGCAGAGGTATGATAAAGCTCACGGTTCAGGGAGAGTGACCTAGTAGCGATCAGTGAAGAGCCGGGGCCAGGAGCTCGGACTCGACCCCCGCAACCTCAACTAGGTGAGTACAACTAGGTGAGTACACAGTTATAATAGTTACACAATCATATACTTAAAACATTACTGTCAGAATATTGCCTGTGGTTATAGAAAATATAAAATATATATTAACTCAATGCTTAGTATTTATTTCATAATTTAACCTTAGGCCTTTGGTATAAAAAATATTCTTGAACGTTTACTGACGCGATGACAGTTATATATTTTTTTATTATTTTTAAATGTAATAAGGTTCTTATACATACGTCATGAAGGAAGAAATGTGGGGATTTTGAATTTGACAGATATGGGAGAGAGCAGAGTGACGGCACTGATCCTTGGTTGTTATGGTTGGATTGTATACTCCATCATTGCTGCTTTGTGTGGGCGTTGTGGTGGTGTGTGGTGGGCGTGTGTGTGTGTTGGTGTGTGTGTGTGTGTGTGTGTTGTGTGTGTGTGTGTGTGTGTGTGTGGTGTGTGGTGTGTGTGTGTGTGGTGTGAGTGTGGTGTGAGTGTGTGTGTGGTGGTTGTGTGTGTGTGTGTGTTGTGTGTGTGTGGGGGGGGGGGGGGGGGGGGGGGGGTGTTGTGTGTGGGTGTGTGGGCCGTGTGGTGTGTGATGTGTGTGTGTGTGTGTAGTGTGGTGTGAGTGTGTGTGTGTGTGGTTGTGGTGTGTGTGTGTGTGTGTGGTGTTGTGTGTGGTGTGGTGTGTGTGTAGTGTGGTGTGAGTTGTGTGTGTTGTGTGTGTGTGTGTGTGGTGGTGTGTGTGGTGTGTGTGGTGTGTGTGTGTGTGTGTGTGTGTGTGGTGTGTGTGTGTGTTGTTGTGTGTGGGTGTTGTGTGGTGTGTGGTGTGTGTGTGTGTGTGTGCGGTGTGTGGTGTGTGTGTGTGTGTGTGTGGTGTGTGTGTGTGTGTGTGTGTGTGTGTGGTGTGTGTGTGTGTGGGTGTGTGTGTGTGTGTTGTGTGTGTGTGTGTGTGTGTGTGTGTTGTGTGTGGGTGTGTGTGTGTGTGTGTTGTGTGGTGTGTGTGTGGGTGTGTTGTGTGTGTGTGTGTGGTGTGTGTTGTGTGTGTGTGTGTGTGTGTGGGTGTTGTGTGTGTGTGTGGTTGGGAGTGTGTGTGTTGTGTGTGTGTGTGTGTGTGTGTGTGTGTGTGTGGTGTGTTGTGTGTGTGTGTGTGTGTGTGTGTGTGTTGTTGTGTGGGTGTTGGTGTGTGTGTGTGTGGGAGTGTGTGTGTGTGTGTGTGTGTGTGTGTGTGGGTGTGGTGGTGTGTGTGTGTGTGTGTGTGGGTGGGCGTGTGTGTGGTGTGTGGTGTGTGTGTGAGTGTGTGGGGTGTGTGTGTGTGTGGTGTGGGTGGTGTGTGTGGTGTGGGTGTGTGTGTGAGTGTGTGGTGAGTGGGAGTGTGTGAGGGTGTGTGTGTGTGTGTTGGGTGTTTGTGTGTGTGTGTGTTGTGTGTGTGTGTGTGGGAGTGTGTGTGTGTGTGTGGTGTGTGAGTGTGTGTGTGTGTGTGGGCGTGTGTGTGGGCGTGTGTGTGTGTGTGTGTGTGGTGTGTGTGTTGTGTGTGTGGGTGTGTGGTGTGTGTTGTGTGGGTGTGGTGTGTGTGTGTGTGTGTGGGAGTGTGTGTGTTTGTGTGTGTGTGTGTGTGTGGTGGGGTTGTGTGTGTGTGTGTGGTGTGTGTGTGGTGTGTGTGTGTGTGTGTGTGTGTGTGTTGGGTGTGTGTGTTGTTGTGTGGGTTGTGTGTGTGTGGGGGTGTGTGTGTGTGTGTGTGTGTGGGGGAGTGTGTGGTGTGTGTGTGTTGTGTTGTGTGTGTGTGTGTGTGTGGTGTGTGTGTGTGTTGTGTGTGGGTGAGTGTGTGTGTGGATGTGTGTTGGGAGTGTGTGTGTGTGTGTTGTGTGTGTGTGTGTGTGGTGGTGTGGTGTGTGGTGTGTGTGTGGTGTGTGTGTGGTGTGTGTGGTGGTGTGTGGTGTGGTGTGTGTGTGTGGTGTGTGTGTGGTGTGGGTGTGTGTGTGTGTGTGTGTGTGGGTGTGGGTGGTGTGTTGTGTGGTGTGTGTGTTGTGTGTGTGTGTGTGTGTGTGTGTGTGTGGTGTGTGTGGTGTGTTTGTGTGTGTGTGTTGTGTGTGTGTGTGTGTTGTGGTGTGTGTGTTGGGTGTGTGTGTGTGGTGTGTGTGGGAGTGTGTGTGTGTGTGTGTGTGTGGTGTGATGTGGTGTGGTGTGGTGTGTGTGGTGTGTGTGTGGTGTGTGTGTGTGTGGTGTGTGTGTGTGTGTGGGAGTGGTGTGTGTGGTGTGTGGGGAGTGTGTGTGTGTGGTGTGTGTGGTGGGTGTGTGTGGTGTGGTGTGGTGTGTGTGTGTGTGTGTGTGGTGTGTGTGGTGTGTGTGTGTGTGAGTGGTGTGTGTGTGTTGTGTGTGTGTGTGTGTTTGGGAGTGTGTGTGTGTGGGTGTGTGTGTGTGTGTGTGTGGGTGTGTGGTGTGTGGTGTGTGTGTGTGTGGGTGTGTGTTGTGGGCGTGTGGTGTGTGTGTGTGTGTGTGTGTGTGTGTGTGTGTGTGTGTGGGTGTGTGTTGTGTGTGTGGGGTGGTGTGTGTGTGGGTGTGGTGTGTGTGTGTGTGTGTGAGTGTGTGTGTGTGTGTGTGTGTGTGTGTGTTGGTGTGGGTGTGTTGGGGTGTGGGGTTGTGTGTGAGGGGGTGTGTGTGGAGTGTGGGTGTGTGTGTGTGTGGTTGGTGGTGTGTGTGTGTGTTGTGTGTGGGCGTGTGTGGTGTGTGAATGTGTGGTGTGTGTGGGTGTGTGGTGTGTGTGTGTGTGTGTGGGTGTGTTGGTGTGGTGTGTTGTGGTGTGGGGTGGGAGTGTGTGTGTGTGTGTGTGTGTGTGTGTGTGGGTGTGTGGGTGGGGGTGGGTGGGGGGGTGGTGTGGTGTGTGTGTGTGTGTGTGTTGTGTGTGTGTGTGGTGTGTGTGGGTTGTGTGTGTGTTGTGGTGTGTGTGTGGGTGTTGTGGGAGTGTGTGTGTGTGTGTGTGCGTGTGTGTGTGTGGTGGTGTTGTGTGTGGGGTGTGTGTGGGTGGGGTGTGTGTGTGTGTTGTGTGTGTGGTGTGGGAGTGTGTGTGTGTGTGTGTTGTGGTGTGTGTGTGTGTGGTGTGTGTGGTGTGTGTGTGTGGTGTGTGTGTGGTGTGTGTGTGTGTGTGGAGTGTGTGTGTGTGTGTGTGGTGTGTGTGGGTGTGTGTGTGTTGTGTGTGTGTGTGTGTGGTGGGTTGGGTGTGTGTGTGTGTGTGGTGTGTGTGGTGTTGTGTGTGTTGTGTGGTTGGTGGTGTGTGTGTGTGTGTGTGTGTGTGTGTGTGTGTGTGTGTGGGTGTGGTGTGTGTGTGTGTGGGTGTGTGGGTGGTGTGTGTGTGTGTGTGTGGGGAGTGTGTGTGTGTGTTGTGTTGTGTGTGTTGTGGTGTGTGTGGTGTGTGGTGTGTGTTGGTGTGTGTGTGTGTGTGTGTGTGTGGGAGTGTGTGTGTGTGTTGTTGTGTGAGGAGTGTGTGGGTGTGTGTGTGTGTGTGGGAAGTGTGTTGTACTCACCTATTGTACCTCACTCCCTAGTTTGAGGGTTGCGGGGGTCGAACCGAGCTCCTGGGGCCCCGCCTCTTTCACTGATCGCCTACTAGTCCACTCTCCCCGAGCCGTGAGCTTTTAAATCATACCTCTTGCTGCATAAAGCTATGTATGGATCCGTGCCTCCACATACATCGCTTCCCAAACTATTCCACTTACTGACTACCCTTGGCAGAAGAAATACTTCCTAACATCCCTGTGATACATCGTGTCTTAGCTTTCCAACTGTGTCCCTTGTTACTGTGTCCAATCTGCTGGAACATCCTGTCTTTGTCCACCTTGTCAATTCCCCTCAGTATTTTGTATGTCGTTATCCACGTCCCCCTAAAATCTCTCCTGTCCTCCAGTGCGTCAGGTGATTTCCCTTAACCTCTCCTCGTAGGACATACACTTAGTCCTCTGGACTAGTCTTGTTGCAAACCTTTGCACTTCTCTAGTTTCTTTACGTGCTAGGCTAGTTGGGTTCCAAACTGGTGCCGCATACTCCAATATGGGCCAAACGGTTACGGTTACAGGGTCTGACGATTCCTTATTAAGATGTCGGAATGCTGTTTCTGAGTTTGCTAGGCGCCCATATGCTGCAGCGTTTTTGGTTGAGGTCGCTTCAGGAGATGTTCCTGGTGTTATACTCACCCCAAGATCTTTTCCTTGAGTGAGGTTTGTAGTCTCTGACCCCCTAGACTGTACACCGTCCTGCGGCCTTCTTTGCCCTTCCCCAATCTTCATGACTTTGCACTTGGTGGGATTGAACTCCAGGAGCCAATTGCTGGACCAGGTTTTTTCTGCAGCCTGTCCAGATCCCTTTGGTAGTTTCTGCTGCCTGGATCTTTTCGATCGAGTGTATTCTTCTCATCAACTTCGACGTCATCTGCAAACATGGACACCTAGAGTCAATTCCATCCGTCATGTCGTTCACAAATATCAGAAAACAGCACTGTCCCTGAGGACTGACCCCCTGCGGGACCCCGCTGGTCACAGGTGCCCCACTCTGACACCTCGCCCACGTACCATGACGCGCTGCTGTCTCCTGACAAGTATTCCCTGATCCTTGTAGCGCCTTCGCCTGTTATCCCTGCTTGGTCCTCCAGTTTTGCACCAATCTCTTAGTGAACGGTGTCAAACGCCTTCTTGCTGTGTGTGTGTGTGTGTGGTGGGTGGGTGTGTGTGGTGTGTGTTGGGAGTGTGTGTGTGTGTGTGTGTGTGTTGTGTTGTGTGGGTGTGTGGTGTGTGTGGGTGTGTTGTGTGTGTGTGTGTGTGTGGGAGTGTGTGTGTGTGTGTGTAGTGTGGGTGTGTGTGTGTGTGTGTGGTGTGTGTGTGTGTGGGAGTGTGTGTGTGTGTTGGTGTGGGTGTGTGTGTGTGGGAGTGTGTGTGTGTGTGTGGTGAGTGGGTGTGTGTGTGGTGTGTGTGTGTGGGTGTGTGTGTGGGTGTGTGTGTGTGTGTGGTGTGGGAGTGTGTGTGGGTGGTGTGTGGAGTTTGTGTGTGTGTGTGTGGTGTGGGTGTGTGTGTGGTGAGTGTGTTTGTGTGTGTTGTGGGTGGTGTGGGTGTGGTGTGTGTGTGTGGTGTTGTGGGAGTGTGTGTGTGAGTGGTGGTGTGTGGTGTGTGTGTGGTGTTTGTGTGTGTGAGTGAGTGTGTGGGTGTGTGTGTGTGTGGTGTGTGTGTGTGGGAGTGTGTGTGTGGTGTGTGTGTGTGTGTGTGTGTGGTGGTGTGTGGTGTGTGTGGTGTGTGTGTGTTTGTGTGTGTGTGGTGTGTGTGTGTGTGTGGGAGTGTGTGTGTGTGTGTGGTGTGTGTGTGTGAGTGGTGGTGTGTGTGTGTGGGAGTGTGTGTGTGTGTGTGTGTGGGGTGTGTGTGGTGTGTGTGTGTGTGGTGTGGTGTGTGTGTGTGTGTGTGTGTGTGGTGGGTGGTGTGGTGTGTGTGTGTGTGTGTGGGTGTGTGTGTGTGTGTGTGTGTGTGTGTGTGTGTGTGTGTGGTGTGTGTGTGTTGTGTGTGTGTGGTGTGGGATGTGTGTGTGTGTTGTGTGTGTGTGTGTGGTGTGTGTGTGTGGTGGTGTGTGTGTGTGTGTGTGTGTTGTTGTGTGTGTGTGTGTGTGTGTGTGTGTGTGTGTGTGTGTGTTGTGTGTGTGGTGTGTGCGTTTGTGGGTGGGGTAAGGAAGATGGATGTGAAGAGAGTGGTGGATGGCAGGTAGATACTCACCAGGTCGACCACAGAACTGCAAGTCAGTGTAAAAACCTGGAGGAAGAAGCGCAGCTGAAGATAATCTCCATACACAGTGTGAAGAGCAGGTACGACAGGCTCCATCAGGCCATTAACAACCCATCCACACAAACTTTACGAGCAGCAGCCAGCAGCCGTGACTCAACCCCTGCCAACGTGATGGGTAACCACACAGACGAGTAATTTATTTATTTACATAGAGAAAGAAGTCGAGGAATGTCACTGAGACGAAACAAGTCGAAAAATGCACGAAAAATAATAAAAAAGTCTCAGCAGAAAAACTGTAAAAAATTCAATAACTTGCAAAGAAATGAGATAATAGGCTCTTAATTTATAATGATAAAAAGGCTTTAGAGTATTTTTTCCTGCCTTTATTCACGTCAGTGTAAAAAAGTGGAGAATGTCTGAAAAAAATGACTAGAATTTGAATGAATTAATTCCACGATGTAGTGACAGGTGTGTCCGTCCCCCTGAGTGTGGTGATGGTGATGGTGATGGTGATAGTGATGGTGATGTGTGGTGAAGGTGGTGGTGATAGTGATGGTGATGGTGGTGGTGAAGTGATGGTTGGTGGTGGTGTTGTGGTGGAATTGGGTGAGGTGATGGTGATGATGTGATGTGATGATGGTGGTGATGTTGGTGATGGTGATGGTGAGGTGTGATGGTGATGGTGATGTGATGATGGTGATGGTGATGGTGATGATGGTGATGCGGGGTGATGGGGATGGTGATGTGGTGAGTGATGATGGTGATGGTGATAAGTGATGGTGATGGTGATGATGGTGATGGTGGTGATGGTGGTGATGGTGATGGTGATGGTGATGATGGAGATGGTGGTGATGGTGATTGGTGGTGATGATGTGACGATGGTGAATGGTGGTTTGATGGTGGTTATGGTGTGATGGTGATGGTGATGTGAATGGTGGGTGATGGTGATGGGTGAAGATGGTTGATGTGATGGTGATGGTGATGGTGAATGGGATGGTGGATGATGGCGATGTGATGGTGGTGAGTGAGGGTGGTTGATGGTAGATGGTGGGGATGGTGGATGGTGATGGTGAATGGTGATGGTGATGGCATTGTGAAGTGATGGTGGTGATGGAGATGGTGGTGATGGTTATGGTTGGATGTATCAGTCTCTTGTGAGCAGGTGCAGGTGGTGATGTGAAGGAAGGTGGATTCTATTATGATGACATGTTGCTTAATGAGCTGAGCATTATGAGCGTGATCTGGTTCAGGTGGTGGAGATGGATACATGTAGTGAGTGATGGTAGCAGTGATGAAGTTTGCTGGAGCTGGAGCACGAGATTGTGATGAGAAGTAGTCACTATGCTTGGTGCATGGTGCTGGATGGATCTGGAGTGAGCAGGAGCAGGATGGACAGGTGAAGTCATTGATGCATTAGCTACAGGATTAATTGTGCTGGTGCTGGTGTCTTCTAGCACGGAGCAGTAGCAGTGGGGATCAGGTAGGAGCAGGGTTAAGGAGGTGGGGATAGTTGGGCGGGGGGATGTTTTGGTTTTGAGGTGGTCAGGGGGGGGGGGGTGGGTGCCGAGGTGTGGGGGGAGGGGGGGTGGGGACGAGGGGTGGGTGGTGGGTGGTGATGGTGAAGGTGATGGTGGAGCTGGTTATGGGTAGTTATGATGGATAGTGATGGTGATGGGTGGAGATGGTGATGAGATGGAGGTGCAGGTGAAGGTGAAAGAGAAGAAGTTGAAGCTGGAGGTGATGGAGATTGGGTGCTTGTGATTGATTGGAGGAGAAGGAGTTGAAGAGAATGTTGGAGAAGGAGAATGTGTCTGGTGATGATGGTTTATGTGGTGCAGGTGGAGCTGGTAGATGATGGTGCTGGTAGGTTGATTGATATTGGAGAAGGAGATGATGAAGGAGCTTGGGTGATGGTGAGAGGTGAAGTGATTGGTGATGCTGGAGCAGGAGGATAATGAGTCATGTGAGCAGTTTCTTGAGAAGAGCTTGAGGATGTGAAGAAGGATAAATAGGAGCATGGTGGTGGTGCAACTAGTTGCTGTGAGTGAAGTAGATGCAGTGTCAGGTGGTGATGGAGATGGTGGGTGAATGTGGTGATGTTGAAATGTAGAAGGAGAAGGAGGTGCTGGTGGAGTCATGTGCAGGAGGTGCTGTGAGCAGGAGAGACTTGAGCTGTGCTAGGTGATGGCGGTGATGGTTGAAGGTGGAGCCGTGAGGTGCAGGGTTGTGCTAGTGCTGGAGGAGATGGAGGTGAAGGTTCTGTGGAGATGGTTAAAGAGAATGAGGTGCACAGTGGAGCACGAGAGCAGTGAGCAGTGAGGATGTAAGGAGGAGCTAGATCTGTGAGGAGTCAGTGATGATGTGTAGCAGGAGAACGTTCAGGATCAGGCGGTGCTGGTGATGTATGAGCAGGTGGTGAGGCGATGGAGGAGCTGTTGGGCTGGTAGCTGGTAGCATGAGGCATGATTGAGCAAGGTGATGAATAGCTGGAGGAGATCATGGAAGATTAAGGTGCGATGACATGAGAATGGTGGTGATGGAGTGAATGGGAGATTTTTCGAGCAGTGAAAGGTTATGGTATGAAGGTTGTGATTGAGTGAAAAGGATGGAGATTGGAGATTGGTGGTGCGGTGGATATATGGAGATGTGATGGAGGTGATGTTTGGAGTTGTTCATTCTGGTGAGTGTGGTGTCGAAGTGGAGATGGAGAATGTGGTGACTTGGTGTGATGGTGGAGATTGTGTTTGATAGGAGAATAGATGATGGAGACGGAGTGGAGAAGGAGACTGGAGGTGATGGTGGTGGAGCAGGTGATGGTGCAAGCTGTATGACAGGTTGAAGACGATGAGATGGAGGATATGGTGGTAGGAGAAAGGTGGTGGTTCTGAGGAGGATATTGAGTTGAAGGAGGTGTGGAGACGTATGATGGTATGGAGGGGATGGATGTGGAAGGTGGATGTGAGCGTTTGGTGTGTGTGGTGATGGAGGAGGTGGAGTTGGTGATGGTGGTCGTGGTGGGGATGGTGGGTTGTGGTGGTGGTGGTGGTGGTGGTGGGGTGGTGGTGTTGAATGGTTGTGATGGGAGGATGAAGGTTGTAGTTAGGAGGGGAAGGGTGGTGAAGGTTGTGGTGGAGGGGAAGGTGGTGCGTGGTGAGTGGATGATGGTGAGTTGGTGGTGGTGGAGGAGGGGATGTGTGGGGATGTGGTGGTGCGGTGGTGAAGCATGATGATGGAGGTGATGGTTGTGATGGAGGTGGTGTAGAATGTGAATATTGATGAAGGTGGTGATGGTGCCGGAGATGGAGAGAAGGTGATTGATTGTAGCTGTGAAGGTGTGATCATGGTCGTTATGGTGGTGATTAGTATGGAGGTGATGGTGATGATGGTGATGATGGTGAGATGAAGTAAGGTGGTGATGTTGAAGAATGGAGATGTGATGATGGAAAGGTTGGTGGAAGGTGTGATGGTGGTGTGAATGGTGGTGGTGATGAAGGAGATAAGGTAGATGCATTGAGGTGATGGGGTGGTGGTATAAGTGGATATGGAGAAGGTGGTGATGTGAAGGTGGTTGGTGGTAGGAGGAGGGGATTGTGGGGATGGAGAGGTGGGGGTGGGGTGGTGATATGTAGGTGGTGGGGGATGGTGGGGCTGGTGGGCGGAGGGTGGGGTTTAGTGGGATGGTGGGGATGGTGGTGGTTGCGGAGGTGGTGGTGGGAAGGATGAGATGGAGATGGGGTGGAGATGATGGTGGTGTTGAAGGTGGGGTTGAAGGAGGGGGTGGAATGGGTTGTGGATGGTGAAGTGGGGTTGTGCTGGAGAGGGTGGAGAAGGTGGTGGTGTGGAGTTTTACTGGTGGTTTAGATGGAGGAGGGTGGATGAGGTGTTGATTGTGGTGTGTGTAGCATAAGGAGCATCATGTATGTGAAGGTTGCATGATGGAGTAGAGATGTAATTATTAGCTGAATGAGGTTGAGAATGGTGTTGTGTTGATGGAGGTGGTGCAGGTGTGTGTGTGGTTAAGAGGTAGTGCAGAAGGAGGTTTGGTGATTGTAGGTGTGATGTGGAGATGAGAGCCAGATTAGTATGTGGTGAAGACTGAGGAGGAGTATGTGGAGGCGGTGATGTGGTGAAGGAGAAGTTGTGGTGCTATGTAGTGTGATGGTGATGAGTGGTGGTGGTGATGGGTGGTGGAGGTGAAGGTATGGTCTTGGTGGTGAAGGTGGTGGAGGCGGAGATGGTGGTTGCTATTGGAGGAGATTGGTGGAGGAGTATGGAGGTGCTGTGTGGTGCGCTAGAGGAGTTGATGTGGGTATACTGGGAAGCGTAATGGTGATGGACGATGGTTGTGTGGTGGTGGAGGTCTCTGATGAGGACGATTATTCATTAATAGGAGGTTCAGTACGGAGTGGTTATATCAGTAGTATGATTATCATGTATTTTTTGATCATCATTAATATATGTCGTATTAGCATTATCAGTTTTGTCATGATATTGTAGCATTTATCATTATTACATTATTAGTCATCCTGATCATCCATTACATTTTGAGTAGGAAGTCGTGTGAGGTATCCGACCATTGATATATCATTCTATTATTGTTTAGTATCATTTTATTAACCTTACAATTATCATTATCAGTCTGTATCATTGAATATGAACATATCATCATTGAATATGTTTTATTATACTTACGTATTTTGTATTATCTGTCATGAGTGTATCCAGTATTAGCTTGCTTTATTATCTTGTATTCTCTTTCTTTCTTATTATTATCTTACGGTATTGATTATTGATCTTCTTAATATCATTATTATCTGTGCTGTTGGATGCAGTAGCTCGTTGTCTTGTCTTATATTATCTTGAACGTTATTAGTATTAAGCTTTACGTATTAGGAGGAGCTGCTTACTTAGTGATAGTATGCTTGCGTTATGAGCATTATGATCGTTCTTTATTATCATATTCGCGTTCGGGATGTATTATTATCTTTACTTATTAGTATTATCTTTCTGTATTTAGTATTATCTTTATTTATTATTATTATCTGTACTGTATTAGATTATCTTCGTTAATTATCATTATTCTCTTTCTTTATGATATTATCTTTACGATGATTATTATTCTGTTCTTTTGATGGGATTATGTAGGCGTGATGATGGATTACCTGACCATCAGATTATTCACTACACTCCCACTACACCCTCCGTACACCAATCCCATTACTAGCTGGTCTTCCTCTCTTTCTGTCTTACGAGCGTGCTGTCTTTCTTACTATCTTTCTCTCTGTCAGACCTAATCCTCTATCTTCCTTTCTCTCCTTCTCCCTTACTATCTTGAGCTCTTTCTGTCGTACTATCCTCCTATCTTTCTTCTCTGTTCCACTCCTACCAATCCTGCTCTCTTGCCTTCTTACTATCTTTCTTACTATCTTCCTGCTTACATGCTTCCCTTCTTACTATCTTTCTCTCCGCGTGCTCTCGGTCTTACATCTCTCTTGCTCTTCGACTGATCTCGCTCTTCGTTCTCGCTTCTTACTATCTTTCTGTTCTTTCTTAAGATTTTCTTTCTTGTTTACCTTTCTACACCACCATAGCTCCCACCCACACCCAGTACAAGACCAGACAACAATGCCAACCCCCCGATCCCCCCAATATACCCCCCCCCCTAATCCGCCACCAGATACATCAATCCGACACTAAGGCCTCACCAGAAGCGCAGTCAAACATGACCAGACAGGACCGAATATCAGCCTACCCTCAGCCAGCCAACCTCACAATTGTCAAAGGAATTCCCAACGCATCCAGAGCATGCCCAATCCCTTCTCTCACCACACCAGTAATGTATCCCTGCAGAATCATGTCTCCAGATGCTTCACCAAGACGCTTTGTACTATAATAATACCAGTAAGTTGTAAGTTTCTCGTGCCATGGATACCAGTGCGAAGTGTAGAAACTCTTGTCTTTCACCTTGACTGATACCACAGTCCGTCTTTACAGCATACTCCTAGTACTGTCTTTCAGAGACTTACAGAATATCAGCTTGCCATGGCTAGTTAAGAGCTCAGAAGATCTTTCTTTTCCCTTCGTCCATGAGAGGTGCTTTTACAACTCATGATATTCATTGCTCTTCAAACATCACTTTTGCACTACCTGGAACACTAACGAGACAACACAATAATATAAACGCCTGAAAAACATTAGAGAGAGTGCTGTCAAATCTGCATCTGGAACTACTTCGTACAAGGCGGAAGTATGGTAGATGGAAGAATAACAAATAAAAAAAAAAGAGTATATGAAAAAATACTGAGAGAAAAAGATTAAAAAGGGTTAGGACATTTCAAAACCCTAACTTGAAATTAAATCATTATCATTTAAACCCCCAAAATGTCTTTGAGACAAATTTGAAAAATTCCCCTTTGGTAACTCTGGGGATAACCCAACTGTGGTGCCTGCATAGGAGTGCATGCCCCGGCAAAAAGCTTGGTGGCCAGGAAAGGGGGGCAGGTGGGCAGCACAGGGATTACAACCAGGAATCCAAAGGCTGTTATTTGGGTGTAAAGGGGGGCAAAAAAAACACGCAGAAAAAAAATTTTTGATTATTTTATCCTTTTAAGTAAAAACGAAATTTTATACATATATCACTATGTATTAGTGCACTTCACGGTAAGCAAGGCGAATAGAAGCCCCCTAGAGAGCAAACCCTGCTTCACCAGTCTAGAATGGGAATGACAAGGGCAGACAGGTGTGTGGGACCCAAACACCCCTGCGATTGCCAAATTTTTTCTCATTGGCTGGAAACCCGGGTACTGATTGAAAAGAGGGCCCCCTCGTCCCATCCTTAGTATGGGTCGTGGTTGGGGAAAATACCCTTTCAATAGGGTGTGTACATGCGCCGAATAAAAAAGGGTTTGTACTTTGCATGCCACAAAGGAAAAAAGTAGGTGGAGGGTAGATAGAAGTTATGAAAAGAGGGAGAGAGGCCGAAAAAGGGAAGCAGGCAGCAAGGGATGGAAACTAAAAAAAAAAGATAAAAGGAGGCAGAAAAAAAAGGGGAAAAATAGAGATGAAGGGGGGAGAAGGTGAGAGAGAGAGGAGAGAAAGAATAAAAAAAAGGTAAAAAAAAAATTTCTCTAGTTGAAAGTAACCATTGAGGCATAATAGTGTGTGTCCGATATACTCTCGTGAC
>NC_069425.1:44230355-44283922 GCF_026875155.1 Cherax quadricarinatus | reverse complement strand
GCAGTGTATAGGGTTTTTTTTTAGGGTCACCTCCCTGGCGTGTACAGGTGTCGGGGTCACTACTCCAGTGGCATGTATCAGGGTATCGGGGTCCTACCCGGGGCATGTACGGGGTTTGTCGGGGTTTTCCAAATCCAGCGGCATGTATCGGGGTAGTCGGGTCACTCCCCGGGCATGTATCAGGGTAGTCGGGGTCACTACCCCAGCTGGCAGTGTTCGGGGTGTCGGGACATACTCCACTGGCTGTTGGGGGATTGGGGTTCACTACCCCAGCTGGCAGTGATCAGGTAGTCAGGGTCACTACTCCAGCGGGCAGTGTATCAGGGTAGTCAGGGTCACTACTCCAGCTGGCAGTGTATCAGGTATTCAGGTAACACTACTCCAGCTGGCGTGTATCAGGGTAGTCAGGGTGCACTACTCCATGGCAGTGTATCAGGGTAGTCAGGGTCACTACTCCAGCTGGCAGTGTATCAGGTGTCAGGTACACTACTCCAGCTGGCAGTGTATCAGGGAAGTCGGGGTTTACACTACCCCAAGCTGGCAGTGTATCAGGGTAGTTCAGGGTACACTACTCCAGCTGGCAGTGTATCAGGGTATCGGGGTCACTACTCCCAGCTGGCAGTGTATCGGGGTTTGTCAGGGTCACTACTCCAGCGGGCAGTTATCAGGGTACAGGGCACTACTCCGCTGGCAGTGTATCAGGGTAGTCGGGGTACACTACTCCAGCTGGCAGTGTATCAGGTTAGTCGGGGGGTGCACTACTCCAGCTGGCAGTGTATCAGGGTAGTCAGGTCACTACTCCGCTGGCAGTGTATCGGGGTTTAGTCAGGGTACACCTACTCCAGCTGGCAGTGTATCAGGGTATCGGGGTCACTACTCCAGTCTGGCAGTGTATCAGGGTAGTCAGGGTACACTAACTCCAGCTGGCAGTGTATCAGGGTAGTCAGGTGCACTACTCAGCTGGCAGTGTATCAGGGTATGTCAGGGTACACTACTCCAGTGGCAGTGTATCAGGTAGTCAGGTGCACTACTCCAGCTGGCAGTGTATCAGGGTAGTCAGGGTACACTACTCCAGCTGGCAGTGTATCAGGGTAGTCAGGGTGCACTACTCCAGCTGGCAGTGTATCAGGGTAGTCAGGGTGCACTACTCCAGCTGGCAGTGTATCAGGGTTGTCAGGGTGCACTACCTCCTAGTCAGGGTCACTACTCAGCTGGCAGTGTATCGGGGTATCAGGGTACACTACTCCAGTTTGCAGTGTATCAGGGTAGTCAGGGTACACTACTCCAGCTGGCAGTGTATCAGGGTAGTCAGGGTACACTACTCCAGCTGGCAGTGTATCAGGGTAGTCAGGGTACACTACTCCAGCTGGCAGTGAAATCAGGGTAGTCAGGGTACACTACTCCACTGCAGTGTACAGGGAGTCAGGGTACACTACTCCAGCTGGCAGTTATCGGGTAGTCAGGTACACTACTCCAGCGGCATGTATCAGGGTAGTCAGGTGCACTCTCCAGCGGGCAGTGTAATCGGGGTAGTCAGGGTACACTACCCAGCGGCAGTGAAATCGGGGTTTGTCAGGGTACACTACTCCAGCGGCAGTGTATCAGGGTAGTCAGGTACACTACTCAGCTGGCATGTATCAGGGTGTAGGGTACACTACTCCAGCTGGCAGTGTTCAGGGAAAGTCAGGGTACACTACTCCAGCTGGCATGAACCCGGTATCAGGGTACACTACTCCAGCTGGCAGTGTATCAGGTAGTCAGGTTACACTACTCCACTGGCAGTGTATCAGGTATCGGGGTACACTACTCCAGCTGGCAGTGTATCAGGTAGTCAGGGTGCACTACTCCACTGGCAGTGATTCGGGTAGTCGGGGTACACTACTCCACTGGCAGTGTATCAGGGTTGTCAGGGAAACACAAACCTCCAGCTGGCAGTGTATCAGGGTAGTCAGGGTGCACTACTCCAGCTGGCAGTGTATCAGGGTAGTCAGGGTGCACTACTCCAGCTGGCAGTGTATCAGGGTAGTCAGGGTACACTACTCACTGGCAGTGTATCAGGGTAGTCAGGTACACTACTCCAGCTGGCAGTGTATCAGGGTAGTCAGGGTACACTACTCCAGCTGGCAGTGTATCAGGGTAGTCAGGGTGCACTACTCCAGCTGGCAGTGTATCAGGGTAGTCAGGGTACACTACTCCAGCTGGCAGTGTATCAGGGTAGTCAGGGTCACTACTCCAGGGCTTGGCAGGTGTATCAGGAGTAGTCAGGGTGCACTACTCCAGCTGGCAGTGTATCAGGGTAGTCAGGGTACACTACTCCAGCTGGCAGTGTATCAGGGTAGTCAGGGTACACTACTCCAGCTGGCAGTGTATCAGGGTAGTCAGGGTACACTACTCAGCTGGCAGTGTATCAGGTAGTCAGGTCACTACTCCAGCTGGCAGTGTATCAGGGTAGTCAGGGTACACTACTCCAGCTGGCAGTGTATCAGGGTAGTCAGGGTACACTACTCCAGCTGGCAGTGTATCAGGGTAGTCAGGGTGCACTACTCCACTGGCAGTGATATCAGGGTATCAGGTGCACTACTCCACTGGCAGTGTATCAGGGTAGTCAGGGTACACTACTCCAGCTGGCAGTGTATCAGGGTAGTCAGGGTACACTACTCCAGCTGGCAGTGTATCAGGGTAGTCAGGGTACACTACTCCAGCTGGCAGTGTATCAGGGTAGTCAGGGTACACTACTCCAGCTGGCAGTGTATCAGGGTTGTCAGGGTACACTACTCCAGCTGGCAGTGTATCAGGGTAGTCAGGGTACACTACTCCAGCTGCAGTGATAGGGTAGTCGGGTATACCAGCTGCAGTTACGGGAGCAGGGTACACTACTCCACTGGCAGTATCAGGTAGTCAGGGAACTATCAGCTGCGTGTACGGGTAGTCGGTCACTACTCCAGTCATGTTCGGGAGAGGTAACTACTCAGCGGCAGTTTTCAGGTTCAGGGTCACTATCCATGCATGATATGTTCAGGCACTACTCCAGCGGGCAGTGTTAGGGTGTCAGGTACACACCCCAGCTGGCAGTGTATCAGGTAGTCAGGTCATACCCACTGCAGGTTCGGGTAGTCAGGGTCACTACCCGCATGTACAGGTAGTCAGGGTACATACTCCCTGCATGTATCAGGTGTCAGGTCACTACTCACCCCCCGGTACAGGTGTGGTACACTATCCAGTGCAGGTATAGGTATCAGGGTACACTACTCCAGTGGCAGGTATCGGGTATTGGACACTACTCAGCGAGTATCAGGTAGTCAGGGTCACTACCCAGCGGCATATCAGGTGTCAGGGCACTACCCATGGCGTTATCAGGTGTCGGGTAATACTCCAGTGCAGTGACAGGTAGTCAGGGACTACTCCAGTGGCGTGTATCAGGTATCAGGGTCACTACTCCACTGGAGGTTCAGGTATCAGGGTCCTACTCCAGCTGGAGTGTTCAGGTTCAGGTACCTACTCCATGGCAGTGTTCAGGGTAGTCGGTCACTACTCCAGCTGCGTGTTCGGGGTATCAGGTACACTACTCCCTGGCGGTATCAGGGTATCGGTACACTACTCCACTGGCAGTTATCAGGAGTCAGGTCACTACTCACGCATGTATCGGGTAGTCAGGGCACTACTCCAGCTGCATGATCAGGTGTCAGGGTCATACTCCAGCTGCAGGTTCAGGTAGTAGGGTCACTACTCCCGGCAGGTATCAGGGTAGTCGGCACTACTCAGCGGGCAGTGTATCGGTAGTCGGTCACTACTCCACTGGCGTGTATCAGGGTTCGGGGGCACCTCCATGCAGTTCAGGAGCAGGTCACTACTCAGCTGCAGGTACGGTAGTCAGGGTCATATCCACTGGCAGTGTATCAGGTAGTCGGTCACTACTCCAGCTGGCAGTGTATCGGGTATCAGGGTACACTACTCCACGGCAGGTACAGGTATCAGGGTCCTACTCACTGAGTGTATCAGGTAGTCAGGGTACACTACTCCAGTGCAGGTACAGGGTAGCGGTCACTCCCAGGGAGTGTATGGGGTTATCAGGGTACACTACTCAGTGGAGTTCAGGTTCGGGTAAATTACTCCGTGGCAGTGTATCAGGGTAGTCAGGTACACTACCCCTGAGGTACGGTGTCGGGTGCACATCCAGCTGGCATGTTCAGGGTAGTCGGTCACTACTCCAGCTGCATGATCAGGTAGTCAGGACCCCCCTACTCCTCTGGCAGTGTATCAGGTAGTCAGGGTCTACTCAGCTGGAGTGTATAGGTAGTCAGGGACCTACTCAGGCGTGTATCGGTGTCAGGGCATCTCACTGGCAGTGAATCAGGGTATCAGGGTTTGCTGGCGTGTTCAGGTAGTCGGTACACTACTCAGCGGCAGTGTTCAGGTAGTAGGGACTATCCATGGCAGTGTTAGGAGCAGGTCACTACTCCTGGCAGTGTATCGGGGTTTGTAGGTCATACTCCCGCGTGTATCAGGGTAGTCAGGACCTACTCAGCTGGCAGTGTATCAGGGTAGTCAGGTCACTACTCCAGCTGCAGTGATCGGTATCAGGGTCACTATCAGCGGCAGTGTATCGGGTTCAGGTGCATATCGCGGGTGTATGGGTTCAGGGCATACTCCATGCGGATCGGGGTGTCAGGGTCACTCTCCAGTGGCAGTGTATCAGGGTAGTCAGGTGCACTACTCCAGTGCATTTTCAGGTGTAGGTACACTACCCACGGTGTATAGGTTGTCAGGTCACTATCCACTGAGTACAGGGTAGTGGTCAACTCAGCTGGCATGTTCGGGTATCAGGTCACCCCAGCTGCAGTGTTCGGAGTCAGGGAACTACCCAGCTGCAGTGTATCGGTAGTAGGGTAATATCAGCTGGCATTTATCGGTGTCGGGCACTACTCAGCGGAGGTATCGGGGTAGTCAGGGACACTACTCAGCTGGCTGTATCAGGTATTCAGGGTGCACTCTCCAGCTGGCAGGTACAGGTAGTCAGGGTCACTACTCCATGGCAGTGTTCAGGAGTAGGGCACTATCGCTGGCATGTATCAGGTGTCAGGACATACTCCATGGCAGTGTCGGGTATCAGGGTGCCTACTCCAGCTGCATTTGTTCGGGTAGTCAGGGGCACACCCAGCTGGCATGTATCAGGGTAGTCGGGTACACTACTCCAGCTGGCATTTGTTATCAGGGTAGTCAGGGTCACTACTCCAGCTCCCAGTGTACCCAGGGTAGTCAGGGTAACACTACTCCACTGGCGGTGTATCAGGGTAGTCAGGGTCACTACTCCAGCGGGCAGTGTATAGGGTAGTCAGGGTACACTACCCCAGCTGGCAGTGTAATCAGGGTAGTCGGGGTCACTACTCCAGCTGGCAGTGTATCGGGGTAGTTCAGGGTACACTACTCCAGTGGCAGTGTATCAGGTTGTCAGGGGAAACTACTCCAGTGGCAGTGATCAGGGTATCGGTGAAAATCCAGCTGGCAGTGTAATCAGGGTATGTCAGGTACACTACTCCAGCTGGCAGTGTATCAGGGTGTCAGGGTCACTACTCCAGCTGGCAGTGTATCGGGGTAGTCGGGGTTTCACTACCCACTGGCAGTGTATCAGGGTAGTCAGGTGCACTACTCCAGCGGCAGTGATCAGGGTAGTCGGGGTTTACACTACTCACTGGCAGTGTATCAGGTCAGGGTGCACTACTCCAGCGGGCATTTTATCAGGGAAAGTCAGGGTCACTACTCCAGCTGGCAGTGTATCAGGGGTTTCAGGGTACACTACCCAGCTGGCAGTGTATCAGGGTAGTCAGGGTGCACTACTCCAGCTGGCAGTGTATCAGGGTAGTCAGGGTTACACTACTCCAGCTGGCAGTGTATCGGGGTAGTCAGGGTACACTACCCCAGCTGGCAGTGTATCAGGGTGTCAGGGTCACTACTCCAGCTGGCATTTGTATCGGGGTTAGTCAGGGTTCCCTACTCCAGCTGGCAGTGTATCAGGGTATCAGGGTGTCACTACCCAGCGGCAGTGTATCGGGGTATCAGGGTACACTACTCCAGCTGGCAGTGTATCAGGGTAGTCAGGGTACCCTACTCCAGCTGGCAGTGTACAGGGTAGTCAGGGTGCACTACTCCGCTGGCAGTGTATCAGGGTAGTCAGGGTCACTACTCCAGCTGGCGTGTATCAGGGTGTCAGGTCACTACTCCAGCTGGCAGTGTATCAGGGTAGTCAGGGTGCACTACTCACTGGCAGTGTTCGGGGTAGTCAGGGTGCACTACTCCAGCTGGCAGTGTATCAGGGTAGTCAGGGTACACTACTCCAGCTGGCAGTGTATCAGGGTAGTCAGGGTGCACTACTCCAGCGGCGTCATCAGGGTAGTCAGGGTACACTACTCCAGTGGCAGTGTATCAGGGTAGTCAGGGTCACTACTCCAGCTGGCAGTGTACCCGGGTTTATGGTGGCACAAACTCAGCTGGCAGTGTATCAGGGTAGTCAGGGTACACTACTCCAGCTGGCAGTGTATCAGGGTTGTCAGGTGCACTACTCCAGCTGGCAGTGTACAGGGTACAGGAAAAAAAAAAAAAAAAAAAAAAAAAAAAAAAAAAAAAAAAAAAAAAAAAAAAAAAAAAAAAAAAAAAAAAAAAAAAAAAAAAAAAAAAAAAAAAAAAAAAAAAAAAAAAAAAAAAAAAAAAAAAAAAAAAAAAAAAAAAAAAAAAAAAAAAAAAAAAAAAAAAAAAAAAAAAAAAAAAAAAAAAAAAAAAAAAAAAAAAAAAAAAAAAAAAAAAAAAAAAAAAAAAAAAAAAAAAAAAAAAAAAAAAAAAAAAAAAAAAAAAAAAAAAAAAAAAAAAAAAAAAAAAAAAAAAAAAAAAAAAAAAAAAAAAAAAAAAAAAAAAAAAAAAAAAAAAAAAAAAAAAAAAAAAAAAAAAAAAAAAAAAAAAAAAAAAAAAAAAAAAAAAAAAAAAAAAAAAAAAAAAAAAAAAAAAAAAAAAAAAAAAAAAAAAAAAAAAAAAAAAAAAAAAAAAAAAAAAAAAAAAAAAAAAAAAAAAAAAAAAAAAAAAAAAAAAAAAAAAAAAAAAAAAAAAATTTTTTTTTTTTTTTTTTTTTTTTTTTTTTTTTTTTTTTTTTTTTTTTTTTTTTTTTTTTTTTTTTTTTTTTTTTTTTTTTTTTTTTTTTTTTTTTTTTTTTTTTTTTTTTTTTTTTTTTTTTTTTTTTTTTTTTTTTTTTTTTTTTTTTTTTTTTTTTTTTTTTTTTTTTTTTTTTTTTTTTTTTTTTTTTTTTTTTTTTTTTTTTTTTTTTTTTTTTTTTTTTTTTTTTTTTTTTTTTTTTTTTTTTTTTTTTTTTTTTTTTTTTTTTTTTTTTTTTTTTTTTTTTTTTTTTTTTTTTTTTTTTTTTTTTTTTTTTTTTTTTTTTTTTTTTTTTTTTTTTTTTTTTTTTTTTTTTTTTTTTTTTTTTTTTTTTTTTTTTTTTTTTTTTTTTTTTTTTTTTTTTTTTTTTTTTTTTTTTTTTTTTTTTTTTTTTTTTTTTTTTTTTTTTTTTTTTTTTTTTTTTTTTTTTTTTTTTTTTTTTTTTTTTTTTTTTTTTTTTTTTTTTTTTTTTTTTTTTTTTTTTTTTTTTTTTTTTTTTTTTTTTTTTTTTTTTTTTTTTTTTTTTTTTTTTTTTCCATTTGGGTTCGGGTTTGTCGGGGTTTTCCCCCACGGGCAGTGTTCGGGGAGTCAGGGTCACAATAAATGGATGCGGGTAGTCAGGGTCCTTTCCATTTTATGGGGTGTCAGGGTCCCCCCCCGGGCATGTTTTAGGGTCAGGGTCACTACCCACTGGGTGTATAGGGTAGTCGGGGTCACCTCCAGCTGGCAGTGTTCAGGGTTTTGGGTGCCCTTCCAGCTGGAGGTATCAGGGTGTCAGGGTGCACTACCGCTGGCGTGTATAAAAGGGGGGCCCCAGTTGGGCGGGTTCCCCAGGGGAAAAATCGGGGTTCAGGGTAAAAGGGCAGGTATGGGTGGGGTTCATTGGGGGGCATCACCCCAGGGGCGGGTTCGGGGTTTTTAAAATTTCCCGTCAGGTTCGGGTTTTTGGGCACTATCCAGGGGGGTTCGGGGTTCAGGGAAAATACTCCAGCTGGCTTTAAAAGGGGGGCACTTCCAGCTGGCAGTGTTCGGGTTTCAGGGGCTACCCCCTGGCGGGGGTTATATCGGGTTTTGGGAAAATTTTTTTTCCCCTTTTTCCCGGGTTTGGGTAAAAAATTTTGGGTTTTTTCGGGGAAAATACCATTTCAGGGATTGTCTTTCGGGGGCAGGGTACCCCCCCCCAAACAGGGTATAGGGTACACTATCCAGGGGCCGGGGGGTTTGGGGTTTCAGGGCAGGATCAGGGGGGGTTTTCAGGGTATACCCCGGGCCAAAAGGGTGCGGTCATACCCCTGGCATTATCGGGGTGGGGTAAATTTTTCCCGGGGTTTCAGGGCAGGGTAAAAGGGGTCAGGATAGGGCACCCCCGGGCTGGCTTTTACGGGGTAGGGTTTTCCCAGGGGCGGTGGGGGGGTTTCCACTGGCAGTGTTGGGTTTGGGGAAACCATCCGGGGATAGGGTGTCAGGGTCCCAACTAAAATCTTTTGGGGTTTAAAAAGGGTAAAATGGGGATTTTAAGGGGGGGAAAAAAACTATTTATTGGGGTTTTTTGGGGGGTTATTTTTCAAAAAATTCAAAAAACGGGGAATCGGGGGGCCCCCCCTTTTTTCAGGGATCATTTTCCCCGGGAAACCCGGGGGTTGGGCATCTCCCTTTTTGGGGGTTTGGGGTTTCCTACCCAGGGATTATCGGGGTTAAGGTGAAACCCCCCCCGGGGGGGTTTGGGGTGGGGACTCCCGGGGCATTATGGGTGTAGGGTCACTACTCCGGGAGTGATCAGGGTGGGGTCACTACCCCGTGGCAGGTTAGGGGTTTTAGGGGGCAACAGGGGCGGAAGGGAAAGGGGTGAACTAAGGAAGGTAAGGGTAAAAATCCCCTGGGTGTTCAGGGATCAGGGAAACACTAGGGGGGTTTTTTTTGGGGTATTAAACTCCCGGGGTTTTTTTGGGGGGGGGGCCCTCCACTGGGTGTAGGGGAGGGGAACTCCCGGGGGAAGGGAAAGGGGGAATCCCCAATTGTTGGGAAGGGTTTTCCCAGCTCTTTCAGGGGGGGGGGGCCCCCCCCGGGTTTGGGGTAAAAACCAAAGGGGGAAAGGGGAAACCCCCTCTTTACGGAGTGGGGAAAACCCCATTGGCAGGTTTCAGGGTTTTTCCCCGGTTTTTTCGGGTTTCCACCAGGGGTTGGGTTTGGGGGCCTTTCCACTCTTCGGGAAAGGGTCCCCCCTCCGGGGGGTGCGGGTTTAAAGGGGCCTTATGGGGGTTGGGGCCCTTACCGGGGTTTGAAAATTTTCCCCCCCCGGGGCAGTTTTTCGGGTGTCAGGTCACTACCCAGGGCAATCGGGAGGGGTCACTACCCGGGCAGTGTATCGGGTGTCAGGGTCATCCCGGGGGGTTATGGGGGTTTGTGGGAACTACCCGCGGGTTTTGGGGGGGGAAACTCCCCCGCTGGTTTAAAAGGGGGGACCCCCCCCCGGGGCAGTGATCGGGGTTTTAAAGGGTCACTACCCGCTGGCAGTGTATCAGGTTTTGGGGAAATCTCCCCCCGGCGGGGGTTTTAACCCCCGGGAAGGGGGGGTTCCTACCCAGTGGCAGTGTATGGGTTCGGGTCACACTCCACTGGCATGTTCAGGGGTCAGGGTCCCTCCAGCTGGAGTGTATAGGGTGTCAGGGTCCTACCAGCTGGCATGTTCAGGGGTCAGGGGGGCAATCAGCTGGCGTGTTCAGGGGGGGGTCCATTTCCAGCTGGCAGTGTATCAGGGTAGTCGGGCACTACTCCCTGGCAGTGTATCGGGTAGTCGGGTTTAACTACCCCCGGTTTGGCATGTATCGGGGTTGGGCCCGGGGTTTGCACTACTCCCCCGGGCAGTGTTATCAGGGTAGCAGGGTGCAAACTCCAGCTGGCAGGTATCGGGTATTTCAGGGGGGGCACTACCCCAGTGGGGCAGGTACCCAGGGTAGTCGGGGTTTGCACTACTCCGCGGGCATGTATCAGGGTAAGTCAGGGTCCCTTCCTCCAGTGGCATTGTATCAGGGTAGTCGGGTTTTACCAACTCCAGTGGCAGTGATCGGGGTTTGTCAGGGCCACTACCCCAGCGGGGCAGTGAAACCGGGGTTGTCAGGGTCATTCTCCAGCGGGCAGTAAAATCGGGGTAGTCAGGTCATACTCCAGCTGGCGGGTTACGGGGTAAGCGGGGTTTCACTATCCAGCTGGCAGTGTATCGGGGTTTGTCGGGGTACATTTCCCCGGCTGGCGTTTTCTGGGTTTGGGTTCGGGTGGGGGCACTACCCCATGGCAGGGGTATCAGGGTAGTCAGGGGCCACAAACCCCCAGCTGGCAGTTACAGGGTATTTCGGGGTCACTACTCCAGTGGCAGTTTTTAAGGGTAGTAGGGTGCCCCCCCCCAGGATCGGGGTTGGCCGGGGTTTAAAAACCCCCAGGGTATCGGGGTTTGGCACTACCCCCAGTGGCAGTGTTCAGGGTTTGTCGGGTTTTCACAACTCCAGCGGGCATTGGTTTTCGGGGGTTGTCGGGTGCACTACTCCAGCTGGAGTTTTTATCAGGGTTTTTAAGGGGGGCATACCCCACCCGGCAGTGTATCAGGGAAAAGTAAAGGTACACTATCCGGTTTGGCAGTGTACGGGGTTTGTCGGGGTTTTGCACTACCCCACGGCGGTATCGGGGTGTCGGGGTGCAGACCCAGCGGGCCCGTTTTAATCAGGGTAGTCAGGGTCACTACTCCACGGCATTTTATCGGGTTTTAAGTCAGGGGGCACTACCCAGCTGGCAGGTATAAAGGGTTTTTTAATTTTCAGGGTGCATTCCCCCAGTGGCAGTGTAACCCGGGTAGTGGGGGTCCCACAACTCCATTCAGTGTATCGGGGTTTTCAGGGGCACTACTCCAGGGCTTGATGTATAAAGGGTTTAGCCCAGGTTTCCCCCTACCCCATTTTGGCAGTGTATCGGGAAATTCCCGGGGTCCCACTACCCCAGCGGGCAGTGTATAAAGGGTTTTATTTCAGGGTTCCACTACTCCAGTGGCAGTTTTTACCCGGGGGAGTCGGGTCATTTCCCAGCTGGCAGTGTTCGGGGTTTGTCAGGGTGCACAACTCCACTGGCGGTTTTTATCGGGGTGTCGGGTACACAAACTCCAGCTGGCAGTGTACCCGGGTTGTCAGGTGCACTACCAGCGGGCATTTAAACAGGGTGTCGGGGTCCCCTACCCAGCGGGCATTTATCGGGGTTTGTCAGGGTGCACTATTTCCAAAACGGGGCAGTGTATCGGGGTTTTTGGGTCAGGGACACTACTCCAGCGGGCAGTGTATCAGGGTAGGGGGGCACTACCCACTGGAGTTATCGGGGTTTGTCGGGGTTTAACACTCCTCCAGCGGCCGTGTATCGGGGGAAAGCCCAGGGTCACTACTCCAGCTGGCAGGGGTATCGGGGTTTGTCAGGGTAAAACTACCCAGCTGGCAGTTTTTCGGGGTTTAGTCAGGGTCCATTACTCCAGGGCAGGGGATCGGGTAGTCGGGGTTTCAATCCATGGCAGTGTATCAGGGAGTCGGGTCACTACCCCAGTTTGGCAGTGACCCAGGGAGTAGGGTGCCCTACCCCATTGGCAGTTTTAAGGGTTTTTCAGGGTACACTACCCCAGCGGCATGTATCAGGGTAGTCGGGGTCACAAACCCCAAATTTTGGCAGTGAAATCGGTTGTAGGTTCACTACTCCAGCTGGCAGTGTTCGGGGTAGTCAGGGTGCACTACTCCAGCGGGCCCGTGTATCAGGGTTTCGGGGGGTACCTACTCCCTGGCAGGGTACCCGGGTTTAGTCGGGGTTGGCACTACTCCACCTGGCATGTATCGGGGGTTTTCAGGGTACACTACTCCAGCGGGCATTGAAATCGGGGTTAGTCGGGTCACTACTCCGCTGGCATTTGTATCGGGGTTTTGTAGGGGTTCCCGGGGTGTTTTAACACTACTCCAGCTGGCATGTATCGGGTAGCAGGGTCACTACTCCAGCTGGCATGTATCCGGGTTTAGTCCGGGTTTCACTACTCCAGCGGCATTGTATCAGGGTGGGCCCGGGGCCCCCGGGGTTTAAGGGTTTAACACTACCCCATGGCAGAAGGGGTATCAGGGTATATTCCGGGTCGTTTTGGTTGCATACCACCCTTGGGCATTTTGTATCAGGTTAGTAAAGGGTTTCCACAAACCCGCGGGCAGTGTATCAGGGTTTTTTAATCCCCACCCAGGGGGTTTTCACTACTCCAGGGGCCCCGTTTTCCAGGGTTTGGGAAACCCCCCGGGGTAGTCAGGGTGTTCCATTTACCCCCAGCTGGCGGGTGTATCGGGGGTAGTCAGGGTGAAATACCCCAGCTGATGCAGGTATCAGGTTTTCCCCAGGGTGAGGGAATCTCCCTTTTCCAGCGGGGCGGGTTTTTATCGGGGTTTTCGGGTCACAAATTTCCAGCGGCAGTTTTCCAGGGTATCAGGGGGTATAGTCAGGGTTTTTTTTGCACTACTCCAGCTGGCAGTGTTCGGGGTTGCGGGTTTTTCCCTTTACTCCAGCGGGAGTGGTATCGGGGGTGGTCGGGGTGCACACTCCAGTTTGGCATTGTATGGGGTTGGGTTTGTTTGTTCAGGTTGCACACTACTCCGCTGGCGGACGGGTTGTAGATTTTTCCAGGGGTTTTCAGGGAGTTCCCTTTACCCCCAGGGGGGGCAGTGTATAAAGGGGTAGTCGGGGTTACATACTCCAGCTGGGCCGTGACAGGGTAGTCGGGGGGTTTTCACACTCCCACTGGCGCGATCAGGTATTTTTCGGGGGTTACACTACTCCAAAAGGCAGTGAAATCAGGAAGTCGGGGTTACACTACCCAAAAGGGCAGTTTTTTTTCCAAACTCTCCCGACAGTGTAGGGGGGCCGGGCCCCCAGCCCTCGTCACTACATTTGTGGGTTTGGCTAGCTGACCCTCATCACGACTGTGGTAGGTGGCTCCCCAAAGGCCTCGTCACGACTGTTTGGGTTGGGGGCCTACCCCGGGCCCGTCAGACTGTGTGGGTGGCTTGCCCAGCCTCGAACGACAGTGTAGGGGGGGCGCCCCTAGCCTCGTCACGAGGGGTTTTGGTCCCCGTCCCCCACCCGGCGTCACGACAGTGTAGGGGCTTTCCTCGGCCTCGCCCACGACAGGGAAGGTGGCTTTCCTCAGAATGGGTCCGACAATGAAAGGGGGTTGTCCTCACCCTTTATCAGGGACAGTGAAAGGTGGGTCCTAACCCGGTCACGACGTGTAGGGGGGCTCCCCCGGCCCTCGCACGCCCAGTGAAGGTGGCGTCCCAACCCGCACGACAGTGTAGGGGGGGCGTCCCCACCTTGTCACGCCCTTTGGGTGGGTGGTGCCCTCAGCCTCGTCACGACAGTGTAGGTGGCGTCCTCAGCCTCGTCACGACAGTGTAGGTGGTGCCCTCAGCCTCGTCACGACAGTGTAGGTGGAGTCCTCAGCCTCATCACGACAGTGTAGGTGGCGTCCTCAGCCTCGTCACGACAGTGTAGGTGGCGTCCTCAGCCTCGTCACGACAGTGTAGGTGGCGTCCTCAGCCTCGTCACGACAGTGTAGGTGGCGTCCTCAGCCTCGTCACGACAGTGTAGGTGGCGTCCTCAGCCTCGTCACGACAGTGTAGGTGGCGTCCTCAGCCTCGTCACGACAGTGTAGGTGGCGTCCTCAGCCTCGTCACGACAGTGTAGGTGGTGTCCTCAGCCTCGTCACGACAGTGTAGGTGGCGTCCTCAGCCTCGTCACGACAGTGTAGGTGGCGTCCTCAGCCTCGTCACGACAGTGTAGGTGGCGTCCTCAGCCTCGTCACGGCGGCCAACACAAACACAAGCGACATCTTAACGCTGACAGATAATCACTAAACTTGATACGTTAATTTTATATGATACATCAGAGAAGCACCTGTCTCACCACCTTGACGTCAAGTCTGCCTGGTTGCGAGACCTTCCCACCGCCTCCACATCCTTGGCTTTTGCATCAATGGTAATTACTTTTTAATTAGGAAAAATGGGACTGCTGGCGAATGGCCCGAAATTTACGATGTCCTCTCCGTATTTTACACCATTTTTTTTTTTGCTAGATATTTACGTCTTAGAAGGATTTTCTTTTCAGAAGTCAGATTATTTATAAACGGTCATGAACGACCGACGTGGAAATATAATTGATGTGCGAAGGTAAGCAAACTAAGGCAAGCGAAAAATTGTGTGTGCAATAATTTCGTAAAAACCATTCTGAACCTAACGAAAAAAAATATTTCATTGTGTTTGTTTATTAATAAATTATTGTAAACTTATGTAAAATATATTCAGTTGGATTAGGCTAAATTAAATTGTGCTTGTTGTTATAAGGTTAGGTAAGTTTTCTAAGGTTCTTTTGGTACAAAATTATTAATTTTTACATTAATATAAATGAAAAAATATATATCTTTAAACATATAAGAGAAATTATTAGGTAGGACTTATTTTTAAGAGTTCTTGGTAATTGACCAGTTTTACCTGTTCAGCACGACCTATTATATATATATATATATTATATTATATATATATATATATATATATATATATATAATATATATATATATATATATATATATATATATTATATATATATGATATAATATATATATATATATATATATATATATATATATATATATATATATATATATATATATATATATATATATATATGCAAAACAACCACTCTGAAAGAATAGAGAAATTCCAAGCGCTTTCGTGACTACTCACATAATGTGAGTAGTCACGAAAGCACTTGGAATTTCTCTGTTCTTTCAGAGTGGTTGCTTTGCATATTCTGAAATCACCTGTTTACTGTGATCTTATTGCATATATATATATATATATATATATATATATATATATATATATATATATATATATATATATATATATATATATATATATATATATATATATATATATATATATATATATATATGACTACATTATGGCTCACTACAACTTCAGGTCTGGCTTAATAATTTAATCAATCAGTCATTAAGTACTTGCTAATTTACCACATGTGGCATGCAAAGAGTACGTAACCTTTATTCGGCGCATGTACACACCCTCATTTACAGGCTATCTCCCCCATCCAGCGAACCAGGTGACTGAGGGTTGACGATGGGGCCCCGTCGTTCAACCAGTACCCAGGTTCGAGCCAATGAGAAGATGGTTTTGACAATCGCAGAGGTTATGTGGGTACCACTCTCCTGTCTGAACTTGTCATTCCCATTCTAGAGCTGGTTGAAGCACGGTCTGCTCTCTAGTGGCTTCTATTCTGCCTTGCTTACCGTGTAGTGCACTAATACCTATTGCTGTACATAGTGTATATAGTGTACATACTTCTGTTCTAAATTGGTGAAGGATAATATAAGTCAAAAGTTTTTCTGCTGTGTTTATTTTGCTCCCTTTACACCCAGGATAACAGGCCAGTTGGACTCCTGGGTTGTAATACCACACGTTGTAAAGGACTTTAGAAGTCTATCTCTAAACTAAATTTCGTATCCCTCAGCCAGTCTTTACTCAAGATACCTTAGGTTAACTAAGGTTCGTTAGGAAACAGGACACGTGTTTCTTGACGCGGGTCTTAGTCGGATGATCACCCGTCACTGCAGCTTCTGGTCATCTGACTGAGGCCTTCTGCTGGCTTAACGGTCCACCCCTTCAAAAATTAGGGTCAAGAGAGGAAAACACAAGACACTGGAGTAACGTTATGGAATATGGATGATGTGGAGCAGGACACAAGGTGTTATAATACATATATATATTGTTGTGGAGTAGACTTTATTAGTGGCGATGAAGAACAGATTTCAATGTTTTTTTAAATTTGTTGTACTAACTGAAAGGGAACGGTGATAGAAACTGTCAGTGATAGAAACTGTCAGTGATAGAAGCTGTCAGTGATAGAAACTGTCAGTGATAGAGGCTGTCAGTGATAGAAACTGTCAGTGATAGAAACTGTTAGTGATAGAAACTGTCAGTGATAGAAACTGTCAGTGATAGAAACTGTCAGTGAGAGAAACTGTCAGTGATAGAAACTGTCAGTGATAGAGGCTGTCAGTGATAGAAACTGTCAGTGATAGAAACTGTCAGTGATAGAAACTGTCAGTGATAGAAAACTGTCAGTGATAGAAACTGTCAGTGAGAGAAACTGTCAGTGATAGAAACTGTTAGTGAGAGAAACTGTCAGTGATAGAAACTGTCAGTGATAGAAACTGTCAGTGATAGAAACTGTCAGTGATAGAAACTGTCAGTGATAGAAACTGTCAGTGAGAGAAGCTGTCAGTGATAGAAACTGTCAGTGATAGAAACTGTCAGTGATAGAAACTGTCAGTGATAGAAACTGTCAGTGATAGAAACTGTCAGTGATAGAAGCTGTCAGTGATAGAAACTGTCAGTGATAGAGGCTGTCAGTGATAGAAACTGTCAGTGATAGAAACTGTCAGTGATAGAAACTGTCAGTGATAGAAGCTGTCAGTGATAGAAACTGTCAGTGATAGAAGCTGTCAGTGACAGAAACTGTCAGTGATAGAAACTGTCAGTGATAGAAACTGTCAGTGATAGAAACTGTCAGTGATAGAAACTGTTAGTGATAGAAACTATCAGTGATAGAAACTGTCAGCGATAGAAACTGTCAGTGATAGAAACTGTCAGTGATAGAAACTGTTAGTGATAGAAACTGTCAGTGATAGAAACTGTCAGTGATATAAACTGTCAGCGATATAAACTGTCAGGGATAGAAACTGTCAGTGATAGAAACTGTCAGTGATAAATACTGTCGGTGATAGAAACTATCAGTGATAGAAACTATCAGTGATAGAAACTATCAGTGATAGAAACTGTCAGTGATAGAAACTGTCAGTGATAAATACTGTCGGTGATAGAAACTATCAGTGATAGAAACTATCAGTGATAGAAACTGTCAGTGATAGAAACTATCAGTGATAGAAACTGTCAGTGATAGAAACTATCAGTGATAGAAACTGTCAGTGATATAAACTATCAGTGATAGAAACTATCAGTGATAGAAACTATCAGTGATAGAAACTATCAGTGATAGAAACTGTTAGTGATAGAAACTGTCAGTGATAGAAACTGTCAGTGATATAAACTGTCAGCGATATAAACTGTCAGGGATAGAAACTGTCAGTGATAGAAACTGTCAGTGATAAATACTGTCGGTGATAGAAACTATCAGTGATAGAAACTGTCAGTGATAGAAACTGTCAGTGATAGAAACTGTTAGTGATAGAAACTATCAGTGATAGAAACTGTCAGCGATAGAAACTGTCAGTGATAGAAACTGTCAGTGATAGAAACTGTTAGTGATAGAAACTGTCAGTGATAGAAACTGTCAGTGATATAAACTGTCAGCGATAGAAACTATCAGTGATAGAAACTATCAGTGATAGAAACTATCAGTGATAGAAACTATCAGTGATAGAAACTGCCAGTGATAGAAACTATCAGTGATAGAAACTATCAGTGATAGAAACTATCAGAGATAGAAACTATCAGTGCTAGAAACTATCAGTGATAGAAACTATCAGTGATAGAAACTGTCAGTGATATAAACTATCATGATAGAAACTGTCAGTAACAGACACTCTCAGTACAAATTTACAATTATTCAGTTATTATTTATAAGAATTCTCTTACACTCCAGCGACAGGAAACAGAGAAAAAGGGGGAGGGGGAGGGGGAGGGAGACCGGGGAAGGGGGGATGGCTTTGGGGGAGGGGGATATATTGAAGAAGAGGTGAATATAGCTGAGGAATATGTCCAGAGCCCAACACAGACTCACTGAGGACTCAGAGACGTCCTCAGAGTGGGACGTCAGAGTGGGACGTCAGAGTGGGGTTGCAGTCTCTGTTATATCTTCGAAATTGGTCATCCTGTGTTATTTAACTATTGTAAGAGAATATGTTCATCACTTAATATTATAGCGCGAAAGTCCCCGTTTATAGCTAAAATAGAGACTTTCGGCGTTATATTATTATCTGTTAATATATGAAAAATACCATGGTATTATCACTATTTTGTTATTATCACTATTTTGTTATTATTATCACTATTATTTTATTATTATTGTTAGGTAGGATTTCTTGTGTATATAGAGTTTAAGTCTCGGAACCATCCGGTGAATTGTTCAGTTGTTTATGTCCGGCTGGCTGACGTTTGGGTCAGCTGATCCAACATGACGACGCGTCAACAGACTGGCAAGTAGTCAGTCTGCTCCCTGCTCTAGCCCTGACAACTGATCGTGTACAGTTTGAATGGTTTTGAGAACTGGACTCTAGAGCTGACTCACTTTGTTCCTCATTGCTCTGAAAGACTCTTTTGATATTTATATTCTTGGTCAGTTCAGTAATCCATAGAGATACTTTACGGCCAGATTCAAAGGTCTTGTTAAATCTTGTACCTTTTGTATTTTGAGTTTAGTCTTGTTAAGACAAAATCGTAAATGTTAATGAAGACTGAATTACAGGAAGAATAATTAAACTTCCTTATTAATGTGACATTTCCATGATTTTGAACTAAATGTATATGGTAAATTTATTGTACAAAGTATTAAGTTAAATTAACTACAAAGAGAAGATAAAGTATTGTATTTAAATACTTTAATAAATTTGAATATTATTCTATGGAGTTTCCCAGTTGAAATTATTTCCCCTAGACTCTAAAAGACCTTTTAAATAACTCAGATCCAAAAATCTTGTTATATAAGAAAAAATGGAAACAGACCACATTCTGAAGTTCTTAAAAAAAATTCTTATTCGCAACAGTCTCCAACTTCTTTAGAAAGATTCACTTTCTTGACAAATATTATAGTGATGATAATAATAATAATAATAATAATAATTTTATTATTATTAACTCTTAACACTGATCAGCTGATATTACCCATCAGTTGTATATTAAGTTTAATATTCGTTTTATAAATATTTATTGCGTTATGAATCCTAATATTATCCTTATATTCATGAAGGCAAGCGCTAAGCCCGAAAGGGTCGCACACCGCCTAAGGAAATTGGGAGGCAATCAGGTTTTCATCCGAGGAAAAGGAAGGTGGCTCCCTTTCCTAGATCAAGAGCCCTTCGTCAGTGTCAGGGTGCCCCCCCTCCCCCCCTTCCCAAGAAGGAGAAACGGGGGGATAGTTTTTCTTTCCTGTTAAATAATCCCCTTCCCTTCCCTCCCTTCTTTCCCCTTCCTTTCCCTTCCCTTCTCACCCCCTTCCTCTTCTTCCACTTATTTATTCCCTATCCCTTTTAATTATCCCCTCCCTCTACTATCCCCCTTTCCTCTACAATCCCCTCCCCCTCAACGATCCCCCCTCCCTCTACTATCTCTCTCCCCACTACTATCCCCCTCCCCACTCTCGACTGTGCCCTCCCCTCTTTTACTAACCCCCTGCCCTCTCTATCCCCCTCCCATCTACAATCCCCCTCCCATCTACATCACCCCCGTCCCTTCTATCATCCCCTTCCCCTCTACATCCGGCGCCAGGCTTTGATCATAAGAGCGGTGGTGAGAGTGTTATGAGAGCTAAGAGCCGGAGACAGCAAATGTAGCCACTCTTAGTGCCCGTGTTGATGTAGAGGCGACAGTTGGTCGTAGATCCCTCCCCTCCCTCCCCAACACCCTAACACCCTTAAAGAGCTTCCAATTCTCTATGAGAACCATGTAGATCCTCCCTCCAATCCCAACATCCTTGAAGACCTTCCAATCCTCTACGAGAACCAAGTAGATCCTCATCGTCTTCCTCAACCCTCTTCAAGAACTTCCAAACTTCTATGAAACCTCAAAATCAAATTCTATATCCATTGCTACGCTGTATAATCCACGTGGGTTCAGCTCACGTTAATGAATAATAATAATAATAATAATAATAATAATAATAATAATAATAATAATAAATAAGCCATTTTCTAATTTGCTCCTGTGTGTGTGTGTGCGTGTGTGTGCGTGCGTGTGTGTGTGCGTGCGTGCGTGCGTGTGTTGTGTGTGTGTGTGTGTGTGTGGTGTGTGTGTGTGTGTGTGTGTGCGTGTGTGTGTGTGTGTGTGTGGTGTGTGTGTGTGTGTGTGTGTGTGTGTGCGCGTGTGTGCGTGTGTGTGAGTGCGTGTGTGTGTGCGTGCGTGTGTGTGTGTGTGTGTGTGTGTGTGTGTGTGTGTGTGTGTGTGTGTGCGTGTGTGTGTGTGTGCGTGTATGTGTGTGTGCGTGTGTGTTAGACCTCGGTAGGAATCAAAACAACCACGACAGTAACTTATCTCTAACTAAACTATAATAATAACTATCTTCTCAATATAGTAATGGTATACCATCAAGGTAGACGGACTTACTACACCATCTTCTCCCCACTGTTTATCTCTCCATACCTGCATTCGACTGAAAAAACCTGTGTGGGCGAAACGTCTCGCAATGATGATGATACACCACAGATACTCATTAATTAGGCTGGAGCATATAGTAACTCACAACTGCCTAGACTATGATAGTAACGCAGTTTCACTCTATGTTTCACTCTGTTTCACTCTATGTTTCACTCTATGTTTCACTCTGTTTCACTCTGTGTAGAGCTTCATAAAGCTCCACTGTACTGTGACCTAATTTTTTGACTTCACTTACCTAAAATAACTCAATTTTTGGAAACAGATTTTTTTTGTCTGCGGATCAGCGAAAATTAGCAGACCAACGCTCCGAAGAAGGTGACAGCAGACCAACGCTCCGAAGAAGGTGACAGCAGACCAACGCTCCGAAGAAGGTGACAGCAGACCAACGCTCCGAAGAAGGTGACAGCAGACCAACGCTCCGAAGAAGGTGACAGCAGACCAACGCTCCGAAGAAGGTGACAGCAGACCAACGCTCCGAAGAAGGTGACATTAGACCAACGCTCCAAAGAAGGTGACAGCAGACCAACGCTCCGAAGAAGGTGACAGCAGGCCAACGCTCCGAAGAAGGTGACAGCAGACCAACGCTCCGAAGAAGGTCTCAGCAGACCAACACTCCGAAGAAGGTGACAGCAGACCAACGCTCCAAAGAAGGTGACAGCAGACCAACGCTCCGAAGAAGGTGACAGCAGACCAACGCTCCGAAGAAGGTGACAGCAGACCAACGCTCCGAAGAAGGTGACAGCAGACCAACGCTCCGAAGAAGGTCACAGAAAACCAACTCTCCGAAGAAGGTGACAGCAGACCAACGCTCCGAAGAAGGTCACAGCAGACCAACGCTCCAAAGAAGGCCACAGCAGACCAATGCTCCGAAGGTGACAGCAGACCAACGCTCCGAAGAAGGTCACAGCACACCAACGCTCCGACGAAGGTCACAGCAGACCAACGCTCCGAAGAAGGTGACAGCAGACCAACGCTCCGATGAAGGTCACAGCAGACCAACGCTCCGAAGATGGTCACAGCAGAAAACGCTCTGAAGAAGGTCTCAGCAGACCAACGCTCCGAAGAAGGTCACAGCAGGCCAACGCTCCGAAGAAGGTCACAGCAGACCAAGACACTCAAGGATGGCAATTAAAGGTCAGACCAACAGATGTGGACGGTCATGTCGACCTGACCTTTCAGAAATAGGTAAAACGAGAATGCTTGCAGCATCCACGCTCAGAACAGTAGGATAGTGAGTGCAGAATCCACCCCTAGAATAACCCTTTAATGGGAAAGGGAGTATCGCCCCCCTCAGATAAACCTCCACTAAGCCCACTAGCTGTCGAATGCAGCTAAACAAGCTGTCTTTAATGACTTTACGAGCATTGCTTTCGTCAGCTCTGGCTTAGGTTTTAACGACTTATCGTTTAATAAGACCAGCGATAGTACACCAATTAGCTATAACTACCTCCCGTTAATGACTGGGATACCTGGGCTACTACTAGCCATGTTATGGAGCATTATGGAGACAGATCTTTCTCATTCTCTCTCTCTCTCTCCCTCTTTCTCTCTCTCTCTCTCTCTCTCTCTCTCTCTCTCTCTCTCTCTCTCTCTCTCTCTCTCTCTCTCTCTCTCTCTCTCTCTCTCTCTGGTGTAAAGATGGATAAATCCGGATTTTATGAAGAAAACCTGTCCCCATCTGATATAAAAATCTCTGAGGTATCAGGATTGATAATACAGCGGGAGGCAGTCTGTCACCCTGGAGGAAACTGAGTAATCCAGGACTTGGACGTGAGTAACTATTACTAAGAACACAATTTTTGAGTAAAGATAGTCGTCTTTTGTACTGTGCTGCTGATAGTGACGCAGACAATAATTGTGTATCACTCAGTGTATATACACTGATTGATACACACCACTTTCAGTGTATATACACTGAGTGATACACACCACTTTCTGTGCATATACTCTGAGTGATACACACCACTCTCTGTGTATATACACCTGGAGGTTACCTGGAGGTTATTCCGGGGATCAACGCCCCCGCGGCCCGGTCCATGACCAGGCCTCCCGATGGATCAGGGCCTGATCAACTAGGCTGTTACTGCTGGCCGCACGCAGTCCAACGTACGAGCCACAGCCCGGCTGATCCGGCACTGACTTTAGGTATCTGTCCAGCTCTCTCTTGAAGGCAGCCAGGGGTTTATTGGCAATTCCCCTAATGCTTGATGGGAGGCTGTTAAACAGTCTTGGGCCCCGGACACTTATGGTGTTTTCTCTTAGTGTACCAATGGCGCCCCTACTTTTTATTGGGGGCATTTTGCATCGCCTGCCCAGTCTTTTACTTTCGTAGGGAGTGATTTCTGTGTGCAGATTTGGGACCATTCCTTCCAAGATTTTCCAAGTGTAGATTATGATATATTTTTCCCCCGTGCGTTAAACGGTACGAAAGTGTTCCGGGCCCCATTATTAATTCTTACAAATTTCTCAGAAGGAAAAGTCTTTTGGGTTTTTTACCTGTTTAATTAATTAAAATTTTCAATTTCCAAAAGGAAAAAAGTGATTTGAAAAAATCATGGGGGCTTGGCCCTGGAAAAATTTTTTTATTTTTTCTTTAGTGAAGGGGCTTTTTTCCCAAAGTGGACCCCAGAATTATTACCCCCGGCCCAAATATTTTTGCTTTTGTTAGCCATCAAAACCTGTTTATTATTATCCCCCCAGTTTTCCAAAGGTGTTAAAATTGTTCATTAACAAAATTTGATTTGAGGGAAAATTTTGTTTATACCTTTTTGGGGGTTAATTACAAACCCTCTGGTTAAACCCCCAAAGGATAACTCTGGGGTTATTAGAGTGAACACACCATTGTTATATACATGGTGATAAAAAAAAATCTGTGTAAAACACGAGTGATACACACCCTTGTGTATATACATGAGTGATACACACCATTTGTGTATACACGGGTGTACAACCCTCGTGTAAAACACTGGATACACACCATGTGATTAACTGGTGATAACACCCGGGTGTATATCCCCTGGTGATACCACCACTCCTGTATACACTGGTGATAACACCACTTGTGTTTTACACAGTGATACACCCCTCTCAGTTATACACTGGGTAACACCACTCTCAGTGTATAACGGGGGTACACACCCCTCAGTGATAACTGGTGATACACACCACTCGTGTAAAAACAGAGTGATACACACCACTCTCAGTGTATCACTGGGTTACCCACCATTTCCAGGTATACACGGGTGTAAACCACCTCGGTATCACTGAGTGATACACACCCTTCCATTTTAAAAGGGGTGTACAACCCTTTTGGTATACCGGGGTGATACACCCACTCTCAGTGTATACGGTGTGATACACACCCTCTCGGTATACACTGGGTGATACACCCACTTCATGTATACACTGGGTGATCCCCCACCCCCTTTTCCCCTCCAGTTATACACTGGGTATACCCCACTCTAGTGAAATTCACTGGTGATACCCCACTCTCAGTGTTACACTGGTTTTTACACACCACTTCGTGTAACACTGGTTTTTACACCCACTCTCAGTGATCATGGTGTACACACCACTCTCATTTTTACACTGGGTGCACGCCACTTCAGTGTATACACTGGGTGAACACACCCTCTCATGTATACACGGGGTGTACCCCACTCTCAGTGTTTTACAGGGGTGTTCACACCACTCCGTGATACATTGAGTGAAAACCCACCACTCCAGTGTATAAAAGGGGTGATACACCCCCCTTAGTGAAAAGGGTGAAACACCCTCCGTGTTTACCGGGGGGTAACCCCCCTTTTTGTATAACCCTATGAACACACCATCTATGTTACATTGATGATACACACCATCCGTGTATACATTTTGTGATACACGCCACTCTCAGTGTATACACTAGGATAACACCACTTCAGTGTATACACTGAGTAAAATACACACCAAAACTCAGGTATACATGGGTGATACACCCACTTCAGGTAAAATGGGATAACACCACCTCAGTGAAATGAGGATACCACCACTTCAGTGTATACACTGGGTGTACAACCCACTCTCAGGTTACACGGGTGAAAACCCCCCACCTCAGTGTATACACTGATATCACACCATCTCAGTGTTAACTGGGTGATACACCCACTCTAGGTTACACTGAGTGATACACACCACTCTCATGTATAACTGGTGTCCCCCCTCTCAGTGTAAAGGGGTGATACCACCCTCTCAGTGTATACACGATTTGTACCACCACTCTCAGTGTATACACGGGTGATACACCCCCCTTGGTATAAGTGTCCCCTCCTGTGTTCCTGAGTGTAAAAATTTTTTGGGGGAACAACATTTGGCAGGGGGTTTAAAAAACCACTCTCAGGCTATAAAACTCTGGGGGTATACACCCCATCTCAGTGTATACATAGTGAACACACCACTCTCAGTGTATACACGAGTGAACACACCATCTCAGTGTAACCCTGGGTGATACACACCACTTCAGTGTTTCATGGGGATCACACCACTTCAGTATATACACTGAGTGTACACACCACTTCGTGTATCCTGAGTGAACACCCTCTCAGTTTTTAACATGGGGAGCCAGCATTCAGTGTATACAGGGGATACACACCACTCTCATTGTATACAGAGTGATACACACCCTCTCATGATAACTGGGTGAACACACCATCTCATGTATACATGAGTGATACACACCACTCTTGTATTACACTGAGTGTACACACCACCCCCCATGTATACACTGGGTGTTACACCCCAAACCTCAGGTGTATAATGGGTGATACAAACCACTCCAGTGTATCAGAGTGCCACCCTCTCGTTTTTACTGATGATACACACCACTCTCAGGATCACTGGTGTTTACACCACTTCATGATACACGGGATGATACCCACCCTCTCAGTGTATACACTGGGTGATAACCCATTTCCGGGTTTATACCTGGGTGTACACACCACTCTCAGTGTATACACTGGGATACACCCCACTCTCAGTGTAACATGAGTGTTTAAACACCATCTCAGTGTATAACTGGGGATACAACCACTCTCAGTGATACCTGAGGATACACACCACTCTCGTATTACACTGGTGATACACACCACTCTGTGTTAACGGGTGATAACCCCACTCTCGTGTTTAACGGGGGTGATCACCCCTCTCATGTTACATGGGTGAACACACCAGTGTATATACACTGGGTGAACACCACTCTCTGTATACACGGGGTGAAAAACACACCACTTCAGTTTTTAACACTGGGTGATAACACCCTGTGATATACATGAGTGATAACCCACTCTCAGTGTATCCGGGGGTGATACACCCCATGGATATACATGGGTGATACACACCACTTCGTGTTAAGGGGGTGTTTCACCCCACTTCAGTCATAACACGGGTGATAACCACCCTGTGATATAACTAGTGATACCACCACTCTGGTTATACACTGAGTGTACCACCATCTGTGTATATACACGGGGTTGATACACACCACTCTGTGTATATACACGAGTGATAACCCACTCTGTGTATATACACGAGTGATACACACACTTTCGTGTTAAATGAGTGATTACCCCACTTCAGCCTATATACACTGAGTGAAAAACCTCCTCTCAGTGATATACACTGGTGTTAACACCACTCCATGTATATACATAGTGATAACACCACTCTCAGGTATATACATGGTGATAAACCACTCTCGTGTTTACACTGATTTGATAACACCACTTCAGTTTATACACTGAGTGATACACCCCATCTCGTGATAACATGGTGATATACACCAACTCTGTTATTAATTTGTGCTCCAAGTCCCCCCCATCTGATCATGGTTGTCATGTAATGCATTTTCTTAGGGTACATATATAACATCGTCATGGTGTTTAGGTGTGAAAATTTCTGCTTTGTTTCCATTTCCATCCCCCTCCCCCCATTACTCTCCCTTTTCACCCAACACTCAAAAACCCCTTCGTGAATACTTAAAATCCCCCCCTTCCTCCATCTACGCCCAATCAAAACCCACTCTCGCACCCTACCTTCACGCCCACGGGGCACACGGGGCGCGGGCGTTTTGGGTGGTATTTCTGGGAAGGAGAAGGGGCCCACCTATTTGTATTTTTTCTTAATTAATCTTCGGGGTAATCAGCGGTAAAACCTCAAGCCACCGGCTTAGTATGGCTTTTTTATGGTTACCCTGATGTAATGTGGCTTGTTATAAACACTAAATTTTTTATTGATTATTATTATTTTATTATTATTATTATTTTTTATTTTTATTATTTAACAAATTTTTTTGCCTGCGGAATTTGAGAGCAACCCCGTTTGGCCCAAAGAAAAAGATGGGGTGCTCCGTTCTTGGATCAATTCCCTGGTTATTTACACATGGATTTCCTTTTGTTTGTTGTAGGTTTCGACGTCGATGAAAAAAAAGTTTTTACCCACCCTGGGTTCGTTTATGACTTCATCGTGATTTGCGTTTAATGTCTTTTGGTTTCTTTTAGGGACTTTCTACGTTTTGAATTAGCTAAAGCCATCCTGGGTTTGACGGGGATTTTTTGCGTTATGAGTTTCAATGGTGGGGTCCAGCAGTTGGGCCTGAGGGGCCACTTGTCGTATGTTAGTGGGGGTGGGCCCAGCAGTGTGGTCTGAGGGCCACTTGTCGTTGTAGTGGGGGTTTGGGGGTCCAGTAGTGTGGTCCCGGGACCACTTGCTGTATTTAGTGGCGGTGGTCCAGGTTGGTCCTTTGGCCACTTGTCTGTATGTTGTGGGGGGGTCCAGAGGGATCCTAGGACCCTTGTCTGTATGTTAGGGTGGTGGTCCGCAGTGGGGGTTTCCCGTGGCCTTGTCTGTATGTTAGTGGGGGGGTCCCGCAGTGTGGGCCTGAGGACCACTTTTTGTATATTTTGTGTGGTCCAGCGTATGGTCCTGAGGACCACTTGTCTGTATGTTGTGGTGGGGGTCCAGCAGTGTGGTTCTGAGGGCCCCTTGTCTGTATTTAGTGGGGGGTGGTCCACAGTGTGGGCTTGAGGGACCCCTTGTCTGTTGTTAGTGTTTGGGGGTCCCGCAGTGTGGTTGAGGCCATTGTCTGTATGTTAGTAGTTGTGGTCCAGCAGTTTTTCCCGAGGACCCCTTTTCAGTATATTAGTATGGGTGTGTGTGTGGTGTGTTTGGTGTGTGTTGTGTGTTGTTTGGGGGTGGTTTTGTGTGTGGTGGTGTGTGGGGGTATGCGTGTGGTGTGTGTGTGTGTGTGTGTTGGGTGTGTGTGGTGTGTTTTGTGTGGACTCACCAAGTTTTACTCCCTATTGAGGTTGAGGGGGGGGTTTGAGCCGACTCCTGGCCCCGCCTTTCACTAATCGCTACAGGCACTCCCCTAACCTGGTTTACATACCTCTGCTTAAATATGTATGGTTCCTGCCCCCCCCCCTTTCCCCCCCCCCCCCCCCCTCCCCCCCCCCCCCCCCCCACACTTTCCAACCCAACCCCCCCCGGGGCAACAAAACCTTCGACCCCTTGTCAAAAATTCCCTTCCATTTTTTTTAAATGTCGTTATCATGTCCCCCTATCTCTCCTGTCCTCCCCCGTTCTCAGGTTTATTTCCCTTCCTCTTTCCCCCGTTTTGGAATTTTCCTCTTAGCTCTGGGATAGTCTTTTGCAAACCTTTGCACTTTCTCTAGTTTTTTTCTGCTTGGCTAGGTGGGGGGTTTCCCAAAATGGGGTTTTGTGTTTTTGGGGGTTGGGGGGTGTGTGTGTGTGTGTGTGTGTTTGTGTGTGTGGGGGGGTTTTGTGTGTGTGTGGGTGTGTGTGTGTGTGTTGTTGTGGGGTTGGTGTGTGTTTTGGGGTGGGTGGTGTGTGTGTGTGGTTTGTGTGTGTGGTGTGTGTGTGTGAGATCCCAACTGTAATCACATAACTTTGGTTGCAGGGGTCGAATTATAGTTCCTGGCCCCGCCTCTTCTCTGGTCGATACTAGGTCATCTCTCTCCCTGCTCCATGAGCTCTATCATACCTCATCTTAAAACTCGTAGGGATCCTGCCTCCACTACGTCACTTTCCAGACTGTTTCACTTCTTGACTACTCTATGGCTGAAGAAATGCTTCCTAACATCCCTCTGACTCATCTGAGTCTTCAGCTTCCAATTGTGACTCCTTGTTGCTGTGTCCCATCTCTGGAACATCCTGTCTCTATCCATCTCGTGGATTCCTCGCAGTATTTTATATGTCGTTATCATGTCCCTCCTATCCCTCCTGTCCTTCAGTGTCGTCAGGTCGATTTCTCTTAACCTTCTTTCGTAAGACATTCCCCTTAGCTCCGGAACTAATATTTTTGCAAACCTTTGCACTTTCTCTAATTTCTTAAAGTGCTTGACTATGTGTGGGTTCCAAACTGGTGCTGCATACTTTAATATGGGCCTGACGTACACGGTGAACAGTCTTGAACGATTCCTTACTGAGGTATCGGAACGCTATTCTTAGGTTTGCCAGGCGCCCACGTGATGCAGCAGTTATTTGGTTGATGTGCGTCTCAGATGTGCTCTGTATTATACTTGCCACAAGCTCCTTTTCCTTGAGTGAGGTTTACAGTTTTTGGCTCCCTAGTACTTTGACTGCGGTTTTCTTTGCCCTCCCAAGATCTTCATGACTTTGCATTTGGTGGGGTTAAATTCCAGGAGCAAGTTGCTGTACCAGGCTTGTAGCCTGACCAGGTCCTTTTCTAGTCCCGTCTGATCCTCACCCGATTTAATTCTCCTCATTAACTTCACATCATCTGCAAACAGGGACACTTCTGAGTCTGTCCCTTCCGGCATGTCATTCTAATATACCAGAAAAGCAACGGTCCTAGGACTGACCCCTGTGGAACCCCGCTCGTCACAGGCGCCCACTCTGGCACCTCTTCGCGTACCATCACTCATTGTTTCCTCCCTGTCACGTATTCTCTGATCCACTGCAATGCCTTCCTTGTCATACCTGCCATCCTCCAGTTTTTGCACTAATCTCTTGTGTGGAACTGTGTCTAAAGCCTTCTTACAGTCCTAGAAAATGCAATCTACCAGCCTCTCTCTCTCTCTCTCTCTCTCTCTCTCTCTCTCTCTCTCTCTCTCTCTCTCTCTCTCTCTCTCTCTCTCTCTCTCTCTCTCTCTCTCTCTCTTATCTAACTTCCGTTACCTTGTCATAAAACTCCAGTAGGCTTGTGACACAGGACTTCCTTCCACTGAAACCGTTCTGGTTGTCGTGTATAAGCTTGTTCCTTTCTAGGTGCTACAACACTCTTCTTCTGATAATCTTTTTCATGACTGTACATGTCAGTGACACTGATCTATAGTTTAAATGCTGTGTGTCTGTCTTCTTTCTTGAAAACTGCGACTTCATTTGCCGTGTATGTGTGTGTGTGTGTGTGTGTGTGTGTGTGTGTGTGTGATGTGTGTGTGTGTGTGTGTGTGTGTGTGTTGTGTGTGGTGTGTGTGGGTGTGTGGGTGTGTGGTGTGTGTGTGTGTGTGTGTGTGTGTGTGTGTGTGTGTGTGTGTACTCACCTAGTTGTACTCACCTAGTTGAGGTTGCAGGGGTCGAGTCCAAGCTCCTGGCCCGCCTCTTCACTGGTCGCTACTAGGTCACTCTCCCTGAACCATGAGCTTTATCGTACCTCTGCTTAAAGCTATGTATGGATCCTGACTCCACTACATCGCTTCCCAAACTATTCCACTTCCTGACTACTCTGTGGCTGAAGAAATACTTCCTAACATCCCTTTGATTCATCTGTGTCTTCAACATCCAACTGTCCCCCCTTGTTACTGTGTCCAGTCTCTGGAACATCCTGTCTTTGTCCACCTTGTCAATTCCCCTCAGTATTTTGTATGTCGTTATTATGTCCCCCCTATCTCTCCTGTCCTCCAGTGTCGTCAGGTGTGTGTGTGTGTGGTGTGTGTGTGTATGTGTGTATGTGTGTGTGCGTCCCCTGAGGTGTGAAATTGATGTTACGAGTCCTGGTGACATCCTCAGCAGTAAGATGCTGTAAAGAAATCATCTCAGCGAAGGAAACATCTGTGTTCTTCTCTTGTGCGTCAACCTGCTGAAAGAGCTAGACTAAATTCATATATATATATATATATATATATATATATATATATAATATAATTATATATATATATATATATATATATATATATATATATATATATAATATATATATATTATATATATATATATATATATGCAAAACAACCACTGTGAAAGAGTAGTGAAATTCCAAGCGCTTTCGTGACTACTCACATTGTCAAGGAAACTATTGATAGTTCCTTGACATTTGTGAGTAGTCACGAAAGCCCTTGGAATTTCACTACTCTTTCACAGTGGTTGTTTTGCATATATATATATATATATATATATATAGTATACATATATATATATATATATATATATATATATATATATATATATATATATATATATATATATATATATATATATATATATATATATTTTAAATGTTACCGGGATGACGGTGGTTTTAAAAGGAAGTACAAAGACTGGAAGGAGGAAGGAGAGGGAGAGAGAGAGAGAGAAGGACAAATGCTGGAGAAGAAAGGACAACGAAAGTGAGGGAGCAAGTATAATCTTGGATAAGGGGAATGGAGAGTGGGTGCTGAATGAGGGGAGAGTGTGAGGAGAGGAGGAGGGAGGGGGTAGGGAAGGAGCGGGAGAAGGAGGGGTGGAGCGAGGGAGGAGGCGGAGGAGGAGGGGAGGAGGGGGGAAGGAAAAGGCGGAGGAGGAGGGGGAGAAGAGGGGAAGGAGGAGGGAGAGGACGGGTAGATGCAATGGAAACATCGTAGGGGAGGAGGAGATGAGGCGTAAGGAGGAGGGGAGGGGGAGGGGTGTAGGAGGGGTGGAAGGGAAGGTGGTAGGTGAAGGGGAAATGAGACGGATCGGATGAACCGAGAGCAGAGTGGAGGGAGAATACATGAGAGAGGGAAGAGAACGTGTAAATTCGAAGAGGGAAGGTACGCGCCGAAGAGAGAAGGAAGAATTAAGATGTAGTAAATAGGAAGAAGGGCAGAAGAAATACTAAAAGTGGAGCAGAGAGGGAAGGAAAACGGAACTGAGGCCAGAAGAGGGAGGCCAGGTAGTGTGTCAAGTAGTGTTAACGTAGTGGTGTCAACGGTAGTGGTGTCAACGTAGTGTGATCACGGAAGTGGTGTCAACGAAGTGGTGTCAACGGAGTGGTGTCAACGTAGTGGTGTAACGGTAGTGGGTCAACGGTATGGTGTCATACGGATAGTGGTGTCAACGTAGTGGTGCAACGAAGTGGTGTCAGAAGTGGAGTATATCGGATAGTAGGTGTCAACGGTATGGAGTCAACGGTAGTGTGTCACGGAATGTGTTCAACGGTAGTGGTGTCAACGAAGTGGTGTCACGTAGTGGTGTCAACGTAGTGGTGCAACGGTAGGGTGTACGGGAAGTGTTGTCAACGGAAGTAGGAGTCAAACGGAAGTGTGGTCAACGGAGAGGGTGTAACGAGTAGGTGGGTCAAAGGTAGTGGTGTCAAGGAAGAGGAGTCAACGGTAGTGGTGTGCAACGATATGGTGTCAACGTAAGTGGTGTAAGGAAGTGGTGTCAACGTAATGGTGTACGGAAGTGTGTCAACGGTAGTGGTGTCAACGTAGTGGTGTCAACGGTAGTGGTGAAGAAGTGCTGTCAACGGTAGTGGTGTACGGAAGTGGTGCAACGTGAGTGGGCAACGGTAGGGGGTCAAGGAGTGGTGTCAAGGAAGTGTTCAACGGTAGGGTGCAAACGGAAGTGGTGTCAACGGAAGTGGTGTCAACGGAAGTGGTGTCACGGTATGAGTGGTCAACGGAAGTGGTGTAAGGTAGGGTGAACGGAAGTGGTGAAGGGAAGGGTGTCAACGGAGTGGTGTCACGGAGTGGTGCACGGAGGTGGTGTCAACGGAAGTGGTGTCAACGGAAGTGGTGTCAACGGTAGTGGGTCAACGGAGTGGTGTCAACGGGAAGTGGTGTCAACGGAAGTGGTGTCAAGGAAGTGGTGTCAACGTATGGGATCAACGGAGTGTGAGGAGGTGGTAGACGGAAGGTGTCAACGGAAGATGGTGTCAACGGTAGTAATGCAACGGAAGTGGTGTCAACGTAGGTGTCAACGTAGTGGTGTCAACGTAGTGGAGTCAACGGTAGTGGGTCAACGGAAGTGGTGTCAACGGAAGTGGTGTCAACGGTAGTGGTGTCAACGGTAGTGGTGTCAACGGTAGTGGTGTCAACGGTAGTGGTGTCAACGGAAGTGGTGTCAACGGAAGTGGTGTCAACGGTAGTGGTGTCAACGGTAGTGGTGTCAACGGAAGTGGTGTCAACGGAACGTGTCAACGAGTGGTGTCAACGGTAGTGGTGTCAACGGTAGTGGTGTCAACGGTAGTGGTGTCAACGGAAGTGGTGTCAACGGTAGTGGTGTCAACGGTAGTGGTGTCAACGAAGTGGTGTCAAGGAAGTGGTGTCAACGGTAGTGGTGTCAACGGTAGTGGTGTCAACGGTAGTGGGCAACGGAATGTGTCAACGGAAGTGGTGTCAACGGAAGTGGTGTCAACGGTAGTGGTGTCAACGGTAGTGGTGTCAACGGTAGTGGTGTCAACGGAAGTGGTGTCAACGGAATGGTGTGTCAACGGTAGTGGTGTCAACGGTAGTGGTGTCAACGGTAGTGGTGTCAACGGAAGTGGTGTCAACGGAAGTGGTGTCAACGGTAGTGGTGTCAACGGAAGTGGTGTCAACGGTAGTGGTGTCAACGGAAGTGGTGTCAACGGAAGTGGTGTCAACGGAAGTGGTGTCAACGGTAGTGGTGTCAACGGTAGTGGTGTCAACGGAAGTGGTGTCAACGGAGTGGTGTCAACGGAAGTGGTGTCAACGGAAGTGGTGTCAACGGAGTGGTGTCAACGGATAGTGGTGTCAACGGTAGTGGTGTCAACGGTAGTGGTGTCAACGGTATGGTTCAACGGTAGTGGTGTCAACGGTAGTGGTGTCAACGGAAGTGGTGTCAACGGAAGTGGTGTCAACGGTAGTGGTGTCAACGGAAGTGGTGTCAACGGAAGTGGTGTCAACGGAAGTGGTGTCAACGGATGGTGCAACGGTAGTGTGTCAACGGAGTGGTGTCAACGGAAGTGGTGTCAACGGAAGTGGTGTCAACGGTAGTGGTGTCAACGGAAGTGGTGTCAACGGTAGTGGTGTCAACGGAAGTGGTGTCAACGGAAGTGGTGTCATAATCAATTTCAGTTCGCAGATAATGAGTCACAATTTCTTTTTTGACAAAAGAGAAAATCTCCCCATTTGTTCCGCCGAGAATGTGTGGTAGTGAGTCAGCTGGCCAGCCACTGCTGTCTTGACCCAGTCTTGGGCTGTTGTGGTCGTGGCTGTTGTTGTTGCTGTTGTTGTTGCTGCTGTTGTTGTTGTTGTTGTTGTGATTGCTGTGGCTGTTGTTGGGGTAGTGCAGCTGTTGTTAATGTTCTTCTTGTTGATTTTTTATCTTGTTATTATTCTATTTGCTGTTATTATTATTATTATTATTATTATTATTATTATTATTATTATTATTATTATTATTATTATTATTATTATTATTATTATTATTATTATTATTATTATTACTTTCAATTTCAGTTTTATTTTTATTCGTCATTGCATTGTCCGTCCGTTTCTTTTGCTCTTCCTCCTTCTCTCCTCCACCTCCTTTTCCTCCTCCTCTTCTTCTTACATCCCTCCTGTTCGGATTTTTCATACCTGTCTTAAAACCTTTGATTTTCCTCTCTGGCTAATCTGGTGTCTTAAAAATGGGTAAGAAGGAAGTCTCACGTCATGGGTGTAATGGGCTGAGAAGAGGCTTCCCCATTTTATTTCTATAGCTTCGTTCACTTCTCTCCTCCTATCCACTTCCTTTATTGCCTCTTCCATTGGAATTCCCGTATTTATAATAGGTTAATTTGAGGTCCATTTTGATTTGCCATTATACATATTCCATCCTATTCCATCCCCTATTCCATTTCCTTCCCTCTTCTCCCCTCCTTCCCTCTCCCTCCCTCTCTCTCTCTCTCTCTCTCTCTCTTATTTAAGGTTTTTTACTTAAACATACGTTAATATACATAAGGTTAACATGATACATAGAAAACATTTGTTAATATTTTTACGAGGACTAAACTATGTAAAATAAAATTTAGGAACGAATTTACCAGCCTGCTTGTGTAAGTCACTTTTGTTGGCCCGCAAGACCTTTTGTCTGCAACCGCAAGACCTTTTGTTTGCTCTGCACGGTAGGTTAGGTTAGGTAACATTCGTCAGGAAACAGGACAGTGTTTCCTGAGGCGGGTCTCAAGTGTAATAATAATAATAATAATAAAATATAATATAATAATAATAATAATATAATAATAATATAATAATAATAATAATATAATAATAATAATAATAAATAATAATAATAATAATAAAATAATGCATGTATAGTTTTTTACATAAGCATTTATGATGGGCTGAGATAGGATAAGGAGATAAGGTACTTTTTAACTGTACTTATAAAAATACTGGCTGAGCATTTCCTAGTGGCTTAAAAGCCAGTGTAAGGCTCACTTCTGAGTTCCTTTGACGGCCCTCAGCTAATAACAATCAATATGGCCGTGTCCAGGCGCCTGTCTACTTGGGTAATTGTTGCTTATTAACTTAAAAGTCTACAGTAGGCCTCCCTTGGACTATACATGGCAGGCGCTACTGTCATCATCCTGGGTTACAGATGTACTCAAGTCATCTATCAGGTTCCCCGTGAACGTGGATGGCAGCATAGCAGGTTTCCCGTCAACATAGATGGCAGCATCGCAACAGTGAGACTTTTCTGACATAGGCAGCAGCATTGCCACAGAAATGATTTCCTCGACACATGAGCGGCAGCATAGCAAATTTCCTGACAACGTAGATAGCAGCATAAGAGGTCTAGTGACAGCATGGGTGACAGCTTTAGCAGATTTCCTGACATCGTGGATGTCAGCACAGCAGGAGAAATGTCTCCAGCCTTGGTGGGTGGCAGGGTGGCAGGATGGCAGGGTAGCACGGTGGCGGCAGGCTTCCTGATAACATTGGTAGCAGAACGAGAGCAAAATAGTGTAGCGTCATATTTTACCAATTGCGGCGGTGGGCACATTTCACAGCCCATTAATAATTGTCATGCCTTTTTTTACACCGGCATATTAAGTGAAATACCTGACCCTTCTCTCTCCAGCTAAACCAAAAGTGTTTGCGATATTTCTTATTTTCGTTGTAGATAAATGTGTTCCATTCTCGGTTCCCGTTCTGGTTATCAGAAGTTGGAGGATATATATATATTATATATATTTAGATTGCTTGGTTAGGTTATGAGATGAAGACAGCAGCTCTTGGGCCTGCTAGTAGTATGGATGAGCCTGGAACCTCGTTCACTGAGGAATTTTGTTGTACTTTCCGTTCATGCTACTGGATCCAAGGGTCTTCCAGCCCACTGGAACAGTGATTACGCATGACCCAAGTCCCCGTACTTGTTGAGTTTAGACTCTTACCTGTAAACACCAGCATTGCCCTTTTAACAATGCTAAAAGAGATACTTGGATTAAATGTGGAGGTACCGTCTCACAACAGCTGTCTGCTGTTCTTGCAGGGACTGACTATGATTCCACCAGGACCAACAGTAGGATAACTGGCACTGAGGCATACTTGGAACTGGAGTTCTCAAGTAGTAGGGTGGTCAGCTGTATGTAGCTCGTGATGATGTTGACTGCGCTGTGACTTTCAAGACAACCTCAGGAACTGCCACGGTTTAGAGACTGCAGAAAATGTTGGTTGATTTCCATCTTGCCATTGATGCACTGGTTTTCAGTGCTAGTTGGGACATCAAGGGGAAGAGTCACTGCAATATAAAGGATTCATGGGTTGGAACGCGTGCCCATTCCCTAAACGAGAACTGTTATGAGGAAATCTCTAGAGTGACGTGTGCTCAATACTGCGAGACAAGCAGTCTCCATGCTGGACGTTAAGTAATGGCTTTAGTGAAGTTCTGGAGGCATGCACCTGCTAAATCACCCAGGTTCTCTAATAGAATTTGTTTCGCTAGTTTATTTAATGCTGTAGAGACGAATGAGAAAGCTGGTGTGGGCAATATGAGAGGCATTCCCAGTCCACCTTGTCTGACTCGAAGTGAAACTTGCATCCACTGTTTTTCATAAAGGGAAAGATTCACGTGTTCTATATAAATGACTTTAAAGGGGTGCCATATTCCTTTAGTTTGTTATTCTTGACGGCTGGGAGCATCACAAAAAGCAAGTGAAGCAGGGAAAGAAGAGGAACCTGGTGAGCAGGTAGAAGTTATCAAGTACAGTAGTGTCGTCAGCCCGGTCCTTCATCACCCTGAAATCAAAGTTTAGTTTCCCCTAATAAGAGAGATACTGTAGTAGTAGGTTCGCCGGTGTCCTCCCGGCTCGGGTCTTGTCCAGATGGTGACCCGGCGCATAGATAGTGTTGGACCCAGTGAAGCACCCTGGAGAGTACTGTCCGCTGGATCGGTGTCTTGCGCTTCTAGCAAGATGACCGTCATCTGTTCCTTAGGATGAAACTTGTTTACACTTGGAGGGATTTGGAGATCGTTTTTTTAATTCTCTCCAAAGATTGTGCAGTGCCAACCAGAGTGCCTTCATCCAGACGTTAAGTTAGTTACAAGACAACCCTCCTGTTACAAGACAGCCCTTCCTTAATGACCAGGTATAAAGGGAGAGGAGCGATGCAGGAAGTAATATATATATATATATATATATATATATATATATTATATATATATATAATATATATATATATATAATATATATATTATATAAACACGCACACACACATAGACACTTACGTTGGCGCAAGCGTGACGTCACAGGTAAACAAACAGGCTTTCCCCTAGGGCTCCAGGTTTTCACGGGAATAAGTTAGGAGAGTTTCGTTTTGCTTGTCACACCAACCATAAACCACCTCCACGCTATCACAACTCCACTTTTTACCGTCACCACTCATCCACCCAGTGACTTCTGAAAGGGTTTTCCCAAAAAATCATACTTTTTAAAAAGGGTTCCTTCAAGCCGGGTGGGAGACGAGAGAGGGGGAAAGAAGAGAAGAGAGAGAGAAGAAAAGAGAGAGAGAATGGGAAGAAGAAGAGAGAGAGAAGAGAGGAAAGGGAAGGGAAGGAAATGTCAGCAGAAAAATAAGGACAAGGTTATCCAAATTATTATATTTATATAAAAATATTAATATATATATTTTAATATTTAATAAATATTTATATATTTTATTTTTTAATATATATTTTTAAATTTAATTTTTAAATAAATATATATTTAAAAAAGAAACAGGAAAAACTGAAAAACTTATATTGGAAATGCAAAAGGACGGTTTAGGTTTGGAAATGAGAGAGTGGGGAAGAAGTGGGAGGAGAGGAGACAATGTGGGAGAAAAAAGTAAAAAAAAAGGAATGAAAAATTTCGATTTAGTGGTGGGGGGATGAAAATGTGAGAGTGTGTTAGCTTGTTAGTGTTATTTTTATATTTATTTTTCATTTCCCTATTTAATTTAACCCCAATTCCCATTTGATCTTATTTTTTAAATTTTGTTTTATATCTCCTACCCCCCCCTTTATTTTTTTTATTTCCCCCTAACCCCTTCCTTCCCCCCTTTTTTTTAATTAAAAAACCCCAAATTCAAACCCCGATTACAAAAAACCCAACAAAACCCAATTTAAAAAACCCCAAAATTAATTTTTATTTCCCCAAAAAACCCCCTAAAAAAAAAAAACCCCCCAAATAACCCAAAAAAAAATTAAAAACCCAAATAAAAAAAAAATACAACGAAAAATAAAAAATAACCCCCCCCCAAAAAAACCAAGAAAAAAAAATAAAAAAAAAAAAAATCCCCAAAGCCCCAAAAAAACCCAAAAAAAAAAAATATAAAATATAAAAAAAAATTAAAAAAAAAATAAAAATAAAAAAAAAATCCCCCAAAAAAACCCATAAAAACAAAAAATAAAAACCCAAAAAAAAATCCCCCAAAAAAAAAAAAATTAAAAAAAAAAAAAAAATTTAAAAGATAAAATAAAAATTAATAAAACTTAAAAGAAAATTAATAAATAAACAACCTAAAATAAAAAAAAACCCCCCCCTATAAAAAAAAAATTAATATAAAAATTTCCCCTAACCCCTTAATATAAAATTTTAAAAACCCCCAAAAATTATAAAATCTAAAATTAAAAAAATCATCTCCCCATACCCCTCATCCCCCTCCTACCCCTCACCCAACCCTAACCCCATTCCCACATACCTATCCCCTCTCCCCCACCCCCCAACTACTCCCCCACCACTCCCCCAAATCTCCCCTCACTACTCCCCACCTCCTCACAATTCCCCTCACTCCTCCCCTCACTATCCCCTACCCCCTTCCCCTCACATTTTCCCTCACTTTCCCTGTATCTCCCCTAATCCTAAATCCCCTCACTCCCCCCAATCTCCCTCACTCCCTCCCTCATATCTCCCTCACTCCTCCCCTCACTATTCCCCTCACCCTCCCTCACTTATACTCCCACTCACTCCCTCCCTCACTACTCCCCACTCCTCCCTCATATCTCCCCTCATCCTTCCCCACTATTCCCTCACTCCCCCTCACTATCTCCCTCACTCCCTCCCCTCACTATTCCCTCACCCCTCCCTCACAAATCTCCCTTCACTACCTCCTCACAAAACTCCCTATTCCGTTCCCTAAACTACATACTCCCTCCTCCCTTCCTCCCTTCCTCAATTCCCCTCCTACTGCCCTCACTCCCCCTCACTGCCCTCACTGCCTCCCTGCCCCCCTCTTCTCTCCTTCCCCCGTTACTCTCCCCCGATCCATCTCCCCCCACTCCCTCCCTTGCTCCCCCCCCCCTCACTCCCTCCCCCTACTCCCTCCCTCACTCCCTCCCACTCCCCTCCTCCCTCCCTCCCCCACTCCCTCCCTCCTCCCTCCCTCGCCTTCCCTCCCCCCTCCCCCCCCCCTCACTCCCCCTCACTCCCTCCCTCACTCCCTCCCTCACTCCCTCCCTCACTCCCTCCCTCACTCCCTCCCTCACTCCCTCCCTCACTCCCTCCCTCACTCCCTCCCCACTCCCTCCCACTCCCTCCCTCACTCCCTCCCTCACTCCCCCCCCACTCTCCCCCTCACTCCCTCCCTCACTCCCTCCCTCACTCTCTCACTCCCTCCCTCACTGCTCCTTCACTGTAGTAAATAAAGATCGACCAACAACCTCTGGAGATATCAGGAAACGGGTGGGAGTTGAACCCACGGCCAGTGGCTCTAAAACTCACAGGCCAGTGCGCTAACCACTGGGCCAGCTGGCTTCAATAAGAGTCATCTAACTAGGTACATTTCTATACACTAAAAGGAAGTTCCCTGGTTAGTTTTCAATCATGTTATTATAATCTGGTGAACCCCAGGAGAACCTGCTTGTGAGGGAGAGGTTCACTCCTACATAACTGATTTTGGAAGAAATCACATTAAAACGAGTGATTGTAAATATTAAAAAAAATCACAGAGAAAATAAGAAATAAAACCTGAGCGCTTTCATGTGCATACCTACACATCTTCAGAGGAATAAGAAGAGGCAAGAAAAACTCATTTTGTATATTAAACACTAAGGTGACAACACCTCCGGTGTTGTCACCTCAGTGATTAACATATAAAATGTGTTTCTCTTGCCTCATCTTCCTATTCCTCTGAAGATGTGTAGGTATGCACATGAAAGCGCTCAGGTTTTATTTCCTATTTTCAGTGTGGTAGTTTTCCATAACTTGATTTCGTGGAAATAATTGTGTGGCGTGGTCGTTGGAATGTGGCATTGCTAGTTCCAGAGATATTTAGGTTGCAGTGCCACCGACTAGTCTCCCTTCACACTTGGCTGACAGACAGATCAGCAGGGTCAAGCTGGGTCACCTGACCACTTGACTCACACAAGCACGGAAACGAACTCCTGGGGATTTACAAGTTGAGCATATAGCATCCACACACGCCACCGGTTGAATGAACCTTGTCCCAGTTCACCAGCGTTGAACATTTGAAGGCTGTCATGGCGGTCTCAAGTTATTAACTAAGACTTTGCAGGAAAAACACGGAAATGTTGGTTAGAATGCTCGGGGGAAAAAAGAAAAATCTTGTCATCCTGAGATATGGTAATTCCCAGGTGATAGTAACTCCAGCTTTGCTGGAAGGAAGCCTTTGGAACTGTAGTATCTGATGAACCTTTGCTGGAATACTTGACTATAACCTCGTTGCTCCGCTGTAATCTCTCGGTTCAGGCTGATACTACTGAAGTCTCCCGGTTGAGACTGACACTACTGAAGTCTCACAGCTCAGACTGAGACATTTCAACACCTCGTATGAGCACCATCCTACATGACGCAATTAAACAGACTGCAACACAACCAGCTTACCTCCTCACTCTCTTAATGTCATATACAACACAGTAGCAACACAACCAACTTACCTCCCCACTCTTACTGTCATATACAACATAGTAGCAACACAACCAGCTTACCTCCCCACTCTCTTACTGTCATATACAACACAGTAGCAACACAACCAGCTTACCTCCCCACTCTTACTGTCATATACAACACAGTAGCAACACAACCAACTTACCTCCCCACTCTCTTACTGTCATATACAAACACAGTAGCAACACAACCAAAATTACCCCCCCACTCTCTTTATGTCATTATACAACACAGTAGCAACACAACCAACTTTACCTCCCCACTCTTACTGTCTATACAACACGTAGCAACACAACCAACTTACCTCCCCACTCTTACTGTCATATACAACCCCAGTAGCAACACAACCAACTTACCTCCCCACTCTTACTGTCATATACAAACAGTAGCAACACAAACCAACTTACTCCCACTCTTTACTGTCATATCAAAACAGTAGCAACACAAAACCCAAATTACCTCCCCACTCTCTTACTGTCATATACAACACAGTAGCAACACAACCAACTTACCCCCCCACTCTCTTACTGTCATATACAAAAACAGTAGCAACACAACCAACTTACCTCCCCACTCTTACTGTCATATACAAAAACAGTAGCAAACACAACCAACTTACCTCCCCACTCTTTCTGTCATATACAACACAGTAGCAACACAAAACCCAAATTACCCCCCACTCTTACGTCATATTTTAAAAACACAGTAGCAACACAAACCAACTTACCTCCCCCTCTTACTGTCATATACAAAAACATTTGCAACACAACCAACTTACCTCCCCACTCTTTACTGTCTATACAACACAGTAGCAACACAACCAACTTACCTCCCCACTCTCTTACTGTCATATACAACACAGTAGCAACACAACCAACTTACCTCCCCACTCTTACTGTCATATACAACACAGTAGCAACACAACCAACTTACCTCCCCACTCTTATACTGTCATATACAACACAGTAGCAACACAACCAACTTACCTCCCCACTCTTACTGTCATATACAACACAGTAGCAACACAACCAACTTACCTCCCCACTCTTACTGTCATATACAACACAGTAGCAACACAACCAACTTACCTCCCCACTCTCTTACTGTCATATACAACACAGTAGCAACACAATGATGATGTATCAGATTTTGCTCAATACAAGCAGTCTAGTGTTGACCATGCCCCTACAACTTAAAAAATACATAAAAAAAGAGTTTCCAATATTTCTCTCTTGCATTTGATTGAAATTCTCTGTAATATCTGATCATTGTCTTTTTAAGAAAATTTTGATCAAATAAATCGTAATTTGGGAGGGGAAAAATTGCCACTAACAAAAGCTTAATTTAATACAACTAAGTTATAAAAGTTTTTTTTTTTTAGGGTTCAATCTGTGTTTCATTGGCTTTTGTTGTCGATAACATATGTGCTCTTTCTCTCCCTCTCTCTCTCTCTCTCTCTCTCTCTCTCTCTCTCTCTCTCTCTCTCTCTCTCTCTCTCTCTCTCTTCCTCTCATGAGAAGGAGGATTGAAGCACGGTGAGGGGAGAGGAGTATTTAAAAGGAAAGGGGAAGAGAAAGGGAAGGGGTGAGTGAAGGAGGAGAGTGTGGAGTGAGGGAAGGGATGAGTGTGACACAAACATATTGCACCTTTCCCACCGCCCGTCCTCCCTGACTACTGGGCCCTTAATCTACTGCATGATGTATGGTAGAATGTAGAGAATAGAGGAGGTTCTATGAGCTTCTCTCTCTCTCTCTCTCTCTCCTTCTCTCTCTCTTTTTCTCTCTCTCTCCCCTCTCTCTCTCTCTCTCTCTCTCTCTCTCTCTCTCTCTTCTCTCCTCTCGCTTCTCTCTCTCCTTTTCTCGTGTCCGTGACAAAGTTGTCATGGGCCGGAGTGCACAATAAAGAAGTTCGGAAGGAAAATCTAGATCATGGGTGGGTCGCCCACCAGGGTGGGTCGCCCACCAGGGTGTGGGCGCCCACAGGGTGGGTCAGCCCCCTCAACACCCTTTAAGTATGGGTGGGTCGCCCACCAGGTGGTCAGCTGCCTCAACTTCAGCTAAGCTGTCACTTACCTAACTCTCTTGTCACTCACTTTTTATGTCATCGGAGATGACAGAGGGTGAGTGAGGCTGAGGATAGTTTATGGAAGAAAGTATTATCTTATTTATTATTTTTTTAATTTTTAATTTATTTTTAAATTTTTATTTTTTAATTATTATTATTATTATTTTTTATTTTTTATTTTTACTATTTTTGTTTTATTATTATTATTATTATTATTATTTTTGTAGTATGAGTATATAGTAGAAACGTAGTAGTAGTACTAGTGGTGTATTTGTATAGGTAGTAGAGTAGTAGTAGTAGTAGCAGTAGTATACTATTACTACCATTGTAGTACTATTACTACCAGTAGTAGTACAATTACTACCAGTAGTAGTACTATTCTACCTAGTAGTACTTTTTACTCCCAGTAGTAGTACTATTACTACCATAGAGTACTATTACACCATAGTAGTAGCAGAACAAGGTAGCTCCTGATCCCCACCACACACTTACATTAACTCGCCCACTTGTCTGGATCTTACCGCCATTAATAATTTATTGCAGTTGTGTTAGGTGGCTTGCACAGACTCTGAGCAATTTTTATTGGCCCTTTTGGGCGTACTCATAAGATCCCCCTGCCTTTTGGTTAAATTCCGTAAAAAGGCCCTTTCAAGACACAAACACCTGTCACAACAACCTTTACTGAGACACTCCGTGTTCAAGAAGTGCTTCCATTTCCAGTGAAAGCCCCTTTCGCAGCGTGTTTAGTCGTCGCTTTGGTCCGTCTTTGGCTTCCCTTTCCCAATGTCGATTTGGGAAATTTTCCCCGTTTTCCCCTCCTTAAAGAAGACATCATTTGTTCCTCAGTCACTTTTAAGTGTCCTGGGCTCCGGGGTTTGTGACCCCTCGTTTGGGAATTTAAAACACACTCAGGCTTACTCCCCCCCCCTCTCTCTTCTCTCCTCTCTCTCTCTCTCTGCCCCCACGAGAGTTGAAAAAAATTTTTTTGATTGTCGCTTTTTCTTAGACATGATTTTGTATCTGTAATGATTTGTGATGTTTGAAAACATTGTTCCTTACTCTGCTATGGGAAAAATTTGTTCCATTGCTTACTGGAACCATTTTTCTAGTCTCGTTTGTGGTACAGTTTCCATTGCTCTGCTATGTGGAACCAGTGTGTGTTAAGTGGGCGTGGTGGTGTGTGTGTGGGGGTGTGTGTGTGTGTGTGTGTGTGTGTTGTGTGTGTTGTGTGTGTGTGTGGTGTGTGTGTGTGTTGTGTGTGTTGTGGGTGTGTGTATGTAGGGTGTGTACCCCAGACAGACCCCCCCAATACCGTCCCACCAGGAAGGACCACGCCCCCCCCAGACCCATCCCTCCCCAACCCCCCCCACCCCATGCCCACCCACGCCCCCCAAAAACGCCCAGCCCACCCCACCCCCCACGCTGACCCCCCCACTAAAACCCCATTTTCCACCCCACTCTCACCCCACCCCCCCCACTCCCCACCCCACTTCCACCCCACGCCAACCCCTCGCCCCCCCCAGCCCCCCCCCTCCCCCCACCCGCCCGCCCCCCCCACGCCCCCCCCAAACCCAAACCCTCGCCCAGCCACTTACAACCCCCCCCACACCATGCCAAAACCAGCCCACCCACTTCCACCCCACCCCTTGGCGTGGAGTGGGCTGACCCAACCCCTCGCTCTTACGAACACTTTTGTTTGGGGAACCAACCCCACTTCAAATATCCCACACTTCGAACGCTCCCCCCGTCCCGTTAAAAACTGATTTGGGTACTTTTTCACGAACCAAAGATCTAAAACTTCCCACACGGATTCTCACCTACACAGGTTTTCTAGCACTTACACACGGCCTAGCACCTACACACTGAAACATCACGGGAGCCAGTCATCATGACTTGAGAGGTGACCCATAAGTAGGGAGGGGAGAAGAGGGGGGGACGAGGAAAGAGGACGAGAGGGGAGGGGGAAAAAGAGAAGAAAAGGAGAGAAAGGTTTATAAAAGGGGAGAAAAGGCGTAAGAAGTAGATAGATAGATAGATAGATAGATAATGATGGAGAGAGAGAAGAGAGGGAAAGTTCCCTCAACCATACTTTCCCGCCCACCAGTACTTCCCTTCACACCGTATTTCGCTCCCCATATTCCCCCCAACAGATTCCCCCCACACTAGTACTTCCCCCCCACACAGTACTTCCCCAACCAGTATTCCCTCACACCATATTTCCCTCACACCAGTACTTCCCCCAAACACCGGTGTTCCCCTCACCCAAGTACTTCCCTCACACCGGTACTTCCCCTCACATTGTCTTCCCCCCACACCCGTACTTTTTTCACACCGTATTTCCCCCAACACCGGTCTTCCTCACAACCCTTTTCCCTCACACCGGGACTTCCCCCACATTATACTTCCCTCACACCAGTACTTCCCTCAAACCAGTATTCCCTTTACACCTGTACTTCCTACACCCGTATTCCCTCACACCAGTATTTCCCCCACACCCGGGACTTTCCCTCACACCAGTACTTCCCTCACACCCGGGACTTCCCCTCCTTTAAAAATTCCCCCACACCATACTTTTCCCTTTAAAGGTTACTTCCCTCCCAAACCCGTACTTCTTGCACACAAGATTCCCCCACACTAGCACTTCCCTCAAAACCAGTACTTCCTTTTACACCGTACTTCCCCACACCAGTACTTCCCCCCACACCATACTTTTTTAACCCATACTTCCCACCTCAAGTACTTTTCCCCCTCACACCATATTTCCTCCCCCGTATTCCCCCACACCCTACTTCCCCCCCACCCAGTACTTCCCTCACTCAAGCACTTCCTCCTCACACCTATTCCCTCACACCTGTATTCCCCTCACACAAGTACTTCCCCTCCCCCAGTAATCCCCAGTACTTCCCCAACAGACTTCCCTCACACCCGTACTTCCCCCACACCGTATTTCCCCCAACCATACTTCCCCCCCCACCGGGATTCCCCTCACACCGGTACTTCCCTCCACCGGTATTTTCCCCTCACTTAGTCTTTTCTCACACCAGCACTTTCCCTTTAAAAATGGTACTTCCCCCCACACTGTACTTCTTGCACACAAGTATTTCCCCCACACTAGATTCCCCACACCAGTACTTCCCCCACACCATACTTCCATTACACCAGTACTCCCTCCACCAGTACTTCCCCCACACCAGTATTTCCCCCACACCGTACTTCCCCCACACCGGGACTTCCTCTCACTTTGTATTCTCTACACCAGCATTCCTTCAAATGGATTCCCCCTCACCTATTTCTTCTTGCACACAAGTATTTCCCTCACACGCACTTTTCCCCACACCATACTTCCCCCAAAACCCGTATTCCTTCACACCGTACTTCCCCTCAACCAGTACTTCCCCTTTCACCAGTACTTTTCTAACACCAGTACTCCCCCACTCAAGTACTTCCTCCTCAACCCCGTATTTCCCCACACAGACTTCCCTCACACCAGTACTTCCCCCCACACCAGTATTTCCTCCTCAAGTACTTCCTCCCACACCTGTACTTCCCTCACACCGTACTTCCCCCCCACACCAGTACTTCCCCCCACACCTTATTCCCCCAACAAATACTTCCCCCCCCACCAGTAATCCCTCAGTACTTCCTCACACCAGTGCTTCCCCCCACGAATACTTCCCCCGCACACCAGTACTTCCCGAAAAACCAGTACTTTTCCCCTGACACAGGCAGGTGTAGTGTTTTCATTCAGCAGTAATATTAATTAACATAAAGCAGGAAGGGGAAATTTTATGTTTGGGAATGTCATTGGAGAGGGGGGGAGGGTGAGTGGGGAAGGAGGGAGAGGAGAGGAGGCTGGAGGGGGGGAGGGTGAGAGGGGAAGAGGTAGAGGGGAGGAGGCTGAGAGGGAGGAGGCTGAGAGGGGAGGAGGCTGAGAGGGAAGGAGGCTGAAAGGAGAGGAGGCTGAGAGGGGAGGAGGCTGAGAGGGGAGGAGGCTGAGAGGAGAGGAGGCTGAGAGGGGAGGAGGCTGAGAGGGAAGGAGGCTGAAAGGGGAGGAGGCTGAGAGGGGAGGAGGCTGAGAGGGGAGGAGGCTGAGAGGGAAGGAGGCTGAGAGGGGAGGAGGCTGAGAGGGGAGGAGGCTGAGAGGGGAAGAGGCTGAGAGGGGAGGAGGCTGAGAGGGGAGGAGGCTGAGAGGGAAGGAGGCTGAGAAGGGAGGAGGCTGAGGCACACACACACACACACACACACACACACACTAGTGTGCTACAGAATGGAAGAAGTATAGAAGACAAAGGACCCAGGTGTTTAAGGAAGAAGTCGTAGAGACAGAAATGAATATGCACAGGTAAGAAGAGAAATCCAATGGCAATACGAAAATAACATAGCAGCGAAAGCCAAATCTGATCCAAAATTGCTGTACAGCAACATCAGGAGAAAACAACAGTCTAGGGCCAGGTGAGGTTGAAGAAGGAAGGAGGGGAGATCACAAGAAACGGCCGAGAAGTATGTGAGGAGTTCAACATGGGATTCAAAGACGTATTCACAGAGGAGACAGTTGGGACTCCAGAAAGACGGAGAGGTTGGGTACACCATCAAGTGTTGGACATAATACATACAACTGAGAAGGAGGTGAAGAGGCTACAAAGCGAGTTACATACCTCAAAGGCGATGAGGTCGGATAATATCTCTCCATGGGTCCTGAGAGAGGGAGCAGAGGCGCTGTGTGTACCAATAACAACAATCTCCAACGCATCTATCGAATTAGGGCGACTACCAGAGGTATGGAAGACAGCAAATGTAGTATGACAAAGCTCATGGAGCAGGAAGAGTGACCCAGTATCAGCCAGTGAAAAGGCAGGGCCAGGAGCTGTGACTAGACCCCTGCAACCATAACTCGGTGAGTACACACACACACTCACACACACACACACATACACACACACACACACACACACACACACACACACACACACACACACACACACACACACACACACACACACACACACACACACACACACACACCGTGGCATTTCAGTCACACATTTACCTCCGATATATTTATGAGGTATCAGCGGTGGGATTTAGTGCTGCGGGCTGCCGAAGATGACGTGTGTAGCTGAGGGGAAGGGGATGAGGGGAAAAGGATGAGGGGAAGGGATGAGGGGAATCGGTCGAAAGGAATGGGATGAGTGGGAAGGGGATGAAGGGAAGGGGACGAGGGGAATTGGATGAAGGGGAAAGGGACGAGTGAAGGAATGAGGGGAAGGGATGAGACGGAGTGGTTGAGGGAAACAGGCTGTGGGGTAGGGGATGAGGGGTAGGGGCTGATGGGAAGGGAGTGAGGGGAAGAGGATGAGGGGAAGGGGAGGAGGTGAAATGGCTTAGGAAAATGAGCAGAAAGGGAAGGGGAAACTTAGGAAGGGGTAGCAGAGGGTAGAAGAGTGAGGGAGAGGAAAATATACAAAGTGGGGAAGTAGAAGGAATGTAAATAACATGAGGGGAGGTAAAATGAAGGGGATAGAGTGAGAGGAGGGGAGATAAAGAAAGGAAAGATAGAGGAAGGGGACGTAATGTGAGGGGAGGGGTGACAAAGTAAGGGAAATAGAGGAAGGGGAGCTGTAGTGAGGGGAGAGGAGGGGATATAAAGTGAAGGGTGGTAGAGCAAGGAGAGGAAGAGTGAGGAGGAGGGGAGACAGAGTGAGGGGAGACATGTTTCCCTCACGTGGACTGACTGAGGGGAAACTCACGTAATAATCACCAGCAAAAAATAAAATGGAGCCACAGAAAGCGAACTGAGCAGAAAATGGAATGTGGTCTTAATTTAGGGTGTACGTATGGAGCATTTTAGGGTACAGGTAGCTGCCCTGGGTCCAGGGCCTGGCCTTGGGACCAGCCCTGTCGGTCTAGCGCCCGTAAATGGTCCTAAAACCCGTGATTTGTTGCCAGCAGCTGACCCGGTTTGAGTACCTCAGGAAAAAGCAAGTTTCGTAAGTACTCTCAACTTCTAAGTACTCTAAACTTGTATGTACTCTAAACTTCTAGATACTCTAAACATCTAAGTACTCTAAACTTCTAAGTAATCTAAATTTCTAAATACTCTAAACTTTTAAGTAATCTAAACTTCTAAGTACTCTAAGCTTCTAAGTACTTTAAACTTCTAAGTAATCTAAACTTCTAAACAGGTCACAGGAGTCTGCTGGCCTGGAGTATGCTGGTGGTCAGGCCACAGGAGTCTGCTGGCCTGGAGTATGCTGGTGGTCAGGTCACAGGAGTCTGCTGGTCTGGAGTATGCTGGTGGTCAGGTCACAGGAGTCTGCTGGCCTGGAGTATGCTGGTGGTCAGGTCACAGGAGTCTGCTGGTCTGGAGTATGCTGGTGGTCAGGTCACAGGAGTCTGCTGGCCTGGAGTATGCTGGTGGTCAGGTCACAGGAGTCTGCTGGCCTGGAGTATGCTGGTGGTCAGGTCACAGGAGTCTGCTGGTCTGGAGTATGCTGGTGGTCAGGTCACAGGAGTCTGCTGGCCTGGAGAATGCTGGTGGTCAGGTCACAGGAGTCTGCTGGCCTGGAGTATGCTGGTGGTCAGGCCACAGGAGTCTGCTGGTCTGGAGTATGCTGGTGGTCAGGTCACAGGAGTCTGCTGGCCTGGAGTATGCTGGTGGTCAGGCCACAGGAGTCTGCTGGCCTGGAGTATGCTGGTGGTCAGGTCACAGGAGTCTGCTGGTCTGGAGTATGCTGGTGGTCAGGTCACAGGAGTCTGCTGGCCTGGAGTATGCTGGTGGTCAGGTCACAGGAGTCTGCTGGCCTGGAGTATGCTGGTGGTCAGGTCACAGGAGTCTGCTGGTCTGAAGTATGCTGGTGGTCAGGTCACAGGAGTCTGCTGGCCTGGAGTATGCTGGTGGTCAGGTCACAGGAATCTGCTGGCTTGGAGTATGCTGGTGGTCAGGTCACAGGAGTCTGCTGGCCTGGAGTATGCTGGTGGTCAGGTCACAGGAATCTGCTGGCCTGGAGTATGCTGGTGGTCAGGTCACAGGAGTCTGCTAGCCTGGAGTATGCTGGTGGTCAGGTAAAGGGGTCTGCTGGCCTGTAGTATGCTGGTGGTCAGGTCACCTCCACAACTAACACCACCACCACTACCACCACCACTACCACCACCACCACTAACACCACCACTACCACTACAACCACCACCACCACTACCACCACCACCACTACCACCACCACCACTACCACTACCACCACAACCACTACCACCATCACCACCTCCATAACCACTACCACAACCACTACCACCACTACTACCACCACTACAGTACTACCACCACCACAACCACTACCACCACTACTACCACCACTACCACTACTACCACCACCACCACCACTACCACCACCAGCACTGCTACCACCATACCACAATCATCACCACCACCATCACCACCACCACCACCACTGCCACCACCACCACCGCCACCACCACCACTAACACCACCACACTTCCACCACCACCACTACCACCACCACCACCACCACAACCACAACCACCACCATCACCACCACTGCCACCACCACCACCACTGCCACCACACTACCACCACTGAACACCACAAATGAGGTAGTTGAGTTCTATCAATAAAGATCGAGAACAAAACCTAGTCATTGTGGTTGTATACAAGCACCAGATGCAACCTCACAACAGTTAAAGGAACAGCTACTGAAAATCGATTACTGTTTGGAAAACCTTCCAGCTCCATCCCCAAACATCTTACTGCTTGGTGATTTCAACCTAAGGCATACAAAATGGAAGAATGTAGCAAATAATGTTATAGCTGAAACAATCCCCAGAGGTAGCGCAGATGAAAGGTCACACACACATGAGCTACTAAGTCTCTGCGAAAAACACACCTTAAGCAGCAGATAGTGGAGCCAACAAGACTAGAAAAACACACTTGACCTTATCTTCACAAATAATGAGGACCTGATAAGAGACATAAGAATATCAAAAACAACTAATTCCGATCACAATCTAATCGAAGTCCAGACGTACATGCATAGGGGTCCTGATCAGCAGAATGCATGTACCTGTGAAGGTGTCTTCACAAAATACAATTTCAACAACAAGAACATCAACTGGGACCAGGTAAACCATGTCCTAAACGAAACATGTTGAGAAGATGTCTTAAATGACATGGATCCAAAACCAGTGCCTTGAAAGGATCAACTTCCTGGTAGCCGAAGCATGTTCTAGGCATATTCCCCTAAGAAAGAAGAGCAGGAGTAAACTGGAGAGAAAAAGACGCTCCCTCTACAGAAGACGACGAAGAGTCACTGAGCTCCTCAGGAGTGCTAGAATATCTGATACACGAAGGAGGCGCTGACCAGGGAAGTGGAAACTATCGAACTTAAGCTAAATGACTCTTACAGGAACCAGGAGAGGCAGGAGGAGCTTAAAGCTATTAGTGAAATTGAAGAAATTCAAAATATTTCTTTTCATATGCCAAAAAAACAAGGCAAATACCACATCTATTATCGGGGCCCTTACTCAGACAGGATGGGACTTACACAGATGACAAGGAAATGATGTGAAATATTGAAATCTCAGTACGACTCTGTGTTTAGTGAACACTAATCGGTCTGAGGATCGACGACGACCAAATAATTTCTTCATGAATGAGCCTCAAAACTCCATAAATGTATGCCAGATTTCCGACATTACCCTAACTCCGATAGATTTCGAAAAAGCCATTGACAACATGCCTATGCACTCAGCCCCGGGCCCAGACTCGTGGAACTCTGTTTTCATTAAGAACTGCAAGAAACCCCTCTCGCGTGCCCTATAGTACACTATGGAGGAGGAGCTTGGACATGGGTGAAATTCCACAGTCACTTAAAACAACGGATATAGCCCCACTCCATAAAGGTGCAGCAAAGCATTAGCTAAGAACTATAGACCAATAGCTCTGACGTCCCACATCATAAAAATCTTTGAAAGAGTGCTAAGAAGCAGGATTGCAAATCACCTGGATTCCCAAATCTGCACAATCCAGGGCAACATGGGTTCAGGGCAGGTCGCTCCTGCCTCTCACAACTACTGGATCACTATGACATGGCCTTGGATGCACTGGAAGAAAATCAGAATGCAGATGTAATATACACAGACTTTGCAAAAGCATTTGACAAATGCGATCATGGCGTAATAGCCATAAATACGTTCTAAAGGAATAACTGGGAAAGTGGGGAGATGGATCTTCAACTTCCTAACAAATCGAACACAAAGAGTAGTGGTCAACAGAGTTAAATCGGAGGCTGCCATAGTGAAGAGCTCTGTTCCACAAGGCACAGTACTCGCCCCCATCTTATTCCTTATCCTCATATCAGACATAAACAGAGATGTACACCACAGCACCGTATCATCCTTTGCGGATGATACTAGGATCTGCATGAGGCTGTCATCTGCTGAGGACGCGGTTAACCTCCAAGAAGATATAAACAAAGTTTTCCAGTTGGCAACGGTAAACAATATGATGTTCAATGAGGACAAATTCCGACTACTCCGTTATGGAAAACTGGAGGAGATAATAACTAGAAGAGTATACTACTGACTCCGGCCATACAATAGAGTGGAAAAATAATGTAAGGGACCTAGGAGTAGTAATGTCTGAGGATCTCACTTTCAAGGATCACAACAGTGCCAAGATCGCACGTGAAAAGAAAATGATAGGATGGATAATGAGAACTTTCAAAACGAGAGATGCCAAGCCCATGATGATCCTTTTCAAATCACTTGTTCTCTCTAGGCTGGAATACTGCTGTACATTAACATCTCCATTCAAAGCAGGTGAAATCGCAGATCTAGAGAGTGTACAGAGATCCTTTACTGCACATATAAGTTCTGTCAAGCACCTTAACTACTGGGAAACGCTTGGAAGCACTTGGCTTGTACTCGTTGGAACGCAGGAGGGAGGAGATTATTCATAATCTACACTTGGAAAATCTTGGAAGGAATGGTCCCAAATCTGCACACAGAAATCACTCCCTACGAAAGTAAAAGACTGGGCAGGCGATGCAAAATGCCCCAATAAAAAGTAGGGGCGCCATTGGTACACTAAGGGAAAACACCTAAGTGTCCGGGGCCCAAAACTGTTAAACAGCCTCCCATCAAGCATTAGGGGAATTGCCATTAAACCCCTGGCTGCCTTCAAGAGAGAGCTGGACAGATACCTAAAGTCAGTGCCGGATCAGCGGCCTGTGGCTCGTACGCTGGACTGCGTGCGGCCAGCAGTAACAGCCTAGTTGATCTGGCCCTGATCCATCGGGAGGCCTGGTCGT
>NC_069425.1:44215355-44222855 GCF_026875155.1 Cherax quadricarinatus | reverse complement strand
AAGAACGCCCTCGCTTCCTAAACAAACAAACAAACAAACATTATGCTTAATTGCAAAAAGTCATTTAGAGAGAAAATGTGGAGGTAGAGAGTTGAAGTGGTCACAGAAAACAGGTTGAGGAAGAATTGATGAGCAGAGAGTGAGACATCAATCTAAGTCCAGACAATGTGTAGGCATGCTAAGTGCACTCTACTGGACTTTTTTGCGAGGGGAGGGGCAGGGGGAAGAAGAGAGAGGGGACAGGGGAAGAAGAGGGGACTGGTCAGAGAAAGAAGAGAAAGGGGACAGGGGAAGAAGAGGGGACTGGTTAGAGAAAGGAGAGGGAGGGGACAGGGGAAGAAGAGGGGACTGGTCAGAGAAAGGAGAGGGAGGGAACAGGGGAACAAGAGGGGATTGGTCAGAGAAAGAAGAGAAAGGGGACAGGGGAAGAAGAGGGGACTGGTAAGAGAAAGAAGAGGGAGGGGACAGGGGAAGAGAAGGGAGAAGAAACTGATCCTGGAGTTTACCTGGAGAGAGTTTCGGGAGTCAACGCCCCCGCGACCCGGTCTGTGACCAGGCCTCCTGGTGGATCAGCGCCTGATCAACCAGGCTGTTGCTGCTGGCTGCACGCAAACCAACGTACGAGCCACATCCCGGCTGATCAGGAACTGACTTTAGGTGCTTGTCCAGTGCCAGCTTGAAGACTGCCAGGGGTCTGTTGGTAATCCCCCTTATGTGTGCTGGGAGGCAGTTGAACAGTCTCGGGCCCCTGACACTTATTGTATGGTCTCTTAACGTGCTAGTGACACCCCTGCTTTTCATTGGGGGGATGGTGCATCGTCTGCCAAGTCTTTTGCTTTCGTAGTGAGTGATTTTCGTGTGCAAGTTCGGTACTAGTCCCTCTAGGATTTTCCAGGTGTATATAATCATGTATCTCTCCCTCCTGCGTTCCAGGGAATACAGGTTTAGAAACCTCAAGCCTCAGAGGAAACCTCAGAGGAAGATGGGAAAAGAAGAAGAGAGGAAGGACAGGGTAAACAAACTGGACAGAGGAAAGGAAGGGGGAGAGAGGGGGAGGACAAGAGAAGAAGGGAATGAGGGGAGAGGAGAGGGGAGGGGAGTCAAGCAATAGTAACGAAGTGGGTGGGAAGAAATTAAAAAAAATGTTATATTTACTAAACAAAATTAAGTAGGCTGGAGAGAGAGAGAGAGAGAGAGAAAAGAGAGAGAGAGAAGAGAGAGAGAGAGAGAGAGAGAGAGAGAGAGAGAGAGAGAGAGAGAGAGAGAGAGAGAGAGAGAGAGAGAGCACTGAGGGGGAAATAATAACTGTGAAAGAGGGGAGAAGGAAGGGAGGGGTGACCACAACACCGTCCATCACCACGATATTAGCAGGTGGTGAGAGGTAGAGCTATTGACTTTAAGTTTTACATTCCCCTCACCCCTCCCCTCTCCTTCTCACCCCTCTTACCCTTCCCCTCTTCTTCTCCTCCTTCCCCCCTCCCTTTACATCTTCTTATTTCATTATCTTCCTTTCTCTCCCTTCTGCATTTCTCTCCCTCACCTCATCTCTCCTTTCCCTTCATCCTTACCCCTCCCCTCATCCCTCCTCCTCCCCTCACCCCTCCCCCTTCCCTTACCCTTTCTCTTTCTCTTGGTGAACACACTGGAACAACAGCAACAACAACAACAACAACATCAACATCAACAACAACAACAACAACAACGCAACATCATAAACAACAACAACAACAATATCAACACCAACAACAACAGCAACATCAACAACAACAACAAACAACAACAACAACAACAACAACAACAACAACAACAACAACAACAACAACAACAACAACAACAACATCAACAACAGCAGCAACAATGTTACAAAAAACACGATTCTAAAAGCTTAGAGATCTCCAGTGAATACTAGAAAGGACTGCCCTTCTAGCATCCAGCCTGTTACTGGGTTTTCGTAACAAGTAGTCAGTATCCTTGTCCAATTATCCATTAAAATTCAGTATGGTTCAATAGTGCTTTAGGATTACAACTGGTAGGCTACTAATTAGAGAAATTAAAATTTAATAAATTTATTAAGTCTATAAGTTGTCTAGAGGTATATTATCAAAGTAAATTAATTACAGCAATCAAAATAAAATCAATCTCTCGAGTTCAATATTATTGTGCTGAAAGCACATATCACATTTATAATTCTTAAGTACCGTCAGGTACATTAACATTTAATAAGATATTACAAATATGTACAAGTAAGTGTGTATGCGTGTAAGTGCTCTTAAGTAGTTAGCTATGTCTCAAGACTCGAATAAGACTTAAACAAGTGACTGACAAAGTCCTCAAATAAACTAACTTCTTGACCGACTGGCAACCCGAACAGTCTGCTTGAACAACAAAGAATGCTAAGCCCAATAGCAATGCAATATCAAGCGACTGCGATACAGAATCAGGAACTGGGAAATAATATAACACTAAGTAGGGACCATCTGCAGATCCTCCACAAGTTACAAAACTCCCATAGGAAAAACGCGACTGTGACAATACACAGGAACCAGTACAAAATTAGGTCAGAAGCTATAGCTAAGGACCTGAGATGTTCAGAGTGTCTATGTGACACACAACCTCAGTACAACGTCGAAAATCACTAAGTCTTTACAATGTTCTGAGAACAAAGTTCTACAGAACTAATAAGAATAATGAGACAGACAATCTGTCCAACCAGCAAGCGAGTCTCCACTAGACTGACTACTTCACGAGAGGTGAGGACACCCCCCCTCGATCACGTGATAGCTACGTGGACAACTGCAGCTCAGAAGCCGGCAGTATAACGAGCGACAAGCGATAATTACAGTAGTTTGACAATCAAGACTAACTGAGCACATTTTATATACATCCTAACAATATGTAATATTTAACATCCTAACAACATAAGCTACGTCAAATAACAATATAAGGCAATACATTTGCGATTTAGCTATTATCGCAAATATAAGCAATATAAAATTATATGAAAAGGTAATATACATTACATATATACATAATAATCATTGTAACCCATTCAGGGGTTACAATGATTGGTGAACACACTGGAACAACAGCAACAACAACAACAACAACAACATCAACATCAACAACAACAACAACAACAACAGCAACATCATAAACAACAACAACAACAACATCAACACCAACAACAACAGCAACATCACAACAACAAAACAACAACAACAACAACAACAACAAAACAACAACAACAACAACATCAACAACAGCAGCAACAACAACAACAGCAACATCAAACACAGCAACAACAACAACAGCAACATCAACAACAGCAACAGCAACAACAACAGCAACATCAACAACAGCAACAACAACAACAGCAACATCAACAACAGCAACAACAGCAACAGCAACATCAACAACAGCAACAACAACAACAACAAACAGCAACATCAACAACAGCAACAACAACAACAGCAACATCAACAACATAAACAACAACAACAACAACAACAACATCAACAACAGCAAAAACAACAACAACAGCAACATCAACAACAGCAACAACAACAACAGCAACATCAACAACAGCAACAACAACAACAGCAACAACAACAACAACAACAGCAACATCAACAACAGCAACATCAACAACAGCAACAACAACAACAACAACATCAACAACAGCAACAACAACAACAACAACAGCAACATCAACAACAACAACATAAACAACAACAACAACAACAACAACAACAACAACAACAACAACAGCAACATCAACAACAGCAACAACAGCAACAGCAACATCAACAACAGCAACAACAACAACAACAACAGCAACATCAACAACAGCAACAACAACAACAGCAACATCAACAACATAAACAACAACAACAACAACAACAACAACAACATCACAACAGCAAAAACAACAACAACAGCAACATCAACAACAGCAACAACAACAACAGCAATATCAACAAACAGCAACAACAACAACAGCAACAACAACAACAACAACAGCAACATCAACAACAGCAACATCAACAACAGCAACAACAACAACAACAACAACATCAACAACAGCAACAACAACAACAACAACAGCAACATCAACAACAACAACATAAACAACAACAACAACAACAACAACAACAACAACAACATCAACAACAGCAAAAACAACAACAACAGCAACATCAAACAACAGCAACAACAAACAACAGCAACATCAACAACAGCAACAACAACAACAGCAACATCAACAACAGCAACATCAACAACAGCAACATCAACAACAGCAACAACAACAACAACAACAACAGCAACATCAACAACAAGCAACATCAACAACAGCAACAACAACAACAACAACAGCAACATCAACAACAGCAACATCAACAACAGCAACAACAACAACAACAACAGCAACACCAACAACAGCAACATCAACAACAGCAACAACAACAACAACAACAACAGCAACATCAACAACAGCAACAACAACAGCAACAACAACAACAACAACAGCAACATCAACAACAGCAACATCAACAACAGCAACATCAACAACAGCAACAACAACAACAACAACATCAACATCAACAACATAAACAACAACAACAACAACAACAACAACAACAACAACAACAACAACAACAACAACAACAACAACAACATCATCATCAACAACAACAACAACAGCAACAACAGCAACATCAACAACAGCAACAACAACAATAACAACAATACAAACAACAGCAACAACAACTACGCCATTTTTATCAAAAAATAAACAACCAAATTAAAACTACAACTACAAAATACCACAATAAAATAACAACAGTAAAAACAACAATATCGATAACAACAACAACAGCAATATCAGTTTCAGTGTTAGCAATCAACAGTGTCCAATACCAAGGGTAGACTTATACCAGGGGTAGACTTATACCAGGGGTAGACTTATACCAGGGGTAGACTTATACCAGGGGTGATTTCCAGGGGTGACTTATACCAAGGGTAGACTTATACCAGGGTAGACTTATACCAAGGGTAGACTTATACCAAGGTAGACTTATACCAGGGTAGACTTATACCAGGGTAGACTTATACCAAGGGTAGACTTATACCAAGGGTAGACTTATACCAGGGGTAGACTTATACCAAGGGTAGACTTATACCAAGGGTAGACTTATACCAGGGGTAGACTTATACCAAGGGTAGACTTATACCAAGGGTAGACTTATACCAGGGTAGACTTATACCAGGGTAGACTTATACCAGGGTAGACCTATACCAGGGTAGACTTATACCAGGGGTAGACTTATACCAGGGGTAGACTTATACCAAGGGTAGACTTATACCAAGGGTAGACTTATACCAGGGGTAGACTTATACCAGGGGTAGACTTATACCAGGGGTAGACTTATACCAAGGGTAGACTTATACCAAGGGTAGACTTATACCAGGGGTAGACTTATACCAAGGGTAGACTTATACCAAGGGTAGACTTATACCAGGGTAGACTTATACCAAGGGTAGACTTATACCAGGGTAGACTTATACCAAGGGTGACTTAACCAAGGTACTTATACCAGGGGTAGACTTATACAGGTAACTTATCAGGGTAGACTTATACCAAGGGTAGACTTATACCAAGGGTAGACTTATACCAGGGGTAGATTTATACCAGGGGTAGACTTATACCAAGGGTAGACTTATACCAGGGGTAGACTTATACCAGGGGTAGACTTATACCAGGGGTAGACTTATACCAAGGGTAGACTTATACCATGGGTAGACTTATACCAGGGGTAGACTTATACCAAGGGTAGACTTATACCAGGGGTAGACTTATACCAGGGGTAGACTTATACCAAGGGTAGACTTACACCAAGGGTAGACTTACACGAAGGGTAGACTTACACCAAGGGTAGACTTACACGAAGGGTAGACTTACACCAAGGGTAGACTTACACGAAGGGTAGACTTACACCAAGGGTAGACTTACACGAAGGGTAGACTTACACCAAGGGTAGACTTACACGAAGGGTAGACTTACACCAAGGGTAGACTTACACCAAGGGTAGATTCTAAAACAATGAAACCTTACCTGGAGTATACCTGGAGAGGGTTCCGGGGGTCAACGCCCCAGCGACTGGGTCTGAGACCAGGCCTTGTGTTGGATCAGGGTCTGATCAACCAGGCTGTTACTGCTGGCCGCACGCAAACTGACGCACGAACCACAGCCCGGCTGGTCAGATACTGACTTTAGGTTTTTGTCCAGAGCCTTCTTGAAGACAGTCAGGGGTCTATTGGTAATCCCCCTTATGTATGCTGGGAGGCAGTTGAACAGTCTTGGGCCCCTGACACTTATTGTGTATTCACAACATTATTTATGAAAGTCTTTTTACAAGACTCCTCAATAAAAGTTTTTTCAAGACACCCCAAGACAGGCTTTTTTAAGACCCAAAAGAAGGCTTTTTCAAGACCCAAAAAAAGGCTTTGTCGAGACCCAAAAAAAGATTTTTCAAGACCCAAAAGAGGCTTTTTCAAGACCCCCAGAAAGGCTTTTTCAAGACCCCCAGAAAGGCTTTTTCAAGATCCCCAGAAAGGCTTTTTCAAGACCCCCAGAAAGGCTTTTCTAAGACCCCCAAAAAAGGCTTTTTCAAGACCCCCAATAAAGGCTTTTTCAAGATCCCCAGAAAGGCTTTTTCAAGACCTCCAGAAAGGCTTTTCTAAGACCCCCAAAAAAGGCTTTTTCAAGACCCCAATAAAGGCTTTCTCGAGACCCCCAAAAAAGGCTTTTTCAAGACCCCCAGAAAGACTTTTCTAAGACCCCCAAAAAAGGCTTTTTTCAAGACCCCCAAAAAAGGCTTTTTCAAAAACCCAAGAAAGGCTTTTCTAAGACCCCCAAGCAAGACTCTTACTGTCTGCACCTGCGTGTCTTCCCAACCCAGTACACACTGACAGGTAAAAGAAAAAAGAGAGAGAGAGAGAGAGAGAGAGAGAGAGAGAGAGAGAGAGAGAGAGAGAGAGAGAGAGAGAGAGAGAGAGAGAGAGAGAGAGAGAGAGAGAGAGACGACACTTTTTGAGTAAATTATTTCTAGTATTATAAACTTTGTTTCCTTCCTGAACAAGAAAACACTGGAGCAATGTATGAACAGACACACACAGGAGCTGTGACTCGACCTCTGCAACCACAACTAGGTGAGTACACTCACACACACACACTGACTTCAACCAGAGTAAATTTGAATAGGATATTGTACTGACAAGTTTTTTCCCAGTATGAAAATTAATGATGGCATCAAAAGAACTGAGGAACAGTGGGGAAAAAAATGGGGGAGACTGGGCTAAAAGGGGCGGACGCCATCACGGAAAAAAAGACAGACCAAACATCGCGGGTAAATTAGGAGACCACTACAAAGGCAGACCAATATGACTTCCCCATCCCCCCAGATACCCCTCCCCTCCTCTGGCTGTGTTTCCTCCTCTCAC
>NC_069425.1:44205355-44210355 GCF_026875155.1 Cherax quadricarinatus | reverse complement strand
TTCCCTCTCCCTGACCCGTCCCTCACCCTCAACCTACCTTCACCCTGACCCCTCCCTCTCTTCTCCTTTCCCACTCTTAGTTCTCTCTTCTTGACCTCTGCAGCACCACCCCCTGTCAACACCTGCACCCCTACCTCCCTTCTCAACACCTGTACCCCTATCTCACCTCTTCAATACCTGTACCCCCCACCTCACCTCAACACCTGTACCCCCACCTCATCTCCTCCACACCTGTACCCCCACCTCACCTCAACACCTGCATCCCCATCTCACCTCCTTAACACCTGTACCCCCACCCTCACCTCAACACCTGCACCCCCACTCTCCTCTCACCTGTACCCCTACCAACCACCTCCTCCTCCCCCCCACTTCCCCCTTCCTTCCCTCCATTACCCCCCTCTTGTAGCCATATTTAAAGCCATCAAAGCCTTGCTGGCTTTATCCCCCTCTTGGCCGGCATTGTTCCTGCATCTCTCAGTCCCCTGTTCAGGAACGATACCATCACAGGCTTTGTTCCCTGTGTTCCACTCCCCTGTCCATCATGAATGGAACGAGAGAATTCCTATCTACAGATGGGTAATTTCACGCGAGTTCTTTTTGCTTATACATTTTTTTCTTTTTGGTTTACGGGTCGGGTGTTGGTTTAAACTTTTATAAACCGCCTGGAGGTGAGTTGTAAATTTTGTAAATTAGTAAAGGAAATGAGTTGTGTTTTGTGTTAACCTGGAAGGTGATGGATTTTTTTTAAGGTTAAAGGGAGTTTTGTGTTGTTGTGTTGTGCTGTTGATGTGTTGTTGTGTTGTTGTGTTGTGCTGTTGATGTGTTGTTGTGTTGTTGTGTTGTTGTGTTGTTGTGTTGTTGTGTTGTTGTGTTGTTGTGTTGTTGTGTTGATGTGTTGTTGTGTTGGTGGAGGTGGCGAGGTTGGACGGTCTCGTACACAGCTGTGGAAGCTCGCGTAATGCTGTAATCCATCACTTGCCGCGCTACTGTTACTCCCCCGCGCGCGGCGCTCCGTGCGCCCAGCTTGTTTCTCCCGCGCGCACTTGTGTTTCTCCCGCGCGCACTTGTGTTTCTCCCGCGCGCACTTGTGTTTCTCCTGCGCGCACTTGTGTTTCTCCCGCGCGCACTTGTGTTTCTCCCGCGCGCACTTGTGTTTCTCCCGCGCGCACTTGTGTTTCTCCTGCGCGCACTTGTGTTTCTCCCGCGCGCACTTGTGTTTCTCCTGCGCGCACTTGTGTTTCTCCTGCGCGCACTTGTGTTTCTCCCGCGAGCACTTGTGTTTCTCCCGCGCGCACTTGTGTTTCTCTCGCGCGCACTTGTGTTTCTCCCGCGCGCACTTGTGTTTCTCCCGCGCGCACTTGTGTTTCTCCTGCGCGCACTTGTGTTTCTCCCGCGCACACTTGTTTCTCCCGCGCGCACTTGTGTTTCTCCCGCGCGCACTTGTGTTTCTCCCGCGCGCACTTGTTTCTCCTGCGCGCACTTGTGTTTCTCCCGCGCGCACTTGTTTCTCCTGCGCGCACTTGTGTTTCTCCCGCGCGCACTTGTGTTTCTCCTGCGCGCGCCAGTTTCCCCAGCTATTCTTCTCTGTGTTAATTATCTCAACGCTTTTCCTTACCTTCGACAGGTTTTGATTTTATTGTTAATTTAGTTCTTTATTTTCAGTTTATCTCTGCAGGACTGATGTTGCAGTTGACTGCGCTGCTGCGACTTACCTCACCAATCAGCTGTTCTGCAGCGCGGGGAATCAAGTTATAACTTGTATGTCTTCTCGACTTCTCTCTTGCTGTATCAATTTCCATTTTAGTTTTCTAAATTGCATATATATATATATATATATATATATATATATATATATATATATATATATATATATATTATATAATATATATATATATATATTATATATTATATATATATATATATATATATATATATATATATATATATATATATATATATATATATATATATATTATATATATATATATATATATATATATATATATAGGCTAGCCCCTAAAAAACGAATCGCTTTCACCATCATTCATTCAATAGCTGTCTTGCCAGAAGTGCACAATTATCGCAATATAAATGACCTTCTGAACTATAACCTCCTTACCCTTCCTTCAGTCAGAAGTTGTTCTCCTGCCTTCACGACACGAATCCAGTCACCGACTTTCCTTCAATCCCTTCGTAAACGTTTCCTTGCTCGCACTCCAATAGCTCATCAAACCTTAAAGACTGCTGGTTTCCACTCACTCTGATTTAACACACTCACGCAAACCTGATGGATGCTGAACAGCTAGCATCATCCCACCTCTCCTGGGTCGACCGCTTCATCTCCTTCCTTCCTCGTCAGTTTTCTGTATCCTCATGCTCACCATATTCTGCTCCACCATCTCCAGAAGCCCATAAAACACCTCAACAACCCGTCTTCTACTCCTCTGAATTATTCCTTTCATATCCCCACAATGTCTTTTAATTTATAAGCTCCAAATTCTCTGCATAATATTCACATCACAAACTCCCCTCCAACCTGACTCTCAGCCTCTAATACTATCTGCAACGTTCTCCTCCCCCCCCCCTTTATTTTTTTTTTTGCTTTCATAGATAAAGTCTTTTCCACAGTTACTTCAATACTAAATCGACCTTTTTATCCTCCCTCGTCCATCTTATGTTTCACCTCGCTTTTATAACTCTATCTGCCTGCCGATGTATCCACTCCCAAATCTATACTCCCTACCTCCTGAGTTCTGATTATTTATAGCTTAAACATATTGTTACTCTCAGTATCTTACTCTTTTCTGTGTTCATTTTAATTTCCTTCCTTAACTCGCCCTCCGAAATTCATCCACAAAGTACCACAACTTCTCTCTTGAATAAGACAAAGAAGAACTGTCCTGTTGGTAAAGGATAACAGTGACAACTCACAATGGGAATCAGATTCATTATCTCCTAATCAAATACCTCTCCCCAACACCCCAACATTCATTTCTTTTACACTCCCAGGTGGTGGGAGACATCACACTTTGCTGTCAAAGGTCTGCTTTCACTGAGAAATAATCCCCCTCTCTTCTATATACTCTAACCTAAGCATTTCTCTCTCTCTCTCCCTCTCTCTCTCAGCTACCTGACCACTTATTCCATACATTTCTACGTTACTCTCTTGTCCACTATGAAATAGCACTTTTATGTTTTAGGTGACAAAACACTTATTGTTCACTAATATGCTTCTATGAAGTTCTTCGTCTGGTGTTTTAAAATAATTTGTCAAGTCCACAACTTGGAGACAGAGACACTGAGAAACATTGTCCTATCTTGTTTGGGGAAACGTTCTGCCGCACACTGGCTTCATCAGTTCTTCTTTGGTTTGGACTGTAGAAGCAACTGTGGGCGAACGTTACCTTATAAAAGTACCAATTTTTCACAATGCTCTTTCAAGTCTATCATCCTCTTTTCTTTCACAATCCTCCTCGCTCTTCCATAATTCTATTCCCTGTCTTACCCATACTCTTTCAGTAATAATCTCAATGCACTTTAGCCTATACTTAAATATGTTGCTTTCCCTTATAATTTTTAAACATGTCTGTCTGTTTGTCTGTCTGTCTGTCTCTCTTCTCTCTCTCCCCTCTCTCTCTCCCCTCTCTCTCTCTCCTCTCTCTTCTCTCCTCTCTCTCCTCTCTCTCTCTCTCTCTCTCTCTCTCTCTCTCTCTCTCTCCCTGAAGAATTAGACAAATGGGCAACATCTGGGTATCTTTATTTGTAGACGTTTCGCCATCCAGTGGTTTCATTAGTACAACCCCAAAGGATACAATGTGAAGACTGTAAAACTGTACACAGAAGATGAGGTAATCAGTCCCTCAGTTCACAACCCCTCTTCTTTGCCGAATAAGCCCGGCGAAAATCTGTGTATGTAAAAATTTTCGCAAAAAATCAATCTGAACCTACTCGAAAAAAATATATTTCGTTGTGTTTGCTTATTAATAAATTATTGTAAATTATCTAAAATATATTTAGTTGGATTAGGCTAATTAAATTGCGCTTGTTTTAATAGGGTTAGGTAAGTTTACAAAAGGTTCTTTGGGTAAAAAAATATTAATTTTTTACATTAACATAAATGAAAAAAAATTACATTTTTGAAGGTATAAAGAAAACTTTAGAAAGGGCTTAATTTTAAATGAGTTCTTGCTAATTGACCAGTTTTTACCTAATGTGGTGTGTGTATGTATGTGTGTATTGTATGTGGTTTTGTGTGGGGTTGGGGTGTGTGTGTGTTTTGTGTGTGGTGTGTTGGTTTTGTGTGTGATGTGTGTGTATGTGTGTGGTTTTGTATGTGTGTGTGTTGTGAGTGTGGGGGTGTGTGTGTGTGTATGGGGTATGTTGTGTGTGTGTGTATGTGTTGTGTGTGTGTGTGTGTGTGTGTGTATGTGTGTGTATGTTTTGTGTGTGTGGGTTGTGTTTTGTGTATGTGAGTGTTGTGTGTGTGTGTATGTGTGTATGTGTGTGTGTGTGTATGTGGGGTGTGTATGTGGTGTGTGTGTGTGTGTATGTGATGTGTGTGTGTGTGTATGTGTTTTTTTTGTTGGGTGTTGTGTGTGTGTGTGGTGTTTTGTGTGTGTTGTGTGTGTGTGTGTAGGGTGTGTTTTGTGTATGTGAGTGTTTTGTGTGTATGTGGGGTGTGTGTGTGTGTTCACCTAATTGTACTCACCTAATTGTGGTTTCAGGGTCAGACTGCTCCTAGGCCCGGCTCTTCCTGATCGCTACTGGATCCTTCCTCTCTGCTTCCTGAGCTTTTGTCATACCTCTTCTTAAAACTATTATGGTTCCTGCCCCCACTACTTCACTTGCTAGGCATTCCACTTTGCTGGACAACCTATGACTGAAGAATACTTCCTAACGTCCCTGTGACTCGTCTGATCTTCAGCTTTCCCGTTGTGACCCCTTGTCCCTGTGTCCCCTCCCTGGAACATCCATCTCTGTCCACCTTGTCTATTCCCGCA
>NC_069425.1:44190355-44197855 GCF_026875155.1 Cherax quadricarinatus | reverse complement strand
TTTTATTGTGTACCTATATCCACCCCTTGGATGTAGTGGTTTGTTTATTGTTCCCGTATCCACCCTTTGGATGGTAGGGCTAGTTTTTTGTGTACCTGATATCCTCCTGGGAGGGTTAGTGGCTGTTTATTGTGTCCCTGAATCCACCCGTGGAGGGTTTTTTGGGCTATTTTTTTGTTCCTGCCATCCGGGGATGGTAGTGGCTTTTTATTGTGTACCTGAAAACCTTGGATGGTATTTCTAGTTTATTGTGTACCGATACCCATCCTTGGTGTAGTGGCTAGTTTTTTGTGACCTAATATCCACCCGTGGATGGTAGTGGCTAGTTTTTTGTGTACTCAAACCCCCTTGGTGGTAGTGGCTAGTTTATTGGGTACCTGATTTCCCATCCTGTGGATGGATGGTAGTTATTGTGTCCCTATATCCACCCTTTGGGAGGGTAATGGCTATTTTATTGTGTACCTGATATCCACCCTGGGGGTTTGGTAGTGGCTGTTTATTGTGCCCTCATATCCACCCTTGGATGGTGGGCTTTTTTATTGTTCCCCTTTCCATCCTGTGGTGGTAGTGGCTAGTTTATTTGTACCTATACCATCCTTGGTGGTAGTGGCAGTTTTTTGGTACCTGATATCCATCCTGTGGATGGTAGGGCTAGTTTTTGTGTTCCTCATATCCATCCTTGGATTGTAGGGTAGTTTTTTGTGACCTGTATCCATTTTTGGGGTTGGTAGTGGCTAGTTTATTGTTCCTCATATCCACCTTGGATGGTAGTGGCTAGTTTATTGTGTCCTGATATCCATCCTTGGATGGTAGTGGAAAGTTTATTGTGTACCTCATATCCAAACTTGGATGGAGTGGCAGTTATTGTGTATCTGATACCATCCTGTGGATGTATGGAAGTTTTTTGGTTTTTGATATCCTCCGTATGGTAGTGGTAGTTTTTTTGGGTTACCTCATTCCACCTTGGGGGGTAGTGGCTATTTTAATTGTGTACCTGTACCCACCCGTGGATGGTAGTGGCTGTTTTTGTTACCCAATCCATCCTTGGATGGTAGTGGCTAGTTATTGTGACCTGATATCCCCGTGGATGGTAGGGCTAGTTTATTGTTACCTCATACCATCCTTGGATGGTAGTGGCTGTTTAGGGGTTACTTATATCCACCTGTGGATGGAGTGGCTAGTTTTTTGTGTCCCCCCACCTTTGGGATGGTAGGGGTAGTTTATTGTGAAACCTGAACCATCCTGTGGAGGGTAGTGGCGTTTTATTGTGTCCCCTCATATCCACCCTTGGGATGGTAGGGGCTAGTTTTTGTGTATGATATCCATCCTGTGGATGGTAGTGGCAGTTTATTGTGACCTCAAACCATCTTGGATGGTAGTGGTATTTTATTGGTCCCTGTATCCATCCTGGGGAGGGTAGTGGCTAGTTTATTGTGTACCTCATATCCTCCTTGGATGTTATGGCTGTTTATTGTGTATCTGATACCCATCCTGTGGATGGAGGGCTAGTTTTTGGTACCTGAATCCACCCGGGATGGTAGTGGCTGTTTATTGTTACCTAATCCATCCGGGGAGGTAGTGGCATTTTATTGTGTACCTGATATCCTCCTGTGGATGGTAGGGGCAGTTTATTGGTACCTCTACCCATCCTTGGATGGTAGTGGTATTTATGTGAAACCTGATACCATCCTGTGGATGGTAGGGCTGTTTTTTGTGTCCTCATATCCTTTCCTTGGATGGAGTGGCTATTTTATTGTGTCCCTGATACCTCCCTGTGGTGGTGTGGCTAGTTTATTGTTACCTCATATCCCCCTTGGATGGTAGTGGCAGTTTTTGTGTCCCGATTCCCATCCTGTGGATGGTAGTGGCTAGTTTATTGGTGACCATATCCTCCTGTTTGGTAGTGGCTAGTTTATTGTGTACCGATATCCACCCTTTGGATGGAGTGGCTAGTTTATTGTGTATTGATACCACCCCTGGGAGGTAGTGGCTTTTTTTATTTTTTGGAAAACCTGATATCCACCTGTGGATGGGTGGCTATTTATTGTGTATTGTATCCTCCGTGGATGGTAGGGCTAGTTTAAAAGGGTTTTCCCTGATATCCTCCTGTGGATGGTAGGGGCTATTTTTTGTACTAAATATCCCCCTTGGGTGGTAGTGGCTAGTTTTTGTGTATCTGATTCCATCCTTGGATGGTAGTGGTGTTTAATTGTGACTGATACCCAATCCTTGGATGGGTAGTGGTAGTTTTATTGTGTATCTAAATATCCACCTTGGATGGTAGTGGCTATTTTTATTGTGTTTTGATATCCATCCTTGATGGTAGTGGCTAGTTTTTGTGTATCGAACCCTCCTTGGATGGAGTGGTTTAGTTTTTTGGGTTTATCTGATACCCATCCTTGGATGGTAGTGGCTATTTATTGTGTACGATATCCATCCTTGGGATGGTAGTGGCAGTTTTTTGGTATCGAATTCATCCTATGGATGGGAGGGGACGTTTATTGGTACCCAATATCCATCTGGGGGATGGGTAGGGCCTAGTTTTTTTGTGTACCTCATTCCATCCTGGGATGGTAGGGGCTGTTTATTTGTACCTCATTCCTCCTGTGGATGGTAGTGGCTATTTTTATTGTGTACCTAATCCATCCTGTGGATGGTAGTGGCCTATTTATTGTGTACCTCATACCCATCCTGTGGATGGTAGTGGCTAGTTTTTGTGTACCTCTATCACCCTTGGAGGGTAGTGGGTTTATTGTTTACCTCAAATCCACCCGTGGATGGTAGTGGCTAGTTTATTGTGTACCTATATCCACCCTGGGGAGGGTAGTGGCTGTTTATTGTGTACCTCATATCCATCCTGTGAAATGGTAGTGGCATTTTTATTGTGTACCCCCTATCCACCCTGTGGAGGTTTTGGCTATTTTAAATTGGTCCTGATTCCATCCTTGGGGATGGTATGGCGTTTTTGTGTCGATTCCACCTTGGGATGGTGTGGCTAGTTTATTTTTTACCTGATACCCCATCTGTGGATGGTAGTGGCTAGTTTATTGTGTCCTCATATCCACCCTTGGATGGTGTGGTAGTTTTTTGTGTACCTGATACCCTCCTGTGGATGGGGGGCTAGTTTATTGTGTACCTCATATCCATCCTTTGGGGGATGGTAGGGGCTATTTATTGTGTACCTCATATCCACCCTGTGGAGGTAGTGGCTAGTTTATTGTGTACCTCAATCCCCGGGGGGGGTTTTTGGTGTTTATTGTGACGAATCCATCCTATGGATGGTAGTGGCTAGTTTATTGTGTATCAAATTCCATCCTAGGATGGTAGGGCTAGTTTATTGGTACTCAAATCCTCCTTGGGGGTAGGGGCTTTTTTTTGTGTCCCTCTTCCCCCAAAGGAGGGTAGTGGTATTTTTATCGTGTACCGATATCCATGCTATGGAGGGTAGTGGGGTAGTTTTTTTTGGTACCTCATATCCATACTGTGGATGGTAGTGGCTATTTATCGTGTACCTGATACCCAAACCTATGGATGGTAGTACAAGTTTATTGTGTACCTCATACCCTCCTGTGGATGATATGGTTATTTTATTGTGTACTGAATCCATCCTATGGATGGTAGTGGCTAGTTTATTGTGTACCTGATATCCATCCTATGGAGGGTAGTGGCAGTTTATTGGTCCTCACATCTTCCTATGGATGGTAGTGGCTATTTATTTTTGTCCTCATACCATCCTAGGATGGAAGGGCTAGTTTTTTGTGTACCTCATATCCATGCTCGGGCGGTACGCAAGAGCATAGGATAACAAAAGGCCCTAAAAATAATCTCCAAAAGGTTTAAACCCGGGAGTACTCTGGATTTATACTACAAATTAGTTCAACTATCTTGGCAATTGGGAAAAAGTCCCCAAAAAAATTCCCCTTCTTTTTTTCATTAGTAAGAAACCATGAGCATAAGTTGCTGAAACTGCCCTTTTTTAATTTTCCTCAATAAATGGAAGTCAAACGGGTATTGGGAGAAAGTGCCAAAAGATGATCAGTATTTGGGCGTTTTTTTGATAATTATCTTGGGACGACGAATTTCCCAAGGCACCTGTAACCGTAAATAAACCTGGCCACTACAAGGACGTAAAGAGATTTTAAAGGGGAGGGTAAAGGGAAAGATCTTTCTTGGGCCCCCCTGCTTCCTATGAGCCAGGATCCCCTTGGGCCAGGATTTTCCTGGAGCCAGGATCTTTTTGGGCCACATTTCTATGGGCCAGGATCTTCCTTCGGGCCAGGATTTTCCTATGGGCCGGGGTTTTTTCCTATGGGCCATGGTTTCCTATGGGTAGGATCTTCCTATGGACCGAATCTTCCTATGACCAAATTTCCCTGGGGCCGGGGATCTTTCCAAAGGGGTTTGGATCTTCATATGGGACTGGGATTTTTCCTAGGGGCCAGGATCTTCCTGTGGCCCAGGTTTTTCCCTATGGCCAGGATCTTCCTGTGGGCCCCGGATTTCTTAAGAGCCGGGTTCTTCCTGTAGGCCAGGATCTTCCTATGCCCCAGGATTTTCCCTTTGTGGGCCGGGATCTTCCTTGAGCCAGGATCTTCCTGTGGGCCAAAAAATTTTCCCTATGAGCCAGGATTTCTTGTAGGCCAGGATCTTTTTATCCCAGGATCTTCCTGTAGGCCAGGATTTCCCTGGGGGCCCGGGATCTTCCTATGGACCAGGTCTTCCTTGGGCCGGATCTTCTTTTGCTATTTGGGGGTTTGGGGGAATTCAGTCTGCGAGCAATGTCAGCGAAAGCTTTGTCCCACAAGGGGGCGCCGTTTTAGCGGTGTTTTTGCCGTCTTAGACAGCATCTTTTTAATATGTAAGGGAAACGGTATGAAGTGTGAAAGCACAGGAAAGTTTTGAAAAGGGAGGGGGAAATAGGGTATATGAGGAAAAGGGGAGAGGAGAGAGGAGAGAGGAAAAGGGAGGAGAGAGGGGGGGGGGGGGGAGGGTGCTAGGTAATAAAGGCTTTTGTTGGCCTTTAATGTTGCAAGTTGAAAATTGATTATGATTGGGTGGTGTTGTTTGTGCTTTTGTTTTTTGTTTTTTTTTTTTTTTTTTTGGTGGTTTTTTTTCTTTTTTTTAAAAAATTTTTTAATTTTTTTTTTTTATTTTTTTTTTTTTTTTTTAAAAAATTTTTTTTTTAAAATTTTTGTGTTAAAAATTCTTTTTGGGTTTTGGTTTTTTTTTTTTTTTTTTTTTTTTTTATTTTTTTTTTTTTATTGTTTTTTATTTTTATTTTTTTTATTTAAATTTATTTTTTTATTAAAATAAAATTTTTTTTATTTTATTTTTATTTTTATTTTTTTTTTTTTTTTTGTTTATTATTTTATTTTTATTTTAAAAATTATTATATTATTATTATTATTAATTATTATTTTTAACATTATTATTTCATTAATATTACTTATATTATTAACAGTAATTCCGAAAGGGAAAATTTTTTTTTTTGTAAGTTTTTTTTTTTTAAGGGAAACTTTTGCTAATTTTCAACGAAAAAATTTCAAGGTGCGTTCTAGAGAGGAAACTGTGGGAAATATTCGAGGGGAAAAAATTCTAAAAAAAATCGAGGGGGGCCTAGGAATTTTCGAGGGGAAATAGGAAATTTTTCGAGGGGAACCTAGGAAAAAAATTTTTTGAGGGGGAAACCCAGGGAAAATTTTTTGAGGGGGAACCCAGGAAATTTTTCGAGGGGGAAACCCAGGAAATTTTTTGAGGGGGCCTAGGGAAAATTTTTTGAGGGAACTAGGAAATTTTTGAGGGGAAATAGGGAAAATTTTTTGGGGGAACCTAGGGAAATTTTTCGAGGGGGGAACCAGGAAATTTTCGAGGGGACTCTAGGAAATTTTTTGAGGGGAATTAAGGAAATTTTTTTGAGGGGGAATCTAGGGAAAAATTTCGGGGGAACCTAAAATTTTTCGAGGGGGGAAACCCAGGAAATTTTCGGGGGAACCTGGGGAAATTTTTGAGGGGGAAATAGGAAATTTTTTGAGGGGAACCCAGGAAATTTTTCGAGGGGAAAAAAAAGGGAAATTTCGAGGGAACCTAGGAAATTTTCGAGGGGAACCTAAAAATTTTCGAGGGGAAACCCAGGAAATTTTTTTGAGGGGAAAACCTAGGGGGGAATTTTTTAAGTTGGGGGAAAGGGGAACAAAAAAACCTTCTAGGGAATTTTTTCTAGGGAAGTGGGAAGAAACATAGCGATTTTTTTTTCCCCCCGTGCGATACCAAGGATAAATTTTTTAATTTAAATGAGTCTTTCCAGCGGGGGAAGAGATTTGTTTCGCCCTAATAAACACCCCCGGGCGAAAGGGGGGGAGGGAGGGGGGAGGGGGGGAGAAGAAGAGAGGGGGGAGAGGGGGGAAACCTGCGGTCAGATCCTCATTTTTGGGAATACTCCTTCGAACTTAAATAAAAAATAATTCGACCCAACAGACAAGAATGTTTCGGCACGTTCGGAAACGTTCCCAAATTTCGGAAGTGCCCTTTGGGGGAGGGGGGGAAGGGGAAAGGGAAGGAAGGGGGTTGGGGGGGAGGTGTGAGAGGAAGGTAGGAGGGAGAAGTTGGAGAAAGGTTGGGGGGTCTCCTGAAGCGTTGGAAAAGGAACGATATAAAAATAATAAAAAAATAAAAATAATAATAAAAATAATAAAATAATAATAAAAATAATAAAATATTAAATAAAAATAAAAATAATAAATAATTTTAAAAATAGCAATATAATAATGTGGAGACCCGAGAGTGATAATGTCTAAGATCCAAATTCAAGGCTCAATAAAGTTTTTATCAAAAATGCAAGAAAAAGTGATATTGGATTTAAAGAACTTTCAAAATAAATGTACCAAACCAGTGGTACTTTCGGTCACCTGTTTATTCTCTCTCTCTCTCCTTCTCTTCTCTCCTCTCTCTCTCTTCTCTTCTGCTGTCTTCTCTCCTCTCTTCTTTTCTCTCTCTCTCTTCTCCTCTCTCCTCTCTTCTCTCTCTCTCTTCCCTCTCTTCTCTCTCTCTCCCCCTTTTTTTTATATATAAATTTAGATATTATATATATTAAAATAAATATTTATTTATATAATATATTATATATAAAATATATATATTATATATATTTTTATATAAAATTTAAAATATATGTCGTGCCGAAAGGAGAACTTGCGATCTTGGCTTAAATAGCAACCCTATCTTGCCCAAAAAAAACAAGTGAAAATTTGTGTATGCAATAATTTCGCCAAAATCTTCGAACCTGACGAAAAAAAAAATATTTTTATTTGTTTTGTTTAGTATTAAATTAAATGTAAACAAATTTTAAAATTTTTTTAGTTGGGGTTTGGCTAAAAAAAATTGTTCTTGTTATAAAAAGGTTAGTAAGTTTTTCCCAAATTCCTTCTGATGGAAAATTAAAAAAAATTTTCATTAAAATTGATGAAAAAAAAATTTTCTTTAAACGTAAAGAGAAAATTTTTT
>NC_069425.1:44183002-44189855 GCF_026875155.1 Cherax quadricarinatus | reverse complement strand
AAAGCGAAGATAGAAACTTTTGAGTTTGGAAACAAGACTCAAAATGGGCACCAGAAGCTGTCAGTGTTTGTTGTTCTTGTGCGTCCCAAGGCGTGTGCTGGCTGCCATGTGTCCCTGTGACCTTTTAAGGGAAGGAGCTGAGAAATGTGTTGCTAATTGTCCTGGAGACTTGTGGATGTGAGGACAACGGTATGAAGAAGGAAGTTGTCACTGGTGCGGGTCTGTGGAAGAAACAGGGAATGTTGGAGTTGTGGAAGAGGAGAGAGAGAGAGAGAGAGAGAGAGAGAGAGAGAGAGAGGAGAGAGAGAGGGAGAGAGAGAGAGAGAGAGAGAGAGAGAGAAGAGAGAGAGAGGAGTCCCCAGGATCATCTACACTTGATTAGTTACAATTATGTGATCCAGGTGAAGGTAGCATTTGCTACAACCGCTGGAAATTAAGAGATTGGATGACAGATGACGCAAGCAAGACTAGATACTACGAGCACACATTAAATTCTCTTGGTACAGGCTGGTCGTTAGGACTGGTCATTACAAGCTTGCCATCACAAGCTGGTCATCACAAGCTGGTCATCACAAACTGGTTATCACAACTCGGTCCTGAAAACTTGTTCATCACAAGCTGGTCATCAGTGACCAGTGACGAGGCGGGTCCAGGAGCTATGAATCGACTCCTGCAACCACAATTAGGTGAGTACAATTGAGTACAAGCTGGTCATCACAACCTGGTCATCACAAATTGGTCATCACAGCTTAGTCAAAAATGAAGAGAGAGAACAAGTGGAACGAATATCATGACTGCTTAATTGAAGAGAATACGAAGTTTCAAGAGTAAGTACGACAGGGAGGAAGAAACAAGGTACCCGTCAACGCTGGTTGGTGGTGAGACAGGAGGCGGGGATGTAGAGAGGGAGAAGGAGAGAGAGAGACAGAGATAAAGATGGAACGAGCGAGAGAGAGACGGAGGTAATGAGGAACATAGACAACAGTCCTGCCAGACAGTGGACCCAACTCTAATAATATACATTCTTCCTGTCAAGACTGTCTCCCTGACCCGTCCCTCACCCTCAACCTTTCTTCACCCTGACCCCTCCCTCACTAGAACCCCCCGTTTCTTCTTCCTGATCCTTCCCTCTCCCTGACCCGTCCCTCACCCTCACCCTTATCTTTTCACCCCTGACCCCTCCCTCACTAGAACCCCCCTCCCCTTTCTTCTCTTCCTGATCCTCCCTTCCTCTCCCTGACCCGTCCCTCTCCCTGACCCGTCCCTCACCCTCAACCTACCTTCACCCTGACCCCTCCCTCTCTTCTCCTTTCCCACTCTTAGTTCTCTCTTCTTGACCTCTGCAGCACCACCCCTGTCAACACCTGCACCCCTACCTCCCTTCTCAACACCTGTACCCCTATCTCACCTCTTCAATACCTGTACCCCCCCACCTCACCTCAACACCTGTACCCCCACCTCATCTCCTCCACACCTGTACCCCCACCTCACCTCAACACCTGCATCCCCATCTCACCTCCTTAACACCTGTACCCCCACCTCACCTCAACACCTGCACCCCCACTCTCCTCTCACCTGTACCCCTACCACCACCTCCTCCTCCCCCACTTCCCCCTTCCTTCCCTCCATTACCCCCCTCTAGTAGCCATATTTAAAGCCATCAAAGCCTTGCTGGCTTTATCCCCCTCTTGGCCGGCATTGTTCCTGCATCTCTCAGTCCCCTGTTCAGGAACGATACCATCACAGGCTTTGTTCCCTGTGTTCCACTCCCCTGTCCATCATGAATGGAACGAGAGAATTCCTATCTACAGATGGGTAATTTCACGCGAGTTCTTTTTGCTTATACATTTTTTTCTTTTTGGTTTACGGGTCGGGTGTTGGTTTAAACTTTTATAAACCGCCTGGAGGTGAGTTGTAAATTTTGTAAATTAGTAAGGAAATGAGTTGTGTTTTGTGTTAACCTGGAAGGTGATGGATTTTTTTAAGGTTAAAGGGAGTTTTGTGTTGTTGTGTTGATGTGTTTTGTGTTGTTGTGTTGTTGTGTTGATGTGTTGATGTGTTGTTGTGTTGGTGGAGGTGGCGAGGTTGGACGGTCTCGTACACAGCTGTGGAAGCTCGCGTAATGCTGTAATCCATCGCTTGCCGCGCTACTGTTACTCCCCCGCGCGCGGCGCTCCGTGCGCCCAGATTGTTTCTCCCCGCGCGCACTTGTGTTTCTCCCGCGCGCACTTGTGTTTCTTCCCGCGCGCACTTGTGTTTTCTCCCGCGCGCACCTTGTGTTTCTCCCGCGCGCACATTGTGTTTCTCTCTCCGCGCGCACTTGTGTTTCTCCCGCGCGCACTTGTGTTTCTCCTGCGCGCGCCAGTTTCCCCAGCTATTCTTCTCTGTGTTAATTATCTCAACGCTTTTCCTTACCTTCGACAGGTTTTGATTTTATTGTTAATTTAGTTCTTTATTTTCAGTTTATCTCTGCAGGACTGATGTTGCAGTTGACTGCGCTGCTGCGACTTACCTCACCAATCAGCTGTTCTGCAGCGCGGGGAATCAAGTTATAACTTGTATGTCTTCTCGACTTCTCTCTTGCTGTATCAATTTCCATTTTAGCTTTCTAAATTGCATATATATATATATATATATATATATATATATATATATTATATATATATAATATATATATATATATATATATATATATTATATATATATATATATATATATATAATATATATAATATATATATATATATATATATATATATATATATATATACATATATATATATATATATATATATATATATATATATATATATATATATATATATATATATATATATATATATATACATATATATATATATATATAATATATATATATATATATATAATATAGGCTAGCCCTAAAAAACGAATCGCTTTCACCATCATTCATTCAATAGCTGTCTTGCCAGAAGTGCACAATTATCGCAATATAAATGACCTTCTGAACTATAACCTGCTTACCCTTCCTTCAGTCAGAAGCTGTTCTCCTTCTGCCTTCACGACACGAATCCAGTCACCGACTTTCCTTCAATCCCTTCGTAAACGTTTCCTTGCTCGCACTCCAATAGCTCATCAAACCTTAAAGACTGCTGGTTTCCACTCACTCTGATTTAACACACTCACGCAAACCTGATGGATGCTGAACAGCTAGCATCCCACCTCTCCTGGGTCGACCGCTTCATCTCCTTCCTTCCTCGTCAGTTTTCTGTATCCTCATGCTCACCATATTCTGCTCCACCATCTCTAGAAGCCCATAAAACACCTCAACAACCCGCCTTCTACTCCTCTGAATTATTCCTTTCATATCCCCACAATGTCTTTTAATTTATAAGCTCCAAATATCTCTGCATAATATTCACATCACAAACTCCCCTCCAACCTGACTCTCAGCCTCTAATACTATCTGCAACGTTCTCCTCCCTCCCCCTTTATTTTTTTTGGCTTTCATAGATAAAGTCTTTTCCACAGTTACTTCAATACTAAATCGACCTTTTTATCCTCCCTCGTTTATCTTATGTTTCACCTCGCTTTTATAACTCTATCTGCCTGCCGATGTATCCACTCCCAATCTATACTCCCTACCTCCTGAGTTCTGATTATTTATAGCTTAAACATATTGTTACTCTCAGTATCTTACTCTTTTCTGTGTTCATTTTAATTTCCTTCCTTAACTCGCCCTCCGAAATTCATCCACAAAGTACCACAACTTCTCTCTTGAATAAGACAAGGAAGATCTGTCCTGTTGGTAAAGGATAACAGTGACAACTCACAATGGGAATCAGATTCATTATCTCCTAATCAAATACCTCTCCCCAACACCCCAACATTCATTTCTTTTACACTCCCAGGCGGTGGGAGACATCACACTTTGCTGTCAAAGGTCTGCTTTCACTGGGAAATAATCCCCCTCTCTTCTATATACTCTAACCTAAGCATTTCTCTCTCTCTCCCTCTCTCTCTCAGCTACCTGACCACTTATTCCATACATTTCTACGTTACTCTCTTGTCCACTATGTAATAGCACTTTTATGTATCCAGGTGACAAAACACTTGATTGTTCACTAATATGCTTCTATGAAGGTTCTTCGTCTGGTGTGTTAAATAATTTGTCAAGTCCACAACTTGGAGACAGAGACACTTGAGAAACACTTGTCTATCTTGATTGAGGAAACGTTCTGCCGCACACTGGCTTCATCAGTTCTTCTTTGTATTGGACTGTTGAAGCCACTGTGGGGGCGAAACGTTACCTTAATAAAAGATACCCAGATGTTTCACAAGTGTCTCATTCAAGTCTATTCATCCTCTATCTTTCACAAATCCTCCTCGCTTCTCCATAACTCTATTCCCTGTCTTACCCATAACTCTTTCAGTAATAATCCTGCAATGCACTTTAGCCGGTATACTTAATATGTTGCTTTCCTTATAATAATTATACATGTCTGTCTGTCTGTCTGTCTGTCTGTCTCTCTCTCTCTCTCTCTCTCTCTTCCTCTCTCTCATCTCTCCTCTCTCTCTCCTCTCTCTCTCTCTCTCTCTCTCTCTCTCTCTCTCTCTCTCTCTCTCTCTCTCTCTCTCTCTCTCTCCCTGAAGAATTAGACAAATGGGCAACATCTGGGTATCTTTATTTGTAGACGTTTCGCCATCCAGTGGCTTCATTAGTACAGCCCAAGGATACAATGTGAAGACTGTAAAACTGTACACAGAAGATGAGGTAATCAGTCCCTCAGTTCACAACGCTCTTCTTGCCGAATAAGCCCGGCGAAAATCTGTGTATGTAATAATTTCGCAAAAATCAATCTGAACCTAACGAAAAAAATATATTTCGTTGTGTTTGCTTATTAATAAATTATTGTAAATTTATCTAAAATATATTTAGTTGGATTAGGCTAAATTAAATTGCGCTTGTTATAATAGGGTTAGGTAAGTTTACAAAGGTTCTTTGGGTAAAAAAATATTAATTTTTACATTAACATAAATGAAAAAAAATTACATCTTGAAGGTATAAGAGAAAACTTTAGAAAGGACTTAATTTTAAATGAGTTCTTGCTAATTGACCAGTTTTACCTAATGTGTGTGTGTATGTATGTGTGTATGTGTATGTGTGTGTGTGTGTATGTGTGTGTGTGTGTGTGTGTGTGTGTGTGTGTGTGTGTGTGTATGTGTGTGTATGTGTGTGTGTGTTATGTGTGTGTGTATGTGAGTGTGTGTGTGTGTGTGTGTATGTGTATGTGTGTGTGTGTGTTATGTGTGTGTGTGTGTGTGTGTGTGTGTGTATGTGTGTGTATGTGTGTGTGTGTGTATGTGTGTGTGTATGTGAGTGTGTGTGTGTGTGTATGTGTGTATGTGTGTGTTGTGTGTATGTGTGTGTGTATGTGAGTGTGTGTGTGTGTGTATGTGTATGTGTGTGTGTGTGTATGTGTGTGTGTGTGTGTGTGTGTGTGTGTGTGTGTGTGATGTGTGTATGTGTGTGTGTGTGTATGTGTGTGTGTATGTGAGTGTGTGTGTGTATGTGAGTGTGTGTGTGTGTACTCACCTAATTGTACTCACCTAATTGTGGTTGCAGGGGTCGAGACTCAGCTCCTAGCCCCGGCTCTTCACTGATCGCTACTGGATCCTCTCTCTCTCTGCTTCCTGAGCTTTGTCATACCTCTTCTTAAAACTATGTATGGTTCCTGCCTCCACTACTTCACTTGCTAGGCTATTCCACTTGCTGACAACTCTATGACTGAAGAAATACTTCCTAACGTCCTGTGACTCGTCTGAGTCTTCAGCTTCCAGTTGTTTGACCCCCCTTGTCCAGTGTCCCCTCCTCTGGAACATCCTATCTAGTCCACCTTGTTCTATTCCCCGCAGTATCTTGTATGTCGTTATCATGCTTCCCCTGACCCTTTTCTGTCCTCCAGTGTCGTCAGTTCCGATTTCCCTTAACCTTTCCCTCGTACGACATTCAGCCCTGAGCTCAGGACTAGCCTTGTTGCAAACCTTTGTACTTTCTTTCTCTAACTCTTGACGTGCTTGACAGGTGTTGGGTTCCAGCTGGTGCTGTGCTGCATACTCCAGTATTGGCCTAACATACAACAGTTATCAGTGTCCTTTGAAACGATTCCTTAATTAAGTAAATGCGGAACGCACTAATCTCAGGTTTGCCCCAGGCGCCCCCGTATGCCTGCACAGCGTGTTATTTGGTTTGATGGTGCCTCCGGTGATGTCTCGGTGTTTGGTCACCACCCAAAGGTCCCTTTCTCCCTTGTAGTGAACGGTCTGTAATCCCCCCCCCCCCCCTTTGTCCACCTAGCCTATCTCTGTCTGCGGTCTTCTTTGGCCCCTCCCCAACAATCTTCAAGACTTTGCATTTGGCTGGATTTGAATTTCAAGAAGGCCAGTTACTGGACCACATGTCCACCTCTCCAGTCTCTTTGGCAGTCCCTGCCCTCATCCTCGTTCGATTTAATTTCTCTCATCAAACTTTCACGTCAACGGCGAACAGACACTTCAGAGTCTATACCTTTCCATCATGTCGTTCACATATATCAAAAATAGCACTGGTCCAAGAAACTGAAACTGACCCCTTGGGACCCCGCTCGTAACAGGCGCCCACTGTGCTATACCTCTTCCATCGTACCATGACTCGTTGGCTGCTTGCCGCCTCCCCTGTCAGGTATTTTCCCCTTATCCATTGCAGTGCCCTTCCTTTTTACGTGTGCCTGATGCCCCCAGCTTCTGCACTAATCTCTTGTGGGGAACTGTTGTCACAGGCCCTTCTGCAGTCTACCCAACCCTCTCGTCTCATGTCTTACCTTCAGTACTAATTT
>NC_069425.1:44170502-44178002 GCF_026875155.1 Cherax quadricarinatus | reverse complement strand
TACCACCACTCACACCTACATATCAACCACCCACGAGAACCCACATACCGCACCTCACATACCACCCACGCCCACATACCCCCACCACCACACCCACATACCAGCACTCCACACCCACATACCCAGCAACACCCACACCCACATCCCAACTCCCACACCAACATACCAGCACCCACACATACATGCCACACTCACGCCCACATACCCCCACTCCACACCCACATACCACCACCCACACACCACATAACCACCACCCACACCCACATACCACCCACCCACACTCACATAGCCAAACACCCACACCCACATACCACCCATCCAAGCCACATACCCACCACACGGACACACCCACATAACCACCACTCACACACCCCCACTATACTCAACCGACCCACCCACCACTTACCCCCGACCCACATCACCCACATACCACTCCAGGCCCCACATACCAACCACCCAGGCCCACATACACCAACCCCACGCCCTTTTTTTATTTTATAAAAAGACAACCACCCACTCATGCCCCACATACACCACCCACGCCCACATAACACACCCACACCCACATGCCACCTAAACCCCACCCACAATACCACAACCCACACCCACATACCACCACCCAGGCCACAAACCACCAACCCCAGACCACATACTACACCACCCAGGGCCACATACAACCTTGACCCAGGCCTACATACCAACCACCCAGGCCACATACACCACCCAGGTCCACATACCACCACCCAGGGCCACATACACCACCCAGGGCCACATACCATCACCCAGTCTCACCACATACCACCTCCCATGCCACATAACCACCCCCCCAACCGTCACCAACCACCAGACCCAGGGACCACATACCAGGCCACACCACGCACTCCCTGAAATAGCAACACATACCAACCACCCCCACTCCCACATACCACCATCTACGCCGCACATACCACCACCCACGCCCACATATCCACCCCCACGCCCACATACCACCACCCCACGCCACATACCACCACCCAGGGCTACATACCACACCAGGGACACCATACCTAACCATACCACAGCCCACATACGCACCGACATGCACACCGCCCACATAAACCACCATCCAACGCACATACCACGCACCCACGCCCACAAACCACCACCCCCACGCCACATACCACCATTCCACCCCCACATACCACCATCCACGCCCACATACCCCCATCCACGCCCACATATACCACCATCCCACGCCCACATACCACCATCCACGCCCACATACCACCACCCAGAGCCCACTTACACCACCCATCACCACGCCCACATACCACCTAACCCAACTAGCCCACACATGACAGCGGCGGGTAATGGATAATTATAACCAAATGGAAACAAGTGTCACATGAAACACTTGACACTTGTGCCACATGCCAGCAGCGCAGCACTGTGGCCCACATGCGCACGGCAGACTGGCCACATGCAGCAGCGGCAGCACTGTGAATAATGCGCAGGCACCCCCACCCTCCCCTCAGGGTGGGTGATGGGAGAGCAGATAATGCATGGAGGACAGGGGACAGGGGAGAGAGCAATGGGGAGTCCAGGGAAGGGGGAGGGGGACAAGGGAATGAAGGGGAGCAGGGTAGGAATGGGGAGCTAGGGAGAAGATTAGGACGGGGAGACATGTGATGGGAGTACTGGGGAGTAGAGAGAATGAGACGAGGAGGAGGGGAGGAATACCATTGTTATTATCACGAAGAAGCGCTGATCCCGTAGGGGTTCGTCACAGCATATGGAAGCGGGAGGATTTTGGATTGGTAGTGGCTAGTTTATTGTGTACCTGATATCCATCCTGTGGATGGTTTATTGTGTACCTGATATCCATCCTGTGGATGGTAGTGGCTAGTTTATTGTGTACCTGATATCCATCCTGTGGATGGTTTATTGTTTAACCTGATATCCATCGGTGTGGATGGTGTGCTAGTTTATTGTGTACCTGATATCCATCCTTGGGCGGGACGAAAAATTTTTTTTGGTAGTGGCTAGTTTATTGTGTACCTGATATCCATCCTTGGATGGTAGTGGCTAGTTTATTGTGTACCTGATATCCATCCTTGGATGGTAGTGGCTAGTTTATTGTGTACCTGATATCCATCCTGTGGAGGTAGTGCTAGTTTTATTGTGTAACCTGATATCCATCCTTGGATGTAGTGGCTAGTTTATTGTGTACCTGAATATCCAATGACCTTGGATGTAGTGGCTAGTTTATTGTGTACCTGATACCATCTGGTGGATGGTAGTGGCTGAGTTTTTTCATTGCGTAACCTGATACTCATCCTACTGGATGGTAGTGCTAATTTATTGTGAACCTGATACCATCCTGTGGATGGGGTAGTGGCAGTTTATTGTGAACTGATATCCACCTTTGGATGGTAAGTGGCTAGTTTATTGTGTACCTGAAATCCATCCTATGATGGTAGTGGCTAGTTTATTGTGTAACCTGATATCCATCCTGTGAATGGTAAAGTGGCTATTATATATTGGTACCTCATATCCATCCTTGATGGTAGTGGCTATTTAATTTGTGTACCTGATATCCTCCTGTGGATGGTAGTGCTAGTTTATTGGTGTACCTCATATCCATCTTGGTGGAATGGCTAAGTTTATTGTTGTACCTGATATCCATCCTGATGGATGGTATGGCTAGTTTATTGTGTACCTCATATTCCCCCCCCCATTGCGGCCTTGGATGGTAGTGGCTAGTTTATTGTGTACCTGATTCCATCTGTGGATGGTAGTGGCTAGTTTATTGTGTACGCTCATATCCATCCTTGGATGGAAGTGGCTAGTTATTGTTACCTGATATCCATCCTTGGATGGTAGTGGCTAGTTATTGTGTACGCTCATATCCATCCTGGATTGTAGTGGCTAGTTTAATTGTGTACCTGATATCCATCCTGTGGATTGGTTAGTGGCCTAGTTTATTGTGTACCTCATATCCATCCTTGGATGGTAGTGGCTAGTTTATTGTGTACCTGATATCCATCCTTGGATGTATGGCTATTTAAATTGGTGTACCTCCATTCCATCCTTGGTGGTAGTGGCTATTTTATTGTTATCTGATATCCATCCTGTGGACGTAGTGGCTAGTTTATTGTGTACCTGATAATCCATCCTGTGTATGGATGGCTAGTTTTAATTGTGTACCTCATATCTACTCATATCCCATCCTTGGATGGTATGGCTAGTTTATTGTGTACCTGATATCCATCTGTGGATGTTAGTGGCTAGTTTAATTGGCTGTACCTCATATCCATCTTGATGGTGTGTGCTAGTTTATTGTGTACCTGATATCCATCCTGTGGATGTGGTAGTGCTAGTTTATTGTGTACCTCATATCCATTCCTTGGATGGTAGTGGCTAGTTATTGTGTACCTGATCTCCATCCTGTGGATGGTAGTGGCTAGTTTATTGTGTACCTCATATCCATCCTTGGATGGTAGTGCTAGTTTATTGTGTACCTGATATCCATCCGGTGGATGGTAGTGGCTAGTTTAAATGTGTAACCTCATATCGCATCCTTGGATGGTAGTGGCTAGTTTTTAATTGTGACTGATATCCATCTCTGTGAGGATGGTAGTGCTAAGTTTATTGTGTACCTCACAATCCATCCTTTGTATGGTAGTGGCTAGTTTTATTGTGTTCCTGATACCATCCTGTGGATGGTAGTGGGCTAGATTATATTGTGTAACCTCAATATCCATCCTTGGATGGTAGTGGCTAGTTTATTGTGTATCTGATATCCATCCTGTGGATGGTAGTGGCTAGTTTATTGTGTACCTGATATCCATCCTGTGGATGGGTAGTGCTAGTTTATTGTGGTACCTCATATCCATCCTTGGGATGGTAGTGCTATTATTGTGTACCTGATATCCACCTGTTTGATGGTAGTGGCTAGTTGATTGTGTTACGCTCATATCCCTCCTTGGATGGTAGGGCACAGTTTATTGGTGTACCTGATAACCATCCTGTGATGGTATTGTCTATTATTGTGTACCACGATAATTCCATCCTTGGATGTAGTGCAGCTAGTTTAATGTGTACCTGATATCCAGTCCTGTGGATGTAGTGGCAGTTTATGTGTACCTCATATCAATCCTTGGATGGTAGTGGCTTGTTTATTGTGTACCTGATATCCATCCTGTGGATGGTAGTTGGCTAGTTATTGGGTACCTCAATCCAATCCTGTGGTGGTAGTGGCTAGTTTATTGTGTACCTGATATCCATCCTTGGATGGTAGTGCTAGTTTATTGTGTATCTTATATCCATCCTGTGGATGGTAGTGCTGTTTATTATTGTGTACAGATAAGTCCATCCTGTTGATGGTAGTGTCCTAGTTTATATTGTGTATCTGATATCCATCCTGTGATGGTAGTGGGCTAGTTTAACATTGTACCTGATAACCATGATTCCGTGATGGTAGTTGTGGCTAGTTTATTGTGTACCTGATATCCATCCTGGGATGTAGTGGCTAGTTTTAATTGTGTATCTGTATCCATCCTTGGATGGTAGTGGCTAGTTTATTGTGTATCTGATATCCATCCTTTGATGTAGTGGCCTAATTTATTGGTATCTGATTCCATCCTTGGATTGTAGTGGCTAGTTTATTGTGTACTGAATATCCATCCTTGGAGGATAGTCGGCTTCTAGTTTATTGTGTATCTGATATCCATTCCTTGATGGTAAGTGGCTAGTATTTATTGTGTATGCATGATATCCATATCCTTGAAGGTAGTTGGCTAGTTTACTGTGTATCTGACATCCAACCTTGGATGTAGTGGCTAGTTTTATAGTGTATCCTGATATTCCATACCAATGGATTGGTAGTGGGCTATATATATTTGTGTACCACCATCATACCATCTGTGGATGTAGTGGCTAGTTTATTGTGTACCTCATATCCATCCTGTGGATGGTAGTGGCTATTTATTGTGTACCTCATATCCAACCTGTGGATGGTAGTGGCTATTTATTGTGTACCTCATATCATCCTGTGGGATGGTAGTTGGCTAGTTTTATTGTGTACCTCATATCCATCCTGTGGATGGTAGTGCTAGTTATTGTGTACCTCATATCCATATCCTGTGGTGAGGTAGTGGCAAGTTTTATTGTGTACCTCATATCCATCCTGTGGATGGAAGTGGCTAGTTATTGTGTACCTCATATCCATCCAGTGGATGGTAGTGGCTAGTTTATTGTGTACCTCATATCCATGCCTGTGGATGGTAGTGGCTAGTTTATGTGTACCATCCCATATCCCATCCTGTGGATGGGTAGTGGCTACGTTTATTGTGTAACCTTATATCCATCCCTTGGATGGGTAGTGGCTAGTTTTATTGTGTACGCTGATATCCATCCTTGGACGGTAGTGGCTAGTTTATTGTGTACCTGATATCCATCCTGGGATGGTAGTGGCTAGTTTTATTGTGTACCTCATATCCATCCTTGGATGGTAGTGGCTAGTTTACACTTGTGTACCTGATATCCATCCTGTGGATGGTAGTGCTAGTTATTGTGTACCTCATATCCATCCTGTGTATGGTAGATGGCTAGTTTTATTGGTGGTCCCTCATATCCATCACTGTAGGATGCAGTAGTGGCTAGTTATATTTGTGTACCTCATATCCATACTGTGGAGAAGTGGCAGTTTATTGTGTATCTGATAACCCTTACCTATGATGAGCACAGGCTATTTTATTTGTATCTGATATCCATCCTATGGAACACTAGTGGCTAGTTTATTGTGTACCTCATATCCATCCTATGATGGTAGTTGGCTATTATTGTGTACCTCATATCACATCCTATGTATGCGGTAGTGGCTATTTTAATCGTGTACCTGATATCCATGCTATGAGAATGGTAGTGGCTAGTTTATTGTGTGTAACCTCATATTCACATCCTGTGGATGGTAGTGGCTAGTTTATCGTGTACCTGATATCCATCCTATGGATGGTAGTAGCAAGTTTATTGTGTACCTCATATCCATCCTGTGGATGATAGTGGCTAGTTTATTGTGTATCTGATATCCATCCTATGGATGGTAGTGGCTAGTTTATTGTGTACCTGATATCCATCCTATGGATGGTAGTGGCTAGTTTATTGTGTACCTCACATCCATCCTATGGATGGTAGTGGCTAGTTTATTGTGTACCTCATATCCATCCTATGGATGGAAGTGGCTAGTTTATTGTGTACCTCATATCCATGCTCTGAGCGGTATCGCAAGAGCATATGGATACACAAAAGGCCTAGAAACTAATCTCCAAAAGGATTAACCGGAGTACGTCTGGATTTATATCTACAAATTATGTTCCAACTATCTCTGGCAAATCTAGGAAAGTCTCCTAAAAATTCTCCTATCTTGTTTTCATTAGTAAGATACCATGACGCATAAGTTGCTGTACTGTCCCTTTCTACTTTCCTCAATAAATGGACAGTCAATTACGCGGTATTCGAGAAAGTGACCATAAGACTGATCACGTACTTGGCGTTTAGTTTGATCATTATCTGTGGGACTGACGAACTCTCAGAGGCACCTGTAACCGTAAATAAACCTGGCCACTACAAGGACGTAAAGAGATGTTAAGTGAGGGATGAAGAGAAGATCTTTCTTCGGGCCAGGATCTTCCTATGAGCCAGGATCCTCCTTCGGGCCAGGATCTTCCTGTGAGCCAGGATCTTTCTTCGGGCCAGCATCTTCCTATGGGCCAGGATCTTCCTTCGGGCCAGGATCTTCCTATGGGCCAGGGTCTTCCTATGGGCCATGGTCTTCCTATAGGTCAGGATCTTCCTATGGACCAGAATCTTCCTATGAGCCAGCATCTTCCTGTGGCCGGGGATCTTCCTAAGGGTTAGGATCTTCATATGGACTAGGATCTTCCTATGGGCCAGGATCTTCCTGTGGACCAGGATCTTCCTATGAGCCAGGATCTTCCTGTGGGCCAGGATCTTCTTAAGAGCCAGGATCTTCCTGTAGGCCAGGATCTTCCTATGAGCCAGGATCTTCCTGTAGGCCAGGATCTTCCTATGAGCCAGGATCTTCCTGTGGGCCAGAATCTTCCTATGAGCCAGGATCTTCTTGTAGGCCAGGATCTTCTTATGAGCCAGGATCTTCCTGTAGGCCAGGATCTTCCTGTGGGCCAGGATCTTCCTATGGACCAGGATCTTCCTTCGGGCCAGGATCTTCTTATGAGCCTACTTCGTGCTTTGGGAATTCAGTCTGCGAGCACATGTCAGCGACAGCTGTTGTGCCACAAGACGGGCAGCCGTTTAGCGGTGTAATCTTGCCGTCTTATAGACAGCATCAGTTAAATATGTAATGGAAACAGGTGATGGAAGTGATGAAAAGCACAGAGAAAGAAATTGAAAGAGGAGAGGGAGATAAAGGAGTATATGAGGAAGAGAGAGAGAGAGAAGAGAGAGAGAGAGAGAGAGAGAGAGAGGGGGGGAGGGGAGGAT
>NC_069425.1:44160502-44165502 GCF_026875155.1 Cherax quadricarinatus | reverse complement strand
CACATAGGTACCTACGTACTGCTAGGTGAAGACAAGCATCAGGTTTAAGGACACATGTACAACGTATCTTCGCCCGCCCCCGGGATTCGGTCTGTGTCCTTCGGTATTTTTTGACACTGCCTGCAGAACCACACAGAGCGAAACGTCGCCTCTGTGTTTGCAATGCACATTTGTTGTTATTGTTTTGCTGCTGCTGCTGTTGTTGTTGTTGTTGTTGTTGTTGTTGTTGTTGTTGTTGTTGTTGTTGTTGTTGTTGTTGTTGTTGTTTTTCTTCCTCTTCTTCAAACCTAGAGGTTAACACGCATATCAGCCCGCGTCTCGTAACAAGCATTATATTATACGCTAGAGCTCCGAGTAGAAACGTCAGTCAAAGGGCGAAACAGAAATGTTGATTAAAAAAAAAAAAAAAGCCCCAAATGCTTAATTTTTTTTAAAGTATACTCCCTGTAGAGATGACTAAGAAAACAATAACAACTAAGAAAAACGGAGTCACAACAATCCGACTTGACCGATGAAGACGATTGAATCCGCATTCACCTTACAAAAACGTCAGCAATAACAACATCACAACCTGGCAGCCCTGGAGGTTCTCGCAGAATGCCAGAGCTTTCTGTCTCCTTCGTCGTCTCTTCCTCATCCACTTCCCCCCCCCCCCGCCATTTACTTTCCCATTTCCTATTATGTACTTTACCCATTCCTTATTATTATTAAGTACGTGGGAAGCGCAAAACCCGTAAGGAGTAAACGTGATCCTTAAAGGATATTCGACATTTGAAGGGAAGGATTACGGAGGTAATGACTGGAGGTTATAATGCAATAAGAATCGGGTTAATCATGGTAATGATGCATGGTAATTGAAGTAATGACTAAAACATTCTCTCTCTCTCTCTCTCTCTCTCTCTCTCTCTCTCTCTCTCTCTCTCTCTCTCTCTCTCTCTCTCTCTCTCTCTCTCTCTCTCTCTCTCTCTCTCTTCTCTCCTCTCTCTCTCTCCTCTCTCTCTCTCTCTCTCTCTAAGATTCCAGGAAGTAGACAAGAAGGAGAGGGAGATAGCGGAGGAAGGAAAGTTAATTGCCTCTATCTGCGCAGAGGCTGACTAGGTACGTAGCTAATGATGCATTTGCAACAAACACGACTGCTATTCGTCCTTAATGACCCTCCATAACATGACAACATCCATTCAGGACAATTACGCCATTGGGAAACTGGTAATATGTTTCTCATCTGATTATGACGTCTCGTCTGGATCTTCAGCTGATCCCACCCTCCAGTCAGCTGATATGATGTAAACAATGGCGGTCTGGTCGACAGTGCCGTGTGTTTATGTAAATATCTGGGTCTATTTATTTACTAAGTGACCTACGCGTTTCTTGCGTTTTTGTGTGAATATATTTATGTCTGTTCTTCCTATCCTCTCTCTCTTCTGTTATTTCCTGACCATAATTTCCCTATTTCCCCCATCGTATCTTCCTTATTCTATTTCCTTCTACTCCAACCCTCTAATTATCCATATCTCTCACCTCTCTTCTTATCTTCTCGCTGCCCCATCCCTCCACTACCCCGTTCTCCCTTTCCTTTACTCTCCTCTCCTCCCACCGTTTCTCCCTCTGTCCCCATTCTTCTCTAAATCACTAGGGAGTGTTACGATGTTGGCACGTTGGGAGGGAGAGGTAGGTAAGAGAGGGGAGGAATTGGTGGAGGGGTGACAGGGAAGGAAGGAGGGGGAGAGAGAGAGAGAGGTGACAAGGAAGGGAGGAGGTGACAAGGAGGGAAGGATGCTGAGGGATTATCCGAGACACAGAACTAAGATAAATTGGCCATCACCAAAGTCTTCATAAGTTCCTTTCTTAATCCATTGTTCTGGACGACCAGTGTATATATATATATATATAAATATATATATATATATATATATATATATATATATATATATATATATATATATATATATATATATATATAATATATATATATATATATACACACACACCACAGACACAACACACAATTAAATGAAGCACTTGTTACTTGCTCTCTGCAACAACACTTCTCTCTTTCTCACTGATGCAATTACGAAATCCTGCAATAAACGTAACATTTATTGCGTTTCCATTGTTATTACTATTTAGTTTTTATTTGTGAGTTTTGATAAAGAATCAATCACCTGATTTTCCTTATTATTTTATGCTACATTTATATATTTTATGAGAAATGAATTTTTAGGAATATTCACTTATATGCAAATTTTATTCAAGGGTCAATTTCCCTTTTTCTTTTGTCATGTGAAAAAAAGCTTCGTTTTCTGTATGTTTACGTAGTTACAGAGGCTGTGTTGCGACGCCTGTAAGGTCGTAAGTCACCAGCCACTGTGTGACTAAGCAAGTCAATAGGACAAGTTAGTGCAGATGTTACTTAGCACTCTCATGCCCGGGAGATTACATGCGTTCTAATACCCTGCAGTGGTTACGTATGGTGTGTGTGTGTGTGTGTGTGTGTGTGTGTGTGTGTGTGTGTGTGTGTACTCACCTATTTGTACTCACCTATTTGTGGTTGCAGGGGTCGAGTCTTAGCTCCTGGCCCCGCCTCTTCACCGGTTGCTACTGGGCCCTCTCTCTCCCCGCTCCAAGAGCTTTATCAAACCTCGTCTTAAAACTGTGTATGGTTCCTGCCTCCACTACGTCATTTTCTAGGCTATTCCACTGCCTTACAACTCTATGACTGAAGAAATACTTCCTAATATCTTTCTGACTCATTTGTGTCTTCAACTTCCAATTGTGGCCTCTTGTTTCTGTGTCCCCTCCCTGGAACATCCTGTCTTTGTCCACCTTGTCTATTCCACGCAGTATTTTATATGTCGTTATCATGTCTCCCTGACCCTCCTGTCCTCCAGTGTCGTCAGGCCGATTTCCCTTAATCTTTCTTCATAGGACATTCCCCTTAGCTCTGGAACTAACCTTGTCGCAAACCTTTGTACTTTCTCTAGTTTCTTGACGTGCTTTATCAAGTGCGGGTTCCAAACAGGTGCTGCATACTCCAGTATGGGCCTGACATACACGGTGTACAGTGTCTTGAACGATTCCTTACTAAGGTATCGGAATGCTGTTCTCAGGTTTGCCAGGCCCCATATGCTGCAGCAGTTATCTGGTTGATGTGTGCTTCCGGAGACATGCTCGGTGTTATACTCACCCCAAGATCTTTCTCCTTGAGTGAGGTTTGCAGTCTTTGGCCACCTAGCCTATACTCGGTCTGTGGTCTTCTGTGCCCTTCCCCTATCTTCATGACTTTGCATTTGGTAGGATTAAATTCGAGAAGCCATTTGCTGGACCAGGTGTCCAGTCTGTCCAGGTCTCTTTGAAGTCCTGCCTGGTCCTCATCAGATTTAATTCTCCTCATTAACTTCACATCATCTGCAAACAGGGACACTTCTGAGTCTAACCCTTCCATCATGTCGTTCACATATACCAAAAATAGCACTGGTCCTAGGACCGACCCCTGTGGGACCCCGCTAGTCACAGGTGCCCACTGTGATACATCATTACGTACCATGACTCGTTGTTGTCTCCCTGTCAGGTATTCTCTGATCCATTGCAGTGCCCTTCCTGTTATATGCGCCTGATGCTCTAGCTTCTGCACTAATCTCTTGTGAGGGAACTGTGTCAAAGGCCTTCTTGCAGTCCAAGAAGATGCAATCAACCCACCCCTCTCTCTCGTGTCTTACTTCTGTTATTTTATCATAAAACTCCAGAAGGTTTGTGACACAGGATTTGCCTTCCATGAATCCGTGCTGGTTGGCATTTATACTCTTGTTCCGTTCCAGGTGCTCCACCACTCTCCTCCTGATAATCTTCTCCATAATTTTGCATACTATACACGTCAATGACACAGGTCTATAGTTTAGTGCCTCTTTTCTGTCTCCTTTTTTAAAAATGGGAACTACATTTGCCGTCTTCCATACCTCAGGTAGTTGCCCAGTTTCCAGGGACGTGTTGAAGATCGTGGTAAGTGGCACGCACAACATATCTGCTCCCTCTCTAAGGACCCACGGGGAGATGTTGTCCGGTCCCATTGCCTTTGAGGTATCGATGTCCCTTAGCAGTTTCTTCACCTCCTCCTCATCTGTATGTATGTCGTCCAACACTTGTTGGTGTATTCCTTGCTGTTGTCCCCATCTGGTCTGTCCCCCCAGAGTCCTTCCTGTCTCTACTGTAAACACTTCCTTAAGATAGGTATTAATAAAGGGGATATTAATAAGGTCTTGAGGATATCTCTCCAAGAGAGAACCCGCAGTAATGGATTTAAATTAGATAAGTTTAGATTTAGAAAGGACACAGGAAAGTATTGGTTTGGAAATAGAGTAGTTGATGAGTGGTACAGTCTACCTAGTTGGGTTATTGAGGCTAGGACTTTGGGTAGTTTCAAATTTAGGTTCGATAAGTACATGAGTGGGAGGGGTTGGATTTGAGTGGGACTTGCACATCAGAGCTTATTTCTTGGGTAGCGTTGAAAATTGAGTTGGTCAAATGTTTTGTTAGTTGGATGAATTGTAAAGGACCTGCCTAGTATGGGCCAACAGGCCTGCTGCAGTGTTCCTCCTTTCTTATGTTCTTATGTAAATCTCGTGTTGAGCTACTCACATACCTCTTGATCGTTTCTTGTGAGTTCTCCACCTTCTTTCCTCAGCCTTATCACCTGGTCCTTGACTGTTGTCTTCCTCCTAATGTGGCTATACAGCACTTTCGGGTCAGATTTGACTTTCGATGCTATGTCGTTTTCATACTGTCGCTGGGCCTCCCTCCTTATCTGTGCATACTCGTTTCTGGCTCTTCTACTAATCTCCTTGTTTTCCTGGGTCCTATGCCTCCTGTACCTTTTCCATTCTCTGTTGCACTTAGTTTTTGCCTCCCTACACCTTCGGGTAAACCAAGGACTCGTTTTGGTCTTCCTATTATTTCTGTTTCCCTTGGGAACAAAACTTTCCTCTGCCTCCTTGCACTTTGTTGCC
>NC_069425.1:44145502-44155502 GCF_026875155.1 Cherax quadricarinatus | reverse complement strand
TCAAGGTTGATGATCATCAGCCGCGATCACAGCAGAAATAAAAACTCCAGGTCTCTCTGAACACTCACTCAAACTGCTCTGGATGCTGCACGTTTCCCTAATTTTGGTGTCATCTGAAAATTTCCCAATCTTAGATGCTCTGTCCTACCGCGAGATCATTTATGTATACTATGAAGAGGATTGAACCGAGAGAAGAGAGAGAGAGAGAGAGAGAGAGAGAGAGAGAGAGAGAGAGAGAGAGAGAGAGAGAGAGAGAGAGAGAGAGAGAGAGAGAGAGAGAGAGAGAGAGAGAGAGAGAGGGAGAGAGATAGAGACGACCTTGGTGGTGGCGACAATCAATACCAAACAATTACTGCACGTACGTACGAGAGAGAGTTTCTTCACCTGTATACCGGTGAACGCAACGTCTCTCTGCCTTCACTGGCGTTCACGTACGTTCACCAAACCCCACTGCCTTCATCGGCGCCCATCCACGTTCTCTGTACTCGCTGCCTTCACCGCTGTTCTTAAGCGTTCTCGATTCTCAATGCGCTTGCTTGTTTGTTTGCTTTCTGCATACCATCCCCTGCATTCAATGAGTAATTAGGCTCGTTCTCTGCATTCAATGAATAATTAGGCTCGTCCCCTGCATTCAATGAATAATTAGGCTCGTCTCCTGCACTCAATGAGTAATTAGGCTCGTTCCCTGCATTCAATGAGTAATTAGGCTCGTTCCCTGCATTCAATGAATAATTAGGCTCGTTCCCTGCATTCAATGAATAATTAGGCTCGTTCCCTGCATTCAATGAATAATTAGGCTCGTTCTCTGCATTCAATGAATAATTAGGCTCGTTCCCTGCATTCAACGAATGAGTAGGATCGTTTCCTGCATTCATTGAGTGATTAGACTCGTTCCCTGCATTCAGTCACGCCTTCAACCCGCTCCCTGCATTCAATGAATGCCCAAACCCCATCCCTGCATTCATTGAATGCGTTGGCCTCATGAATAAGACGAAGCACTTCCCGGATTTCTGTAGCATGGTATGCAAATTTGAACATATATTATGTAATTCTGTAATATATAATATCACAAAGGACGTGACAGGTAATGTATTATGTTGTGTTAGTGGCTGTATTCTGTTTTATACGTTGTATTGCGTACATTGTGAATTGTATTTCGTTGTTGTGTTACGTTGTATTCAGTTATTTATGAAATATATATATATATATATATATATATATATATATATATATATATATATATATATATATATATATATATATATATATATATATATATATATATATATATATATAGTTCTGGCGTTACCAGAGTCCTATGACAAGAGGAAGTTCAGAGAGCCTTTCTGTTGCTGTCCATTGAGGCAACTCCTGCTTCATCCTGAGTACATACTCGAACTCTGGTAAACAGGGTAAGTTCATGAAATTCACAAAACAGCCACTCATGCGAAGTAAGAATTAAGAAGACATTTGGGTCCTCTCCTCGACAATTGTCAAGTCACAACTGAGGAGGAAAAGATAGAGAAGACCTGGCCATCATGTAAAGATTAATAATAATAATAATAATAATAATAATAATAATAATAATAATAATAATAATAATAATAATAATAATAATAATAATAATAATAATAATAATAAATAATGCCATACTACAAAATAGAAAGGCTTTTGTTATACAGAGAATTTCAGGCAAATTAGGCCAATTTTGTTCCAGGATGCGGCCCACACCAGTCAACTAACACCCAGGTACCCTTTTTAGTGCCAGGTGAAAAGGGACAGCAGATGTCTTAAGGAAACACGTCCTAATGTTGCCTCCCGTACTGGGGATCGAACCACGAACCTCAGTGTGTGAGCCGAGTGCATTATCAATCGAGCTACAGTAAAGCCCATCGAGCCTATGTTAAGCCAGTAGTTGCACTGCCTGGTTATCAAAGTTGAGGCGAAAATTCAACTCACTGCCTTCAGGACGTGTTGACGTGCGGAGAGGTTGATAAAGCTCTATACAGAGATATACCTTGTCCCAGTCCCAGTGTGTCTACTTTCTAAGCTCTAGATGACAGTGACCCACAATTTGTTCTTCACAGTATTAAATACAGCTGTGGATATAACAGGACACGAACTGGTTCACCCATACAGTAATAAACGCCACTGAAAAATGCAACAGGATATGAACTGGCTCACTCCTACAGTAATAAGAAATACCGAGACCAGTTTTGCGAAAATCTACGGGATGATCCAGCCAAGGTCAGTTAACTGCACCAGAAGGTAGTAGACTAGAACTGGTTGCTTCACTAGGTTTAAATTCTCTCGACTACACAAGGATTAAGGCTGCATGTTACCTGTACATTAGCAGTCAAGGATGTTTTAATCCCTGTAGAAGGATTGAAATTAACTCTCAGCGTATATTCTCTGAGAGATTCACATCTCGAGCGGCTCTATCAAATGACCGTAACAAATGCAATGTTTTCCAAAAGACTATATGAGAAGTCTATTATATTGTATATTTCTCTGAATAATGGCAATAGATTCGAAGAACTGCAAGCTAACATTCTATGATTTTTATTTACTAGATAAGGAAATGAATTCAGAATAATATAAGTGCCTCGTTTAAAGAGGTATATTACAGATTAAATTATTCAGTCGGCGTGTTAAGTACGATGGGTGTATTTCCATGAAATCTTACTTCGCAGGAGACACTGAAATATAGAACAATGACATTCATTTTTTTTAGCTCACCTGTCGTCTCCCAGCCAGGTAGAGAGACCCCGAAATAGAGGAAGCAATCTCTTCGTCACTCATTCAGCCAATTGTCTTGGCAGAAGCGAGAGTACAACCACTGTATTACCCAACTTCAGAGTACAACCGCTGTATTACACAACTTCAGAGTACAACCACTGTATTACACAACTTCAGAGTACAACCACTGTATTACCCAACTTCAGAGTACAACCACTGTACTACCCAGCTTCAGAGTACAACCGCTGTATTACCCAACTTCAGAGTACAACCACTGTATTACCCAACTTCAGAGTACAACCACTGTATTACCCAACTTCAGAGTACAACCACTGTATTACCCAACTTCAATACAAACACTGTATTACACAACTTCAGAGTACAACCACTGTATTACACAACTTCAGAGTACAAACACTGTATTACACAACTTCAGAGTACAAACACTGTATTACACAACTTCAGAGTACAACCACTGTATTACCCAACTTCAGAGTACAACCACTGTATTACCCAGCTTCAGAGTACAAACACTGTATTACCCAACTTCAGAGTACAAACACTGTATTACACAACTTCAGAGTACAACCACTGTATTACACAACTTCAGAGTACAAACACTGTATTACACAACTTCAGAGTACAAACACTGTATTACACAACTTCAGAGTACAACCACTGTATTACCCAACTTCAGAGTACAACCACTGTATTACACAACTTCAGAGTACAACCACTGTATTACACAACTTCAGAGTACAACCACTGTATTACCCAACTTCAGAGTACAACCACTGTATTACCCAGCTTCAGAGTACAAACACTGTATTACACAACTTCAGAGTACAACCACTGTATTACCCAACTTCAGAGTACAACCACTGTATTACCCAGCTTCAGAGTACAAACACTGTATTACACAACTTCAGAGTACAACCACTGTATTACCCAACTTCAGAGTACAACCACTGTATTACCCAGCTTCAGAGTACAAACACTGTATTACACAGCTTCAGAGTACAACCACTGTATTACCCAGCTTCAGAGTACAAACACTGTATTACCCAACTTCAGAGTACAAACACTGTATTACACAACTTCAGAGTACAACCACTGTATTACCCAGCTTCAGAGTACAAACACTGTATAATACCCAACTTCAGAGTACAAACACTGTATTACACAACTTCAGAGTACAACCACTGTATTACCCAACTTCAGAGTACAACCACTGTATTACCCAACTTCAGAGTACAAACACTGTATTACACAACTTCAGAGTACAAACACTGTATTACACAACTTCAGAGTACAAACACTGTATTACACAACTTCAGAGTACAAACACTGTATTACACAACTTCAGAGTACAAACACTGTATTACACAACTTCAGAGTACAAACACTGTATTACACAACTTCAGAGTACAACCACTGTATTACCCAACTTCAGAGTACAACCACTGTATTACCCAACTTCAGAGTACAACCACTGTATTACACAACTTCAGAGTACAACCACTGTATTACCCAACTTCAGAGTACAAACACTGTATTACACAACTTCAGAGTACAACCACTGTATTACCCAACTTCAGAGTACAACCACTGTATTACCCAACTTCAGAGTACAACCACTGTATTAAAACAACTTCAGAGTACAAACACTGTATTACACAACTTCAGAGTACAAACACTGTATTACACAACTTCAGAGTACAACCACTGTATTACACAACTTCAGAGTACAAACACTGTATTACACAACTTCAGAGTACAAACACTGTATTACACAACTTCAGAGTACAACCACTGTATTACCCAACTTCAGAGTACAACCACTGTATTACCCAACTTCAGAGTACAACCACTGTATTACCCAGCTTCAGAGTACAAACACTGTATTACACAACTTCAGAGTACAACCACTGTATTACCCAGCTTCAGAGTACAAACACTGTATTACACAACTTCAGAGTACAAACACTGTATTACACAACTTCAGAGTACAACCACTGTATTACACAACTTCAGAGTACAAACACTGTATTACACAACTTCAGAGTACAAACACTGTATTACACAACTTCAGAGTACAACCACTGTATTACCCAACTTCAGAGTACAACCACTGTATTACCCAGCTTCAGAGTACAAACACTGTATTACACAACTTCAGAGTACAACCACTGTATTACCCAGCTTCAGAGTACAAACACTGTATTACCCAACTTCAGAGTACAAACACTGTATTACACAACTTCAGAGTACAACCACTGTATTACCCAGCTTCAGAGTACAACCACTGTATTACCCAGCTTCAGAGTACAAACACTGTATTACACAACTTCAGAGTACAACCACTGTATTACCCAGCTTCAGAGTACAAACACTGTATTACCCAGCTTCAGAGTACAAACACTGTATTACACAACTTCAGAGTACAAACACTGTATTACACAACTTCAGAGTACAACCACTGTATTACCCAGCTTCAGAGTACAACCACTGTATTACCCAACTTCAGAGTACAAACACTGTATTACACAACTTCAGAGTACAACCACTGTACTACCTACTTTTATTGCTATTCTTTTTCTTCTTCTTCTCCTTCTTCTTCTTCTTCTTCTTCTTCTTCTTCTTCTTCTTCTTCTTCTTCTTCTTCTTCTTCTTCTTATTATTATTATTATTATTATTATTATTATTATTATTATTATTATTATTATTATTATTATTATTATTATTAACGACGGGACGTATAATACATTCGTGTACCTAATATTATATAATTTTAAGCTTAATGTTATATAATTTTAAGTTTAATTACGTCAGCAATTTGAAAAACAAATAATGTGAGGTAACAATAGCAGTGGATCAATAAAGACAACAGTGAATGTTGCGCAAGACGAATGTTAACAAATTCACTGTTATTTACCATTGCTCGTTTTGGGAACCTTGTTAACTGAGCATTGTGTCTGTATTGTGACTGGTATTGTGACTGGTATTGTGACTGGTATTGTGACTCGTATTGTGACTGGTATTGTGACTGGTATTGTGACTGGTATTGACTGGTATTGTGATTGATATTGACTGGTATTGTGACTGGTATTGTGACTGGTATTGTGACTGGTATTGTGACTGGTATTGACTGGTATTGTGATTGGTATTGTGACTGGTATTGTGTCTGGTATTGTGTCTGGTATTGTGACTGGTATTGTGACTGGTATTGTGACTGGTATTGTGACTGGTATTGTGACTGGTATTGACTGGTATTGTTTACTGGTATTGTGACTGGTATTGTGACTGGTATTGTGACTGGTATTGTGTCTGGTATTGTGACTGGTATTGTGACTGGTATTGTGACTGGTATTGACTGTATTGTGACTGGTATTGTGACTGTATTGTGACTGGTATTGTGACTGGTATTGTGACTGGTATTGTGATTGGTATTGACTGGTATTGTGACTGGTATTGTGACTAGTATTGTGACTGGTATTGTGACTGGTATTGTGACTGTATTGTGTCTGGTATTGTGTCTGTATTGTGACTGGTATTGTGACTGGTATTGTGTCTGGTATTGTGACTGGCATTGTGACTGGCATTGTGACTGGTATTGTGACTGGCATTGTGACTGGTATTGTGACTGGTATTGCGTCTGGTATTGTGACTGGTATTGTGACTGGTATTGACTGGTATTGTGACTGGTATTGTGACTGGTATTGTGACTGGTATTGTGACTGGTATTGTGTCTGGTATTGTGACTGGTATTGTGACTGGTATTGTGACTGGTATTGTGACTGGTATTGACTGGTATTGTGATTGGTATTGACTGGTATTGTGACTGGTATTGTGACTGGTATTGACTGGTATTGTGACTGGTATTGTGACTGGTATTGTGACTGGTATTGACTGGTATTGTGATTGGTATTGACTGGTATTGTGACTGGTATTGTGACTGGTATTGGCTGGTATTGTGACTGGTATTGTGACTGGTATTGTGACTGGTATTGTGACTGGTATTGTGACTGGTATTGTGTCTGGTATTGTGACTGGTATTGTGACTGGTATTGTGACTGGTATTGTGTCTGGTATTGTGACTGGTATTGTGACTGGTATTGTGACTGGTATTGTGACTGGTATTGTGACTGGTATTGTGACTGGTATTGTGGCTGGTATTGTGACTGGTATTGACTTGTATTGTGATTGGTATTGACTGGTATTGTGACTGGTATTGTGACTGGAATTGTGACTGGTATTGTGTCTGGTATTGTGTCTGGTATTGTGTCTGGTATTGTGACTGGTATTGTGACTGTATTGTGACTGGGATTGTGACTGGTATTGTGACTGTATTGACTGGCATTGTGACTGGTATTGTGACTGGTATTGTGACTGGTATTGTGACTGGTATTGTGTCTGGTATTGTGACTGGTATTGTGACTGGTATTGTGACTGGTATTGTGACTGGTATTGACTGGTATTGTGACTGGTATTGTGACTGGTATTGTGACTGGTATTGTGACTGGTATTGTGACTGGTATTGTGACTGGTATTGTGATTGGTATTGACTGGTATTGTGACTGGTATTGTGACTGGTATTGTGACTGGTATTGTGACTGGTATTGTAACTGGTATTGTGTTTGGTATTGTGTCTGGTACTGTGACTGGTATTGTGACTGGTATTGTGTCTGGTATTGTGACTGGCATTGTGACTGGCATTGTGACTGGTATTGTGACTGGTATTGTGACTGGTATTGTGACTGGTATTGCGTCTGGTATTGTGACTGGTATTGTGACTGGTATTGTGATTGGTATTGACTGGTATTGTGACTGGTATTGTGACTGGTATTGTGACTGGTATTGTGACTGGTATTGTGACTGGTATTGTGACTGGTATTGTGACTGGCATTGTGTCTGGTATTGTGACTGGTATTGTGACTGGTATTGTGACTGGTATTGTGACTGGTATTGTGACTGGTATTGACTGGTATTGTGATTGTTATTGACTGGTATTGTGACTGTATTGTGACTGGATTGTGACTGGTATTGACTGGTATTGTGATTGGTAAATTTACTGGTATTGTGACAGGTAATTGTGACTGGTATTGACTGGTATTATGACTGGTATTGTGACTGGTATTGTGACTGGTATTGTGACTGGTATTGTGACTGGTATTGACTGGTATTGTGATTGGTATATACTGGTATTGTGACTGGTATTGTGACTGGTATTGGCTGGTATTGTGACTGGTATTGTGACTGGTATTATGACTGGTATTGTGTCTGGTATTGTGACTGGTATTGTGACTGGTATTGTGACTGGTATTGTGTCTGGTATTGTGACTGGTATTGTGACTGGTATTGTGACTGTTATTGTGACTGGTATTGTGACTGGTATTGTGGCTGGTATTGTGTCTGGTATTGTGACTGGTATTGTGACTGGTATTGTGACTGGTATTGTGACTGGTATTGTGACTGGTATTGACTGGTATTGTGATTGGTATTGTGACTGGTATTGACTGGTATTGTGACTGGTATGGTGACTGGTATTGTGACTGGTATTGTGTCTATAAATTTTGACTGGTATTGTGACTGGTATTGTGACTGGTAAAGTGACTGGTTTTTGTGACTGGTATTGACTGGTATTGTGATTGGTATTGTGACTGGGGCTGACTGGTATTGTGACTGGTATTGTGACTGGTATTGTGTCTGGTATTGTGACTGGTATTGTGACTGGTATTGTGACTTGTATTGTGACTGGTATTGTGACGTATTGTGACTTGTATTGTGACTGGTATTGATTGGTATTGTGATTGGTATTGTGACTGGTATTGACTGGTATTGTGACTGGTATTGTGACTGGTATTGTGACTGGTATTGTGACTGGTATTGTGACTGGTATTGTGACTGTATTGACTGGTATTGTGATTGGTATTGTGACGGTGTTTGACTGGTATTGTGACTGTATTGTGACTGGGATTGTGACTGGTATTGTCTGGTGTTGTGACTAGTATTGTGACTGGTATTGTGACTTGTATTGTGAATGGTATTGTGACTGGTATTGTGACTGGTATTGATTGGTATTGTGATTGGTATTGTGACTGGTATTGACTGGTATTGTGACTGGTATTGTGACTGGTATTGTGACTGGTATTGTGACTGGTATTGACTGGTATTGTGACTGGTATTGTGACTGGTATTGTGACTGGTATTGTGACTGGTATTGTGACTGGTATTGACTGGCATTGTGATTGGTATTGTGACAGGTATTGACTGGTATTGTGACTGGTATTGTGACTGGTATTGTGACTGGTATTGACTGGCATTGTGTCTGGTATTGTGACTGGTATTGTGACTGGTATTGTGACTGGTATTGTGACTGGTATTGTGACTGGTATTGTGACTGGAATTGTGACTGGTATTGTGACTGGTATTGACTGGTATTGTGATTGGTATTGACTGGTATTGTGACTGGTATTGTGACTGGTATTGTCTGGTATTGTGACTGGTATTGTGACTGGTATTGTGACTGGTATTGTGACTGGTATTGTGACTGGTATGTGACTGGTATTGTGTCTGGTATTGTGACTGGTATTGTGACTGGTATTGTGACTGGTAATTGTGGCTGGTATTGTGACTGGTATTGTGACTGGTATTGTGACTGGTATTGTGACTGGTATTGTGACTGGTATTGACTGGTATTGTGATTGGTATTGTGACTGGTATTGACTGGTATTGTGACTGGTATTGTGACTGGTATTGTGACTGGTATTGTGTCTGGTATTGTGACTGGTATTGTGACTGTTATTGTGACTGGTATTGTGACTGGTTTTGTGACTGGTATTGTGACTGGTATTGTGACTGGTATTGACTGGTATTGTGATTGGTATTGTGACTGGTGCTGACTGGTATTGTGACTGGTATTGTGATTGGTATTGTGACTGGTGTTGTGTCTGGTATTGTGACTGGTATTGTGACTGGTATTGTGACTTGTATTGTGACTGGTATTGAGACTGGTATTGTGACTTGTATTGTGACTGGTATTGATTGGTATTGTGATTGGTATTGTGACTGGTATTGACTGGTATTGTGACTGGTATTGTGACTGGTATTGTGACTGGTATTGTGACTGGTATTGTGACTGGTATTGTGACTGGTATTGACTGGTATTGTGATTGGTATTGTGACTGGTGTTGACTGGTATTGTGACTGGTATTGTGACTGGTATTGTGACTGGTATTGTGTCTGGTATTGTGACTGGTAT
>NC_069425.1:44113002-44140502 GCF_026875155.1 Cherax quadricarinatus | reverse complement strand
TTCCCCTTTTCTCCCCTCTCCTCTCCCCAAACCTCTCTCCTCTCCCCTTTTCCTCTCTCTCTCTCTCGTTTTTCTCCCCCCTTCTCCCCCTCTCTCCACCCCCCTCTCTCTCTCTCTCGTCTCTCTCCCTCCCTCCCCTCTCTCTCTCCTCCATCTCTTTTCTCCCCTCTCTCTCTCCTCTTCCCTCTCACTCTCTTTTCTCCTCCCTCACCTCTCTCCTTCTCTCCGGGTTTCTTCCTCTCTCCCCCCCCTTCTCCTCTCTCCCCTCCTCTCTCTCTCTCCCACTCTCCTCTCCCTCTCCTCTCCCCCGTCTCCCCTCTTTTTCCCCCTCTCTCTCTCTCCTTTTCTCATCCCCTCTCTCTCCTCCCCCCTCCTTTTCCTCTCTCCCCCTCTCTCCTCTCTCTCTCGCTTTTTCCCCTCTCTCCTCTCTTCCTTCCCCTTTTCCCCCTCTCTCTCCTTTTCTCTTCCTCTTCCCCTCCTTCTCACCTTCCTCCTCCCTCTCTCCTCCTCCTCTCTCTCTCCTCCCCCCTTTTCTTTTCTCTCTCTCTTCTCCCTCCTCTCTCTCTTTTCTTTCTTCTCTCCCCTCTCTTCTCCCCTTTTCTCTCTTTTTCTCCCCTCTCTCTCTCACTCTTCTCTCTCCTTCTCTCTCTTCTCTCTCTCCTCTCTCTCCCTCTCCCTCCCCCTCTCCTTCTCTCTTACCCCTTCTCCTTCTCTCTCTCTCTTTTCTCCTTCTCACTCTCCTTCCCCCCTCTCTCTCCTCCCCTCCCCTCCTCCTCCCTTCCCTCTCTCTCTCTCTCTCTTTTTTCATCCTCTCTCTCTCATCTCTCTCTCCCTTTTTCTTTTCTCTCCCTCTCTCCTCTCTCCTCTCTCCTCTCCTCTCTCTCATCTCCCCTCTCTCCTCTTTTCCCCTTTCCCCCTTCACCTCTTTCCCCTCCTTCCCCTCTCCCTCTCTCCCCTCTCCTCTCCCCTCCTTTTCTCTCCCCTCTCCTCTCTCTCTCTCTCTCCCCTTCTCTTCCTCCTCTCTCCTTCTCTTCTCTCCCTCCTTCCTCTCCTCCCCTCTCCTCCTCCTTTTTCCCCTCTCTCACTCTCCCCTCTCTCCCCCTCCTCACTTCTCTCTCTCTCTCTCCCCTCCTCTTTCCTCTCTCTCTCCTCTCCCCTCTCTCCTCCTCTCTCTCTCACTCTCCTCCTCTCCTCTCTCTCTCTTCTCCTCTCTCTCCCCTCCTCCTTTTCTCTCATTTTCTTCTCCCAAAAATTTTCCTCTCTCTCGCCCCCCTCTTCTCCCCTCCCCCTCTCTCCCCCCCTCTCCTCTCTCTTTCTCCTCTCCCTCTCTCTCTCCCCTCTCTCTCTCTACCTTTCCCCTTCTCTCTCTCCTCTCCCCCCCCCTCTCCCTCTCTCCCCTTCCTCTCCTTTTCTCTCTCCTTCCCTCTTCCCCCTCCCTTCTCTCTTCTCTCTCTCCTCTCTCTCTCTCCTCTCTTTTCACTCCCTCCTCACCTTCCAAACCCCCTTTTTCACCTCCCCCTCACTAATCTCCTCTTCTCTCTCCTCCTCTCCTCTCTACTCTCTCTCTCCCCTCTCTCTCCCCCCCTCTCTTCCCCCCCTCTCTCCTCTCTCTCCCTTTTTCTCCTTTATCTCTCTCCTCCTATTCCCCCTTTTCTCTCCTCTCTTCTCCCCCCTCCTCTCTCTTCCCCTCTCTCTCCTCTCACTCCCCAACTCTCTCTCCTCTCTCTCCTCTTCTCCTCTCTCCCCTTTTCTTTCTTCTCCTCCCCCCTCAAAACCCCCTCTCTCCCTCTCTCTCCTCACTCAACCTTTTCCTCTTCTCTCTCTCCTCTCTCCCTCCTCTCTCTCTCTCTCTCTCAATCCTCATTTTTCCTTTTCCCCTCTCCCCATCTCTCTCTCCTCTCTCTCTCCTTTTCCCCTCCTCTCCTCTCTCTCCCTCTCTTCTCTCCTCCCTTCTCTCTTCTCCTCTCTCCTCCCCTCTCCCTCTCCTCCTCCACTCATTTTCTCTCCCTCTCCCTTCCCCCTCTCTCCCCTTTTACTCTCTCTCTCCCTCTCTTCCTCAATCAACCCCAAACCTTTAAAAAATCCCCAATCCCCCAAACCCCTTTTTTCTCCCCCCTTCTCCTTTTCTTCCTATAGATCCCTTCCTCCCCTCCCTCTCTTTACTTTTTCCCCTTTCCCTTACACTCCTTCCCCTCCCTCTTTTTCCTATTTTTTTTCCTCAAAACTATCTCCCTCCTCCTTCTTATTTGTTAAATTTTCCCTTCCCGGTATTTTCCTTTTTTTTCTCGTTTTTTTTTTTTCCAAAAAAAACCTTCGCTTAAACTTTTTCTTCCCCCTTTCCTCTTTTTTCTTCCCCAAAAATTGGTCCCAAATTTAATAAGGGAAAACCTTTTTTGGGGAAAAAAGGCTCTTTTAACCTTTTAAAACTTTTAAAAATTTTTCTTCTGAGAAAAGGATACGGGAAGGGAAAAAAACCATGAATATGAAGTTGTTTTACAATAAAAACGGAATTTTGAAAAATATTTAAGGGGTTCTGGAAGTAGTAATCCCCCGACCCGTGGGTTAGTGTTTTGCCCAAAAAAAGGAAAAGAAACCCCCGGCTTAAGCCAAATCTTTAAAATTCCCGGATTTGTTAAATTTTATAACTTTTTTTGCCCCATTTAGTTTTCTCTCAATTTTTTTTTTAAAAAAGAAAAATTTCAGAATAAAATTTAAAGCTTGGGAAAACCCTAAAAAAAGGTAAAAGAGCCCTTAAGAAACCCCTTGAATAAGGGGCCCAAACGCCTTTTCAAAGGGAGAAATTTTTAAATAAGGGGTTATAAATGGCCCCGAAAAATGAAGGGGGGTAAAACCCCTCTAAAAAAATTCCTGGGTTTTGCCCAAAGGGTTTAAATTTAAAAATGTTGGGGATTGGAAAAGGGGTTGACTGGAAAAGGAAACCCCCGCCACCTTAAAGTAAATTTGTAGTTTTAAAAATTTGGTTTTGGGAAAAAATTTTTGGAAATTTTGGTTGTAATTTAAAAAGACAAAACCAAAAGGGGATTAGTGTTCGCAATAAAGGTAACAGAATCCTTGGCTTCATAGCAAGAAGTATAAATAATAGAAGTCCTCCGGTTGTTGTTAAACTCTATATATCTTTGGTTAGGCCTCATTTAGATTATGCTGCTCAGTTCTGGTCACCGTATTACAGAATGGATATAAATGCTCTGGAAAACGTACAAAGGAGGATGACAAAGTTGTTCCCATGTATCAGAAATCTTCCCTATGAGGATAGACTGAGGGTCCTGAATCTGCACTCTCTCGAAAGGCGTAGAATTAGAGGGGATATTATTGAGGTGTATAAATGGAAAACAGGAATTAATGAAGGGGGTGTAAATAGCGTGCTAAAAATATCTAACATAGACAGGACTCGCAGCAATGGCTTTAAATTGGAAAAACTCAGATTCAGGAAGGATACAGGAAAGCATTGGTTTGGTAATAGAGTCGTGGATGAGTGGTCAAACTCCCGAGCACCGTCGTAGACGCTAAGACGTTGTGTAGTTTTAAAAATAGGCTGGATAAATACATGAGTGAGTGTGGGTGGGTGTGAATTGGACCTGACTAGCTTGTGTTACTAGGTCGGATGCAGTGCTCCTTCCTTAAGTGACGTGTCTGACCTCACTAGGTCAAGGCATTGGCTTAAGAAGGTGGGAGAAATGGAGCTGCCTCGCATAGGCCAGTAGGCCTGCTGCAGTGTTCCTTTTTTCTTATGTTCTTATGTTCTTATAATAACGGACAGTGACCAGTGACATAAGGGAGGACAGGTGAGAGATGTTGCCTAGGACACTCGGTACCACATGAGTCAATAAATAGAAGTAGTAGTAGTAGCAGTAGTAGTAGTAGTAGTAGTAGTAGTAGTAGTAGTAGTAGTAGTAGTAGTAGTAGTAGTAGTAGTAGTAGTAGTAGTAGTAGATGGTTGTGATAGTCATTCCAGTTTAAATCAGTAACAAAACTAATTTAGTGGCAGTAGTTGTAACCCAGGTATACCATCCACTTCTAAGTCTCCAGCAAATCCCATATCCTTTCTCCAGTATGGTATGGTGTATTTCCTGCCCTCAGGTAGTGGCTGGAGTGGGAAGAGAGCCTTCTGGTCTTCTGTCCTTGACTCCTACACCTAGTTAATGCAAGAAAGTCTTAATTTAGGTAGAAATAAATAAATTTTCCCAGTAAATAGCCTCGGAGCGGTCCTTGTTCTCTGCACTGTGTGTGTATGTGTGTGTGTGTGTGTGTGTGTGTGTGTGTGTGTGTGTGTGTGTGTGTGTGTGTGTGTGTGTGTGTGTGTGTGTGTGTGTGTGTGTGTGTGTGTGAAGGTTATTAATGATCAACAAGCTCTTACAAACACTGTTCTTTGTTTACTATTATGTCTCAACGGAAGATGAATGATTCCGACGATAGTTGTTCTTGTTAGTTTTGAGAGAGAGAGAGAATGGGAAAAGAGAATGGATTTTTTGGGATAGTTGAAATGAGTGTATAGGACTCCAGGACCAGAACTTCGTGGCTTAAAGGACCAGTATGTTGAGGCTTCAAAGACCAGAGTGTTGAGGCTTCAAAGACCAGAGTGTCAAAATGGTATACAATACCGACAGGTTGGTAGGTAAGACACATAGGCAACAGTTAGGCAACTTTATTCCGAAACGTTTCGCCTACACAGTAGGCTTCTTCAGTCGAATACAGAAAGTAGGCAGGAACAGTAGAGAAGACGATGTAATCAGTCCATCACCCTTAAAGTCGTAGAATTTGAGGTTGTCAGTCCCTCGGCCTGGAGAAGTTCAGTTCCATAGTCAGGAACTATCTGAAGATCAAGCGACAGTGCGGAGACTTAAATACTGTCGGAAGGAGAGGTGCAGAGTAGTAGTAGTAGTAGTGAGAATGTAACCACTGAAAGGTCAGGTCCCTCTCAGATCCAACAATTCTCACTTGAAAAGTTTGTCCAAGGTGTTTTCTGTATCAAGATGCTATGTGTTGCAGTGTCTGACAAGATGAACATCAAAATGGTATACAATACCGACAGGTTGGTAGGTAAGACACATAGGTAACAGTTAGGCAACTTTATTCCGAAACGTTTCGCCTACACAGTAGGCTTCTTCAGTCGAATACAGAAAGTAGGCAGGAACAGTAGAGAAGACGATGTAATCAGTCCATCACCCTTAAAGTCGTAGAATTTGAGGTTGTCAGTCCCTCGGCCTGGAGAAGTTCAGTTCCATAGTCAGGAACTATCTGAAGATCAAGCGACAGTGCGGAGACTTAAATACTGTCGGAAGGAGAGGTGCAGAGTAGTAGTAGTAGTAGTGAGAATGTAACCACTGAAAGGTCAGGTCCCTCTCAGATCCAACAATTCTCACTTGAAAAGTTTGTCCAAGGTGTTTTCTGTATCAAGATGCTATGTGTTGCAGTGTCTGACAAGATGAACATCAAAATGGTATACAATACCGACAGGTTGGTAGGTAAGACACATAGGCAACAGTTAGGCAACTTTATTCCGAAACGTTTCGCCTACACAGTAGGCTTCTTCAGTCGAATACAGAAAGTAGGCAGGAACAGTAGAGAAGACGATGTAATCAGTCCATCACCCTTAAAGTCGTAGAATTTGAGGTTGTCAGTCCCTCGGCCTGGAGAAGTTCAGTTCCATGCCTACTTTCTGTATTCGACTGAAGAAGCCTACTGTGTAGGCGAAACGTTTCGGAATAAAGTTGCCTAACTGTTGCCTATGTGTCTTACCTACCAACCTGTCGGTATTGTATACCATTTTGATGTTCATCTTGTCAGACACTGCAACACATAGCATCTTGATACAGAAAACACCTTGGACAAACTTTTCAAGTGAGAATTGTTGGATCTGAGAGGGACCTGACCTTTCAGTGGTTACATTCTCACTACTACTACTACTACTCTGCACCTCTCCTTCCGACAGTATTTAAGTCTCCGCACTGTCGCTTGATCTTCAGATAGTTCCTGACTATGGAACTGAACTTCTCCAGGCCGAGGGACTGACAACCTCAAATTCTACGACTTTAAGGGTGATGGACTGATTACATCGTCTTCTCTACTGTTCCTGCCTACTTTCTGTATTCGACTGAAGAAGCCTACTGTGTAGGCGAAACGTTTCGGAATAAAGTTGCCTAACTGTTGCCTATGTGTCTTACCTACCAAAGACCAGAGTGTTGAGGCCTCAAGGACCAGAGTGTTGAGGCTTCAAGGACCAGAGTGTTGAGGCCTCAAGGACCAGAGTGTTGAGGCTTCAAGGACCAAAATGTTGAGGCTTCAAAGACCAGAGTGTCGAAGCTTCAAGAACCAGAGTGTTGAGGCTTCAAAGACCAGAATGTTGAGGCTTCAAGGACCAGAGTGTTGGAGCTTCAAGGACCAAAGTGTTGAAGCTTCAAAGACCAGAGTGTTGAGATTTCAATGACCAGAGTGTTGAGACTTCAAGGACCAGAGTGTCAAAGCTTCAAGGACCAGAGTGTTGAGGCTTCAAGGACCAGAGTGTCGAAGCTTCAAGGACCAGAGAGTTGAGGCTTCAAGGACCAGAGCGTCGAAGCTTCAAGGACCAGAGTGTTGAGGCTTCAAAGACCACAGTGTCGGATCTTCAAGGACCAGAGTGTTGAGGCTTCAAGGACCAGAGTGTCGAAACTTCAAGGACAAGAGTGTTGAGGCTTCAAAGACCACAGTATCGGAGCTTCAAGGACCAGAGTGTTGAGGCTTCAAGGACCACAGTGTCGAAGCTTCAAGGACCAGAATGCTGAGGCTTCAAGGACCAGAAAATCGAGGCTTCAAGGATCAGAGTGCCGAGGCTTCAGGGACCAGAGAATCGAGGCTTCAAGGACCAGAGTGTCGAGGCTTCACTGGCCTCAGTTACGATCAACTGTTCAAAGCAAAACAAACACTAGGCGAAATGGGGCTGGCGAAGTTTTTTGGTATGACAGAATCTGGTTAACTTCAGCTTTGCGGTCTGCGTTGATGAGTGCCACTGTACGTGGAGCTTTTAGCTAGCTGCCAGAAAGGCAATGACAACTGTACTGTTGGAGAGGCAATGGAACCTGGCTTTTAGCTCTGCTGTGAGGATGGTACTGAGCCCTGGCTTGTAGTTCTGCTGTGGGGATGGTACTGAAGCCTGGCTTGTAGCTCTTCTGTGAGGATGGTAATGAAGCCTGGCTTGTAGCTCTTCTGTGAGGATGGTAATGAAGCCTGGCTTGTAGCTCTTCTGGGAGGATGGTACTGAAGCCTAGCTTGTAGTTTTGCTGTGAGGATGGTAACGAAGCCTGGCTTGTAGCTCTTCTGTGAGGATGGTACTGAAGCCTGGCTTGTAGCTCTTCTGGGAGGATGGTACTGAAGCCTTGCTTGTAGTTTTGCTGTGAGGATGGTAACGAAGCCTGGCTTGTAGCTCTTCTGTGAGGATGGTAATGAAGCCTGGCTAGTAGTTCTCCTGTGAGGGTGGTACTGAAGCCTGGCTTGTAGCTCTTCTGTGAGAATGGTACTGAAGCTTGCCTTGTAGATCTGCTGTGAGGATGGTAATGAAGTCTGGCTTGTAGCTCTTCTGTGAGGATGGTAATGAAGCCTGGCTTGTAGTTCTGCTGTGAGGATGGTACTGAAGCCTGGCTTGTAGCTCCACTGTGAGGATGGTACTGAAACCTGGCTTGTAGTTCTGCTGTGAGGATGGTACTGAAGCCTGGCTTGTAGCTCTTCTGTGAGGATGGTAATGAAGCTTGGCTTGTAGTTCTGCTGTGAGGATGGTACTGAAGCCTAGCTTGTAGCTCTGCTGTGAGGATGGTACTGAAGCCTGGCTTGTAGCTCTTCTGTGAGGATGGTAATGAAGCCTGGCTTGTAGTTCTGCTGTAAGAATGGTACTGAAGCCTGGCTTGTAGTTCTACTGTGAGGATGGTACTGAAGCCTGGCTTGTAGCTCTTTTGTGAGGATTGTAATGAAGCCTGGCTTGTAGCTCTGCTGTAAGGATGGTACTGAAGCCTGGCTTGTAGCTCTTCTGTGAGGATGGTAATGAAGCCTGGCTTGTAGTTCTGCTGTGAGGATGGTACTGAAGCCTGACTTGTAGCTCTGCTGTGAGGATGGTACTGAAGCCTGGCTTGCAGCTTTTCTGTGAGGATGGTAATGAAGCCTGGCTTGTAGTTCTGCTGTGAGGATGGTACTGAAGCCTGGCTTGTAGTTCTGCTGTGAGGATGGTAATGAAGCCTGGCTTGTAGCTCTTCTGTGAGGATGGTACTGAAGCCTGGCTTATAGTTCTGCTATGATGACGGTAATGAAGCCTGGCTTGTAGCTCTGCTGTGAGAATGGTACTGAACCCTGGCTTGTAGTTCTGCTGTGAAGATGGTACTGAAGCCTGGCTTGTAGCTCTTTTGTGAGGATGGTAATGAAGCCTGGCTTGTAGTTCTGCTGTGAGGATGGTACTGAAGCCTGTTTGTAGTTCTGCTGTGAGGATGGTAATGAAACCTGGCTTGTAGTTCTGCTGTGAGGATGGTACTGAAGCCTGGCTTGTAGCTCTGCTGTGAGGATGGTACTGAAGCCTGGCTTGTAGTTCTGCTGTGAGGATGGTACTGAAGCCGTTCTTGTAGTTCTACTCTGAGGGTGGTAATGGAGCCTGGCTTTTAGCTCTACTGTGAGGATGGTACTGAAGCCTGGCTTGTAGCTCTGCCGTGAGGATGGTAATGAAGCCTGGCTTGTAGTTCTGCTGTGATGATGGTACTGAAGCCTGGCTTGTAGTTCTGTTGTGAGGATGGTAATGAAGCCTGGCTTGTAATTCTGCTGTGAGGATGGTACTGAAGCCTGGCTTGTAGCTCTGCCGTGAGGATGGTAATGGAGCCTGGCTTGTAGTTCTGCTGTGAGGATGGTACTGAAGCCTGACTTGTAGCTCTGCTGTGAGGATGGTACTGAAGCCTGACTTGTAGCTCTGCTGTGAGGATGGTACTGAAACCTGGCTTGCAGCTTTTCTGTGAGGATGGTAATGAAGCCTGGCTTGTAGTTCTGCTGTGAGGATGGTACTGAAGCCTGGCTTGTAGTTCTGCTGTGAGGATGGTACTGAAGCCTGACTTGTAGCTCTGCTGTGAGGATGGTACTGAAGCCTGGCTTGCAGCTTTTCTGTGAGGATGGCAATGAAGCCTGGCTTGTAGTTCTGCTGTGAGGATGGTAATGAAGCCTGGCTTGTAGCTCTTCTGTGAGGATGGTACTGAAGCCTGGCTTATAGTTCTGCTGTGAGGATGGTAATGAAGCCTGGCTTGTAGCTCTGCTGTGAGGATGATACTGAACCCTGGCTTGTAGTTCTGCTGTGAGGATGGTACTGAAGCCTGGCTTGTAGCTCTTCTGTGAGGATGGTAATGAAGCCTGGCTTGTAGTTCTGTTGTGAGATGGTACTGAAGCCTGGCTTGTTCTGCTGTGAGGATGGTACTGAAGCCTGTCTTGTAGTTCTGCTGTGAGGATGGTAATGAAACCTGGCTTGTAGTTCTGCTGTGAGGATGGTACTGAAGCCTGGCTTGTAGTTCTGTTGTTAAGATGGTACTGAAGCCTGGCTTGTAGTTCTGCTGTGAGGATTGTACTGAAGCCTGGCTTGTAGTTCTGCTGTGAGGATGGTACTGAAGCCTGGCTTGTAGTTCTGCTGTGAGGATGGTAATGAAGCCTGGCTTGTAATTCTGCTGTGAGGATGGTACTGAAGCCTGGCTTGTAGCTCTGCTGTGAGTATGGTACTGAAGCCTGGCTTATAGTTCTGGTGTGAGGATGGTAATGAAGCCTGGCTTGTAGCTCTGCTGTGAGGATGGTACTGAAGCCTGGCTTGTAGTTCTGCTGTGAGGATGGTACTGAAGCCTGGCTTGTAGCTCTTCTGTGAGGATGGTAATGAAGCCTGGCTTGTAGTTCTGCTGTGAGGATGGTACTGAAGCCTGTCTTGTAGTTCTGCTGTGAGGATGGTATTGAAACCTGGCTTGTAGTTCTGCTGTGAGGATGGTACTGAAGCCTGGCTTGTAGTTCTGCTGTGAGGATGGTACTGAAGCCTGGCTTGTAGTTCTACTCTGAGGATGGTAATGGAGCCTGGCTTGTAGCTCTACTGTGAGGATGGTACTGAAGCCTGGATTGTAGCTCTGCTGTGAGGATGGTATTGTAGCTCTTCTGTGAGGACGGTAATGAAGCCTGGCTTGTAGTTCTGTTGTTAAGATGGTACTGAAGCCTGGCTTGTAGCTCTACTGTGAGGATGGTAATGGAGCCTGGCTTGTAGCTCTACCGTGAGGATGGTACTGAAGCCTGGCTTGTAGCTCTACTGTGAGGATGGTAATGGAGCCTGTCTTGTAGTTCTGCTGTGAGGATGGTACTGAAGCCTGGCTTGTAGCTCTACTGTGAGGATGGTATCGAAGCCTGACTTGTAGCTCTGCTGTGAGGATGGTACTGAAGCCTAGCTTGTAGCTCTACTATGAGGATGGTAATGGAGTCTGTCATGTAGTTCTGCTGTGAGGATGGTAATGGAGCCTGGCTTGTAGCTCTACTGTGAGGATGGTAATGGAGCCTGGCTTCTAGATCTGCTGTGAGGATGGTAATGGAGCCTGGCTTGTAGCTCTACTGTGAGGATGGTAATGGAGCCTGGCTTCTAGATCTGCTGTGAGGATGGTAATGGAGCCTGGCTTGTAGATATACTGTGAGGATGGTAATGAAGCCTGTCTTGTAGCTCTGCTGTGAGGATGGTAATGAAGCCTGTCTTGTAGTTCTGCTGTGAGGATGGTAATCTAGCCTGTCTTGTAGTTCTGCTGTGAGGATGGTAATGAAGCCTGGCTTGTAGATATACTGTGAGGATGGTAATGAAGCCTGTCTTGTAGTTCTACTGTGAGGATGGTAATGAAGCCTGTCTTGTAGCTCTGCTGTGAGGATGGTAATGAAGCCTGTCTTGTAGTTCTGCTGTGAGGATGGTAATGAAGCCTGGCTTGTAGATATACTGTGAGGATGGTAATGAAGCCTGTCTTGTAGTTCTGCTGTGAGGATGGTAATGAAGCCTGTCTTGTAGCTCTGCTGTGAGGATGGTAATGAAGCCTGTCTTGTAGTTCTGCTGTGAGGATGGTAATGAAGCCTGGCTTGTAGATATACTGTGAGGATGGTAATGAAGCCTGTCTTGTAGCTTTGCTGTGAGGATGGTAATGAAGCCTGTCTTGTAGTTCTGCTGTGAGGATGGTAATGAAGCCTGGCTTGTAGATATACTGTGAGGATGGTAATGAAGCCTGTCTTGTAGTTCTGCTGTGTGGATGGTAATGAAGCCTGACTTGTAGATATACTGTGAGGATGGTAATGAAGCCTGTCTTGTAGCTCTGCTGTGAGGATTGTAATGAAGCCTGTCTTGTAGCTCTGCCTTGAGGATGGTAATGAAGCCTGGCTTGTAGATATACTGTGAGGATGGTAATGGAGCCTGGCTTGTAGCTCTACTGTGAGGATGGTAATGGAGCCTGGCTTGTAGCTCTACTGTGAGGATGGTAATGGAGCCTGGCTTGTAGATCTGCTGTGAGGATGGTAATGAAGGCTGTCTTGTAGTTCTGCTGTGAGGATGGTAATGAAGCCTGTCTTGTAGTTCTGCTGTGAGGATGGTAATGAAGCCTGTCTTGTAGATCTGCTGTGAGGATGGTAATGAAGCCTGTCTTGTAGTTCTGCTGTGAGGATGCCAATGAAGCCTGTCTTGTAGTTCTGCTGTGAGGATGGTAATGAAGCCTGTCTTGTAGATCTGCTGTGAGGATGATAATGAAGCCTGTCTTGTAGTTCTGCTGTGAGGATGGTAATGAAGCCTGGCTTGTAGCTCTGCTGTGAGGATGGTAATGAAGCCTGGCTTGTAGCTCTACTGTGAGGATGGTAATGAAGCCTGGCTTGTAGCTCTGCTGTGAGGATGGTAATGAAGCCTGGCTTGTAGTTCTGCTGTGAGGATGGTAATGAAGCCTGGCTTGTAGCTCTGCTGTGGAGGATGACAATGAAGCCTGGCTTGTAGTTCTGCTGTGAGGATGGTAATGAAGCCTGTCTTGTAGTTCTGCTGTGAGGATGGTAATGAAGCCTGTCTTGTAGCTCTGCTATGATGATGGTAATGAAGCCTGTCTTGTAGCTCTGCTGTGAGGATGGTAATGAAGCCTGTCTTGTAGCTCTGCTATGATGATGGTAATGAAGCCTGTCTTGTAGCTCTGCTGTGAGGATGGTACTGAAGCCTGTCTTGTAGTTCTGCTGTGAGGATGGTAATGAAGCCTGTCTTGTAGCTCTGCTATGATGATGGTAATGAAGCCTGTCTTGTAGCTCTGCTGTGAGGATGGTACTGAAGCCTGTCTTGTAGTTCTGCTGTGAGGATGATAATGAAGCCTGTCTTGTAGCTCTGCTATGATGATGGTAATGAAGCCTGTCTTGTAGCTCTGCTGTGAGGATGGTACTGAAGCCTGTCTTGTAGTTCTGCTGTGAGGATGATAATGAAGCCTGTCTTGTAGCTCTGCTGTGAGGATGGTAATGAAGCCTGTCTTGTAGTTCTGCTGTGAGGATGGTAATGAAGCCTGTCTTGTAGATATACTGTGAGGATGGTAATGAAGCCTGTCTTGTAGTTCTGCTGTGAGGATGGTAATGAAGCCTGTCTTGTAGATATACTGTGAGGATGGTAATGAAGCCTATCTTGTAGTTCTGCTGTGAGGATGGTAATGAAGCCTGTCTTGTAGTTCTGCTGTGAGGATGGTAATGAAGCCTGTCTTGTAGCTCTGCTGTGAGGATGGTAATGAAGCCTGTCTTGTAGTTCTGCTGTGAGGATGGTAATGAAGCCTGTCTTGTAGATATACTGTGAGGATGGTAATGAAGCCTGTCTTGTAGTTCTGCTGTGAGGATGGTAATGAAGCCTGTCTTGTAGATATACTGTGAGGATGGTAATGAAGCCTATCTTGTAGTTCTGCTGTGAGGATGGTAATGAAGCCTATCTTGTAGTTCTGCTGTGAGGATGGTAATGAAGCCTGGCTTGTAGCTCTGCTGTGAGGATGGTAATGAAGCCTGTCTTGTAGTTCTGCTGTGAGGATGGTAATGAAGCCTATCTTGTAGTTCTGCTGTGAGGATGGTAATGAAGCCTATCTTGTAGTTCTGCTGTGAGGATGGTAATGAAGCCTATCTTGTAGTTCTGCTGTGAGGATGGTAATGAAGCCTATCTTGTAGTTCTGCTGTGAGGATGGTAATGAAGCCTGTCTTGTAGTTCTGCTGTGAGGATGGTAATGAAGCCTATCTTGTAGTTCTGCTGTGAGGATGGTAATGAAGCCTGTCTTGTAGCTCTGCTGTGAGGATGGTACTGAAGCCTGGCTTGTAGCTCTGCTGTGAGGATGGTAATGGAGCCTGGCTTGTAGCTCTGCTGTGAGGATGGTAATGAAGCCTGTCTTGTAGTTCTGCTGTGAGGATGGTAATGAAGCCTGTCTTGTAGCTCTGCTGTGGAGGCAGAACATCTCAGAAATTAGTTTGTCAGAACAAGACAGGACAAACTGATATTCAGGTTTTTAAGAAGCAGAGAAAGTTTGCGTTGTCTGTAAGAGACACCTGGAACTATAGTTTTTTTTTTCGCTGTTGTGAGGAAAGAAAAGCTACAAATGGAAGTTTAGCTGTCAGTTTGTTAGATTTTGTTTACAGTCATGTCGGGAAAAAATGTGTATGTGTGAGTGTGTGTGTGTGTGTGTGAATGTGTGTGTGTGTGTGTGTGTGTGTGTGTGTGTGTGTGTGTGTGTGTGTGTGTGTGTGTGTGTGTGTGTGTGTGTGTGTGTGTGTGTGTGTGTGTGTGTGTGTGCACTGAACATTACTGTACGTGTTACGTTCATAACTTTACACACATATACCAGTGACCAGTCTCGAGATTTTTTTTTTACTCTCACTGTCTGCCGTAATGCCGGGCTGCCTTTGTTAACCGCATTATCAACCAGGTTGTGTCTGCCGGTGGCCAACACGCCCAGGAAGCCCTGGTGTGTGTAACGCTTTCTACAGGAAGTTGCCAGGTTCTCTATTGAAACTTTAATCATTATCTCGGCAATATTTCTTGCATCTGATGGTACAAGGATTAAGAATTTGAAACCAAGAATGTTGACATAGTGTTCTCTGATTGTGTCTATGACGCCCCATGCTTCTACTCACCTACATATCTCTCACTAAAGTAAATTGTTATTAATAGTTTGGATATTTAAGAACTGACCCTGAAATATTTTCCGTGTATGTGTTATCAGGAAATTCTGTCTTCTCAGTTCAAGAGAGAAAATTGTAAGTGATTTGAGACGTTCCGTGTAGCTCAGGTGTATTATTTTTTTGTGCGTAGGTAGGTAAACATCTCCGTATATTACCCAGCTGTCATACCGTCCCTGCTAAGAGACTCTGAGAGCACAGAATAATACTCAAGGCGTGAAAACACATTGTCATCTTGCGCGTGACTTCTCTTGTTGTGAAAGATTACTTCTTCCAACCTGTCACTGGCTTGGCTTTGGCTGCATTTTGTTTTTTTATTATTGATAGTTTTTATGGTATTAGTAGGTACGTTGTGGAATAAACAAGTAATGTCAATAACCGATACCTTTTTATTTGCTAATGTTCGTTTTGCCACCACTGTTGACATACTGTAGAGAAAAATACTTAGATAAATCTACCTATCCTCTTCCCCACAATGATTATATAGAGTTGACTGAGCATTGTTCAGATTTTACTACTTTAAGTACGAGGAGAAATTCTTTACACAATGCATTGGCATCACTGGGGAGTCTCTTTAGTGCTATATTTGCTGACTTATCCATAGAAGACCCAGAGACTAAAGGTTTCCATTCTATAATACCCAACAGTGTAACGTGGCTTAGTTATGTGGACGATATTCTCTTCATTTACCCCAGACTCCTCCATCTCCATGCTCTCCTCGACAGACTTAACACCGTCGAATCCTCAATCAAACTCACACCAGAACCTGAGTGTCCTCCTTCGCCAGACCTCAGTCGTAGAAATACTTTTCTTCAAGTTATATAGAAGCTGCACCAACAAAAATGATCTTACACACTTCTGCACCTTCCATGACACTTTTACCAAACCGAGAGTGGTTATTGGTTTTATCTTAACGACCCTCCACATTTCCAATTCAGACTTTCTCGACGAGGAATGAACATACATAACTGAAGCTTTTCCCCGGCTTCACTTGCCATTTTATATAGGACTGCAGACTCAGAGATCAGACGATCCTACTCGACACTACAAACACGAGCACTACCAAGAAATTCTCTGTTCTCCCGTGTAGTGACGTGACTGTCACCCCAGACTTGAACTTGCAACAACGCGGCAGCTGTGGTATTTCTACCCTTGACCAATATGTTGAAAATAGTATAAAATACCGACAAGTTGATGATTAAGACACATGTGGGACAGCTGGGTGTCTTAATTGTTGAAATTTTTCGTCTACACAGTACCTTTTTCAGTCAAATACAGTCCCTCAACCTGGAGAAGAGTTCAGGTCACCTGAACTCTTCTCCAGGTTGAAGGACTGATTACATCATCTTCATTTCATTACTACACCTCCTGCCTCTGCATTTGACTGAAGAATCAGTAGGCGACACGTTTCAACAATAGAAGAAAACAACTGCTGCACATGTGTCATAATCATCACCCTGGAGCACCTGACACTTGACGTCACCTCGACACCGTAACGTCCCAACACAGCAGTCATGTGACCTCTTCTCTAAGATGATCAAACATGACCAGTCTCCTGGTTTAAACATGACCAGTCTCCTGGTTTAAACCTGACCAGTCTCCTGGTTTAAACCTGACCAGTCTCCTGTTTTAATCCTGACCACACACCAATTTCTGTTGGTCTTTCCCCCTAGCTCCATATTCACTATCTTCTTGTATTTGCTACTAAAATGTCATAAATGTTTACACACGTGTCCCCTTCCTAAGAAAATTGCTGACTCCCACCTCCCTATCCTCCACCCCTTCCCATCAATCCTACCCCCCTCCCATCAATCCCACCCCTTCACTCTCCCCTCTCCAAATCACCCCACCACTACTCCCCTCCCCCTACCTTACCAATCCTTCCCCTCTACACCCCCTTCCCCTTCTTACCATACCTGCCCCCCTTCCCGCACCCCTCCCCCACATAAAACAGTGTTGCCAACACAAACACAAAGCATTGCTCGCCACCTACAAGAAGACTTCTCACTCTTGTTTATATATCACTGAACGCGCGCGTAGGTGTGAGGCGCGTGCGGGAGAGCACACCTTCGCGCAGGTAAACACGACCTGTCACATTCCTCACACGCCCTACACTAATGACTAACACCACTCACCCTCCTAGTAGTAACAGCAGTAGTTGTAGTGGAAGTATTAGTAGTAGCAGTAGTAATAGCGGTAGTAGTAGTGATAGTAGTAGTAAAGCTAGTGGTAATAATAATAATAATAATAACAACAATAATAATAATAATAATAATAATAATAATAATAATAATAATAATAAATAATAATAATAATAATAATAGGTGCTCTGTCACATTTGAGGAGTGGGAGGTAATTACTCTTGATCTAGAAATACATAGGGTATCTTCTCTACTAAAGAGGACCCCAGTCTTAGGTCGCACTATACAGCTCCACGTCATCATATGTCCAGGGCATCTCTGGTCCACCGCTAGTCAGTTTCTTGGAATATTTTGGACAGATCTCTTTGAACCAACAGGTCATTCACCATTGTGTAGCCACGAACAACACTATAGACGCGAAACCTTTCACTGTGTTGTCCAGTGGATCCAGTACCAGTGAATTGGAATATATATATATATATATATATATATATATATATTATATATATATATATATATATATATATATATATATATATATATATATATATATATATATATTATATGTGTGTGTATGTATATATATATATATATTAATTCAGCTTGTGCTTTTCATGGGGCATACCTGTTCATGGTATGCCCCATGGTACCATGGCACCATGGTGCGTGTTGACAAGGCAGTATGTCGCTGCAGCGGACTTTTGATGATCCTTCCCTCAGGTGATGTCACCGGATGTTTACCTGGGCTCGTGACATCATAAACTGAAACAACTTAGGTGTGTGATATTCATCAAACTTACCTGAGTTGACTGAAAAATGTATATTATACACTGAGGTGTTTATGTTATACACTGAGGTGTTTATATTATACACTGAGGTGTTTATATTATACACTGAGGTGTTTATATGATGCAGTTAGAAGTATATATTATTCAAGATTAAATGGTTCCATGGTGTGTATGGTACTTCATTTAGAATGGTACAGGAGTGTGTATGGTACCTCTCTTAGAGTGGTATAGTATGTGTGCATGTACTCCACAAGGCTTCTCTCTCTCTCTCTCTCTCCCTCTCTCTCTCTCTCTCTCTCTTCTCTCTCCTCTCTCTCTCTCTCTCTCTCTCTCTCTCTCTCTCTCTCTCTCTCTCTCCTCTCTCTCTCTCTCTCTCTCTCTCTCTCTCTCTCTCTCTCGCTGTCTATCTTTACCTAGCAGTTACTTCCATGCCAAGAGAAACATTAATTTGCTTGACCTTTTCCTGCCATCTTCCACGTTCTTCAGACAGTAAGAAATGACTGGCAAGGTTACCAGAGTGCAGGGATCACAACAGTGTCACTATCACATCTGTGAGAAAAATTATATGATGGATAAACAAGGAAAGCCACCACTGATGATTCTTTTTAACTCACTTGTTCTCTCTAGGCTGAAATACTGCTGTAAATTAACATCTCGGTTCAAGGCAGGTGAAATTGCCGATCTAGAGAATGTACAGAGAACCTTTACTGTAGATATAAGTTCCGTCAGACACCTTAACTACTGGGAACGATTGGAAGCACTGGACTTGTACTCACTGGAGCGCAGGCGAGAGAGATACATCATAATCTGCACTTGGAAAATCCTATAGGAACTGGTCCCAAATCTGCACACAGAAATCACTCCCTACGAAAGCAAAAGACTTGGCAGGCGATGCAACATACCCCCAGTGAAAAGCAGTGGTGCCATTAGTACACCAAGAGAAAACACAAGATAGTTGAACAGCCTCCCACCCTCTGTTTGTCTTCAAGAGGGAGCTGGACAGATACCTAAAGTCAGTACCCGATCACCCGGGCTATGGATCGTACGTTGAACTACGTGCGGCTAGTAGTAACAACCTGGTTGATCAGGTCCTGATCCACCGGGAGGCCTGGGCAAGGATTGGGTCGCGGGGGCGTTGACCCCCGGAACACCCTCCAGGGAGACTCCAGGTAGGTTTACAGTGTAAGTGAAGCCAGCTTTAAAGTGTAAGTGAAGCCAGGTTTATAGTGTAAGTGAAGCCAAGTTTACAGTGTAAGTGAAGCCAGGTTTATGATGTAAATGTGACCAGGTTTACAGTTTAAGTGTGGCCAAGTATACCGGTGTAGTTAACGAATTCACAGAAGTTAAGTCTGCAACATTTATGCTTGAATTAGTGACTACATTTAGCAGTGAGTCTGGCGCTCCATGGTTCCTTCTGGTCCTTTATTAACCTCAGAAAGTAACAGAGGGAGCTGTAAATTCTCTCGAGACCCTGGTAATAAAATTTCTTTCAAGTCTTCACAATCCAGATATTTATTTGTGTGTGTGTGTGTGTGTGTGTGTGTGTGTGTGTGTGTGTGTGTGTGTGTGTGTGTGTGTGTGTGTGTGTGTGTGTGTGTGTGTGTGTGTATCTATGTTTACTGACCTGACTGTAGCTACAAAAACCGGAGAACATTAAGTTTAGCATCAATATTTCGAACTGGACAGTACTGGTAGTCTCCTTCACCTACTCATTGATCCTCGGCCATTCTACGAAGGAATATATTCCACTGTTCCTTCTACTCTGGATCTTCCGTAATGAGAATAAATATTCATATTAGTTCTGTTCTCCCTGTTGTTGGTACCGAGAAATATTCCCTGTGCGTATGTGTGTTCTATGTGCGTGTTCCTTGTATGTGTTCTCTGTGTTTGTTCTCTGTGTTTTACGAACAGTTTGGACACTTCGTCTATCCTTCCTATCCTCTCGTCAAGTGTCATCAATCAATAATCTTTCGTTGTTCTGTTTCCATACCGTCGTTGCTCTCTGGACCGGTGGTTCACGTGAAGATCTGTACGTATCTTGGCGACCCTCAGGCACCGTGTTGCCAGACGTATCTCACTGGAGTTTTTAATATGCTTACTTATTGTTACATGTACTTTTTGCTGGTTTATACTATTTAACCTAACCTAACCTAACCCAACTTAATCTAAGGTAACCTAGTCTAGCCTAACATAACCTAAGGTTTAGTAAGGACTGGAAGGTAATCAGAATTGATCGAGTGAAATGACGGTTAGATTCGATTTCTTAGATCAAGAGCCCTTTACCAGGACAACAACAACAACAACAACAACAACAAAACAACAACAACAACAATAATAATAATAATAATAATAATAATAATAATAATAATATATAATAATAATAATAATAATAATAATAATTAATAATAAGAATTATAGTAATAGTGATAATAATAATTATTAATAATAATAATAATGATAATAATAATAATAATTAATAATAAGAATTATAGTAATAGTAATAATAATTAATAATAATAATAATAATAATAATAATAATAATAATAATAATAATAATAATAATAATAATAATAATAATAATAATAATAATAATAATAATAATAATAATAATAATAATCATAACAATAATAATAATAATAATAATAATTTAGGGAATACAGAGAAAAAAACAACTCAGAAAATCAAACAATTCAAAATTATCACAGACGAACGAAACACCAAAATAAACAAAAGAATATTTAAAAAATAATGATGTTTGAGGAAGGAAGGTTCAGTGAGGGAATACATACTTACATACATACATACATACATACATACATACATACATACATACATACATACATACATACATACATACATACATACATACATACATACATACATAAATACATAAATACATACATACATACATACATCATACATACATACATACATATTACATACTTAAATACATAAATACATACATACATACATACATACATACATACATACATACATACTTACATACATACATACATACATACATACATACATACATACATACATACTTACATACATACATACATACATACATACATAAATACATAAATACATACATACATACATACATACATACATACATACATACATACATACATACATACATACATACATACATACATCACCTACACATACATCATGTCAAATATTTACCTTAATAAAACTGGGATACAACTGACAATATTGTGACTGGAACGATTGATACATACTCCGGCGGACCGAATTTTTTTTCTTTTTTGACCTGTAGGGGTGGGTCCAGGACGGGCCGAAACGTAGTGGTTCGGGGGTCCAGGACGGGTCGAAACGTAGTGGTTCGAGGGGTCCAGGACGGGCCGGAACGTAGTGGTTCGGGGGTCCAGGACGGGCCGAAACGTAGTGGTTCGGGGGTCCAGGACGGGCCGAAACGTAGTGGTTCGAGGGTCCAGGACGGGCCGAAACGTAGTGGTTCGAGGGGTCCAGGACGGGCCGGAACGTAGTGGTTCGGGGGTCCAGGACGGGCCGAAACGTAGTGGTTCGGGGGTCCAGGACGGGCCGGAACGTAGTGGTTCGGGGGTCCAGGACGGGCCGAAACGTAGTGGTTCGGGGGTCCAGGACGGGCCGAAACGTAGTGGTTCGAGGGGTCCAGGACGAGCCGGAACGTAGTGGTTCGGGGGGTCCAGGACGGGCCGAAACGTAGTGGTTCGGGGGTCCAGGACGGGCCCGAAACGTAGTGGTTCGAGGGTCCAGGACGGGCCGAAACGTAGAGTGGTTCGAGGGGTCCAGGACGGGCCGGAACGTAGTGGTTCGGGGGTCCAGGACGGGCCGAAACGTAGTGGTTCGAGGGTCCAGGACGGGCCGAAACGTAGTGGTTCGAGGGGTCCAGGACGGGCCAGAACGTAGTGGTTCGGGGGTCCAGGACGGGCCGAAACGTAGTGGTTCGGGGGTCCAGGACGGGCCGAAACGTAGTGGTTCGGGGGTCCAGGACGGGCCGAAACGTAGTGGTTCGAGGGTCCAGGACGGGCCGAAACGTAGTGGTTCGAGGGGTCCAGGACGGGCCGGAACGTAGTGGTTCGGGGGTCCAGGACGGGCCGAAACGTAGTGGTTCGGGGGTCCAGGACGGGCCGAAACGTAGTGGTTCGGGGGTCCAGGACGGGCCGAAACGTAGTGGTTCGGGGGGTCCAGGAAGGACCGAAACGTAGTGGTTCGGGGGTCCAGGACGGACCGAAACGTAGTTGTTCGGGGGTCCAGGACGGACCGAAACGTAGTGGTTCGGGGGGTCCAGGAAGGACCGAAACGTAGTGGTTCGGGGGTCCAGGACGGACCGAAACGTAGTGGTTCGGGGGTCCAGGACGGACCTAAACGTAGTGGTTCGGGGATCCAGGACGGACCGAAACGTAGTGGTTCGGGGGTCCAGGACGGACCGAAACGTAGTGGTTCGGGGGTCCAGGACGGACCTAAACGTAGTGGTTCGGGGATCCAGGACGGACCGAAACGTAGTGGTTCGGGGGTCCAGGACGGACCGAAACGTAGTGGTTCAGGACGAACTCGAAGAGTTATGGTGTAGATCGTGCAGAAATATAGAGGGAAAGTCACAGTGACAGACGCACAGACACAGTGACAGACGCACAGACACAGTGACAGATGCACAGACACAGTGACAGATGCACAGACACAGTGACAGACGCACAGACACAGTGACAGACGCACAGACACAGTGACAGACGCACAGACACAGTGACAGACGCACAGACACAGTGACAGATGCACAGACACAGTGACAGATGCACAGACACAGTGACAGATGCACAGACACAGTGACAGACGCACAGACAGTGACAGACGCACAGACACAGTGACAGATGCACAGACACAGTGACAGATGCACAGACACAGTGACAGACGCACAGACAGTGACAGACGCACAGACACAGTGACAGACGCACAGACACAGTGACAGATGCACAGACACAGTGACAGATGCACAGACACAGTGACAGACGCACAGACACAGTGACAGACGCACAGACACAGTGACAGACGCACAGACACAGTGACAGATGCACAGACACAGTGACAGATGCACAGACACAGTGACAGACGCACAGACACAGTGACAGACGCACAGACACAGTGACAGACGCACAGACACAGTGACAGATGCACAGACACAGTGACAGATGCACAGACACAGTGACAGACGCACAGACACAGTGACAGACGCACAGACACAGTGACAGATGCACAGACACAGTGACAGACGCACAGACACAGTGACAGACGCACAGACACAGTGACAGACGCACAGACACAGTGACAGACGCACAGACACAGTGACAGACGCACAGACAGTGACAGACGCACAGACACAGTGACAGACGCACAGACACAGTGACAGACGCACAGACACAGTGACAGACGCACAGACACAGTGACAGACGCACAGACACAGTGACAGACGCACAGACACAGTGACAGATGCACAGACACAGTGACAGACGCACAGACACAGTGACAGACGCACAGACACAGTGACAGATGCACAGACACAGTGACAGACGCACAGACACAGTGACAGACGCACAGACACAGTGACAGACGCACAGACACAGTGACAGACGCACAGACACAGTGACAGACGCACAGACACAGTGACAGACGCACAGACACAGTGACAGACGCACAGACACAGTGACAGACGCACAGACACAGTGACAGACGCACAGACACAGTGACAGACGCACAGACAGTGACAGACGCACAGACACAGTGACAGACGCACAGACACAGTGACAGACGCACAGACACAGTGACAGACGCACAGACACAGTGACAGACGCACAGACACAGTGACAGATGCACAGACACAGTGACAGACGCACAGACACAGTGACAGACGCACAGACACAGTGACAGACGCACAGACACAGTGACAGACGCACAGACACAGTGACAGACGCACAGACACAGTGACAGACGCACAGACGAAAACAACAGAGCATTCTTGGGTAATGTTAGAGAAATAATGAATTAAACATGAGGACCCACCAACCCAGAAATGTTCAGTAATGTGCACAACAAATACTGCCATTACCCCAAGATTACCTCCAACATATCTTACACACACACACACACACACTCACACACACACACACTCACACACACACACACACAACACACACACACACACACACACACACACACACACACACACACACACACACACACACACCTGTATGTTCAGGTTACCCGACGCTCAGGTTAATGCAGGTGACCTGGCACACTAGTGATGACACTGGCGTGTCAGGCAGTGTATGTATGTATATATATCACTAGCAGCCAACAATACCCACAACCCAGCAATCCGCCCCGACGGGATCACCATCTATCCTTGGAAGAATGGCAAGCTCTTAGCATGGGACTATACCTGTGTGTCCACACTGGCTGACACCTGTATCTATCACAGTGTTGGGCGACAGGGAGGAGCTGATGACCACAGGGAGGAGTACAAGATCGGCAAGCACAGGGACATAAGCCAACAATATCAATTTGTCCCAGTGGGATCAGAGACCTTGGGATCATCGGGAAAATATGCCACACGTTTCCTTAAAGAACTGGGTTCCAGACTCATCGACACCCCCAGGGACCCAAGGGCAGCCACTTTCATGTTCCAGCGGCTCAGCTTGGCCATCCAGAGGGGAAATGCATGCTGCATACTGGGCTCGTGCCCTGCTTCGGAGGAGCTGGAGGAGATTCATAACCTTTGATATATTGTACCAATGTATTCATGTTTGCGTTTTCTATCAATGTATTCTGTCTATTAATAAAGTTCATATAGAATATAAAATATAGCGGGTGGTAGGAGAAGAAAATATTCAAACAGCTCCGGGGAGAACCTTGAGTTTTCTCTAAGGTACGTTCATGGACTTCTCTGAGGATGAGGGTCCTCAGTCCAGTTATAGAGGTGGTACCTCCTTATGTATATATATATGTGTGTGTTTGTGTGTGTTTGTGTGTGTGTGTGTGTGCGTGTGTGTGTGTGTGTATGTATATAACTACATGATAGCATTTCTGTACATTATAAAGTAAGAACTGTGTTTTGTGTACTGTCTTCCACTAGTTTGTTGTGATCAGCAGTTAAATTTATTAATTATTGTTTCAAATATTTCGCTCCACAATTCGCAGAAAGTCTAATTAGCTGTCAGTCCGCCTTTCTAAATTGTATAGCTTTAAGACTAGCTAGCATTCTCTTAGCTCTGGTTTTTGTTCAGTCTAGGTATGACGTGACTAGAGTCATGTCTTCAGCTGACAAGCTGTCAGCAAAGGATTCGTCAGAGTAAATTTTGCCAGTTCTGAAATGTCAGATCTTGCTAACTGTGGCACTTAATGGGTCGTCCACCCCTGCACGTCTGGAGTATTTGAAGGTCGTACATAGACACGTACTGCCAGTTCTTACTTACAGGTCCTGGAGTGTGGCTCCCTGGACCTGCTGGAACACCCACAATGTCTTTATTATTATTACTGTTAATATTATTAATTTCATTATCATTAATATTTATTATAATTATTTTTATAATTATTATTATCATTATTATTATTATTATTATTATTATTATTATTATTATTATTATTATTATTATTATTATTATTATTATTATTATTATTATTATTATTATTTGTTGTTGTTATTATTATTATTATTGTTTTATTATTATTATTATTATTATTATTATTATTATTATTATTATTATTATTATTATTAAAGTATATAAGAACATGCGCTAAACCAGAACCATGGAAGCCTTCTTCTCTTCGTGAATCCCTCACATGGCTTGGGTTTCACCTTGGAAACCCCAGCACATGCACACGACTTACACTGTGTGTACCACACAGCACTTACACCGTGTGTGCACACAGCACTTACACTGTGACCACACAATACTTACACTGTGTGTATACTTGCATTTTCTAATCAATATTTACACATAGTGTGTAGACACACGGTGTGTGTGTGTGTGTGAGAGAGAGAGAGAGAGAGAGAGAGAGAGAGAGAGAGAGAGAGAGAGAGAGAGAGAGAGAGAGAGAGAGAGAGAGAGAGAGTAGAGCACCATTACCCACCTCCCGGACACAGGATAATTAACCCTGATTATCCAACTCTTTATTTCGTACCTTGGGTTCGTAATATAGCGCGGCCTCTCCACTGAACTTGATACCCACCGATCTTAATTGATAATTATTCCAAATTATCCCGAAGGGGTGTTCTTGATCCACAGTTAGGTGTTGATTTCTGTCTTGAAGGAGAGAAAAAGAAATATTTCTTGATGTAGAGAAGGACTCTGGCACCGAAAGAGCAAGATTTATATGCTAGGAGCTCGTTTATATGCTAGGAGCTCATTTATATGCTAGGAGCTCATTTACATGCTAGGAGCTCATTTATATGCTAGGAGCGCATTTATATGCTAGGAGCTCATTTATATGCTAGGAGCTCATTTATATGCTAGGAGCTCATTTACATGCTAGGAGCTCATTTATATGCTAGGAGCTCATTTATATGCTAGGAGCTCATTTATATGCTAGGAGCTCATTTATATGCTAGGAGCTCATTTATATGCTAGGAGCTCATTTATATGCTAGGAGCTCATTTATATGCTAGGAGCTCATTTATATGCTAGGAGCTCATTTATATACTATGAGCTCATTTATATGCTAGGAGCTCATTTATATGCTAGGAGCTCATTTATATGCTAGGAACTCATTTATATGCTAGGAGCTCATTTATATGCTAGGAACTCATTTATATGCTAGGAGCTCATTTATATGCTAGGAGCTCATTTATATGCTAGGAGCTCATTTATATGCTAGGAGCTCATTTATATGCTAGGAACTCATTTATATGCTAGAAGCTCATTTATATGCTAGGAGCTCATTTATATGCTAGGAACTCATTTATATGCTAGGAGCTCAATTATATGCTAGGAACTCATTTATATGCTAGGAGCTCATTTATATGCTAGGAGCTCATCTATATGCTAGGAGCTCATTTATATACTAGGAGCTCATTTATATGCTAGGAACTCATTTATATGCTAGGAGCTCATTTATATACTAGGAGCTCATTTATATGCTAGGAACTCATTTATATTTTAGGAGCTCATTTATATGCTAGGAACTCATTTATATACTAGGAGCTCATTTATATGCTAGGAGCTCATTTATATACTAGGAACTCATAAGTGGAAGATAGGTATTAATAAAGGGGATATTAACAAGGTCTTGAGGCTATCTCTCCAAGAGAGAACCCGCAGTAATGGATTTAAATTAGATAAGTTTAGATTTAGAAAGGACATAGGAAAGTATTGGTTTGGAAATAGGGTAGTTGATGAGTGGAACAGTCTACCTAGTTGGGTTATTGAGGCTAGGACTTTGGGTAGTTTCAAATTTAGGTTGGATAAGTACATGAGTGGGAGGGGTTGGATTTGAGTGGGACTCGCACATCGGAGCTTGTTTCTTGGGTGGCATTGAAAATTGGGTTGGTCAAATGTTTTGTTAGTGGGATGAATTGTAAAGGACCTGCCTAGTATGGGCCAACAGGCCTGCTGCAGTGTTCCTCCTTTCTTATGTTCTTATGTTCTTATATGCTAGGAGCTCATTTATATGCTAGGAACTCATTTATATGCTAGGAACTCATTTATATGCTAGGAACTCATTTATATGCTAGGAACTCATTTATATGCTAGGAGCTCATTTATATGCTAGGAACTCATTTATATGCTAGGAACTCATTTATATGCTAGGAGATCATTTATATACTAGGAGCTCATTTACATGCTAGGAACTCATTTATATTCTAGAAGCTCATTTATATGCTAGGAACTCATTTATATACTAGGAGCTCATTTATATGCTAGGAGCTCATTTATATACTAGGAACTCATTTATATACTAGGAGCTCATTTATATGCTAGGAACTCATTTATATGCTAGGAACTCATTTATATGCTAGGAGCTCATTTATATGCTAGGAAATCATTTATATGCTAGGAACTCATTTATATGCTAGGAACTCATTTATATGCTAGGAGCTCATTTATATGCTAGGAGCTCATTTATATACTAGGAACTCATTTATATGCTAGGAGCTCATTTATATGCTAGGAACTCATTTATATGCTAGGAGCTCATTTACATGCTAGGAACTCATTTATATGCTAGGAGCTCATTTATATGCTAGGAACTCATTTATATACTAGGAACTCATTTATATGCTAGGAACTCATTTATATGCTAGGAACTCATTTATATGCTAGGAACTCATTTATATGCTAGGAACTCATTTATATGCTAGGAACTCATTTATATGCTAGGAACTCATTTATATGCT
>NC_069425.1:44088002-44100502 GCF_026875155.1 Cherax quadricarinatus | reverse complement strand
TTGTTCCTTCCCCAAGTGGGTGAACTGACTTATTCCTTCCACAGGTGGCTAAACTGGCTTGTTCCTTCCACAGGCGGTTAAACTGGCTCTTTCCTCACACAGGTGGTTGAACTGGCTTGTTCTCCCACAGGTGGTTGAACTGGCTTGTTCCTCAAACAGGTGGTTGAACTGGCTTGTTCTCCCACAGGTGGTTGAACTGGCTTGTTCCTCACACAGGTGGTTTATATGACTTCTTCCGCCCACAGGTGGTTGATCTGACTTGTTCCGCCCACAGGTGGTTGATCTGACTTGTTCCGCCCACAGGTGGTTGATCTGACTTGTTCCGCCCACAGGCAGCTGAGCTTACACTGCTGCCGGTGACGCTGACGACAGCCAGGCAGGAGGTCCTGGACTTCACGGTCTTGCTGGGGACCACATCCTACGGTGTGTTGGTCAAGAGACCTCACGACTCACCTAAGCCAGACGCACTCCTTAAGCCCTTCAGCTATGAGGTGAGAGAAGGAGGAGAAGGTGGGAGGGAAGGAGAGAGGAAGGAAGGAAATAGTGTTATTTCTTAACCCTGTAAAGATATTTCGACTGGGAAAAGTCCTGCGTGAGATGATAATATATTTGCCTAGGAGACGGAGGATCGAGCCTCTATTATTCACATTCAACCATCCCCAGCGAACCAAATTTCTGTTTTTAGTTGATAGTTGCCATGTTCATCCCTGTGTCGTCAGGACTTGAAGAATTCTCTCTCTCTCTTTCTCTCTCTCTCTCTCTCTCTCTCTCTCTCTCTCTCTCTCTCTCTCTCTCTCTCTCTCTCTCTCTCTCTCTCTCTCTCTCTCTCTCTCTCTCTCTCGTACAATGACACATCCTCTCTGATTCTCTCCATCATCCTTTCTCATTCTTCCCTTTTCTCTCTCCTTCAGCTTTCCTGACTCTCCCTGACTCTCCCTGACTCTCCCTGACTCTCCCTGACTCTCCCTGACTCTCCCTGACTCACCCTGACTCTCCCTGACTCACCCTGACTCTCCCTGACTCTCCCTGACTCGCCCTGACTCTCCCTGACTCACCCTGACTCTCCCTGACTCTGACTCTCCCTGACTCTCTCTGACTCTCCCTGACTCACCCTGACTCGCCCTGATTCACCCTGACTCTCACTGACTCTCTCTGACTCTCCCTGACTCTCTCTGACTTCCCTGACTCTCCCTGACTCTCCCTGACTCTCCCTGACTCTCTCTGACTCTCCCTGACTCTCCCTGACTCTCTCTGACTCTCCCTGACTCTCTCTGACTCTCCCTGACTCTCCCTGACTCACCCTGACTCACCCTGACTCTCCCTGACTCTCCCTGACTCTCCCTGACTCCCCCTGACTCACCCTGACTCTCTCTGACTCTCCTTGACTCTCCCTGACTCTCCCTGACTCACCCTGACTCACCCTGACTCTCTCTGATTCTCTCTGACTCTCCCTGACTCTCTCTGACTCTCCCTGACTCTCCCTGACTCACCCTGACTCTCCCTGACTCACCCTGACTCACCCTGACTCTCCTTAACTCTCCCTGACTCTCCCTGACTCACCCTGACTCGTCCTGACTCTCCCTGATTTTCTCTGACTCTCCCTGACTCTCTCTGACTCTCCCTGACTCTCCCTGACTCACCCTGACTCGCCCTGACTCTCCCTGATTTTCTCTGACTCTCCCTGACTCTCTCTGACTCTCCCTGACTCTCCCTGACTCTCCCTGACTCACCCTGACTCTCCCTGACTCTCCCTGACTCTCCCTGACTCTGACTCTCCCTGACTCTCCCTGACTCACCCTGACTCGCCCTGACTCTCCCTGATTTTCTCTGACTCTCCCTGACTCTCCCTGACTCACCCTGACTCTCCCTGACTCTCCCTGACTCTCCCTGACTCTCCCTGACTCACCCTGACTCTCCCTGACTCTGACTCTCCCTGACTCTCTCTGACTCTCTCTGACTCTCCCTGACTCTCCCAGACTCTCCCTGACTCACCCTGACTCTCCCTCAGGTGTGGTGGATGATCCTGGTGGCCACCCTGGTGTTCGGTCCTCTGATCTACCTGGTGATCGTAGTACGAGTGAGGCTGTGTAAGAGAGAGTCATACGTCAGCCGTGTTCTGCCTCTCCACCGCTGTATGTGGTTCGTCTACGGTGCCATGATGAGGCAGGGCAGTGAACTCAAACCCACTTATGGTAGGTGGCAGAGATAGAGATGAACTCATTGTTATTGGCTTAGTAAGGACAGGAGGTTAAGACAGACTCTTTGTGTGGAATATTATACAGACAGAAGAGTTTAAAATTTTATTTCATGGAAAGTATTAAAAGATGGTCAAAAATGACTTATTGTAATGAAACACGTAACTTCTTCTTCTTCTTCTTCTTCTTCTTCTTCTTCTTCTTCTTCTTCTTCTTCTCTCCTCTGTCTCTCTCCTTCCCGTATATTAATAGTAAACAATATAGACAAGTTGATGAATAAGACACATGTGTAACACGTAGATATCTTTATTGACGAAATGTTTCTGCTATAAAGATAACCAAGTGATGCAGATGTGTCCTCATTTTTCTCCTCTCCCTCCCACCACTAGACTCCTCAAGGATTCTCTTCGCTACCTGGTGGCTCTTCATCACCCTAGTCACCTCCTTCTACACCGCCAACCTCACAGCCTTCCTAACCTTCAACGGCTTACAGCTGCCCATCACCACTGTGGAAGACCTGCGCAAGATCCACAGTCTCACTTGGCTCGCCTTCACTGATGGTGCTCTCGTTGAAGTCATCTCCGTAAGTATCCGTAAGGGGGCCATAAATTCCCTGGGGAAGGAAGGACTGGAACAGGTTTGAGCCATAGAAGGCTTACTACAGATCCTTGGATGAGATCGTTGACATCATCAAGGTTTCTCTCCTCCCCCCCCCCTTCCTCCATTAAAAAATGTTTTGTATCTTTCGTTTCTGCGATATTCACATGAGAGGTGATCCCCAGACGCCTGTGACCACAGGCAGGGGTTTAACATTACCTTTTCCCTTAGAAGAAGTTGAAAGGGTTAAGAAGCCTCGCCCCTTTTCTTTTCCTGTTAAGAGAATTAAAGTAATAATAATAATAATAATAATAATAATAATAAATAATAATAATAATAATAATAATAATAATAATAATAATAATAATAATAATAATAATAATAATGTGACTTAGTTAAATATATCTCTAATATGTTGTATTTTCTTTTTTCGTATCGTGTTCTGCTGCTCCCTCCCGGTTGTACTTACCTGACCAGCAGACCCACCCAAGGCTGCAGATCTTACGGGACCTGCAGAAAGCAGGACGAGGTCGCTTCGTCACCTCCAGGGCCGAAGCTGTCGCACTCGTCAGAACGAACAGTAAGTGTGGGAGAAAGAGAGAGAGAGAGAGAGAGAGAGAGAGAGAGAGAGAGAGAGAGAGAGAGATAGAGATGATACAGACTGTATAGTCTGTTGCTGAGAACATTGATTGGTTAATTGGGTTCGAAGCTTAACGACTGCACGAGGGTATTAAGGCTTAATCACTAGTCAAGGAAATATTAATCCCATAACAGAGATATGGCAAACTTTCAGTGTATATATGCACTAAGAGATATACTCCCCTTGTCGTATGTATCATTGTGAGTTAAAAAGAGCAAGAAAAGAAGGAATAGTGGGAGAGATCGATGATGGGAAACTCGACAAAAAATGAGGACGAAGGCCTGGAACAGGTCCAGAACCAAGGCCTGGAAAAAGTCCAGGACTAAGGCCAGTGCCAGGTAGTTAGCAGAAAAGGAAATAGGGCTCGATATACGACGTCAGCTGTCAAGTTGCCCTATAAAAACACGACAAACACCTCTCTCCTTCCACAGAGTACGTGTTCATCGACGACATGCAGGTGCTGGAGTACCTGCTGCGGGAGGACTTCAAGACGCAGCGCAGGGACAACGCCAGCGATATGTGCAATTTCTACATAACACCCCTGGCCAGCGCCAATGATAAGGATTTCCTCTTCTGGTTTGGCTACGGCTTCCGCAAAGACAGCGAGTACAAGGAGCTTTTCAACGAATTGTGAGTTGAGAGTTCTTCTGCCCTTGTTGATGCATTCTTCGAAATGACTGTATTTTGTACGATTGCATTTTCACGTGATTGTGTCTCTGAGTGATTGTGTTTTTGTGTGTTTGGTATAAACGTTGGTGATCGATGCTGGCAAGTGGTTTTAAAAAAACACGTAAGCAAACAACACCAGGAGATATCAGAAAAAGTTTCGGTTCAGGGATCTTGATCACTTCAGGGTGACAGGACCGAAACGTTTTCTAATAAAGCTGTGTGACTATTTCTGTGTGACTAGTAAGTTGCTGTGTGATTGTGTTTCCGTGTGAAGAGGTGGGTGGACAGAGTTAGAGGCATGAAGGCTGTGGGGACTAGGAGTGAGATTGGGGAGTCCGACGGAGCACCTCACAGTGTGGACATGTGTCCTCCAGTGGGGATGTAGAGTCGTCAAGCAGACAGGTATGAATATTAAAAAATATATAGAACAGGAATTTAAGGGAACTACGCTTTGCTCAGAGCTAAACTTCATGATTTGATGCAACGAAACGTAATCCCAATAAAGACTTGTTCTGCAAATTGTGTCTTAATACCCATGAAGATTGAGGGGAGTATGGGAAGGGAGGGTTAGGGATGTGGAGGAGTGTTTAAGAGGAGCTAGAGTCGTAGTAAAGATCTGTGAGAGGCAGTGTTAGAGATGTGAAGAGGTGTAGGGGGTGGAGCTAGAGGCCTGAAAAGTGTCAGAAGGATGAGTGTGAGAAGGGAAAATAGAGAAATAGAGGAACGCAAGAGGGGAAAACTAAATATCTGTAGGTGTTTAAGAGAGGGAGTCAGAGACCTGGAGAAACGTGAAAGAGCTTTTCTTTTAAAAAAAAATAACACGAAGTGATGGAAAAAGGCGTGAAAATCAACAAAAGCTCAGATACAAAAAAAATAGAAAAAATCTGCTTTTTAATCTCAAAAAAACTTTCCTCTTTCGCCTCTCTCCTTCTAGCCCTTCCATTTTTTCAGCTTTCGCCGTCTGTCGTTCTTCGGGATCCTCAACTTTCTGCACGACAACGCCACCTCCAGCAGCCCCGTCTGCACGTTGCCCAAGGGCTTCAAGGATCGTAGCCTCCAGAACAAAGACTTCTTCACCACTTACGCTCTAACAGCCATCGGTATCATTGCGGCCGCTATCGCCTTGGCTTCTGAGCTCATCTGTAGGTGAGTTACCCTTCAGTCTGAGTCACCGTAAAATCTGCAATAGATTTATCACACGCTCTGCCACTGAGTTATTGTAGGATCTGCAAGTGGTTTTCTTCTCCCAAGTTCCGTGTTTGAGCAGCCATTGTCTCTCAACTTGTGTATGCTGTAAACCGAGGTTTTGTTTATTTTACACCATTCCCTGTTTCTCCTTCCATCGTCAGGAGGCTCAGTCGGTGGAAACAACGGCAGACCTACGGAAGCAACTCTCAAGGCTCTTCGACAGCCATCACGGGTAGAATCGTCTCGATTTTGGGCATCGGGTCGCCAGAAACAGTGGAAACCCTCAACTGGAATCCCGCCAACCTGCCTCCTCTGCCTGAAGCCAAAGCCAGAGCCCCTTTTCACGTGCGATACCCGCACTACACAGATTCCAGCAATAATAATAATAACAACAACGCCGCCATCTCCATCCAGATGAAGAGGCCGCAAAGCCCTCTGGAGGGCAGTTCACCGCAGTATCCCCATCAACAGCAGCAGCATCCACAGCAACACTCCCGAGGGATGGAGAACGTGTTTATACAAGCCCAAAGAAGCTCGTACATGATTCAAGGTAAAATTAACAATACAAGAGTAATATGGGACCAGAGGAGAGGTAAATTGATCGCGGAGGACGCGACTAAGATAAATGAGAGTGTGACCTATGTTGACGGTGTCCCGCAGCTCTTTTTCAAATATACAGACCAAGAGGGACCCAAGATGCAGACGCTGATGCTCAGAGACTTTGTCTAGAGTTACGCAAACCGAGTCAGGGGCATAGAATCCGTGCAAAGTGAAGAGAATTGCATGCGATCTGCAACAACTTATAGCTTAAAAAGATTAGGAGAGGAATGAATGTATGTATGATATCAATAACTATCTTTGCAGAGGGGCAATGGTTGTTAAAAAGGTTGTTGGTTATTGCCCGCAATAAACAGCTACATTTAGCCAGGCAGAGAAAGAAAATAAGTTCGTCTAAATGTGGACAGGTTTACATGCGGTTCTCAAGTGCGTTAAAAGTGATTTTGAATGTACAAAGTGTTTAGAGTGCAGTACACTGATTGCCTTGCTCAATTGTACTGGAAAAAATGTATTTGTTTAAGAGTGTGGCTATATTAATGGTGTCTTGAAACACTTAATACCGTGATGTCAAATCTTGAAGCACTTAATGTCGTGATGTCAAATCTTTAAGCATTTAATATCGTGATGTCAAATCTTTAAGCACTTAATACCGTGATGTCAAGTCTTGAAGCACTTAATACCGTGATGTCAAATCTTTAAGCACTTAATACCGTGATGTCAAATCTTGAAGCACTTAATACCGTGATGTCAAGTCTTGAAGCACATAATACCGTGATGTCAAATCTTGAAGCACTTAATACCGTGATGTCAAGTCTTGAAGCACATAATACCGTGATGTCAAATCTTGAAGCACTTAATACCGCGATATCAAGTCTTGAAGCACTTAATATAGTGATGTCATTATACTAGGTAGCAGAGAAAACATTCCAGTGATGGTCACAACATTCTCTTTGTGACATCATTGATCCCTATCATAGTTAAATGTACAAATGTAATTTAAGTACCTATATACAAACATAAGTTTAGAAATATAAAGAGTATGATCTTAATTTTCACAACAAAGGTACCACAAGACGAGTTACTGAATAGTTATGGTAGAACGATTTGCCGAATCTCACTAACTAGAACTTAAGTTTGTAAGTTAATACTTGACAGATTTACCCAATAATAACTTCTATACATACACTCATATTTTCTATTATTGGGGTTCCTTGAATCATTTTAAGCAATAACAATACTTAGCCTCATTATTACTTGCAGAAAAACTCGCTCTAACTCTTCTAAATTCGCAGTGAGAATAATTGGTTTTCGTCAGTTATTTTTAGCTTATTATTATTTGCCAGTGTTGTTAGCAGTGTATCGTAGATAACTTCGTACTAACGATAGATAAGTCGGAGTCCAGGGCGACGCATAACGTTATTGTGGTCAGAGCATTAAGACTGTTGGTGAAGGGCTCTTGATTCAGGGAATTAGAGCTACTCTTCCCTTCCTCAGATCAAACCTGATTATCTCCCACTGTCAAAGCGCTGTATGACCTCTACGGATTTAGCGTTTACCTACCTTAATAATGATAATAAGCTTTCTGCTGCACCACCAGGAAAGGACTTGACCTGGGTCTTCCTCTTTGCCCTACAGTCTTTGGGTGAAGATGGAGGCTGCTACACCACAGCATCCCTGATCTCCGGCAAGGAGCTCCTGGCCAAGCTTCGCAGATTTAGCCAACAGAAGAGGTTAACAATACGAAACGAAGACATTTTTAAGATGTTTGCAACACGGGTATGTAGAAAAAAAAGGAAACATCGAGAATTTCAATACAGAGAAGAGTTAGACTGAAAGTCCTCCAGGTCAAAATTCCATTAATGAAACACAATAACTCTAAGCCACATACTATGGCTTCTAAGCCTGTAACCCATAACCCAAAGAGCTTCAGTCCAAGAATTTCAATCAAAGGACTTCAGCCAAAGAACTTCACTCATAGGAATTCAGTCTACGGACTTTTACCCAATAACTTCATCTTCTTGAGGACTACAGATGTTATAACCTAAGACTCCACCTAGTCCACAAAGTCTTAGTGAATTTAGATGAGTAGAAAATTCTAACTTAGAGAGCAGCTCAAGACTCGTGTACTATTCAGACCACTGCTCACACCGTTATAATAAGACTCCCACACTGCTCACACCGTTATAATAAGACTCTCACACTGCTCACACCGTTATAATAAGACTCCCACACTGCTCACACCGTTATAATAAGACTCCCACACTGCTCACACCGTTATAATAAGACTCCCACACTGCTCATACCGTTATAATAAGACTCCCACACTTCTCACACCGTTATAATAAGACTCCCACACTGCTCACACCGTTATAATAAGACTCCACACTGCTCACACCGTTATAATAAGACTCCAACACTGTTCACACCGTTATAATAAGACTCCCACACTGCTCACACCGTTATAATAAGACTCCAACACTGCTCACACCGTTATAATAAGACTCCCACACTGCTCACACCGTTATAATAAGACTCCCACACTGCTCACACTGTTATAATAAGACTCCCACACTACTCACATCATTATAATAAGACTCCCACACTGCTCACACCGTTATAATAAGACTCCCACACTGCTCACACTGTTATAATAAGACTCCCACACTACTCACATCATTATAATAAGACTCCCACACTGCTCACACCGTTATAATAAGACTCCCACACTGCTCACACCGTTATAATAAGACTCCCACACTACTCACATCATTAATAATAAGACTCCCACACTGCTCACACTGTTATAATAAGACTCCCACACTACTCACACTGTTATAATAAGACTCCCACACTGCTCACACCGTTATAATAAGACTCCCACACTGCTCACACCGTTATAATAAGACTCCCACACTGCTCACACCGTTATAATAAGACTCCCACACTACTCACATCATTATAATAAGACTCCCACACTACTCACACTGTTATAATAAGACTCCCACACTACTCACACTGTTATAATAAGACTCCCACACTGCTCACACCGTTATAATAAGACTCCCACACTGCTCACACCGTTATAATAAGACTCCCACACTACTCACATCATTATAATAAGACTCCCACACTGCTCACACTGTTATAATAAGACTCCCACACTGCTCACACTGTTATAATAAGACTCCCACACTACTCACATCATTATAATAAGACTCCCACACTACTCACATCATTATAATAAGACTCCCACACTACTCACATCATTATAATAAGACTCCCACACTACTCACATCATTATAATAAGACTCCCACACTACTCACATCATTATAATAAGACTCCCACACTGCTCACATCATTATAATAAGACTCCCACACTACTCACACTGTTATAATAAGACTCCCACACTACTCACATCATTATAATAAGACTCCCACACTACTCACATCATTATAATAAGACTCCCACACTGCTCACACCGTTATAATAAGACTCCCACACTACTCACATCATTATAATAAGACTCCCACACTGCTCACACTGTTATAATAAGACTCCCACACTGCTCACACTGTTATAATAAGACTCCCACACTGCTCACACCGTTATAATAAGACTCCCACACTACTCACATCATTATAATAAGACTCCCACACTGCTCACACTGTTATAATAAGACTCCCACACTGCTCACACTGTTATAATAAGACTCCCACACTACTCACATCATTATAATAAGACTCCCACACTACTCACATCATTATAATAAGACTCCCACACTACTCACATCATTATAATAAGACTCCCACACTACTCACATCATTATAATAAGACTCCCACACTACTCACATCATTATAATAAGACTCCCACACTACTCACATCATTATAATAAGACTCCCACACTACTCACATCATTATAATAAGACTCCCACACTACTCACATTATTATAATAAGACTCCCACACTGCTCACACCGTTATAATAAGACTCCCACACTACTCACATCATTATAATAAGACTCCCACACTGCTCACACTGTTATAATAAGACTCCCACACTACTCACATCATTATAATAAGACTCCCACACTGCTCACACCGTTATAATAAGACTCCCACACTGCTCACACCGTTATAATAAGACTCCCACACTACTCACATCATTATAATAAGACTCCCACACTGCTCACACTGTTATAATAAGACTCCCACACTGCTCACACTGTTATAATAAGACTCCCACACTACTCACATCATTATAATAAGACTCCCACACTACTCACATCATTATAATAAGACTCCCACACTGCTCACACTGTTATAATAAGACTCCCACACTGCTCACACTGTTATAATAAGACTCCCACACTGCTCACACTGTTATAATAAGACTCCCACACTGCTCACACGTTATAATAAGACTCCCACACTACTCACATCATTATAATAAGACTCCCACACTACTCACATCATTATAATAAGACTCCCACACTACTCACATCATTATAATAAGACTCCCACACTACTCACATCATTATAATAAGACTCCCACACTGCTCACACTGTTATAATAAGACTCCCACACTGCTCACACTGTTATAATAAGACTCCCACACTACTCACATCATTATAATAAGACTCCCACACTGCTCACACTGTTATAATAAGACTCCCACACTGCTCACACTGTTATAATAAGACTCCCACACTACTCACATCATTATAATAAGACTCCCACACTGATCACTTCATTATAATAGGACTCACACTTCTTACATTGTCAAAATAAATTCGTTATATTATGAGAGGTGGTTTACCGTACTCACACACAGCTTATCCTCTGTAAGTGGTAGTTTCCTGTGCACCCTTAACTCATCCAGTAAGTGGCAGTTTACTGTTAACCCGCAGTTCATCCAGTCCCGGGGATGAACTGCAAAAGAAAATATGGTAAAGGCAGTATGATGAATAGACTTGCAGGGAATAGGCCTACCAGTGTAACCTGGCCTAATTAATATGACCCCCCCCCCTTCGTGAGTGCAAGAAATCAACAATTAGAGTGGCAGCAACAGTGGAATTACCACGGATAGCAACTGTGTGTGTGTGTGTACTCACCTAGTTGTGGTTGCAGGGACCAAGTCATAGCTCTTGGCCCCGCCTCTTCACTCTATGTGTGTGTGTGTGTGTGCAGAGACTTAGAGACTGGCTCATGGAAACTGTCGTTGTTAAGACAGGATGGGCAGTTAGTAATAAGAGTAGACCTGCTGATGTGTCCTAGGTAACAGGTCACATGTGCAGATAATGTGGGAACGTTATGTGGTGGTTCTCCTAGGATGATGTTATATTGTACACTTCCTAGGATACTGCAATGCTATGATCGTCCTTTGACGCTAGTGAGCACGTCACGTGACAGAAGCCCACACAGGAGACCATACCTACACATTACAGTCTGCTGAAGAGGGACACAATCCGAGGCCGAAACATACAGTACTCATTCAATTTTACCCATTTACTTCCTCCTACCAGCAACCCCGACTGCTGTGAAACAAGACTCCAGTGAACGGACGGAGGATCGACCCTCCACCGTTCCTCACTCTGTGGGGGGCCCAACTGGTTTAGCGCTTCACGAAATTCGATGTGGCGACTTTTGGAAATCCCGATGAAGATTTATTTTCTTGTCTCTCTAAGAAAAGATTTATTTTCTTGTCTCTAAGAAAAGATTTATTTTCTTGTCTCTCTAAGAAAAGATTTATTTTCTTGTCTCTCTAAAAATTATTGACATGTGTTTTATTCAGTGCAGTATCAGTGGGATTAAAGGGATGAAAAAACAGTAAGAAATAACAGGAATAGATTACAAGCTGTGACCCTGAAACAAGGGTACGACAGGCGTTCCATCTCTGGATCACCACACTCACAACCTACATCAGCAAATGTAGACCTATGCTTAGTGGCACATGAGTTTTTGCAAAATTAGGCATTGTGTTGTTTGTACCACACTACAGACCATGAATATTTATACACTGTATAAACTGATAGATTTAAAATATACATGCTTTCGATACTGCTCGCCAGGACTATAACTATGTATAAATTTGTAACGCTAAAGACCACTTCATAATATGGTCTCTCTTATTACTGAAGAAAAATTATAAATATATATCCTGTATACTGAATTCCAGATTTATGAGTATATACGTGCAGTACTAGAGACTAGATTCACAAGTATGTATACGCTGTACCGGGGACCAGGTACCAGAATATGTATACATAGTATAGAGAGACAAGTGAAAGTTACGACAATGTCTGTGTATGATAACTACTCTAAGTAATAAAATAACTTACTATATTGTGTTTAAATCTTTCCTTACTCTTTACTGACATATTATTATTATTATTATTATTATTATTATTATTATTATTATTATTATTATTATTATTATTATTATTATTATTATTATCAGTAGTAGTAGTAGTAATAGAAATAATATTCTATTATTATATTATATTTAAAATAATAATAATAATAATAATAAATAATAATAATAATAATAATAAAATATTAATAATAATAATTATAATAATAAAAATAGTAATAATAATCATAATAATAATAATGAAAATAGTAATAATAATAATAATAATAATAATAATAAT
>NC_069425.1:44068002-44075502 GCF_026875155.1 Cherax quadricarinatus | reverse complement strand
CGGAGGACACCTCACAAATTACATTGTTTGTGTTGCTGGTTCCTCTCCCATTACCATTGTTTGTGTTGCTGGTTCCTCTCCCATTACCATTGTTTGTGTTGCTGGTTCCCCTTCCATTACCATTGTTTGTGTTGCTGGTTCCTCTCCCATTACCATTGTTTGTGTTGCTGGTTCCTCTCCCATTACCATTGTTTGTGTTGCTGGTTCCTCTTCCATTACCATTGTTTGTGTTGCTGGTTCCTCTCCCATTACCATTGTTTGTGTTGCTGGTTCCTCTCCCATTACCATTGTTTGTGTTGCTGGTTCCTCTTCCATTACCATTGTTTGTGTTGCTGGTTCCTCTTCCATTACCCTTGTTTGTGTTGCTGGTTCCTCTCCCATTACCATTGTTTGTGTTGCTGGTTCCTCTCCCATTACCATTGTTTGTGTTGCTGGTTCCTCTCCCATTACCATTGTTTGTGTTGCTGGTTCCTCTTCCATTACCATTGTTTGTGTTGCTGGTTCCTCTCCCATTACCATTGTTTGTGTTGCTGGTTCCTCTCCCATTACCATTGTTTGTGTTGCTGGTTCCTCTCCCATTACCATTGTTTGTGTTGCTGGTTCCCCTTCCATTACCATTGTTTGTGTTGCTGGTTCCTCTCCCATTACCATTGTTTCTGTTGCTGGTTCCTCTCCCATTACCATTGTTTGTGTTGCTGGTTCCTCTCCCATTACCATTGTTTGTGTTGCTGGTTCCTCTCCCATTACCATTGTTTGTGTTGCTGGTTCCTCTCCCATTACCATTGTTTGTGTTGCTGGTTCCCTTCCATTACCATTGTTTGTGTTGCTGGTTCCTCTCCATTACCATTGTTTGTGTTGCTGGTTCCTCTCCCATTACCATTGTTTGTGTTGCTGGTTCCTCTCCCATTACCATTGTTTGTGTTGCTGGTTCCCCTTCCATTACCATTGTTTGTGTTGCTGGTTCCTCTTCCATTACCATTGTTTGTGTTGCTGGTTCCTCTCCCATTACCATTGTTTGTGTTGCTGGTTCCTCTCCCATTACCATTGTTTGTGTTGCTGGTTCCTCTCCCATTACCATTGTTTGTGTTGCTGGTTCCCCTTCCATTACCATTGTTTGTGTTGCTGGTTCCTCTCCATTACCATTGTTTGTGTTGCTGGTTCCTCTCCCATTACCATTGTTTGTGTTGCTGGTTCCTCTCCCATTACCATTGTTTGTGTTGCTGGTTCCTCTCCCATTACCATTGTTTGTGTTGCTGGTTCCTCTCCCATTACCATTGTTTGTGTTGCTGGTTCTCTCCCATTACCATTGTTTGTATTGCTGGTTCCTCTCCCATTACCATTGTTTGTGTTGCTGGTTCCTCTCCCATTACCATTGTTTGTGTTGCTGGTTCCCCTTCCATTACCATTGTTTGTGTTGCTGGTTCCTCTCCCATTACCATTGTTTGTGTTGCTGGTTCCTCTCCCATTACCCTTGTTTGTGTTGCTGGTTCCTCTCCCATTACCATTGTTTGTGTTGCTGGTTCCTCTCCCATTACCATTGTTTGTGTTGCTGGTTCCTCTCCATTACCATTGTTTGTGTTGCTGGTTCCCCTTCCATTACCATTGTTTGTGTTGCTGGTTCCTCTCCATTACCATTGTTTGTGTTGCTGGTTCCTCTCCCATTACCATTGTTTGTGTTGCTGGTTCCTCTCCCATTACCATTGTTTGTGTTGCTGGTTCCTCTCCCATTACCATTGTTTGTGTTGCTGGTTCCTCTCCCATTACCATTGTTTGTGTTGCTGGTTCCTCTCCATTACCATTGTTTGTGTTGCTGGTTCCTCTCCCATTACCATTGTTTGTGTTGCTGGTTCCTCTCCCATTACCATTGTTTGTGTTGCTGGTTCCCTTCCATTACCATTGTTTGTGTTGCTGGTTCCTCTCCCATTACCATTGTTTGTGTTTGCTGGTTCCTCTCCCATTACCATTGTTTGTGTTGCTGGTTCCTCTCCCATTACCATTGTTTGTGTTGCTGGTTCCTCTCCCATTACCATTGTTTGTGTTGCTGGTTCCTCCCATTACCATTGTTTGTGTTGCTGGTTCCTCTCCATTACCATTGTTTGTGTTGCTGGTTCCTCTCCCATTACCATTGTTTGTGTTGCTGGTTCCTCTCCCATTACCATTGTTTGTGTTGCTGGTTCCTCTCCCATTACCATTGTTTGTGTTGCTGGTTCCCCTTCCATTACCATTGTTTGTGTTGCTGGTTCCTCTCCCATTACCATTGTTTGTGTTGCTGGTTCCTCTCCCATTACCATTGTTTGTGTTGCTGGTTCCTCTCCCATTACCATTGTTTGTGTTGCTGGTTCCTCTTCCATTACCATTGTTTGTGTTGCTGGTTCCTCTTCCATTACCATTGTTTGTGTTGCTGGTTCCTCTCCCATTACCATTGTTTGTGTTGCTGGTTCCTCTCCCATTACCATTGTTTGTGTTGCTGGTTCCTCTCCCATTACCATTGTTTGTGTTGCTGGTTCCTCTCCCATTACCATTGTTTGTGTTGCTGATTCCTCTCCCATTACCATTGTTTGTGTTGCTGGTTCCTCTCCCATTACCATTGTTTGTGTTGCTGGTTCCTTTCCATTACCATTGTTTGTGTTGCTGGTTCCTCTTCCATTACCATTGTTTGTGTTGATGGTTCCTCTCCCATTACCATTGTTTGTGTTGCTGGTTCCTCTCCCATTACCATTGTTTGTGTTGCTGATGCCTCTCCCATTACCATTGTTTGTGTTGCTGGTTCCTCTCCCATTACCATTGTTTGTGTTGCTGATTCCTCTCCCATTACCATTGTTTGTGTTGCTGATTCCTCTCCCATTACCATTGTTTGTGTTGCTGGTTCCTCTCCCATTACCATTGTTTGTGTTGCTGATTCCTCTTCCATTACCATTGTTTGTGTTGCTGGTTCATACAACGCAGGTAATACACTGTCATACAATGTAGGTAATACACTGTCATACAGCGTAGGTAATACACTGTCATACAACGTAGATAATACACTGTCATACAACGTAGGTAATACACTATCATACAACGTAGGTAATACACTGTCATACAACGTAGATAATACACTGTCATACAACGTAGGTAATACACTATCATACAACGTAGGTAATACACTGTCATACAACGTAGATAATACACTGTCATACAATGTAGGTAATACACTGTCATACAACGCAGGTAATACACTGTCATACAATGTAGGTAATACACTGTCATACAGCGTAGGTAATACACTGTCATACAACGTAGATAATACACTGTCATACAACGTAGGTAATACACTATCATACAGCGTAGATAATACACCTGCCATACAGTGCAGGTAATACGCTGTCATACAATGTAGGTAATACACTGTTATACAACGTAGATAATACACCTGCCATACAATGCAGGTAATACGCTGTCATACAATGTAGGTAATACACTGTCATACAATGTAGATAATACACTGTCATACAATGTAGATAATACACTGTCATACAACGTAGGTAATACACTATCATACAACGTAGGTAATACACTGTCATACAGCGTAGATAATACACCTGCCATACAATACAGGTAATACGCTGTCATACAATGTAGGTAATACACTGTCATACAATGTAGGTAATACACTGTCATACAATGTAGGTAATACACTGTCATACAATGTAAGTAATACACTGTCATACAATGTAGGTAATACGCTGTCATACAATGTAGGTAATACACTGTCATACAATGAGGTAATACGCTGTCATACAATGTAGGTAATACACTGTCATACAATGTAGGTAATACACTGTCATACAATGAGGTAATACGCTGTCATACAATGTAGGTAATACACTGTCATACAATGTAGGTAATACACTGTCATACAATGTAGGTAATACACTGTCATACAATGTAGGTAATACACTGTCATACAATGTAGGTAATACACTGTCATACAATGTAGGTAATACACTGTCATACAATGTAGGTAATATACTGTCATACAACGTAGATAATACACCTGTCATACAATGCAGGTAATACACTGTCATACAATGTAGGTAATACACTGTCATACAATGTAGGTAATACACTGTCATACAATGTAGGTAATACACTGTCATACAATGTAGGTAATACACTGTCATACAATGTAGGTAATACACTGTCATACAATGTAGGTAATACACTGTCATACAATGTAGGTAATACACTGTCATATAATGTAGGTAATACACTGTCATACAATGTAGGTAATACGCTGTCATACAATGTAGGTAATACACTGTCATACAACGTAGATAATACACCTGCCATACACTGCAGGTAATACGCTGTCATACAATGTAGGTAATACACTGTCATACAATGTAAGTAATACACTGTCATACAATGTAGGCAATACACTGTCATACAATGTAAGTAATACACTGTCATACAATGTAAGTAATACACTGTCATACAATGTAGGCAATACACTGTCATACAATGTAGGTAATACACTGTCATACAATGAAGGTAATACACTGTCATACAATGTAGGTAATACACTGTCATACAATGTAAGTAATACACTGTCATACAATGTAAGTAATACACTGTCATACAATGTAGGCAATACACTGTCATACAATGTAGGTAATACACTGTCATACAATGTAGGTAATACACTGTCATACAATGTAGGTAATACACTGCCATATAATGTAGGTAATACACTGTCATACAATGTAGGTAATACACTGTCATATAATGTAAGTAATACACTGTCATACAATGTAGGTAATACACTGTCATACAATGTAGGTAATACACTGTCATACAATGTAGGTAATACACTGTCATACAATGTAGGTAATACACTGTCATACAATGTAGGTAATACACTGTCATACAATGTAGGTAATACACTGTCATACAATGTAGGTAATACACTGTCATACAATGTAGGTAATACACTGTCATACAATGTAGGTAATACACTGTCATACAATGTAGGTAATACACTGTCATACAATGTAAGTAATACACTGTCATACAATGTAAGTAATACACTGTCATACAATGTAAGTAATACACTGTCATACAATGTAGGTAATACACTGTCATACAATGTAGGTAATACACTGTCATACAATGTAGGTAATACACTGTCATACAATGTAGGTAATACACTGTCATACAATGTAAGTAATACACTGTCATACAATGTAGGTAATACAGTGTCATACAATGTAGGTAATACACTGTCATACAATGTAGGTAATACACTGTCATACAATGTAGGTAATACACTGTCATACAATGTAGGTAATACACTGTCATACAATGTAGGTAATACACTGTCATACAATGTAGGTAATACACTGTCATACAATGTAGGTAATACACTGTCATATAATGTAGGTAATACACTGTCATACAATGTAGGTAATACACTGTCATACAATGTAAGTAATACACTGTCATACAATGTAGGTAATACACTGTCATACAATGTAGGTAATACACTGTCATACAATGTAAGTAATACACTGTCATACAATGTAAGTAATACACTGTCATACAATGTAGGTAATACACTGTCATACAATGTAGGTAATACACTGTCATACAATGTAAGTAATACACTGTCATACAATGTAAGTAATACACTGTCATACAATGTAGGTAATACACTGTCATACAATGTAGGTAATACACTGTCATACAATGTAAGTAATACACTGTCATACAATGTAGGTAATACAGTGTCATACAATGTAGGTAATACACTGTCATACAATGTAGGTAATACACTGTCATACAATGTAGGTAATACACTGTCATACAATGTAGGTAATACACTGTCATACAATGTAGGTAATACACTGTCATACAATGTAGGTAATACACTGTCATACAATGTAGGTATACACTGTCATATAATGTAGGTAATACACTGTCATACAATGTAGGTAATACACTGTCATACAATGTAGATAATACACTGTCATACAATGTAATACACTGTCATACAATGTAGGTAATACACTGTCATATAATGTAGGTAATACACTGTCATACAATGTAAGTAATACACTGTCATACAATGTAGGTAATACACTGTCATATAATGTAGGTAATACACTGTCATACAATGTAGGTAATACAATGTCATACAATGTAGGTAATACACTGTCATACAATGTAGGTAATACACTGTCATACATGTAGGTAATACACTGTCATACAATGTAGGTAATACACTGTCATACAATGTAGGTAATACACTGTCATACAATGTAGGTAATACACTGTCATACAATGTAGATAATACACTGTCATACAATGTAGGTAATACACTGTCATACAATGTAGGTAATACACTGTCATACAATGTAGGTAATACACTGTCATACAATGTAGGTAATACACTGTCATACAATGTAGGTAATACACTGTCATACAATGTATGTAATACACTGTCATACATGTAGGTAATACACTGTCATACAATGTAGGTAATACACTGTCATACAATGTAGGTAATACACTGTCATACAATGTAGGTAATACACTGTCATACAATGTAGATAATACACTGTCATACAATGTAGGTAATACACTGTCATACAATGTAGGTAATACACTGTCATACAATGTAGGTAATACACTGTTTATACAATGTAGGTAATACACTGTCATACAATGTAGGTAATACACTGTCATACAATGTAGATAATACACTGTCATACAATGTAGGTAATACACTGTCATACAATGTAGGTAATACACTGTCATACAATGCAGATAATACACTGTCATACAATGTAGGTAATACACTGTCATACAATGTAGGCAATACACTGTCATACAATGTAGATAATACACTGTCATACAATGTAGGTAATGCACTGTCATACAATGTAGGTAATACACTGTCATACAATGTAGGTAATACACTGTCATACAATGTAGGTAATACACTGTCATACAATGTAGGTAATACACTGTCATACAATGTAGATAATACACTGTCATACAATGTAGGTAATACACTGTCATACAATGTAGGCAATACACAGTCATACAATGTAGATAATACACTGTCATACAATGTAGGTAATACACTGTCATACAATGTAGGTAATACACTGTCATACAATGTAGGTAATACACTGTCATACAATGTAGGTAATACACTGTCATACAATGTAGGTAATACACTGTCATACAATGTAGGTAATACACTGTCATACAATGTAGGTAATACACTGTCATACAATGTAGGTAATACAATGTCATACAATGTAGGTAATACACTGTCATACAATGTAGGTAATACACTGTCATACAATGTAGATAATACACTGTCATACAATGTAGGTAATACACTGTCATACAATGTAGGCAATACACTGTCATACAATGTAGATAATACACTGTCATACAATGTAGGTAATACACTGTCATACAATGTAGGTAATACACTGTCATACAATG
>NC_069425.1:44043002-44060502 GCF_026875155.1 Cherax quadricarinatus | reverse complement strand
TAACAAGGCTGTTAGTAACAAGGCTGTTAGTAACAAGGCTGTTAGTAACAAGGTTGTTAGTAACAAGGTTGTTAGTAAAAGGCTGTTAGTAGCAAGGCTGTTAGTAACAAGGCTATTAGTAACAAGGCTGTAAGAAACAACGTTGTTAGTAACAAGGCTGTTAGTAACAAGGCTGTTAGTAACAAGGCTGTTAGTAACAAGGTTGTTAGTAACAAGGTTGTTAGTAACAAGGCTGTTAGTAACAAGGCTGTTAGTAACAAGGCTGTTAGTAACAAGGCTGTTAGTAACAAGGCTGTTAGTAACAAGGTTGTTAGTAACAAGGTTGTTAGTAACAAGGCTGTTAGTAACAAGGCTGTTAGTAACAAGGCTGTTAGTAACAAGGTTGTTAGTAACAAGGTTGTTAGTAACAAGGTTGTTAGTAACAAGGCTGTTAGTAACAAGGCTATTAGTAACAAGGCTGTAAGAAACAACGTTGTTAGAAACAAGGCTTTTTAGTAACAAGGTGTTAGTAACAAGGCTGTTAGTAACAAGGTTGTTAGTAACAAGGTTGTTAGAAAACAGGCTGTTAGTAACAAGGCTGTTGTAACAAGGCTGTTAGTAACAAGGCTGTTAGTAACAAGGTTGTTAGTAACAAGGTTGTTAGTAACAAGGCTGTTAGTAAACAAGGCTGTTAGTAACAAGGCTGTTAGTAACAAGGTTGTTAGTAACAAGGTTGTTAGTAACAAGGCTGTTAGTAACAAGGCTGTTAGTAACAAGGCTGTTAGTAACAAGGCTGTTAGTAACAAGGTTGTTAGTAACAAGGTTGTTAGTAACAAGGCTGTTAGTAACAAGGCTGTTAGTAACAAGGCGTTAGTAACAAGGGGTGTTAGTAGCAAGGCTGTTAGTAACAAGGTTGTTAGTAACAAGGTTGTTAGTAACAAGGCTGTTAGTAGCAAGATTGTTAGTAACAAGGCTGGTAGTAACAAGGCTGTTAGTAACAATGCAGTTAGTAACAAGGCTGTTAGTAACAAGACTGTTAGTAACAAGACTGTTAGTAACAAGGCTGTTAGTAACAAGGCTGTTAGTAACAAGGCTGTTAGTAACAAGACTGTTAGTAACAAGGCTATTAGTAACAAGACTGTTAGTAACAAGACTGTTAGTAACAAGGCTGTTAGTAACAAGACTGTTAGTAACAAGACTGTTAGTAACAAGGCTGTTAGTAACAAGGCTGTTAGTAACAAGGCTGTTAGTAACAAGGCTGTTAGTAACAAGGCTGTTAGTAACAAGCTGTTAGTAACAAGGCTGTTAGTAACAAGACTGTTAGTAACAAGGCTGTTAGTAACAAGGCTGTTAGTAACAAGGCTGTTAGTAACAAGGCTGTTAGTAACAAGGCTGTTAGTAACAAGACTGTTAGTAACAAGACTGTTAGTAACAAGGCTGTTAGTAACAAGGCTGTTAGTAACAAGGCTGTTAGTAACATAACTGTTAGTAACAAGGCTGTTAGTAACAAGGCTGTTAGTAACAAGACTGTTAGTAACAAGGCTGTTAGTAACAAGGCTGTTAGTAACAAGGCTGTTAGTAACAAGACTGTTAGTACAAGGCTGTTAGTAACAACGCTGTTAGTAACAAGACTGTTAGTAACAAGGCTGTTAGTAACATGGCTGTTAGTAACAAGACTGTTAGTAATAAGGCTGTTAGTAACAAGGCTGTTAGTAACAAGGCTGTTAGTAACAAGGTTGTTAGTAGCAAGGCTATTAGTAACAAGACTGTTAGTAACAAGGCTGTTAGTAACAAGGTTGTTAGTAACAAGGTTGTTAGTAACAAGGCTGTTAGTAACAAGGCTGTTAGTAACAAAGCTGTTAGTAACAAGGCTGTTAGTAACAAGACTGTTAGTAACAAGGCTGTCAGTAACAAGGTTGTTAGTAACAAGGCTGTTAGTAACAAGACTGTTAATAACAAGCCTGTTAGTAACAAGGCTGTTAGTAACAAGGTTGTTAGTAACAAGGCTGTTAGTAACAAGGCTGTTAGTAACAAGGCTGTTAGTAACAGGGTTGTTAGTAACAAGGCTGTTAGTAACATGGCTGTTAGGAAAAAGGCTGTTAGTAACAAGGTTTTTAGAAACAAGGTTGTTGGTAACAAGGCTGTTAGTAACAAGACTGTTAGTAACAAGGCTGTTAGTAACAAGGCTCTTAGTAACAAGGTTGTTGGTAACAAGGTCGTTAGTAACAAGGTTGTTAGTAACAAGGCTGTTAGTAACAAGGTTGTTAGTAACAAGGCTGTTAGTAATAAGGCTGATAGTAACAAGGTTGTTATTAACAAGGCTGTTAGTAACAAGGTTGTTAATAACAAGACTGTTAGTAACAAGGCTGTTAGTAACAAGGTTGTTAGTAACAAGGTTGTTAGTAACAAGGTTGTTAGTAGCCAGGTTGTTAGTAACAAGGTTGTTAGTAACAAGGTTGTTAGTAACAAGGTTGTTAGTAACAAGGTTGTTAATAACAAGACTGTTAGTAACAAGGCTGTTAGTAACAAGGTTTTTAGTAACAAGGTTGTTAGTAACAAGATTGTTAGTAACACGGTTGTTAGTAACAAGGTTGTTAGTAACCTGGTTGTTAGTAACAAGATTGTTAGTAACAAGACTGTTAGTAACAAGGCTCTTAGTAACAAGGTTGTTAGTAACAAGACTGTTAGCAACAAGGCTCTTAGTAACAAGGTTGTTAGTAACAAGGTTGTTAGTAACAAGATTGTTAGTAACCAGGTTGTTAGTACAGGTTGTCAGTAACAAGGTTGTTAGTAACAAGGTTGTTAGTAACAAGACGTTAGTAACAAGGTTGTTAGTAACAAGGCTGTTAGTAACCCAAGGTTGTTAGTAACAAGGTTGTTAGTAACAAGGTTGTTAGTAACAAGATTGTTAGTAACAAGATTGTTAGTAACAAGGTTGTTAGTAACAAGGTTGTTAGTAACAAGGTTGTTAGTAACAAGGTTGTTAGTAACAAGGTTGTTAGTAACAAGGTTGTTAGTAACAAGGTTGCTAGTAACCAGGTGTTAGTAACAAGGATGTTAGTAACAAGGTTGTTAGTAACAAGGTTGTTAGTAACAAGGTGTTAGTAACAAGGCTGTTAGTAACAAGGCTTTTTAGTAACAAGGTTGTTAGTAACAAGGTTGTTAGTAACAAGGCTGTTAGTAAACAAGGCTGTTAGTAACAAGATTGTTAGTAACAAGTTGTTAGTAACAAGGTTGTAAGTAACAAGGCTGTTAGTAACAAGGTTGTTATTAACAAGGTTGTTAGTAACAAGGTTGTTAGTAACAAGGTTGTTAGTAACAAGGCTGTTAGTAACATGGTTGTTGTAACAAGGCTGTTAGTAACAAGGTTTTTTAGTAACAAGGCTGTTAGTAACAAGGTTGTTAGTAACAAGGTTGTTAGTAACAAGGTTGTTAGTAACAAGGTTGTTAGTAACAAGGTTGTTAGTAACAAGATGTTAGTAACAAGGTTGTTAGTAACAAGGTTGTTAGTAACAAGGTTGTTAATAACAAGGTTGTTAATAACAAGGATGTTAGTAACAAGGTTGTTAGTAACAAGGCTGTTAGTAACAAGGTTGTTAGTAACAAGGCTGTTCGTAACAAGACTGTTAGTAACAAGGTTGTTAGTAACAAGGTTGTTAATAACACGGTTGTTAGTAACAAGGTTGTTAGTAACAAGGCTGTTTGTAACAAGACTGTTAGTAACAAGGTTGTTAGTAACAAGGTTGTTACTAACAAGGTTGTTAGTAACAAGGTTGTTAGTAACAAGGTTGTAAGTAACAAGGCTGTTTAGTAACAAGGTTGTTAGTAACAAGGTTGTTAGTAACAAGGTTGTTAGTAACAAGTTGTTAGTAACAAGGCTGCTAGTAACAAGGTTGTTAGTAACAAGGCTGTTAGTAACAAGGCTGTTAGTAACAAGGCTGTTAGTAACAAGGTTGTTAGTAACAAGGTTGTCAGTAACAAGGTTGTTAGTAACAAGGTTGTTAGTAAAAAGGGTTTGTTAGTAACAAGGTTGTTAGTAACAAGACTGTTAGTAACAAGGTTGTTAGTAACAAGGTTGTTAGTAACAAGGTTGTTAATAACAAGGTTGTTAATAACAAGGTTGTTAGTAAACAAGGTTGTTAGCAACAAGGCTGTTAGAAAACAAGGTTGTTAGTAACAAGGTTTGCTCGTAACAAGACTGTTAGTAACAAGGTTGTTAGTAACAAGGTTGTTACTAACACGGTTGTTAGTAACAAGGTTGTTAGTAACAAGGCTGTTCGTAACAAGACTGTTAGTAACAAGGTTGTTAGTAACAAGGTTGTTACTAACACGGTTGTTAGTAAAAAGGGTTTGTTAGTAACAAGGCTGTTCGTAACAAGACTGTTAGTAACAAGGTTGTTAGTAACAAGGTTGTTACTAACAAGGTTGTTAGTAACAAGGTTGTTATTAACAAGGTTGTTAGTAACAAGGCTGTTAGTAACAAGGCTGTTAGTAACAAGATTGTTAGTAACAAGGTTGTTAGTAACAAGGTTGTAAGTAACAAGGCTGTTAGTAATAAGGTTGTTAGTAACAAGGTTGTTAGTAACAAGGTTGTTAGTAACAAGGTTGTTAGTAACAAGGCTGTTAGTAACAAGGTTGTTAGTAACAAGGCTGTTAGTAACAAGGCTGTTAGTAACAAGGCTGTTAGTAACAAGGTTGTTAGTAACAAGGTTGTTAGTAACAAGGTTGTTAGTAACAAGGTTGTTAGTAACAAGGTTGTTAGTAACAAGGTTGTTAGTAACAAGACTGTTAGTAACAAGGTTGTTAGTAACAAGGTTGTTAGTAACAAGGTTGTTAATAACAAGGTTGTTAATAACAAGGTTGTTAGTAACAAGGTTGTTAGTAACAAGGCTGTTAGTAACAAGGTTGTTAGTAACAAGGCTGTTCGTAACAAGACTGTTAGTAACAAGGTTCTTAGTAACAAGGTTGTTACTAACAAGGTTGTTAGTAACAAGGTTGTTAGTAACAAGGTTGTAAGTAACAAGGCTGTTAGTAACAAGGTTGTTAGTAACAAGGTTGTTAGTAACAAGGTTGTTAGTAACAAGTTGTTAGAAAACAAGGCTGCTAGTAAACAAGGTTGTTAGTAACAAGGCTGTTAGTAACAAGGCTGTTAGTAACAAGGCTGTTAGTAACAAGGTTGTTAGTAACAAGGTTGTTAGTAACAAGGTTTTTTAGTAACAAGGTTGTTAGTAACAAGGTTGTTAGTAACAAGACTGTTAGTAACAAGGTTGTTAGTAACAAGGTTGTTAGTAACAAGGTTGTTAATAACAAGGTTGTTAATAACAAGGTTGTTAGTAACAAGGTTGTTAGTAACAAGGCTGTTAGTAACAAGGTTGTTAGTAACAAGGCTGTTCGTAACAAGACTGTTAGTAACAAGGTTGTTAGTAACAAGGTTGTTACTAACACGGTTGTTAGTAACAAGGTTGTTAGTAACAAGGCTGTTCTTTAACAAGACTGTTAGTAACAAGGTTGTTAGTAACAAGGTTGTTACTAACACGGTTGTTAGTAACAAGGTTGTTAGTAACAAGGCTGTTCGTAACAAGACTGTTAGTAACAAGGTTGTTAGTAACAAATTTGTTACTAACAAGGTTGTTAGTAACAAGGTTGTTAGTAACAAGGTTGTTACTAACAAGGTTGTTAGTAACACGGTTGTTAGTAACAAGGTTGTTAGTAACAAGGTTGTTACTAACAAGGTTGTTACTAACACGGTTGTTAGTAACAAGGTTGTTAGTAACAAGGCTGTTCGTAACAAGACTGTTAGTAACAAGGTTGTTAGTAACAAGGCTGTTAGTAACAAGGTTGTTAGTAACAAGGTTGTTACTAACAGGTTGTTACTAACAAGGTTGTTAGTAACAAGGTTGTTTGTAACAAGGTTGTTAGTAACAAGGTTGTTAGTAACAAGGTTGTTACTAACAAGGTTGTTACTAACAAGGTTGTTAGTAACAAGGTTGTTAGTAACAAGGTTGTTAGTAACAAGGTTTTTAGTAACAGGTTGTTAGTAACAAGGTTGTTAGTAACAAGGTTGTTAGTAACAAGGTTGTTAGTAACAAGGTTGTTAGTAAGAAGGTTGTTAGTAAGAAGGTTGTTAGTAACAAGGTTGTTAGTAACAAGGTTGTTAGTAACAAGGTTGTTAGTAACAAGGTTGTTAGTAACAAGGTTGTTAGTAACAAGGTTGTTAGTAACAAGGTTGTTACTAACAAGGTTGTTAGTAACAAGGTTGTTAGTAACAAGTCAGTATCGTGGATACGATATTTAGTTGCTTATCTGTTTGGGTAACTTATCCTGTTCTAACCCATCCTAACCTACTTTACCATAGATTAGCCTCCTTCAATCTATCCTAAGTTGCTCTAACCACCTCCTAACCTATTGTTCCTTATCCTAACTAAACCTAAAATAAACCAACCTAACATTAATTTAAACCACTAAGCAGTACTGAATAAATAAGAGAGACCTAACTATTTGTAAGGGGCCCAAGACTCTTCAATACACTGTTCCCCGAATTAAGCCTGAATGCCTTCCACATCCCCCCCCCCAGGCGCTGTATAATCACCCGGGTTTAGCGCTTCCCCCTTGATTATAATAATAATCTACAATACACTCCTTGCATGTGTAAGGGAATTTATCAACCAAACCCTCCCTGCTTTTACCAGGGAAGTTGATACGTTCTTCAGGTTAGTTCCTGATCAGCCTGGCTATGGTGCCTGAGTTGATCAATCAAGTAGCAAGACTGGTCTGGGAACGGGTCGCGGGACGGTGACCCCCTCCCCCCAAGAAATCACTTCCAGGTAACCTGACCTAACCTTTTCCTGGGGTTAGCAATGTACGTAAATATAATAATAATAATAATAATAATAATTATAATAATAATATAATAATTATTATTATATTATTATATTATTATTATTATTATTATTATTATTATTATTATTATTATTATTATTATTATTATTATTTCAAACTCAATGACACACGCACATACGAACATAAGTGCATACAACCATACATACTTACCAAAATACGTACATTCCAACGTACGTGGGTGGGTCCAGGTTAACCAGCGTCCCGTTAAGGCAAGGAATTCAGCTATTGTTTGCTCTCTCTCTCTCTCTCTTCTCTCTCTCTCTCTCTCTCTCTCTCCTCTCTCTCTCTCTCTCTCTCTCTCTCTCTCTCTCTCTCTCTCTCTCTCTCTCTCTCTCTCTCTCTCTCTGTCTCTCTCTCTCTCTCTCTCTCACACAGAGGTGAGCAGCTAGCGCGAGGCTATAATTTGAGAAAAGCTATATGTTGCGTGGGGCCGCGTCAAGACGCTATCAGGGAAGATGCGTAGGTTAGCGTCTTCCTTCTATTTTTTTGCGTTTTTCCACAGTGGCCACCCATAGTGGTGGAGGTGCTGCCTTGTGTCGTAGAGATTACAATTCAGCTGAAAGATAATTTGCTTTATCTTCCTTATTCTCTCTCTCTCTCTCTCTCTCTCTCTCTCCTCTCTCTCTCTCTCTCTCTCTCTCTCTCTCTCTCTCTCTCTCTCTCTCTCTCTCTCTCTCTCTCTCTCTCTCCTCTTCATCTCTCCCTCTCAACTTATCACTTCTTTCTCTCCTCCTTTCTCATTCTCCATCAATTTTCCTTCCTATCTCCTTTCCATTTTCTGTATCCGTCTCCTTAAGATCCTCCACTCTTCCAATCCTTCCTCCCATATTCTAATCCTACCTCCCACCTTCCCTCCTTCCCACGTTCCTTTCTTCCCACCTTCTCTTCCACCTTTTCCACCTTCCCTCTCGTCTTTTGCGTCTTCCCTCCCACCTTTCCCATCTTTCCTCCCACCTTTTGCGTCTTCCCTCCCACCTTTCCCATCTTTCCTCCCACCTTTTGCGTCTTCCCTCCCACCTTTCCCACCCTCCCCCAACATCGCAGATTAATATCAATGGTGACGCCCCACAGAGCTTAAATAGTTTATCCACATCAGAAGTTGATGGTAGTGTAGTGGTTTTATTAATGTTTGTCTCTGTGTGTCTGTGTCTGTGTCTGCGTGTCTGTGTATCTGTCTGTCTGTCTGTGTCTTTGTCGGCGTCTCTGTGTGTCTGTCTGTATTTGTGTTTGCGTGTCTACGTGTCTTTGTGTTTGTGTTACTGTGTGTTTTCCCATATATGTTTCTGTCTGTGTATATGTATGTGTGTCTGTTCCTTTCTCTGTGTGGCACTGATCTTGGGATAGTCAGCGTTGTCAGCGTCCTTCCGTCAGCACCATGATGACAGCGTCCCTCTGTCAGCACCATGATGACAGCGTGCCTTCGTCATCGCTATGACGAAAACGTCTCTCTGTCATCACCATAATGTCAGCTTCCCTCTGTCCAGAGGTCATACTGCAGATTTATACATCATTAGTAAGACCTCACCTAGATTATGCACCTCAGCTCTGGTTTCCATTTTACAGAATGGATATAAATTCGTTAGAAAACATTCAACGAAGACTGACAAAATTAATTCATACCAATAGAAATCTTCCGTATGAACAAAGATTGAAGACCCTTAAATTACATTCACTTGTAAGACGAAGAATGAGGGAAGACATGATCGAAGTGTATAAGTGGAAGATGGGTATTAATAAAGGGGATATAAATAAGGTCTTGAGGATATCCCGCCAAGAGAGAACCCGCAGTAATGGATTCATATTAGATAAGTTTAGATTTAGAAAGGATATAGGAAAGTATTGGTTTGGTAATAGGGTAGTTGATGAGTGGAACAGTCTGCCTAGTAGGGTTATCGGATGGAAATAAATGGGTACGGGAGTTATTTCTAGGGAAGCTTTAGGTAGTAGTCTTTTTGATAAGGACCTGCCTCGCATGGGCCAGTAGGCCTTCTGCAGTGTTCCTCCATTCTTATGTTCTTATGTTCTTATAAAATACCGACACAATGGAAACATAAACACATATGCAGTATAATGTGATCCTTTAATGACTACGTTTCGCCCACACAGTGGGCTTTTTCAAGTCACAAACAGATCTGTTTGTGACTTGAAAAAGCCCACTGTGTGGGCGAAACGTAGTCAATAAAGGATCACATTATACTGCATATGTGTTTATGTTTCCAGGGTTATCGGATCTAAAACCTTAGGTAGTTTCAAATTTAGGTTGGATAAATACATGAGTGAGAAGGGTTGGATTTGAGTGAGACTTACACATGACTAAGTGGATTTGCCAGAGCTTATTTTTAGGGTAGAATTAAAGTGGGTTGGGCAAATATTCTGTTAGTGGGTTGGATTTGTGAAGGACTTGCCCAGTATGGGCCAACAGGCCTACTGCAGTGTTCCTCTTTTCTTATGTACTTAAGTAATGTCAACGTCCCTCCGTCAGCACCATGACATCAGCGTCCCTTTGTCATACCATGACATACCATTTCAGAGGAAATGGTAAGATGATACCGATAAGATGTGGAAAAAGACACTTATGTACAATTCAGGACATTTATTAAAGGAAACGTTTCGCCACGAGTGGCTTCTTAGTCCTTAATACAGAGAAAACTAAGAAAACATAATATATAAAATATATATATTTATATTTTTAAATATATATATATATTTATATATATATATTATATATATTTATATATATATATTTTATATTATATTATATATTATTAGTGGTAGGAGTCGTTGAGGTGACGCGTGGGTAGGGTGGTAGTAGTAGTAGTAGTAGTAGTTGTAGTAGTAGTAGTAGTAGTAGTAGTAGTAGTAGTAGTAGTAGTAGTAGTAGTAGTAGTAGTAGTAATGGAACTAAGGAGGCGAGGCAAGAGAGGGACCTGCTGGCATCAAGTAACACAGTTCCCAGGATGGGTAATTCCTCTTGCTTAGTAATTTTGAAATACTGTAACTACCAGATTTTTGCTTTATAGTGTTACTGGCAGAAATTAGTGCAGCTTCAATGTTGTATACAATGTTGTATATAGTTCTACTGTCTTCCTATTATGTCCTAGAATCTGTATTGATAAAGCCACTGGATGGCGAAACGTCTACAATAAAGATATCCAGATGTTGCACATGTGTCTTAACTTTCATGTTGTCGGTATTTTATACCTTTCTTGCACAACTTGTCAGACACTGCAACATCATGGAATCTTAGTTCAGAGGACATCTACAAGACCTTCTTCACGGCTGCTGCAACTAACCCATCTCTTTGGGAAGGACCTACTTCCACTGGGGAATCCCGCCTACCAGTGACTGCCCTCGTCTGCTGCCCGTCCCTATCCACTGACGCCTATATAAACCGCCAGTCTTCTTGTCTTTGCTCCAGATTCTCCTCCACCATGAAGCTGTGAACACTAACTCCAAGGCCGAGGGACTGATTACCTCATCTTTTGTATATAGTTCTACTGTCTTCCTATTATGTCCTAGAATCTGTATTGATAAAGCCACTGGATGGCGAAACGTCTACAATAAAGATATCCAGATGTTGCACATGTGTCTTAACTTTCATAGTTTAATTTGGTGTTATCAAATAAGTAAGCATTTCATGGCGTGGATCATACTCTCTCAGAGTCTCCTCCATCCCCCTTCCTCAGTCCCGTCCCCTCCATCTTCCCCTACCCTTATCACTCCTTCATTACACGGCATTATTGTATGACCCAGCACAATACCTCCACCACCCTCATCCCTAACTTGTTGTTGGATTATCTCCCTCCCTCCCTCCCTCTCTCTCTCTCTCTCTCTCTCTCTCTCTCTCTCTCTCTCTCTCTCTCTCTCTCTCTCTCTCTCTCTCTCTCTCTTTTCTTTCTCTTTCTTATTTCTCACACTTCTAGTTCCTACTACTCTTTCCATAACTCTCCTTCATTCTTTTTCATTCCTTCCACCTTCCTCCATCCTTTTTTTTCACACTAAATGTGATTCCTTCTTTATCTACGAATCTCCACTGTCACTTTCCTTCTTTTCCATTACTATTCTCTTGCTTTCCTTCCCATTTCTTCTTGTCGTTCTACAGTCTTCCCTTTCCTCTGCGTCCCTTACTCCCTCCTCTCTCCTTCCCTTCTTTTCCCTCACTCTCTCCTTCCCTTCTTGTTCCTGACTCCCTCCTCCCCTGCCCCTCGTCGTCCCTCACTCCCTCCCTACTCCCACATCAACCACAAATCCCTCTCCCCTCGTGTAGACTGCAGCGGCAGGTAATTACAATTTTCCACGGAGCTGTATTAGCAGAACAAAATAAGCTACTTACAGCAGCTTCAGTATCAGGGCGGACCTCCAGCTGATCTCCCTCCTTCACACCCATCACCTCAAGAATCTGGCTTCCACTACCGCTTCAGCTCAAAATTTTGACATTCTAAAGTCCACTTACAAGGGTTCTATAAGCGCAAAAGAAAATTAATTCGCTGGAACTTAAAACGGGGGCGAATCGCGAATATTTTCACCCAGCGAAGTTAAAAGCGCGGGAACAGGTTGACAAGAAGACAATTCGCGCGTTGTGAATGGCGGGAGGAACTCTGATTGGTGGATTATCCTCACCTGGTGATCAGCGCCCGTCTCCCAATCCTCGCACACGACTTAGACTACCCAGCCCAACAACGTTGTTTTCTGATTATTTCTATTGCTCTGGGCCTCCAGACGAGATATCTTGATAAAAGGCTCTTGATCAAAGGAATCAGAGACCCTAAAAATTAATTTATTATTATTTTTTTTTATTTATTATTATTATTATTATTATTATTATTATTATTATTATTATTATTATTATTATTATTCCTACTGTTCTATAAATCCTCTTTCCTATAAATGTTGTGATGATATTAAGATAAATATAAATTTACTTTTTTTCATTTATAAATTAATCAAAATTTTGGATTGTCCATTGTGTATGTTATTCTTAAACCTGAAATATTTTACTTTGAACTGAGAAATAAACAGAAAAAATAATATAAGACGCACTTCAGGCAAGACAGCTACTGAATGAGTGATGGTGAATGTGTTTCTTCCCTTTCTCACTATTTTATTATATATATACAATTTTATATATATAATATTTTATATTTATATTATTATATATATATATATTTATATATATATATATATATATTATATATTATATATATATATATTTCTTTGGAGAACTCAATCACTAGTGAACATCCGAACGCTATGATAATAATGGTAACCGAAGACGAAGTCAGTGTGTTGGATCAGAACGTTTGTTTTGGATGGCTGGACAGCCGATGAGAAACATTAATTTGTAAATGCCGGGGAAACTTGTGTCCACATTTTGTTTTACGCTCTGTAAATTATTTACTAATGTATCTCTCTCTGCAGGAGTTTTTCTTATGGATTAAGTAGCTGCTTATACTCTCTCTCTCTCTCTCTGACTCTCTTTTTTTTACACAGGGTTTGACAAGGTTAAGGATCCCTAGTTTTATTGACAAGCTATTTACTGGTTAAGGATTCCTAACTTTATTGGCAAGCTAAGAGCTGTTACCTACATCAGCTCATTTGAAAGCATTTTTATTGTTATGAGACATACAAGTAGGGAACAGGATGAAGTTGGAGCCATCTGTGGGCCAGCATTTTCATTTGATCAACTGGCGTTATCTCGTTGACATCATTATGCTGTACGAATGTGTTCCATACTCGAGTCATCCTGGGTATATAGGATCTCAGATGGAGTGATGCTCTGGAGAAGGGTACAGCCAGAGTGAAGTTGCTGCTTTCTGCCCGTCTTGTGGCATAAAAACTTGTTTCACGCTGTCCTCAAAGTGGATCCAAGTGTGGTACTTTGACATATATTGGCTTGTACTTTAAGTTAGGCCACCCACATCCCTCCTATGTTGAAGGCTCTGCTGAAATGACAGATCTATCCAGGATGGGTCCAGGCGAGAGATGAGACGTCTTGCTCTGTTCTCTACTCTGTCAAGCAGTCGCAGATGAGAGGGGGGGCAGGCAAACCAAGAAAGTGGAGCATACTCAAGGTGTGAGCGTACTTGTGCCTCGTACAGAATCTTGCAACCCCTACTGTCAAGCAGATGCGAGATGCGGCGAAGTGCTGTAAGCTTCCTGGCTGCCTTGTTTGCAAGATTTACAACATGGTTCTTCATGGTTAGTTTGGAGTCAAATTTCACACCAAGGATATCAACTTCTTCTCCAGGTGCCAACACCCTCCCATTCATCCTTACTACTGCACCAGCATTACCATCATGGTGCTTAGAGACGATCATCATTTGCGTTTTCTCAGGTGCAAATGTTACTTGCCATCTATTTCCCCAAGTTGATATAGCTCTAAGCTGGTGATTGATGTAGCTTAGAGTAGCTGACATTTCTTCTCTTGGATAAGTGAATGTCAGTGTACAGTCGTCTGCATATGCATGTGATTCTGGATGAGATGAAGAAGGTCGTTGAAGTAGACATTCCATAACAATGGTCCCAGCACGCTTCCTTGTGGAACGCTTGCCCCAATAGGATGTCTTGCTGATTCCGTTCCATTGAGAAACTACACTTAGAGATCTACCATGAAGGTAATCACTGAGGAGACATAGCGTAGAGCCTGCAATTCCCAGTGTTTGAAGTTTTGCTAAGAGGCCCTGGTGCCACACCCGGTCGAAAGAGCCAGCAATGTCCAGTGCTACCACACAGCTGACTTTGGATTCATCCAGTGACTGGTGCCACTTAGTGGAGAGGTTTAAACAAAAAGATCAGCAGCAGAGTAACCTTTCCTGAAGCCATATTGACGATCACAAAGTAGTGAGTGGTAGTCAAAAAACTCTGTCATTTGTCTTGAGATTTTTTGTCTCAAGGATCTTACCAGTGACTGACAGGAGTGACACTGGTCTGTAGTTGCTCATTTCTGCTCTGCTCTTCTTTTTGTGAACAGGGACTACATTTGCCTCTTTCCATAGAGAGGGCCCTTTACACTGTACTAGGCAGTGCTGAAAAAATGCAGTCAGAGGTGCTGCTAGCTGGTCTGCACATCTTCTCAGCAATCTTGGGCTCAACTTGTCTGGGCCCACAGCCTTTTCTTGGTCAAGTGATTTAAGAAGGAAATGCACCTCCTCCTGCCTTATTGTCACCACTGACAGTTTTGACACAGTTCTTGCAGCTAGCCAAGGAGGGTCCCTTGCTGGATCAGGAACTTGCATTTTGGTAGCAAAGTGTTCAGCAAAGAGGTCCGCCTTTCTCTCTCTCTCTCTCTCTCTCTCTCTCTCTCTCTCTCTCTCTCTCTCTCTCTCTCTCATTGCACATACAATGAAGGGACAAGAGCTATTTTTTATCAGTAGCTGGTGGTCGGGTCGCGGGGTAGGGGGTGTGCTCCAGAAGAACTCAAAAATCGGGTGCTGGTCGGGTCGGGGGAAAGGGGGGGGTTCCACAAAAGCACTCTTATTCGGGTTGTAGATAGTGGCCATCACCACCCTGTCCAGGATTCTACTGAGCAAGCCTCTAGATCTTCCGTGGTGCAGTGGTAATCCCAGACCGTCGGTTCGAGTCCTCATCGAACTGGAATGTGTCTGGGCAAACATGGCTAAGCTTCGCACATAATTTTTTATTTTTAACAAAAAATAATCATGAAAACTGCAGAAACTTGGACACTTACGAGAAAAATAAATCTATATACCCACCTTAGATCCTCGCCCCGGCCTACATGAAAAGAAAAAAAACAGTTTATTCCTGACAGTTCACGGACCTTGAGGAGTAAACTCTCAATGTTCAACTCTGATGTCTCCAGAGTGAAGGAAAACCTTGAAAAACATCGGAATAAATATTTTTTTTGTCAGTCTCTTCAGATCAATTATATATATATATATATATATATATATATATATATATATATATATATATATATATATATATATATATATATATATATATATATATATATATATATATATATATAATATATATCAAGGTTAATAAATTATTTGCACAAGCAACATTTTAAACCACAACCCTGTGGTCCCTGTCATTCATCTGTCTGGGGACAGAGGTCCCTGTCATTCATCTGTCTGGTAATGACTGTAGGGATGGCTCTGATACGCTCTGAAATACTGCGCTGCGATGACGGGAAGAGAGGAGGGGCGAGAGTGGGGATAGAGGGACGGAGGAAGAAAAAGAAGGAGGGAGGTGGAAAGAGTGGATGGACAGATTGGAGGGAGGATTGGGATTGGAGAAACAAGATAGAAGGTAGGAAAGGAAAAGGAGAAAATGAGTAGAGAGAATAAAGGCAAGGAAGGGAGGGCTTGGAGAGAGAGGCAGGGAGGGAAAAGAGTGTTAGGTAAGACACATATGCAACAGTTAGACAACTTTATTCCGAAACGTTTCGCCTACACAGTAGGCTTCTTCAGTCGAATACAGAAAGTAGGCAGGAACAGTAGAGATGTGAAGACGATGTAATCAGTCCATCGCCCTTACATCGTCTTCACATCTCTACTGTTCCTGCCTACTTTCTGTATTCGACTGAAGAAGCCTACTGTGTAGGCGAAACGTTTCGGAATAAAGTTGTCTAACTGTTGCATATGTGTCTTACCTAACAACCTGTCGGTATTGTATACCATTTTGATGTTCAGGGAAAAGAGTAAAGGTGGGGATGGGGTGAAGGGAGAGATTGCAGGTTAAAAAAGGGAGAGATTGCAGGTTAAAAAAGGGAGAAGAGAGAATGGAAAGGTAGAAAGGAATGAAGGGGGGAGGGAAGAATGAGTTAAATTATAGGAAAGAGGAAAAAAGGTGATGGAATAGAGAATGAAAGCAAGAAAATGAATATAGAGGGACGAGAATGTGTGTGTGTGTGTGGTGTGTGTGTTTGTGACAGAGAGAGAATGTTACTTCCCTGTGGTAGAAAGAGGAAGTATTTTAGATGTAATATCTTCCTGACACTTTGATCTAATTCCACCATGGGCAGCCTGACAGGGAGAGTGTGGGGGGATAATGGGAGACGAGTACAACGCTGAGGTTTCTACTTTTACTGAATTAAAAAAAAAATCAATTATGTCAAACATTATGAGACATTAAACCCAAGGTAAGTCGTAATGAATAATTCTCAGAGACAACACGTAAGAATGGACTGGCACTTGAACGGTGGTCCACCTCCAGGCCGAGAGCTGCACCAGTCTGCCATAATTATTAGTGTGTGAAATCAGCATGATAATCATTCTGGGTTAACTTGAGCCGGCACTTATACGGTATAAGATGAACACATGACTCGCGTCAATGATTCAGTGTCAACATGAGAGACGGCTCGCTGGACTCTCTTCGTTAAAGCTTCGATAAGCATTAACGAACTGCCGTTCTAGCCACCTAATTCAGCGAGGTCTGTGCGGGGGGGGGTGATAATGAAAGGTACATTGGAATTTCTAATTGGACGTTCGCCTTGAAACTTAACGAAACTAAACGAGATTCCCTCGTATCATAATCTGAAGGAATAGAGTACACACGCGACAGTGTCGCTGAGGGACTGACCACCTCAAATACTTTTTCTCCAAGGTTGATGGACTGATAACATCTTTATTTAATTTCTACTGCTCCCTTTGTATTTGACTGAAGAAGCCTACTGTGTGGGCGAAACGTTTCATCAATAAAGATACCTAACTGTTGCACATGTGTCTTAATATTCAACTTATCGATATTTTATACCATTTTCAACAAAAGATGGGATGGGACACTGGAAAAAATCTTTAATTTTGGATACAGTGTATGTTAGCGGTGAGATGTAAGAGTCGGGTCATCTACTGAATCTTACATCTCACTTTTTTTGCTCATTTATACTGTTTTTCTTAGACCTGTGTATGATAGAAGTGACCACAGCCTTTTATGATGGGTATCTTGGTATGAGGGACGAGTGCGTGAATGCGAATTTTTAATGTATTGAAGTGGAAAATGAGAAATTGTGAGGTGCTACACGTTAGAGCACTTGGCGTGGATTTTACCAGCTACTGTGCTCTAGTAAGGAGAAAACTTCTGCGTGGGATATGCAGGAAATATGTGACTGCAACACCACGAACACGCCAGAGTGCGCGATAGCAAGTAAATGGTAGCACTGAAAATATATCGTAAACCCATGTGCAAGCTGTCAAGTGTGTGGCAAAGCCTTGAGTAGACATTTCCACAGCTGTACTCGTCTCTGGCTGGGAATGACTGTTAATACAGACGGGAAAAACGGAGGCTGAAAGTACATGAAAGTTCGACTGCCATGTATCATTATTTTCGAAAAGTTTCTCCTACACAGTAGGCTTGTTCAGTCGAATACAGTGGTGACTGTGAAGACAGCAGAAGCAGTGGAGAGATAAAGATGATGTGATTAGTCCTTCAACCCTGAATAAGTAGTTTTGTGGTCAGTCCCTGAGCCTCGAAAAGTGTTCACCTGCATAGTTCACAACACAGAAGGTACCAACACCCTCCCACTCAGACACTGGAAAGGATCAAATATACCAGTGGAGGAACTCAACAGGCGAATAACACAGGTGAAGTGTGTGATGGGATATCCAAGGAAGTCAATCAAGTATAACAAATATACGATCACACACACACACACACA
>NC_069425.1:44023002-44038002 GCF_026875155.1 Cherax quadricarinatus | reverse complement strand
TAGTGCTATACTCACACCTGGTGAGTACTGCTATACTCACACCTGGTGAGTTCTGCTATACTCACATCTGGTGAGTTCTGCTATACTCACACCTGGTGAGTTCTGCTATACTCACACCTGGTGAGTACTGCTATACTCACACCTGGTGAGTTCTGCTATACTCACACCTGGTGAGTTCTGCTATACTCACACCGGGTGAGTTCTGCTATATTCACACCTGGTGAGTTCTGCTATACTCACACCTGGTGAGTACTGCTATACTCACACCTGGTGTGTTCTGCTATACTCACACCTAGTGAGTTCTGCTATACTCACACCTGGTGAGTACTGCTTTACTCACACCTGTTGAGTTCTGCTATACTCACACCTGGTGAGTTCTGCTATACTCACACCTGGTGAGTTTTGCTATACTCACACCTGGTGAGTACTGCTATACTTACACCTATCCTTACTCACAGGCTGATTCAGTCACTACTATTGGTATCATCATACGCGTGGTAGTGGTGGTAGTGGTGGTAGTGATAGTAGTGGTAGTGGAGGTAGTGGTGGTAGTGGTGGTAGTGGTGGTAGTGGTGGTAGTGGTGGTAGTGGTAGTAGTGGTAGTGGTGGTAGTGGTGGTAGTGGTGGTAGTGGTGGTAGTGGTGGTAGTGGTGGTGTGGTAGTGGTGGTAGTGGTGGTAGTGGTGGTAGTGGTGGTAGTGGTGGTAGTGGTGTAGTGGTGTAGTGGTAGTAGGTGGTGGTGTGGTAGTGGTAGTGGTGGTAGTGGTGGTAGTGGTAGTGGTGGTAGTGGTGGTAGTGAGTGGTAGTGGTGGTATTGTAGTTGGTGGTGTGTGGTAGTTGGTAGTAGTAGTGGTGGTAGTGGTGTAGTGGTGGTTAGTGGTTGTGTGGTGGTAGTGGTGGTAGTGGTGGTAGTGGTGGTGGTGTGGTGGTGGTGGTGGTGGTAGTGGTGTAGTGGTAGTAGTGGTAGTGGTGGTAGGGTGGTAGTGGTGGTAGTGGTGGTTAGTGGTAGTGGTGTAGTGGTGGTATTGGTGGTGTGTGTAGTGGTGGTAGTGGTAGTGGTGGTAGTGGTGGTAGTGGTGGTAGTGGTGTAGTGGTAGGTAGTGGTAGTGGTGGTAGTGGTGGTAGTGGTGGTAGTGGTGGTTAGTGGTGGTAGTGGTGGTGGTGGTGGTGGTAGTGGTGGTAGTGGTGGTAGTGGTGGTAGTGTGGTGTGGTGGTAGTGGTGGTATGGTGGTGGTGGTGATGGTGGTGGTGGTAGTGGTGGTAGTGGTGGTAGTGGTGGTAGTGGTGGTTGTGGTGGTGTGGAGTGGTGGTATAGTGGTGGTTGTGGTGGTAGTGGTGTGTAGTGGTGGTGGTGGTGGTGGTGGTGGTAGTGGTGGTAGTGGGGTAGTGGTGGTAGTTGGTGGTAGTGGTCGGTAGTGGTGGTTTAGTGGTGGTAGTGGTGGTGGTGGTGGTCGTGGTGGTGGTGGTGGGTGGTAGTGGTGGTCCAGTGGTGGTAGTGGTGGTAGTAGGTGGTGGTAGGTGGTGGTGGTAGTGGTGGTAGTGGTGGTAGTGGTGTGTATGGTGGTTATAGTGGTGTAGTGGTGTTAGTGGTGGTAGTGGTGGTTAGTGGTGGTAGTGGTGGTAGTGGAGTTGGTGGTTGGTGGTGGTGGGGGGTTGTTGGTAGTGGTGGTAAGTGGTGGTAGTGGGTAGGTAGTCGGTGGTGTTGGTGGTGGTGGTAGTGGTGGTAGTCGGTGGTAGGTGGTTGGGTAGTGGTGGTAAGTGGGTGTAGTGGTGGTTGTGGTCGGTAGTGGTGGTTGTGGTGGTTGACAGTCATTCATTCAACCTTTCATTGAACAAACTTTCAACTCAATGAAGCCAAAATACGCCTAATTTATTTTTATACGCCAGCCATGTGCGTATGTGTATTTATAACCCCCCCCCCCCGCTCTCTTCCTATCTCATACCTCTCTTTTTGCGTTTCCTCTCTCTCTCCCTCTCTCTTCTCTCTCTCGCTCTCTCTCCTCTCTCTCTCTTCTCTCTCTCTCACTCCTCTCTCTCTCTCTCTCTCTCTCTTCTCTCTCTCTCTCTTCAAATTTCATCATATTTCTTCAATTTTATCTCTTTCTCCTCATCTTAAACTACCCACTACTCCTCTCCTTCCCCCATTCTCCTCCTCCTCCTCTTACTGCTCCTCCTCTGCTCCTCTCCTACCCAAGTTATCCGTCCTCTCCACCTCCCACCGCCGCATCCAATGTGCAAAAAGCCACAGAACATTGAGGTGTGGAGGAAAGAAGGTTGGTGTTGGGGAGATGGTTGGTGTTGGGGAGGTGTTGGTTTTGGGAACATGTTGGTGTTAGAAAGGTTTTTGTGTTGGAGAGATGTTCGTGTTAGGGAGTACGTTGGTGTTGGAGAGGTGTTGGAGAGGTGTTGATGTTGGAGAAGTATTGGTGTTGGTGTAGGAGAGTAGTTGTGTTGGGAAGGTGGTGTAGAAGAGGTATTTGGAGTAGAGAGGCGTTGAGGAGTTAGTGAGGGCGAGAGAAAGTTTTGCCTTTGTTGTAGAGGAAAAGTAGAGAGAATGCTTGGAAAAGACGGTGGGGAAAGAGGGGAGGGAAGAGTACGGGACGGTTGTGTGGGGTGGGTATCGTGGGGAGGGTTTGTGAAGGGTGGGTAGTGGTAGGGAGGGTTGTGTGGGTGGGTTGTTGGGGAGGGGTAGTGTTGGAGGGTTGTGTGGAGATGGGTAGTGTTGTGTGGGGAGTGTAGAGAGGGAAGTGTAGGGCGGTTTGTTTAGGTGGGTAGTGTAGATTGGTTGTGTATGGGAGGGTTAGTGTTGGGGGGTAGTGTTGGGAGGGTTGTGTTGGTGTTGGGTAGTGTTGGGAGGGTAGTGTTGGTGAGGGTAGTGTTGGAGAGGGTATTGTAGGGAGGGTTGTGTAGAGAAGGTTGTGTTGGGTGGGGTAGGGTGGGGAGGGTAGGGATAGTGAGGGTAGTGTTGGGGGGTAGTGTTGGCGAGGGTTGTGTTGGGTAGTAGTGTTGGTGGCGGGTAGTATTGGCGTTTTTTTATTTATTTTATATTTTTATTTTTTTTTTTTATTTCGGGTGTGGTAGTGTAGGAAAGTTAGTGTAGGGAGGGTAGTGTAGAGTGGGTAAGTGTGGGAGATATTATGTGTTGGGAGAGCAGTGTTGGTGAGGGTATTGTTAGGAGGGTAAAGTGGGGGGGTAGGGAAGGGAGGGGTAGTGTTGGAGTGGGTTGTGTAGGGAGGGTAGTTTAGGGAGGATAGGTGGGGAGGGTAGGGGGAAGGGAGGGTAGTGTGGAGGGTGTGTAAGGGAGGGTAGTGTGGGAGGGGTTGTGTTTTGAGGGTAGTGTAGGAGGGTGTGTAGGGGGGGTAGTGTAGGGAGGATAGAGAAACTGGGGAGGGTAGGGAAGGGAGGGTAGTGTTGGGAGGGTTTAGTGTAGGGGAGGGTAGTGTAGGGAGACCGGTGTAGTGTTGGGGTGGGTTGTTTAGGGGAGGGTTGTGTAGGGAGGGTAGTGTAGGAGAGGGTTTAGTTGTTGGGAGGGCCGTGTAGGGGAGGGTAGTGAAGGGAGGGTATGGTGGATGAGGGTGTGTAGAGGTGGGGTAGGTTGGTTAGTAGGTAGTGTTGGAGGGGTAGTGTAGGGAGGGGTGGGTAGTGTTGGTGAGGGTTAGATGTTGGGAGGGTAGTGTAGGGAGGGTAGAGTTGGAAGGGTTAGGTAGGGGAGGGTGTGATGGGAGGGGTAAGTGTAGGGAGGGTAGTGTAGGGCGGGTAGTGTAGGGAGGGTAGTGTTGTGTGGGTAGTGTACGGGGTGGGTAGTGTAGTTTAGGGAGGGTAGTGTTGGGAGGGTAGTGTAGAGATGGTAGTGTAGGGAGGGTAGTGTAGGGAGGTAGTGTTGGGAGGGTCAGTGTAGGGAGGGTGTGTGGGGGGAGGGTAGTGAAGAGTGAGGGTAGTGTAGGGAGGACAGTGTAGGGTGGGTAGTGTTGGTGAGGGTGTGTAGGGGGGTAGTGTAGGAAGGGTAGTGTAGGGGGGTAGTGTTGGGTGGGTATGTAGGGAGGTAGTGTGGGAGGGTGTGTTGGGAGGGGTATTAGGTAGGGAGGGTAGTGTAGGGAGGGTCTAGTTTTAGGAGGCTAGTGTAGGGAGGGTAGTGTTCGTGGTGTAGTTGTAGGGGAGAGTCGAGTAGGGAGGGTAGTGATGGCAGGGTATTGTAGGGAGGGTAGTGAAGGAGGGTGAGTGTAGTGAAGGGAGGGTAGTGTTAGGGAGGGTAGTGTAGGAGGGTAGTGTTGGGAGGGTAGTGTAGGGAGGGTAGTGTAGGGAGGGTAGTGTTGGAGGGAGTAATGTAGAGGAGGGTTCGGTGTAGGGAGGGTAGTGGTCGGGAGGGTAGTGTTGGGAGTGTAGATGTAGGGAGGGTAGTGTTTGGGAGGTAGTGAAAGGGAGGTAGATGTAGGGAGGGTAGTATTGGGAGGGTTGTGTAGGGGGTATTGTAGGGAGGGTAGTGTTGGGAGGGTGTGTAGGGTGGGTTAGTGTAGGGAGGGTAGTGTTGGGAGGGTAATGTAGAGAGGGTAGTGTAGGGAGGGTAGTGTAGGGAGGTTGATTGTTGGAGAGGGTAGTGTAACGGGGTAGTGTTGGGAGGTAGTGAAGGGAGGGTAGTGTGTAGGGAGCGGTAGTGGTGGGAGGGTAGTGTAGGGAGGGGTGTGTAGGGAGGGGGGGGGGAGTAGGTAGTAGTATGGGGTAGTGTTGGGAGTGGTAAGTGATAGGAGGGTAGAGTGTAGGCGGGAAGTGTTGCGAGGAGGGTAGTGTTGGGAGGGTATAGTGTAGGGAGGGTAGTGTAGAGAGGGGTAGTGTTGGGAGGGTTAGTTTAGGAGGGTATGTAAGGAGGGTAGTGTAGGGAGGGTTGTTTAGGAGGGTAGTGTAGGGGGTAGTGTAGGTAAGGTAGTGTAAGGAGGGATAGGTCGGGAGGGGTAGCGTTGGAGGGTGTGTAGGTAGGGTAGTGTAGGGAGGGTAGTGTAGGGAGGGTAAGTGTTGGGTGGGTAGTGTTGGGAGTGTAGTGTAGGTAGGGTAGTTTAGGGAGGGTAGTGTAGGGAGGGTAGTGTTGGGTGGGTAGTGTAGGGAGGGTAGAGTGGAGAGGGTTAGTGTTGGGAGGGTAGTGTAGGGAGGGTAGTGTAGGCAGGGTAGTGTAGGTAGGTTATTGTAGGGAGGGTTAGTGTAGGGAGGGTATTGTTGGGTGGGTAATGTAGGGGAGGGTAGTGTAGGGAGGGTAGTGTCGGGAGGGTAGAGTTGGGAGGGTAGTGTGGGAGGGTAGTGTAGGGAGAGAAGTGTTGGGAGGGTAGAGTAGGGGAGGATAGTGTAGGGTGGGTAGAGTATGAGAGGTAGGTAGGGAGGGTTCACTGTGGACTCTCGCGACCTCATACATAGTAGGGTTGTAGTGTTGGGGAAGGTAGTGTAGGAAGGGTAGTGTAGGGAGGGTAGTTAGGGAGGGTAGTGTAGAGGAGGGTTATTGTAGGAGGGTGTGTTGGATGAGGGTAGTGTTGGGAGGTTTAGAGTAGGGAGGGGTTAGAGTAGGAAGGGTAGTGTCGGGAGGGTTGTTGTAGGGAGGGTAGTGTCGGGATGGTAGTGTAGAGAGAGAGAGAGTATTGACGGGGAGGGGTTTGTGCAGGAGGGTAGAGTAGGGAGGGTAGTGTAGGGTGGGTAGAGTAGGGAGGGTAGTGTAGGAGAGGGTAGTGTTGCGAGGGTGTGTTGGTGAGGGTGTAGTGTAGGGAGGGTAGTTTAGGGAGGTTAGTGTTGGGAGGGTAGTGTTGGGAGGGTAGTTTAGGGAGGGTATTGTTGGGAGGGTAGTGAGAGGGGGAGTGTAGTTTGTGTAGCTGTAGATGATAAATCGCACATAGTCTGTAGAGTATGGGGGGTTTGATATGATGTATATTGTCGTTGAGCACCATTAATCAGATAGGGTAGTGTAGGGACTGGGTATGTTATTGAGGGGTAGTGTTAGGGAGGGTTAGTGTAGGGAGGGTAGTGTAAAGGAGGGAAGTGTTGGTGAGGGGTATGTCGAGTGCTGCTGGGCGCTAACTCTCCTCTCCGCCATTTGGATATAGTAATTGTAGGGAGGTAGAGTAGGGAGGGTATAGTGTTGGGTGGGTAATGTTGGGAGGGTAGTGTAGGGGGGTATGTGTAGGAGGGTAGATTTGGGAGGGTAGTGTTGGGAGGGTAGTGTAGGGAGTGAGGTAGTGTTGGGGTGGATTAGAGTAGGGAGGATAGTGTAGGGAGGGTTAGGTAGGGAGGGTAGTGTAGGAGGTAGTGTTGGGGGGTAGTGTGGGGAAGGTAGTGTAGGGAGGGTTAGTGTAGGGTGGGTAGTTTAGGAGGGTAGGTGTAGGGGAGGGTTAGTGAGGGGAGGGTAGTGTGGGGGGGTAGTGTAGGGAGGGTAGGAGTAGGGAGGGGATAGAGTAGGAGGGTAGTGTAGGGTGGTTAGTGTAGGGAGTGGGTTGTGTTAGGGGTGGGTGTGTAGAGAGAGTATTGTCGGTGAGCGGTTGTGCTGGGAGGGTAGTGTAGGGAAGGTAGTGTTGGGAGGGTATAGAGTTGGGAGGGTAGTGTAGGGAGGGTAGTGTTGGGAGGGTAGTGTTGGGAGGGTAGTGTAGGGAGGGTAGTGTAGGGAGGGTAGTGTTGGGAGGGTAGTGTTGGGAGAGGGTAGTGTTGGGAGGGTAGTGTTGGTGGAGGGTAGTTGAAGGGTGGGTAGTGTAGAAGAGGAGAGGTAGTGTTGGGGAGGGTAGTGTAGGAGGGTAGTGTAGGGGGGTAGTGTATTGAGGGTAATTGTAGGAGGGTAGTGTGGGGAGGTAGTGTAAGGGGGCAGTGTTGGGAGGGTAGTGTTGGGAGGGTATTTGGTAGGGAGGGTATTGTAGAGATGGTAGTGTTAGGAAGGGTAGTTTAGGGATGAGGGTCGTGTAAAGGAGGGTGGGGAGGGTAGTGTGGGGAGGTTAGTGTTGGGAGGGTAGTGTAGGAGGGTAGTGTTAGGGAGGGTGTGTAGGTAGGGTTGTGTAAGGAGGGTAGTGTAGGGTGGTTGTGTTGGGAGGGTAGTGTAGGAAGGGTTTTGTGTAGGGAGGGTAGTGTAGGGAGGGTTTAAGTGTAGGGAGGGTAGTGTTGGAAAGGGTAGTGTAGGGAGGGGTAGTGAAGGGAGAGTAGATGATTAAGGGAGGGTAGTTTAGGGAAGGGTAGGTGTAGGGGGTTAGTGTAGGGAGGGTGTGTAGGGAGGGTAGTGTTGGGTGGGTAGTGTTGGGGAGGGTAGTGTAGGGTGGTAGTGTAGGAGGGGTAGTTGTAGGGATGAGGTGTGTTGGTGAGGTGTGTAGGGAGGGCAGCAGTGTTGGATGGGTAGTGTAGGGTGGGTAGTGAAGGGGAGAGTAGTGTAGGGGGAGGGTAGTTTGGGAGGGTAGTGTAGGGAGGGTAGTGTAGGGAGGGTAGTGTAGGGAGGGTAAAGGTAGTGTTGGGTGGGTAGTGTTGGGAGGGTAGTGTAGGGAGGTAGTGTAGGGTGGGTAGTGTAGGGAGGGTAGTGTTGGGAGGGTAGTGTAGGGAGGGTTTGTTTGGTGGTGGGTTGTGTTGTGGGAGGGAGAGGAGGAGGTAGTGTAGGAAGGGTAGTTGTTACGGAGGTAGGTAGGGAGGGTGTGTAGGGAGGGTTAGTGTAGGGAGAAGTATTGTCGGGAAGGATGGTGTAGGGAGGGTAGTGTAGGGAGGGTAGTGTAGTGTGGGTAGAGTAGGGAGGGTAGTGTAGGGAGGGTAGTGTAGGGAGGGTAGGGTAGGGAGAGTATTGTCGGGAGGGTAGTGTAGGGAGGGTAGTGTAGGGAGGAGTATGTTCGGGGGGTAGTGTAGGGATTGAGAGATGATAGATAAATGTACTAAGCTCTACCGGTTGGTTACCTGGTAGCCCGGATATAGAGTAGGGGAGGGTTGTTAGGCGAGGGTAGTGTTTGGAGGGCTGAGTATGGGAGAGTAGTGTAGGAGGGTTAGAGTAGGGAGTGGTAGTGTTGGGAAGGTAAGAGTAGATAGGGTAGGGTAGGGACGGTAGGGTAGGGGCTGTAGAGTAGGGAGAGTAGCTGGCACTCCTCTGGGTGCCATTATGCTCTCAGTACTCTACTTGTGGCACCAGCAAGCAAAAATATACGCTTTAGCTGCAGCTGGTGGGGGAGGGAAGGGAGGGCTGAAGCAGGAAGGTAGCGGGAAGTTGGAAGGGAAGGGGTTAATGATAATAATGGTGGTGGTAGTGGTGGTGATAGTGGTTGGTGATGGTGGGTGACTGTGGTGATGATAGGGGTTGGTGGTGATAGTAGTGGTGGTTGTGATAGTGTTGGTGGTGGTTGGGTGAATAGTGGTGATGGTGTTGGTGGTGATTATAGTGGTAGTGGTGGTGTTGGGGTGGTGGTTGATAGTAGTGGTGGTGGTGATATTGGTGGTGGTGGTGATAGTGGTGGTGGTGGTGATATTGAGTGGTGGATGGGGGTTGTGGTGATAGTGGTGGTGATGGTGATGGTGATAGTGGTGGAGCAGTGGTGGTAGTGGTGGTAGTGGTAGTGCGTGGTAGTAGTGGGTAGTGGTGGTTAGTTATTGTAGTGGTGGTAGTGGTAGGGCATAGTGGTAGTGGTGGTAGGTAGTGGTTGTAGTGGTTGTGCTAGTGGCAGTGGTTTGTGGTGGTAGTGTTGTGGTGATTGTGTAGTACTAGTAGTGTTAGTGGTGTGCGTAGTGATACGACGACGTGATTTGCTAGTGTAGTGGTGGTAGTTAGTGGTGGTAGTGTAGAAGTGGGTAGTGTAGGGGTGATTTTGCTGCTGCGGTGGAAGTGTAGTGGTCGCGTTGTAGTGGTGCAGTGTCGTGGTGGGCAGTGTATTGGTGGCGTGTAGTGGTGTTAGTGTAGTGGTGGCAGTGTAGTGGTGGCAGTGTAGCTGTGGTAGTGTGTGGTGGCAGTGTCGAAAAAAGGTGGCAGTGTAGTGGTGGCAATTGTAGTGGGTGGTGGCAGTGTAGTGGGTGGCAGTGTGGTGGTGGCAGTGTAGTGGTGGAAGTTGTAGTGGTGGCAGTGTAGTGGTGGCAGTGTGTGCGGCAATGAAAGTGGTGGTGGAGTGTCGTGGTGTAGAGTAGTGGTGGCTGTGTAGTGGTGGTATTTTAGTGGTGGTAGTGTAGTGGTGGTAGTGTAGTGGTGATAGTATAGTGGTGGGTGGTGTAGTGGTGGGAGTGTAGTGGTGGAAGTGTAGTGGTAGGTGGGTAGTGGTGGCAGTGTAGTGGGTGGTAGTGTAGTGGTGGCAATGTAGTGGTGGTGGCAGGAAGTCGGTAGCGTTGTAATGGTGGCGTGTAGTGGTTGTTAGTGTAGTTGGTGGCAGTGTAGTGGTGGCAGTGTAGTGGTGGCAGTTTGTAAGCAGTGGCAGTGTAATGGTGGCAGTGTAGTGGTTGATAGTGTAAGTGGTGGCAGTGTAGTGTGGCAGTGTAGTGGTGGCAGTGTAGTAGTGGTAGTGTAGTGGTGGTGTGTAGTGGTGGGATGTAGTGGTGGGAGTGTAGTGGTGGGAGGTGTCTGGTGGTAGTGTAGTGGGTGGCGTGTAGTGGTGGCACTGTAGTGGTGGTGGCAGTGTAGTGGTGGCAGGCAGTGCTGTGTAGTGAAAGTCCCCCCAACACCACAGCCCCCATCCCACCCATCACCCAGATGAGAACACCCCCCAGATCGACCTCGCAGGATCAACCTAGATAGCAACGCACGCATCGACTCGACACACCCCCCACACACCAACCACCCAACAATATATGTGTGACAGTGTAGTGTCCTGTGTGGTGAGACAGTGTCTATGTAGCTGTGACAGTGCGGAGCGTGGTGTTGTTCCTGTATCATGTGTAGAATAGAAGTGGTATTAGTGTAGGGGTGAAGTGCCAGCGGTGGCTGTGTTAGTGGTGGCTGTGTAGTGGTGGCAGTGTGTGGGGCAGTGTTTGTGATAGTGTAGTGGTGGCAGTGTTGTGGTGGCTGTGTAGCTGTGGTAGTGTAGTGGTTGGCTGTGTTAGTGGTGGAAGTGTGTGGTGGCAATGTACTGGGGTGGCAGTGTAGTGGTGGCAGTGTGGTGGTGGCAGCGTTGTGGTGGTAGTGCATTGGTGGCAGTGTAGTGGTGGCGTGTAGTGGCGGCAATGTAGTGGTGATGGCAGGGTAGTGGTGGTTGTAGAGTATGGTGGCAGTGTTAGTGTTGTGGTAGTGTAGTGGTAGGTAGTGTTAGTAGGTGGTAGTGTAGTTGGGTGGTAGTGTAGTGGTGGCAGGTATGGTGGTAGTGTAAGTGGTGGCAGTGTAGTGGTGGCAGTGTAGTGGTGGCAGTGTAGTGGTGGTAGTGCAGGTGGTTGGTAGTGGTCTAACAGCCGTGGACTGCGGGGTGTAGTGGTGGGAAGTGTAGTGGTGGGGGTTGTAGTGGTGATAGGTAGTGGTGGCAGGGTAGTGGTGGCAGTGTAGTGGTGGCAGTGTAGTGGTGGAAAATATAGTGTGGTGGCAGTGTAGTGGTGAGTTGTAGTGGTGGCAGTGTTAAGTGGTGGTAGTGTAGTGGTGACAGTGTGTGGATGCTGTGTAGTGGTGGCAGTGATTGTGGTGGTAGTGTAGTGGTGGCAGTGTAGTGTGGTTGTAGTGGGTGGCAGTGTTGTATTGGTGGCTGGTTGTGGTGGGCAGTGTAGTGGGGGGGTGGTAGTTGTAGTGGTTGGCAGTGTAGTCGTATGTAGTGTAGTGGTGGCAGTGTTGTGGATGTCGTGTAGTGGTGGAGTGTAGTGGCGAGAGTGTAGTGGTGGTTTAGTGTAGTGTGGCAGGTAGTGGTGGGAGTGTTTTGTGGTGGGAGTGTAGTGGTGGTAGTTAGTGGGGCTGTGTAGTGGTGGCAGTGTAGTGGTGGTAGTTGTAGTGGTGGAGTTGTAGTGGTGGCAGTGTAGTGGTGGATAAGTGTAGTGGTGACTGTGTAGTGGTTGCTGGTAGTGGTGGCAGTGTGTGGGGGTTTGTGTAGTGGTGGCAGTGTGAGTGGTGGTAGTGTAGGGTGGTAGTGTATTGGTGGCAGTGTAGTGTGTGATAGTGTATTGGGGGCAGTGTTAGTGGTTGTTGTGTAGTGGTGGCAGTGTAGTGGTGGTCAGTGTAGTGGTGTAGTGTTAGTAGGGTGGCAGGTAGTGGTGGTAGTGTAGTAGTGGAGGTGTAGTGGTGTAGTGTAGTGGTGCAGTTGTAGTGGTGGCAGTGCTAGTGGTTGGGCTGTGTAGTTGTGGCAGTGTATGGTGGTTGTGTAGTGGTAGTAGTGTAGTAGGTGGCAGTGTAGTGGTGGTAGTGTAGGTGGGGGCAGTTGTAAGTGCGTTGGCAGTTAGTGGTGGTAGTCGTAGTGGTGGCAGTTGTAGTGGTGGCTGTGTAGTGTTGGTTGTGTAGTGGTGGCAGTGTTGTAGGATGTAGTGTAGTGGTGGCAGTGTAGTGGTGGCAGTGTAGTGGTGAGTGTAGTGGTGGCATTGTAGAGTAGCTGTGCAGTGGTGGTAGTGTTGTCGGTGGTAGTGTAGGAGGTGATGTGTTGTGGGGTGGCAGTGTAGTGGTGGCAGTGTAGTGGTACGTAGTGTAGTGGTATTAGTGTGTGGTGGTAGTGTTGTGGTGGTAGTGTAGTGGTGGCGTGTGTTGGTGCAGGTAGTGGTGGCAGTGTAGTGGTGGTTGGTAAGTGGATGGGGCAGTGTCAGTGGTGGTAGTGTAGTGGGTGGTAGTGTAGTGTGGCAGTGTAGTGGTGGTAGTGGGTGGTGTAGTGTTGTTGGTGGTAGTGTCGTGGTGCCGTGTAGTGGTGGTAGTGTAGTGGTGGTTGTGTAGTGGTTGGCGTGTAAGTGGTGGTAGTGTAGTGGTGGTAGTGTTAGTGGTTGGTTTGTGTTGTGGTGGCAGTGTAGTGGTTTGGTAGTGTAGTGGCGGTAGAGTAGTGTGGCTGGTGTTGTAGTGGTGGAGTGTAGTGGTGGTAGGTAGTGGTGGTAGTGTATGGTGGCAGTGTAGTGGTGGTAGTGTAGTGGTGGTAGTGTAGTGGAGGTAGAGTAGTGGTGGCTGGCGTGTAGTGGTGGTATTGTAGTGGGGGTAGTGTAGTGGTGGTTGAGTAGTGGTGGCGTGTAGTGGTGGTAGTGTAGTTGGGGGTTGTGTGTGGTGGTAGGGTAGTGGTGGCAGTGTTGGGTGGGTTGTGTTGTGGTGGTAGTGTAGTGGTGGCAGTGTAGTGGGTGGCAGTGTAGTGGTGGATGTGTAGTCGGTGGTTTGTGTAGGGTGGCAGGTAGTGGTGGTAGTGTAGTGGTGGTAGTGGTAGTGGCGGAGGTAGTGGTGGCAGTGTAGTGGTGGTGTGTAGTGTGGTAGGTGTAGTGGTGGTTAGAGTAGTGGTGGCAGTGTAGTGGTGGTAGTGTAGTGGTGGTAGTGTAGTGGTGGCAGTGTAGTGGTGGTAGTGTAGTGGTGGCTGTGTAGTGGTGGCACAGTTGTAGTGGTGGCAGTTTAGTGGTGGTTGTGTAGTGGGGGTTGTGTTGTGGTGGCAGTGTAGTGGTGGAGTGTAGTGGGGGAGTGTAGTGGTTGGTTGGTGTAGTGGTGGTTGTGTAGTGGTGGTAGTGTAGTGGTGGTAGTGTGTGGTGGCAGTGGTTTAGTGGTGGTAAGTGTAGTGGCGGTTGTGTAGTTGGTGGTAGTGTAGTGGCGGTAGTGTAGTGGTGTAGTGTAGTGGTGGCTGTGTAGTGTGGTTGTGTAGTGGTGGATGGTAGTGGCGGTAGTGTAGTGGTGGCAGTGTAGTGGTGGCAGTGTAGTGGTGGTAGTTTAGTTGTGGGTAGTGTAGTGGGTGGAGTTGTAGTGGTGGTAGTGTAGTGGCGGTTGTGTAGTGGTGGTAGTGTAGAGGTGGAAGTGTTGTGGTGGCTGTGTAGTGGTGGCAGGTGTAGTGTGGCAGTGTAGTGGTGGTAATGTTGTGGTGGCACGTGTAGTGGTGTTAGTGTAGTGGTGTAGTGTAGTGGTGGCAGTGTAGTGGTGGTAGTTAGTAGTGGCGGTTAGTGTAGTGGTGGCAGTGTAGGGTAGTAGTGTAGTGTTGGCAGTGTAGTGGTGGCAGTGTAGTGGTGGTAGTGTAGTGGGGTAGTGTTAGTGGTGGCAGGTAGTGGCTTGTGTGTAGTGGTGGTTAGGTGTTGTGGTGGCAGGGTAGTGGTAGGCAGTGTTGTTGGTGGTAGTGTAGTGGTGGTAGTGTAGTGGTGGCAGTGTAGTGGTGGTAGTGTAGTGGCGTAGTGTAGTGGTTGTTGTGTAGTGGTGGTTGTGTAGGGTGGAGTGTAGTGGTGGCAGTGTAGGGGCGTAGTGTAGTGGTGGTAGTGTAGTGGTGGCAGGTGTAGTGGTGTAGTGTAGAGGCGGTAGTGTAGTGGTGGCGTGTAGTGGTGGCAGTGTAGTGGTGGCGTGTAGTGTGTTGTGTAGTGGCTGCAGAGTAGTGGTGGCAGTGTAGTGGTGGCAGTGTGTTAGTGGTAGTGTAGTGGTGGCGTGTAGTGGTGGGCAGTGTAGGTGGTGGCAGTGAGGTGTGGCTGTGTAAGTGGTGGTAGTGTAGTTGGTGGCAGTGTAGTGGTGGCAGTGTAGTTGGTGGCTGTTTTATGGGGGTAGTGTAGTGGTGGTAGTGTAGTGGTGTGGTAGTGTAGTGGTGGTAGTGTAGTGGTGGTAGTTGTGTAGTGGTGGAGTGTAGTGGTGTAGTGTATTGTGGTGGCTGTGTAGTGGTGGTGTGTAGTGGTGGTAGTGTAAAGGTGGTGGTAGTTTAGGGTTGATGGTGGTTGTGTAGTTGTGGTGTGTAGTGGTGCCAGTGTTGTAGTGGTGGAGTGACTATGAATTGGGTTGGTTTTTTGCTCGTGGTGAGTCACGGAGTTAGATGGGGAGACAATGGTAGCCAGAACACAACACACACAACAACAACACACACACACACACACAACATACACACCACACACACACACTCAAAACACACGAAACACACACAGCACATACACACATACACACGCACAACAACACCACACACACACACACACACACACACACAACACACATAACACACACACACACACACTCACACCACCGCACACACAACAGCACTCACACACAAAAACACCAAACCACACACACACACACACCACACACAAACACATACACAACACACACACACACTCCACACACCACACAACTCACACACAGACACACACACAACACCACAACAGTCACACAACCACACAATCACACCACACACACACACAAACACTCAACACACACACATATACACACAAACACCACACTCACAAACACTCACACATACACACACTCACCCACACACTACCACACCACACACAACCACACCACACTCACACACATCTCACACACACACTCACACACATACACCATACACCACACACACAACAAACAACACACACACCCCACTCACCACACACACACACACACAACACACACACACACTCACACACATCAACACACACACTCACACAATACACATAACACACACACACACACTCACTCCACACAACACACAAACACACACACCCACACACACACACACCCACACACAACACTCACACACACTCACACCAACACTCACACAAATTCACATACTCACACACACCCAACACAAAACACAACACACAACACACACACACAACAACACTCGACACAAAACAGGGCCAAGTGTTATCAACATGTGGTCTTTGACACTATTAATACTATTCTATACTTCACACAATGGAACTATGTTACATTTTGTAAGAGTTATTCCAGTCTTCGGCTATCAACTATTCTCCGGCATTGGAGACTGACCACCTCAAAATTATGATACAAGGATGACGGATGATCATCACCACTCGCCGACTGCTGTCGCGTATGGATAGCTTGTATCTGAATGAAGAAGCCCTCGTGTAGTCGGTACGTTTCAAATATAGAGATACAATGGTTGTACATGTGCTCTTTTTATTGAACTTGACAAGGATTCACTTCCTAAGGACCTTGATGTTCAAAATGCACGTTACTGACCTTGATAAGGAT
>NC_069425.1:43978002-44018002 GCF_026875155.1 Cherax quadricarinatus | reverse complement strand
ACAATGTTACTACCATAGCAGCACACTGCGGGTGTGTACCCCACAATGTTACTACCATAACAGCACACAGCGGGTGTACCCACAATGTTACTACCATAACAGCACACTGCGGGTGTACCCACAATGTTACTACCATAACAGCACACTGCGGGTGTACCCACAATGTTACTACCATAGCAGCACATTGCGGGTGTACCCACAATGTTACTACCATAACAGCACACTGCGGGTGTACCCACAATGTTACTACCATAGCAGCACATTGCGGGTGTACCCACAATGTTACTACCATAACAGCACACTGCGGGTGTACCCACAATGTTACTACCATAACAGCACACTGCGGGTGTACCCACAATGTTACTACCATAACAGCACACTGCGGGTGTACCCACAATGTTACTACCATAGCAGCACATTGCGGGTGTACCCACAATGTTACTACCATAACAGCACATTGCGGGTTGTACCCACAATGTTACTACCATAACAGCACACTGCGGGTGTTACCCACAATGTTCTACCATAACAGCACACTGCGGGTGTACCCACAATGTAACTACCATAACAGCACACTGCGGGTGTACCCACAATGTTACTACCATAACAGCACACTGCGGGTGTACCCACAATGTTACTACCATAACAGCACACTGCGGGTGTACCCACAATGTTACTACCATAACAGCACACTGCGGGTGTACCCACAATGTTACTACCATAACAGCACACTGCGGGTGTACCCACAATGTTATACCATAACAGCACACTGCGGGTGTACCACAATGTTACTACCATAACAGCACACTGCGGGTGTACTCACAATGTTACTACCATAGCAGCACACTGCGGGTGTACCCACAATCTTACTACCATAACAGCACACTGCGGGTGTACCCACAATCTTACTACCATAACAGCACACTGCGGGTGTACCCACAATGTTACTACCATAACAGCACACTGCGGATGTACCCACAATGTTACTACCATAACAGCACACTGCGGGTGTACCACAATGTTACTACCATAACAGCACACTGCGGGTGTACCCACAATGTTACTACCATAACAGCACACTGCGGGTGTACTCACAATGTTACTACCATAGCAGCACACTGCGAGTGTACCCACAATGTTACTACCATAGCAGCACACTGCGGGTGTACCCACAATGTTACTACCATAGCAGCACACTGCGGGTGTACCCACAATGTTACTACCATAACAGCACACTGCGAGTGTTCCCACAATGTTACTACCATAACAGCACACTGCGGGTGTACCCACAATGTTACTACCATAACAGCACACTGCGGGTGTACCCACAATGTTACTACCATAGCAGCACATTGCGGGTGTACCCACAATGTTACTACCATAACAGCACATTGCGGGTGTACCCACAATGTTACTACCATAACAGCACACTGCGGGTGTACTCACAATGTTACTACCATAACAGCACACTGCGGGTGTACTCACAATGTTACTACCATAACAGCACATTGCGGGTGTACTCACAATGTTACTACCATAACAGCACAGTGCGGGTGTACCCACAATGTTACTACCATAACAGCACACTGCGGGTGTACCCACAATGTTACTACTATAACAGCACACTGCGGGTGTACCCACAATGTTACTACCATAACAGCACACTGCAAGTGTACCCACAATGTAACTACCATAGCAGCACACTGCGAGTGTACCCACAATGTTACTACCATAACAGCACACTGCAAGTGTACCCACAATGTAACTACCATAACAGCACACTGCAAGTGTACCCACAATGTTACTACCATAACAGCACTCTGCAAGTGTACCCACAATGTAACTACCATAACAGCACACTGCGGTTGTACCACAATGTTACTACCATAAACAGCACACTGCGGGTGTACCACATGTTACTACCATAACAGCACACTGCAAATGTACCCACAATGTAACTACCATAACAGCACACTGCGGGTGTACCCACAATGTTACTACCATAACAGCACACTGCGGGTGTACCCACAATGTTACTACCATAACAGCACACTGCGGGTGTACCCACAATGTTACTACCATAACAGCACACTGCGGATGTACCCACAATGTTACTACCATAACACCACACTGCGGGTGTACCCACAATGTTACTACCATAACAGCACACTGCGGGTGTACCCACAATGTTACTACCATAACAGCACACTGCGGGTGTACCCACAATGTAACTACCATAACAGCACACTGCGAGTGTTTCCACAATGTAAACTACCATAACAGCACACTGCGAGTGTTCCCACAATGTTACTACCATAACAGCACACTGCGAGTGTTCCTACAATGTAACTACCATAACAGCACACTGCGAGTGTTCCCACAATGTAACTACCATAACAGCACACTGCGAGTGTTCCCACAATGTAACTACCATAACAGCACACTGCGAGTGTTCCCACAATGTTACTACCATAACAGCACACTGCGAGTGTTCCTACAATGTAACTACCATAACAGCACACTGCGAGTGTTCCCACAATGTAACTACCATAACAGCACACTGCGAGTGTTCCCACAATGTAACTACCATAACAGCACACTGCGAGTGTTCCCACAATGTAAACTACCATAACAGCACACTGCGAGTGTTCCCACAATGTAACTACCATAACAGCACACTGCGAGTGTTCCTACAATGTAACTACCATAACAGCACACTGCGAGTGTTCCTACAATGTAACTACCATAACAGCACACTGCGAGTGTTCCTACAATGTAACTACCATAACAGCACGCTGCGAGTGTTCCCACAATGTAACTACCATAACAGCACACTGCGAGTGTTCCCACAATGTAACTACCATAACAGCACACTGCGAGTGTTCCTACAATGTAACTACCATAACAGCACGCTGCGAGTGTTCCCACAATGTAACTACCATAGCAGCACACTGCGGGTGTACCCACAATGTTACTACCATAGCAGCACACTGCGGGTGTACCCACAATGTTACTACCATAACAGCACACTGCGGGTGTACTCACAATGTTACTACCATAACAGCACACTGCGGGTGTACTCACAATGTTACTACCATAACAGCACATTGCGGGTGTACTCACAATGTTACTACCATAACAGCACAGTGCGGGTGTACCCACAATGTTACTACCATAACAGCACACTGCGGGTGTACCCACAATGTTACTACTATAACAGCACACTGCGGGTGTACCACAATGTTACTACCATAACAGCACACTGCAAGTGTACCCACAATGTAACTACCATAGCAGCACACTGCGAGTGTACCCACAATGTTACTACCATAACAGCACACTGCAAGTGTACCCACAATGTAACTACCATAACAGCACACTGCAAGTGTACCCACAATGTTACTACCATAACAGCACTCTGCAAGTGTACCCACAATGTAACTACCATAACAGCACACTGCGGTTGTACCCACAATGTTACTACCATAACAGCACACTGCGGGTGTACCCACAATGTTACTACCATAACAGCACACTGCAAGTGTACCCACAATGTAACTACCATAACAGCACACTGCAAGTGTACCCACAATGTAACTACCATAACAGCACACTGCGGGTGTACCCACAATGTTGCTACCATAACAGCACACTGCGGGTGTACCCACAATGTTACTACCATAACAGCACACTGCGGGTGTACCCACAATGTTACTACCATAACAGCACACTGCGGATGTACCCACAATGTTACTACCATAACAGCACACTGCGGGTGTACCCACAATGATACTACCATAACAGCACACTGCGGGTGTACCCACAATGTTACTACCATAACAGCACACTGCGGGTGTACCCACAATGTAACTACCATAACAGCACACTGCGAGTGTTCCCACAATGTAACTACCATAACAGCACACTGCGAGTGTTCCCACAATGTTACTACCATAACAGCACACTGCGAGTGTTCCTACAATGTAACTACCATAACAGCACACTGCGAGTGTTCCCACAATGTAACTACCATAACAGCACACTGCGAGTGTTCCCACAATGTAACTACCATAACAGCACACTGCGAGTGTTCCCACAATGTTACTACCATAACAGCACACTGCGAGTGTTCCTACAATGTAACTACCATAACAGCACACTGCGAGTGTTCCCACAATGTAACTACCATAACAGCACACTGCGAGTGTTCCCACAATGTAACTACCATAACAGCACACTGCGAGTGTTCCCACAATGTAACTACCATAACAGCACACTGCGAGTGTTCCCACAATGTAACTACCATAACAGCACACTGCGAGTGTTCCTACAATGTAACTACCATAACAGCACACTGCGAGTGTTCCTACAATGTAACTACATAACAGCACACTGCGAGTGTTCCTACAATGTAACTACCATAACAGCACGCTGCGAGTGTTCCCACAATGTAACTACCATAACAGCACACTGCGAGTGTTCCCACAATGTAACTACCATAACAGCACACTGCGAGTGTTCCTACAATATAACTACCATAACAGCACGCTGCGAGTGTTCCACAATGTAACTACCATAACAGCACACTGCGAGTGTTCCACAATGTAACTACCATAACAGCACACTGCGAGTGTTCCCACAATGTAACTACCATAACAGCGCACTGCGAGTGTTCCCACAATGTAACTACCATAACAGCACACTGCGAGTGTTCCCACAATGGACAAATTGCTCAAAACATCGTAAATCATTCTTGCAAAGATGTTTCCCTCGTGAGCTTAATGAAGATCCCAGTAAGCGAGAAGTCGAAACGTTACGCTGTTTCCTGCCTCTTCTCGCGCACTTGCATCGCTACCTATGGTACCTTTGTCTACACAATAGTTACCAATTGTTCCAAAGGTTCCAAACTCGCCGAAATGTGCTGAAAATTCCGAAGGTTCTTACCTACGAGAGAAAGTTTCCTTACTGATGCAAAGGTTCTACTTTTAGTGACAAAGGTTAGCAACTGTTCCAAAGTTTCATTCCTCAAAAGTTCCTTTTATTCTTGGTAAAAAGTTCCTTCTTTCATGTCAAAAAGTTCTGGCAGGAGGGAGAGAGGGGAGTAAGACTAGGGGGGAGAGAGAGAGAGGGGTGAAGGTGATGGAGAAAGGGGGGGCAGAGGGGAGGATAAAAGGGAGTGGGGTGTATTTCTGACAGGAAAATCAACCATTGTTGGTGTAAGATCGGCGTGAAATTTCGGAAAAATTTACCAGTGGTCGAGAGAGTCTCTCTCTCTCTCTCTCTCTCTCTCTCTTTTTTTTTTTTTTTTTTTTTTTTTTTTTTTTTTTTTTTTTACACAGGGTTTGACAAGGTTAAGGATCCCTAGCTTTATTGACAGCTATTTACAGGTTAAGGATTCCTATAACTTTATTAGCAAGCTAAGAGCTGTTACCTACATCAGCTCATTTGAAAGCATTTTTATTGTTATGAGACATACAAGTAGGGAACAGGATGAAGTTGGAGCCATCTGTGGGCCAGCATTTTCATTTGATCAACTGACGTTATCTCGTTGACATCATTATGCTGTACGAATGTGTTCCACACTCGAGTCATCCTGGGTATGTATGATCTCAGATGGAGTGATGTTCTGGAGAAGGGTACAGCCAGAGTGAAGTTGCTGCTTTCTGCCCGTCTTGTGGCATAAAAGCTTGTTTCACGCTGTCCTCGAAGTGGATCTCTCCCCCCCTCTCTCTCTCTCTCTCTCTCTATCTATCTATCTATCTATCTATCTATCTATCTATCTATCTATCTATCTATCTGTCTATCTCTCCCTCTGGGTAGAAAGTGAGACTCAAGGGACTGAATAAAGCGGGTGAGAGATTCTAAGGGGAGATAGAGAGAGATATCCGGCGGGTGGAAACATTTCGACACGTTTCCTTATACCTGTTGTCCTGTTCACCTAGCAGCAAATAGGTACCTGGGTGTTAGTCGACTGGTGTGGGTCGCATCCTGGGGGACAAGATTAAGGACCCCAATGGAAATAAGTTAGACAGTCCTCGATGACGCACTGACTTTCTTGGGTTATCCTGGGTGGCTAACCCCCCGGGGTTAAAAATCCGAACGAAATCTTATCTTATCTTATCTTATCTTATACAGGTGACGGAGACTGGAATTTTTTTCCCTCCTCCTCGTCATTCCCTAAAAAAAAATTAAAAACCTTTTTTCCCTCCCTCCCCCGTGTGACCCTTGCGGGTTTAGCGCTTAGTTATGAGTGTAACAATAACACTAAAACCCCCTTTGTATATGAGTCATTTTCTCATTTTTTTTAAATGGCAATAAAACCCCTTCCAGCGTGTAAACCATCGCAACCTCTTATAAACTCTTCTCGGAATTCTCGTGCATCCTGTAAACCATCATTTAAACCCCTCTCTAAAACCCCTTATTTAAACCTGTTTGTACAGTTTTATTTAAGACGCTAATTACTTTAACTCCGTAAAACTTTCAAAGTTCTGAAATCCCGTTAACCCTCTGGCACTGACAGGGTAAACTAGGTCTTATTGACTAGCATCATAAGGTTTAGTTTACCAGAAGACGATGGGCGAGATGGCGGGAACTTTTTGGCGGGCAGTGACGCCGCTGATGGCGCGAAGATTTGGCGCGAAGGTTTGGCGCGAAAGTTTTGGCGCGAACCGCATCCGGTTGACGTTACGTGAAGCAGGTTAAGTAGGTCCTGGTTTCCGGTAGATGGTTGATTATTTCGGGAGTTGATCGGAGTGGAAGGAGTGGAGGGGGGGGATTGAGGTGATCAGGGGGGTGGAGATTTTTTTTCGGGGGTGGGTTGATAAAAGCAGAAACTGTTAAGGCTTTTGTTGGGCTGTTGTGTTTACACTGGGGTGCTTCTGGGGTGTTTCTGGAGTGTTTCTGGGGTGTTTCTGGGGTGTTTCTGGAATGTTTCTGGGGTGTTTCTGTCTGTTTACTCCATGGCACTCAAGAGAGAGAGAGAGAGAGAGAGAGAGAGAGAGAGAGAGAGAGAGAGCATAACACTAATAATCTACGTAATATGATGTTCACCCTCACTCTTTCTCCCTTATTTTGATAACTAAGACACATGTGCAGATTTCTTCAGTCGAGCAGAGAGAGGCAGCAGAAGCTTCACATTGTTCCAGACTCTGGACCACAACTCTTCTCCAGGCTGAGGGACTGACCCCCTCAAAACTAAGTCTTCGAGGGCCATAAACTGATGACATTATCTTTACATCTCTGATTCGGTTTTCTCCTCTGTACTCAACTGAAGAAGCCTGCTGTGCAGGCGAAACGTTTCGTAATGAAGATAGCGAAGTTTTTACCTATGTCTTATCAGTTTATCGGTACAGTATTTCATTATTATATTTACTCCCTTATTTTTCTTTCTTCTCTCTCTTCTTAATTCACTTATTTATTCCCGCTATGCCTCATTCCCATCCTGTCTTACCCTTCTCCTTCCTTATCATACTTGCTTTTTTCCTTTCTTTTATCCACCTACCCCTCATCCCTTAATTCTTCTCTCCCTTCCTATCCCATTTTTGTCTTCCCCTCCCTTCCTACCTCCTTTATTTATGTCTTCTCGTTTCCTGGCATTTGTTTTTTCGTCATTTCCTTCTTTCCCTTCTTCATTCCTACTAAATTTCCCCTCCCTCGCTTTATTTTTCCCTTCTTTCCATCTCCCTGGTCTTTAATTCTTCCTTCCATTCCCCCCACCTTACCTCCCTCCCTCCTTATTAGTTCCCTTCTTTCCTTCTCACCTTCCTTCCCTCCCTCCTTACTAAGCTCCCATCTTTCCTTCTCACCTTCCCTCCCTCCTTCCCTCCCTCCGTCCCTCACTCCTTCTCTCCCTCCCTCTCTCCCTCCAGCAGTCGTTACATTCCATAGATTTCACTGGTGTACCACCTAACATATCCCTCATACTTGCGGTTATACTCACACGCAGCTTAACGCATATCTCCCTAACAGTATACCCTGACATAATGACATGCCCACCAGATGTATACCTAGCATACCTGTCCAGAGGAAAGTGTGTGTCTCACCATACATCTCATGTACATGTTTTTTTGTTATATAAAGCCACCTTGTTGATGTATTCAGTGGGAGAGTGAGTGTAGTATAGTGTTGTATACAGTGGTAGTGTAGTGTAGTGTTGTATACAGTGGTAGTGTAGTATAGTGTTGTATACAGTGGTAGTGTAGTGTAGTGTTGTATACAGTGGTAGTGTAGTATAGTGTTGTATACAGTGGTAGTGTAGTGTAGTGTTGTATACAGTGGTAGTGTAGTGTAGTGTTGTATACAGTGGTAGTGTTAGTGTAGGTTGTATACAGTGGTAGTGTAGTGTAGTGTAGTTTTTGTTTTACAGTGGTAGTGTAGTTTTAGTGTAGTGTTGTATACAGTGGTAGTGTAGTGTAGTGTTGTATACAGTGGTAGTGTAGTGTAGTGTTGTATACAGTGGTAGTGTAGTGTAGTGTTGTATACAGTGGTAGTGTAGTGTAGTGTTGTATACAGTGGTAGTGTAGTGTAGTGTTGTATACGTGGTATTTGTAGTGTAGTGTTGTATACAGTGGTAGTGTAGTGTAGTGTTGTATACAGTGGTAGTGTGTGTAGTGTTGTATCAGTGGTAGGGGTAGTGTAGTGTTGTATACATTTAGGAGTGTAGTGTAATGTTGTTTTACAGTGGGAGGGTGAGTGTAGTGTAGTGTTGAATACAGTGGGAGTGTAGTGTTGTGTTGCATACAGTGGGAGGGTGAGTGTAGTGTAATGTTGTATACAGTGGGAGGGGGAGTGTAGTGTAGTGTTGTATACAGTGGGAGGGTGAGTGTAGTGTAGTGTTGTATACAGTGGGAGGGTGAGTGTAGTGTAGTGTTGTATACAGTGGTAGTGTAGTGTAGTGTTGTATACAGTGGTAGTGTAGTGTAGTGTTGTATACAGTGGTAGTGTAGTGTAGTGTTGTATACAGTGGTAGTGTAGTGTAGTGTTGTATACAGTGGTAGTGTAGTGTAGTGTTGTATACAGTGGTAGTGTAGTGTAGTGTAGTGTTGTATACAGTGGGGGGGTGGTGTGTGTAGTGTTGTATACAGTGGTGTGTAGTGTAGTGTTGTATACAGTGGTAGTGTAGTGTAGTGTTGTATACAGTGGTAGTGTAGTGTAGTGTAGTGTTGTATACAGTGGGAGGGTGAGTGTAGTGTAGTGTTGTATACAGTGGGAGGGTGAGTGTAGTGTAGTGTTGTATACAGTGGTAGTGTAGTGTAGTGTTGTATACAGTGGTAGTGTAGTGTAGTGTTGTATACAGTGGTAGTGTAGTGTAGTGTTGTATACAGTGGTAGTGTAGTGTAGTTGTTTGTATACGTGGTAGTGTAGTTTTAGTGTTGTATACAGTGGTAGTGTTGTGTAGTGTTGTATACAGTGGTAGTGTAGTGTAGTGTTGTATACAGGGGTAGTGTAGTGTAGTGTTGTATACAGTGGTAGTGTAGTGTAGTGTTGTATACAGTGGTAGTGTAGTGTAGTGTTGTATACAGTGGTAGTGTAGTGTAGTGTTGTATACAGTGGTAGTGTAGTGTAGTGTTGTATACAGTGGGAGGGAATGTGAAATATATAAGGAAGTATCTTGAAAGAATATAATATTCATCTCTCTACATACACTGGAAGATCTGCAGTGGTCTTACTCTGCACACATTGGTTTAGTTCTTGCTAGTAATACTAAAAAAGTTATTATTATTTGTATTATTGTTATTATCTTGGTATACCGTAAGTGGCTATATAACTGAGGTAATAACTTATAAATATTAACAAACTACTGTATCGGATAGATTCATCAAGGCTGAGGGACTGATTACCACTACGTCACGTCCTCCACCGTCACACAGTACTATTCGCTGTATTGGACTGATAGAGCCACTGGTGGGCGAAACGTCTCCACCACAAAGCTACTCTGGAGAACAGAGCAGCAAGTACATTTCTTGACTCACAAAATATTCAACTCACAAACTGGGCGTCTACTCTCACAGGCTCCTCTAAGATCCAGAGAATATTTTGCAACTCTCACCCTCCGGGACGATGGCTAATTCATCACTTTTCTGAATATATTTAGGTGAGATGATCGAAAATTAAAAATAAAAAATGAATTTCGTTTGAGTGCGGGGAATTTTTGTTCTGACGAAGGAGGAGGATTTAGTTACTGTTGGTGTTGACAGTTTTGGGTGAGGTTACCTGGAGGTTACCTGGAGGTTATTCCGGGGATCAACGCCCCCGCGGCCCGGTCCATGACCAGGCCTCCCGATGGATCAGGACCTGATCAACTAGGCTGTTACTGCTGACCGCACGCAGTCCAACGTACGAGCCACAGCCCGGCTGATCCGGCACTGACTTTAGGTATCTGTCCAGCTCTCTCTTGAAGGCAGCCAGGGGTTTATTGGCAATTCCCCTAATGCTTGATGGGAGGCTGTTGAACAGTTTTGGGCCCCGGACACTTATGGTGTTTTCTCTTAGTGTACCAATGGCGCCCCTACTTTTTATTGGCGGCATTTTGCATCGCCTGCCCAGTCTTTTACTTTCGTAGGGAGTGATTTCTGTGTGCAGATTTGGGACCATTGAGGTAGATGTCACTGTTGTTGTTGTTGACAGTGTTTTGCTTTCAGCTACATCGGGTACAACAGTAATGTGCTGCTACTCTATTCTTATCAAGTGATAAAAAGTTCCTTATATATATATTATATATATATATATATTTTTATATTATTATATTATAATATTATATATATATATATATATATATATATATATATATATATATAAAATAGAGAACAGAGACCACGTACATCCAGAGAACAAGGACGCATTACTGGCCTCTCACAAATCTCTTGTGCAACATTGCAAGTCTAAGATTAATTAAGGTCGACCACCTTAGGTCCTGCAGGAGACGCGACAGTTCAATTATATGTCTAGGAACCCGAGCAGAACCTCGGGAGATGATAGCTCTCTTATCACCTTACCCAAGAAGATTATAGATCTGTTATCAGGCTATCCAATAATGAGCCAGTGGGGGATAATTAAATTAAACCTTCAAATGGGATAACTCTAGCCGCCTGTACGCTGGCGACACGCGATACTTCCAATTACTTCTTGGGTTAATCAGGCGAGGATTTAAAAAATATATGGATACGCTGACTTGTTGGTATCAATGCATTCAAAGATGGCGTGGTTGTGGGACAAGTGGGAAGATGTGGGGAGACACGTAAGAGAGGTGGACATGGGGAGTCCCAGGTAGGATTGAGGTGCACATGGGAACAGCTACGTAGGATTAAGATGAACATGAGATAGGATCGAAGTCTCCAAGAGAAGGATTCGCACGCCACTACAGTCGCTCGTTTGTTTACAAGATCGCGAATGAATGAACAGAAGAGCGCCTCAGGTATCGCATGGCTCAGGTACCCAACTCTTCCCCTTCCATCTATCCCCCTTCCCCTTTCTCCCCCTCTCCCCTCCTTCTTCCTTTTTTTTTTTTTTTTTTTTTTTTTTTTTTTTTTTTTTTTTGCACTAAATTTTAAGTGTCTACAAATGGTATTTGAAAGCTTCGATAATTTAACGTCAGCAAAGATGAACTCTGTCCTGATTTGAAAACCCCCACTGTGGGTGTGAAAGAGAATGACAGGAAACCCTACCCTGTGAGATGAAGTAAGACAGAAATCCCACTTTATGTGATGAAGTATTGAACGAAAACTCAATTTTATGTGACGCAGCATGACAGGAAAAACAGCATGGGGCTCAGAACTCGTCCCTGCGGTGCACCTTGCCACACTTCTTTAGACTTGCTTCCCCAACCTTGGTGGAGCGCAGAGGACACTCTGGTGGGTAACCTCTTATCTAACCGAGTAGGTTACCACCAATATTCATTTTGGCTAGTTTATGTGGGCTAACAGTCCTGTTTGTCATGTCAGATGCAGACTGTAGCTCAAGAAATGTGTAAAATGGCAGACGTGTGTGCAGTACGCGAGGTGGTAATACATTTATCTGTACAATTTTCACTTTCACAAGACTGTAGAGATGAGGCGAGAGTTGGTGTCTCATTCTATAGTTTATGTATCACTTTCTTTTTCAAATATTTTGAAAAGATAAGTTGATGAGTATTAGGCAAGTGTTAGGTTCTTATCGCTTAAGAATAGACCCAGTAAGAATATTGCTGCAGGAATTGGAAATGACACCCTCGACGCAACTCATTGCTAACAAGGAAGCATCAGCGACTGACCTTCAAGTTCCGAGGAGATTACAGTTAACACCGTCCTCTCCAGGACTTGCTTATCGACCTTCACTTAATGTAACGTCTAACTCAACACTCTCATAAATATTTACACTCAGCAGCACTAGCTAGGAGCGCTCTATGACGACACCGGAGATTTTCATTCCAATATTTATTAGCTCATTTAATCACTAGGGTCATTAGCTTTCTCAATATGGAAAGAATGGGCATAATTATCGCTTTTATTTATACCTTTCCAAGTTAGACCGAGAGGGACAGATCCGATTAACCCACTAACAAATTGTTCCCATTCCATTGGACTCAATTCTTGTTTTCTGTTCCTTGCAATTGGTAAATCTGAGGCTAAACATGTAATTTATGTAACTTACCTTTAGTCTGTCTAACCTTATCTAACCTAACCTAACCTAACCTTATCTAACCTAACCTAACCTAACCTAACCTAACCTAACCTAACCTAACCTAACCTAACCTAACCTAACCTAACCTAACCTAACCTAAACTAACCTAACCTAACCTAAACTAACCTAACCTAACCTAATCTAACCTAACCTAACCTAACCTTATCTAACCTAACCTAACCTAACCCAACCTAACCTAACCTAACCTAACCTAACCTAACCTTATCTAACCTAACCTAACCTAACCCAACCTAACCTAACCTAACCTAACCTAACCTAACCTAAACTAACCTAACCTAACCTAACCTAACCTAACCTAACCTAACCTAACCTAACCTAACCTAGCCTAACCTAACCTAACCTAACCTAACCTAACCTAACCTAACCTAACCTACAGTTAGGTAAACTAGCCTAGTCGAACCTGATCTAAAAAAGTAGTATATATAAGCGTTGAGAAATCAACGTTTGTAGTCTTGCAAGGAAATTATTGTAGTGAAAATGAACATGTGTTGCAGACAGGGACAGACAGCTCAGTATATGTTGCAGACAGCTCGGTTTAATGACCTTCGTCGGTAAAGACTCTTGACAATTACGTCGTTAGTAGCCACGGACGGACGCCAAGTATGTGTCTGTACGTAGCTGGTTACGTCTTATTAACGCACTGCGGAAGCTCGCGTGAGCTGACTTGAGCTTCTCCGGTGTTCTTCAAGCTCTCATCATGTGAGGGACTCTTGATCCAGAGGAGCTGGAGCTCCCTTTCTCTGGACCAAAGCTCATTGCTTCCCTCTCCCAATGAATATGCTGATTATTTCTCTCCCTTTCTTCTCTCTGATCTCCCGCACTTTCTACCCTCCCTCACCTTCTCGCCTCTTCTCCCTTCTTCCCTCCCCTCCCCTGCCTCCCCCTACCTCAAGACAGACAATATGGCTAAGGCATTATTATGCAGGATAGTGCATTCTTTTAATAAATCTGTAATGTGGAGTGCATAAAAATAGAATGTTCCAGTGGACGCGAATTGAACGGCAAGGGGACAGTCAGTGGGACACGTATAAGACATGAGTACCAGGTGAACTGTGTGAAGTCAAAGTCCAGCAGTGACTGAGGAAACCTGTGGTGGGGAGAGAGGCTACTGGTGTGGTGTGACAGTCCTAGCATGGATAAGTATATTGGATTATTTCGTTATGATTTTTAGGCCATAAGTTGTTCTGGAAATATTTCTTGTATTCTTAAGTTGGTCCTGGGCAAGACCTTGTTTTCATCAAGGTGAGTTTCTGTCCTTACTAGTAATTAACCCTGAAGTTTAGCGCTTTGGTGAAGCTACCTTTGTGGTCCTACGGTGGTGTATATATATTTTTTTTGGTACATGTCTCTAGACAAGGCTTTAACTCCTAGGCGCCAAGAATATTTTAGTAACAGACATACACTAGTTTATGATAGAAGAGTCAGCCATCAGCTGGTATGCTACTCTCGCTTTATTATGCATTATGAGAGAGAGAGAAAGAAAGAAAGAAAGAAAGAAAGAAAGAAAGAAAGAGAGAGAATTGTATATACGAAGGACATCAGCAGACTTCCTCGACGCGGCTGAGCTGCCTTAATTTTAATTGCCCATGTCGTTGAGAGCTTTATGCTGATGCAGCCTTTTGGTATTGTCATGGGCTCACCCCTAAGCGTAGTCATGGCCAATTTATACAAGGATAGTGAAGCAGAAGGCTCTGTCCCCACTCTCCACTCTGTGCGGCTCTCCATCATCATGAAATAGGGGGAAAAAAAGGTATTATAATGTATAGAAATAACTCGCCATTAGGAGAGGGGAAAGTGATGACGCTGCTTCGGTCCGACTTGGACCACTGACAAGTCACACTGAAGCGAGAAGTGAAGGAGACTAGGAAATATATACCAGAAGGAGCGGTATTGTGTCTTTTTCGTTCTTTAATATATCTTATAAAAAGCGAGAATGGAGGAGAGGCCAGAGATGCACAACCTTCTCCAGATCTGACGATTTAGATAATCGGTTTAGAGATATTGCACAACTTTCTAATTTCGTGTCTTGAGCTAACTTTGAAATTTCGAATATAAACACTATTTCTAGATCATACATGGGTTTTAAAAGCACATAAATGATCTGGAAGCAAGACAGTCAGGGCCGAGCAACAGTCTTCCCCCATATAACTGAGTCTAACTTTTGGTTACTCGTTTGGCTGCTTGGCTGAGTAAGGTTATTTAATAATAATAATAATAATAATAATAATAATAATAATAATAATAATAATTATGATAATAATTTGTTTCAGTATGGGACAGTGTTTGTATAGAGATGGATGACGTTTAGCTGTGCATGAAGAAAGCCGATGGATATACAGAGCATTTCGGTCATTATAATTATTGAAATGTTCCTCTATAACTGGATCATCATTATTAATTTAAGGATTCTAGTTCCTGCCTCTTGAGTGGTGATGACTGTCGTCTCATATACAACCTCTCGACCCTTGTAAACACCTCATCCTTAACGAACAAATTATATACAGGAACTGTAACAGGATATATATACACATAATGACGTGTGTGTGTGTCTCTGTGAATATATACTTTGAGGTTATTTAAGAACCCTACTCTAGGCTGCAAATAATTATTGACTGGCTGTTGGTGAGCAGGTTACGTGCAACCATAACGACCCTCGTGTAGTCGTGAGTTGCCATTTGAGATAGATGGTAAAGGGTCTCTGGGTGTGCAGGTTTTACTCGTAGCTACAATATCTGAGTACTCAGAAGGGGCACAAAGTTGTAGATGAACTATTTTGAAAAATTCTACTACAGGGACTGCTGTAGAAAGAGAAATGCTTCGTTCTGATAGGTATTGTCGAGCGGATCTCCTGGGATCAGGTGATGTATACCATCCCTCCTTTCCCGTTGTTGTGACCCCCGTGCATCTGCATAGGCAATAACAACACCCAACAAGTGGCACTAGACACTGGTAGCAGAAAATCCTTTTCCAGCGACGTTTCAGTCAAGGTTGGGTGAAACCAAAGTATACAAGGCCGTGAACTTGTTCGTTTTTTCGGAAGGGAGGAAGAGGGTAGTGACACTTGGGTTGGAAGGCTTCTCTGAAACAAGTGTTTGTATATCCAGTCGTATATATGTGTGACCCACGTCTCCCTCTACGTATTTTATGTATCATGATTCTGTGAGCTGTTCATCATCCAGATAACACACAGCATCATCCACCTTTCTTCACATGACACACAGCATCATCCACCTCTCAGATAACACACAGCATCATCCACCTTTCTTCACATGACACAGCATCGTCCACCTCTCAGATGACCCACAGCATCATCTACCTCTCAGATGACACACAGCATCATCCACATCTCAGATGACACACAGCATCATCATCCTCCTCTCAGATGACACACAGCATCCTCCTCTCAGATGACCCACAGCATCATCCTACTCCTCTCAGATGACACAGCATCATCATCCACCTCTCAGATGACCCACAGCATCATCCTCCTCCTCTCAGATGACACACAGCATCATCCACCTCTCAGATGACCCACAGCATCATCCTCCTCCTCTCAGATGACACAGCATCATCATCCACCTCTCAGATGACCCACAGCATCATCCTCCTCCTCTCAGATGACACACAGCATCATCCACCTCTCAGATGACACACAGCATCATCATCCACCTCTCAGATGACCCACAGCATCATCCTCCTCCTCTCAGATGACACAGCATCATCATCCACCTCTCAGATGACCCACAGCATCATCCTCCTCCTCTCAGATGACCCACAGCATCATCCTCCTCCTCTCAGATGACACAGCATCATCCTCCTCCTCTCAGATGACACAGCATCATCCTCCTCCTCTCAGATGACCCACAGCATCATCCTCCTCCTCTCAGATGACACAGCATCATCCTCCTCCTCTCAGATGACCCACAGCATCATCCTCCTCCTCTCAGATGACACAGCATCATCCTCCTCCTCTCAGATGACCCACAGCATCATCCTCCTCCTCTCAGATGACACAGCATCATCCTCCTCCTCTCAGATGACCCACAGCATCATCCTCCTTTCCTCTCAGATGACACAGCATCATCCTCCTCCTCTCAGATGACCCACAGCATCATCCTCCTCCTCTCAGATGACACAGCATCATCCTCCTCCTCTCAGATGACCCACAGCATCATCCTCCTCCTCTCAGATGACCCACAGCATCATCAGCCACCTCTACGATAATTTTCATCACTTTACGTGAACTGGGTCGTAGAAATACCAAAAGTGAACGAATCCTAAATAGAAACCAAAGGAAGATAAGCTACAAACGCAGAGAAGAAAATACAGAAGGAGGCGAAGAAGCAAATAACAAGAAGCAGAAAAAAAAGTAAGGAAGTAAGAAAGCAGGAAGTGAGTGAGAGAGAGAAAGAGAGACAGAGAGGGAATGAATGAGAGGGCCATTTGGGTAGCGGAAGGGGAGGAAGGAGATTAAGAATGAGTGGGAGAGAGGGGAGAGGAAGGGGAAGAGAGGGAGAGGGAGGGAAGAGAGGGGAGAGGAAGGGGAAAAGAGGGGGGAGGGAGGGAGAATGAGGGGAAGAGAGGGGAGAGGAGGGAGGGTGAGGGGAAGAGACAGAGGTGACATTTGCAGCAGACATAACATTGTGTAGCGCGCTAAATTTTTATACTTTTTACCACCACCACCACCTGCCTCGCCACCACCTGCCTCGCCACCACCACCACCACCTGCCTCGCCACCACCTGCCTCGCCACCACCACCACCACCTGCCTCGCCACCACCTGCCCCCGCCACCACCACCACCACCTGCCTCGCCACCACCACCACCACCTGCCTCGCCACCACCTGCCTCGCCACCACCACCACCACCTGCCTCGCCACCACCACCACCACCTGCCTCCCCACCACCACCACACCTGCCTCGCCACCACCACCACCACCTGCCTCGCCACCCACTTGCCTCGCCACCACCTGCCTCCCACCACCACCACCACCTGCCTCGCCACCACCTGCCTCGCCACCACCACCACCACCTGCCTCGCCACCACCTGCCTCGCCACCACCACCACCACCTGCCTCGCCCCCACCAACCACCCACCTGCCTCCCCACCACCACCACACCTGCCTCGCCACCCACACCACCACCGCCTCGCCACCACCACCACCTGCCCCGCCACCACCACCACCACTTGCCTCGCCACCACCACCACCACCTGCCTCGCCACCACCACCACACCTGCCTCGCCACCACCACCACCACCTGCCTCGCCACCACCACCACCTGCCTCGCCACCACCACCACCACATGCCTCGCCACCACCACCACCACCTGCTTCGCCACCACCACCACCTGTCTCGCCACCACCACCACCACCACCACCCCCACCACCTGCCTCGCCACCACCACTACCACCTGCCTCGCCACCACCACCACCACCTGCCTAGCCACCACCACCACCACCTGCCTCGCCACCACCACCACCTGCCTCGCCACCCACCAACACCTGCCTCGCCACCACCACCAAACCCGCCTCGCCACCCCCCACCATCTGCCTCGCCACCACCACCACCTGCCTCGCCACCACCACCACCTGCCTCGCCACCACCACCACCTGCCTCGCCACCACCACCACCTGCCTCGCCACCACCACCCCCACCTGCCTCGCCACCACCACCACCACCTGCCTCGCCACCACCACCACCTGCCTCGCCACCACCACCACCTGCCTCGCCACCACCACCACCACCTGCCTCGCCCACCACCACCACCTGCCTCGCCACCACCACCACCTGCCTCGCCACCACCACCACCTGCCTCGCCACCACCACACCACCACCTGCCTCGTCACCACCACCACCTGCCTCGCCACCACCACCACCTGCCTCGCCACCACCACCACCCACCTGCCTCGCCACCACCGCCACCTGCCTCGCCACCACCACCACCACCTGCCTCGCCACCACCGCCACCTGCCTCGCCGCCACCACCACCACCTGCCTCGCCACCACTGCCACCTGCCTCGCCACCACCACCACCTGCCTCGCAACCACCACCACCATCTGCCTCGCCACCACCACCACCACCTGCCTCGCCACCACCACCACCACCACCACCCTGCCTCGCCACCACCACCACCTGCCTCGTCACCACCACCTGCCTCGCCACCACCACCAACTGCCTCGCCACCACCACCAACTGCCTCGCCACCACCACCACCACCACCTGCCTCGCCACCACCACCACCACCTGCCTCGCCACCACCACCACCACCTGCCTCGCCACCACCACCTGCCTCGCCACCACCACCACCTGCCTCGCCACCACCACCACCCCTGCCTCGCCACCACCACCACCTGCCTCGCCACCACCATCACCTGCCTCGCCACCACCACTAACTGCCTCGCCACCACCACCACCACCTGCCTCGCGCCCCACCACCACCACCACCTGCCTCGCCACCACCTGCCTCGCCACCACCACCACCTGCCTCGCCACCACCACCACCTGCCTCGCCACCACCATTTACCTGCCTCGCCACCACCACTACCTGCCTCCCCACCACCACCACCTGCCTCGCCGCCACCACCACCACCTGCCTCGCCGCCACCACCACCACCACCTGCCTCGCCACCACCACCACCACCTGCCTCGCCCCCACCACCACCACCTGCCTCGCCACCACCACCACCACCTGCCTTTGCCACCACCACCACCTGCCTCGCCACCACCTGCCTCGCCAAACCCCCACCACCACCACCACCACCTGCCTCGCCACCACCACCACCACCTGCCTAGCCACCACCACCACCACCACCACCACCACCACCACCACCACCACCACCACCACCTGCCTCGCCACCACCACCTGGCTGGCCATCACCACCTCCCTCGCCACTACCACCTCCCTCTCCACCACCACCACCACCTCCCTCGCCACTACCTCCTGCCTCGCCACTCCTCACTTCCCAAGTCTTCCAAAACTTCATATTGCATCGACTTTAACATTTTCGATTATTCTTAAATTGGTTCGGTGTGTCCATCAGATCCCGGCAGCAGTGACCATCAGATCCCGGCAGCAGTGACCATCAGATCCCGGCAGCAGTGACCGTCAGATCCCGTAACAGTGATCATCAGATCCCTGCAGCAGTGACCATCAGATCCCGGCAGCAGTGACCATCAGATCCCGTAACAGTGATCATCAGATCCCTGCAGCAGTGACCATCAGATCCCGTAACAGTGACCATCATATTCCAGCAGCAGTGACCATCAGATCCCGGTAGCAGTGACCATCAGATCCCGGTAGCAGTGACCATCAGATCCCGGTAGCAGTGACCATCAGATCCCGGTAGCAGTGACCATCACAATGTAGTAATGATTCAGTGATCACCAGTGAGTGTATTGTACACATGTTGCTACCCCTCACCTGATGTACTAAGATCGTCCTGCTGTGAGCTTCCCCTTCCCCTCTATCTCCCCTCCCCCCCCTTCCCCTTTCCCCCCCCAGGGGGGGTCTCTTCTATATTTATTTATATTTCGCAAAATTTTCCTACTTCTTCTTTTTTCTGTTGTTTCATTCGGGACGGTTCTAAAGCTGAAACTTCCCCCCCTTGTACAGCGAGTTTCCGACGTTTTTTTTCTTTTTCCTGACTGGGGAGCTTGGGACGCCTCCGCACTTTTTGTCCCCCTTTTTGTATGTTTTGTTTTTTCTCTTTTTCCCTTCCTCTTCGTCCCCCGCTACGCTGGCTCACATCATGGGCTCTGAAATTTGCGGGTTAAAAAAAAAAAAAGAAAACTTATTTTTCACTGATTTTTTATCTCTTTGTGCGGATTTCCTGTATTAAAAATAGATTTTTTTGTTTTCCCCCTTTTTGTCCCCTCAATGTTTTAATTTGGGGGAGTTCGAAGCCCTCTGATGTCTGTCTTTTCCCGTTTTGTTGCTTTCTCTTCCCCCTTTTTATAAAGGTGTTTAAAGTTTTTCTTAAGCCCCCTGAACAGTGACCCCCCCATCATCAGAAAAGGGTCTTTAAACCACTCGTTTCTTTGTTGCCCATTTCTTTTTCCCCTCCCTAAATCTGGTCCCCTACCCGTCCACTTCGTGGTGAAAAATTGGCTCGGAAGGTTTACAGCGTCCACCTGGTTTTCACCAGACGAGAGTTCACCTCCCGTAGACGCTGACTTTTAAAAACCAGTTTACTCTAGATTTTAACCAGTCTTTAAATTTCTGTTAATGTGATCTTCATCCTCCAAATAAGATTTTAAATTCTCACTTGTTAGATTTATTTGTTTTTTGATCTCGATGTTGCCACACTTCATTTGTTGTCTGTATGAAGGAGGTGTGCCGAAAGGTGCTCTCCTCTCCCCCAGTGTTTTTTCTAATTACCGTTAGAAATTTACCCAGCAATTATTCACCTTGATGGACCCCCTTTCGCACTCATCCTTATGCATCCCCCTCTTGTCCTCTCCCAGAAGGGACGCCCGGGGTTTTTTTAAAACCGGGCCCATTTCAAAAAATTTGCCATCCCGTAAAACTGGGAACAGGGGTTTGGGAACATCCAGCTAATTTAATTAAAATGAACCTTCTAAATTTTCACCAGCATTTACCACCACCCACCCCCACCAAAACAAAAACCCACCCCCCCACCAACACCCCATTAAAAAAAAAAACTCCCGGGCAGGAGGGGGGGAATATCATAATCTACACTTGGAAAATCTTGGAAGGAAGGGTTTCCCAAAATCTCCCCACAAAAAATCACTCCCAAACAAAAAGAAAAAGGGACTGGGCAGGCGGACAAAATGCCCCCTTTAAAAAGTAGGGGCGCCTTTTGGTACACAAAAGGGGAAAACCCCCTTAAGTGGGGGGGGCCCCAAAAAAATGTTAAAAACCACCCCCCACCCAAGCATTAGGGGGAATTCCCAAAAAACCCCCTGGCCCCCCTGCCTTAAAAGAGAGAGCTGGACAGATACCAAAAAGTTAGTCCCAAATTTCACCCGGGCTGTGGCTCGTACTTTGGGGAACTGGTGCGGCCAGCAGTAAAAACCTTTTTGATCGGGCCCCTGATCCACGGGGGGGCCCCTCGGGTCTGGCCGGGCCCCCGCGGGGGCGTTGACCCCCGGAAAATTAACCTCCAGAAAACCCTCCAGGTAACCCCCAAGGTAACCTGCCCCCGCCCCCTTCACCCACCCCCACCACCCTGAAACCACCACCCCCTGCCCCAACCGCCCCCCACCCCCACCTACCCCAAACCATTTTTTCCCTTCCCTGGTCGAAACCCTCACTTTCCCTCTCCTTCCCTCCCCTTTTCTCTCCCCCCCTTTCCTCCCTTCTTTTCCCCCAAATTCATAAAGCCCCTCCTTGTTCGAAACCCCCCCCCCCATTTCTATCAGAGGGAGGTGAATGGAGGGGAAAGGGAGGTAAAATGGAGGGGGGTGGGGGGAGCCCTGAACCCCAAAACAAAAACATCTAACTGGGTCACCCCCCCCCTAAACCTCCCCTCCCCTCACCTAAACCTCCCCTCATCTCCCCCCCCGGTTTTACCCCCCTCTGCTCGTTCCCCCTTTCCCCTTTAATCAGTACTTTTTCCCTCTCTCCCCTTCCCTTTCCTCCCCTTCCCCCTTTCTCCCCCCTCCCCCTTACTCTCTCCTCCCTCTTCCTTCTCTTCCTCTTTTCCCCTTTCCCCTTGGACGACCAAAAAAGGAAGACCATAACCCCTTCCCTTTAGAGCGAAATCTTGTTTTATGGTAAGAAACAAAACCCTTGTTTTAGTGTGTGTGTGTGTTGGGGTGTTGTGTGTGTGTGTGTGGGTGTTTTTGTGTGTGTTTGTGTTGTGTTTTGGGGTGTGTGTGTGTGTTGTGTGTGTGTGTGTGTTGGTGTGTGTGTGTGCGCGGGGTGTGTGTGTGTTGGGGGTTTTGTGTTGTGTGTGTGTGTGTGTGTTGTGTGTGTGTTTTGTGGGTGTGTGTGTGTTTTGTGTGGGGTGTGTGTGTGTGGGTGTGTGTGTGTTGTGCGTGTGGTTGTGTTTTTGTGTGGGGTGTGTGTGTGTGTGTTTTGGGGTGCGTGTGTGGTTTTGGGTTTGTGTGTGTGTGTTGGGGTGTGTGTGTTTTTGCGTGTGTGTGTGTGTGTGTGTGTGTGTGTGGGTGGTGTGTGGTGTTGTTTTGTGTGTGTGTGTGTGTGTGTGTGGCGTTTTTTGTGTGTTTGTGTGTGTTGTGTTGTGTGTGGTGTGTGCGTGTGTGGGGTGTTTTGCGTTGTGTGTGTGTGTGTGTTGTTTTGTGTGTGTGTGTGTGTTTGTGTGCTGTTGTGCGTGGTGTTTTTTGTGTGTGGGTGTGTGTGTGTGTGGGTTTGTTTGTGTGTTTTTGTGTGTGGGGGTTTTGGGGCGTGTTTTGTGTGTGTGGTTTGTGTGTGTGTGTGTGTTGTGTGTGTGTGTTGTGTGTGTTGGGGTGTGTGTGGGGTGGGTGGGTTTTGGGGGTGTGTGGTGGGGTTGGGGTGCGTTTTTGTGTGGGGTGTGGGTGTGGTGTGGTGTGTGGGGTTTGTGTGTGTGTGTGGTGTTTTGTGGGGGTGTGTTTTGTGGTGTGTGGGGGAGGGGTTTTGTGTGTGTGTGGTGTGTGTTTTGTGTGGTTTGTGTGTGTGGGTGTGTGTGTGTTTTGTGTGGGTGTTGTGGTGTGTGTGTGTGGGGTGGGGTGTGTGTGTGTGTGGGGTTTTGTGTGTGGGGTTTTGTGTGTGTTTTGTGTGTGGTTGTGTGTGTGGTGTTTTTGGTGGTGTGTGTTTTGTGGGCGGTGTGTGTGGTGTGTGTTTTGTGTGTGGGTGTGTTTTGGTGTGTGGTTGTGTGTTTTGTGTGTGTTTTGTGTGGTTTGTGTGTGTGGGGTGGTGTGTGTGTGGTGTGTGTGTGGCGGTGTGTGTTTTTTGGGGTGTTTGGGGGTGTGTTGGGGTGGGGCGTGTTTTGTGTGCCTTTTTTGGTTGTGTGTGTTGTGTTTTTGTGTGGGGTTTTGGTGTGTGTTGGGGGTTTTGTGTTTTTTGTGTGTGTTTTATTTTTGTGTTTTTGGGGTTGGTTTAAATTTGGGTGTTTTTCCCCTTTTTTTTGAGGAGTGTGAGAGGAAGGGGCAAGAAGGTTCAAGGGGTACTAGGGAGGAGAGAGAGGGGAGAGGAAAAAAGAGACGAGGGGGGAGAAGGGGAGGAAAGAGAGGGGAAAAGGAGAGAGGAGAAAAGAGAGAGAGAAGTGAGAGAGGAGAGAGAGAGAAAGGACTGTAAAATGGTTTCTTTTAACTTAAATGGGAATGGTTAAGAGGGGGAAAATGATAGTCGAGGTGGGGGGGAATAAGAGGGGGGGGGGGAAAAAAATTTGGGAGAAAAAGAAAAAGGAAAGGGGAAAAAAAGAGGGGAAGAAAAAAAAAAGCCAGGGCACAGGGGAAAGAAAACGAAAAAAAGAAGGAAAAAGGGAAAGGGAGGAAGATGAGGATTTGAAGGAAAAAAAAGGAGGGGAAAAAAAAAAAGGGGAAAGGGGAAAAGAAAAAAAAAAAGGGGAAAAAAGAGGAAAAGAAAAAAAAAAGGGGAAAAAAGGGGGAAAAGGGGAGGAAAAGGAAAAAGAAAGAGGAAAAAGGGGGGAAAAAAAGGAATTTTTAAAAAGGGGGAAAGGAAAAAGGGGAAAGGGGGAAAAAAGGGGGGGGAGGGGGAAAAGGAAGGGGGAAAAGGGAGGGAAAAAAGGGAAAGGGGGGAAAAAATTTGGGGGGGGGAAAAAAAATAAAAAAAAAAAAAAAAAAAAAAGGGGGAAAAGGGGGAAGGGGGGAAGGGGGGGGGTTAAAGGGGGGGGAAAAGAGGGGGGGAAAAAAAAAGGGGGGGGGAAAAAAGAAAAGGGGGGAAAAAAAAGGGGGAAAGGGGAATGGAGAAAAGGGGGAAAAGGGGGAAGGGGGGGGTAAAGGGGGGGGGAAAGAAGTGGGGGGGATGAAAAAAGGGGGGGGAGAAAAGGGGGGGGGTTAAGGGGGGAAAAGGGGGGGGATAAAAAGGGAGGGGGAAAAAAAGGGGGGGGGGGAAAAAGGGGGGGGGGGAAAAAAGGGGAGAGGGAAAAAAGGGGGGAAAGGGGGGGAAAGGGGAGGGGGGGAAAAAAATAAAGGGAGGGGGAAAAAAGGGGGAGGGGGAAAATAAAGGGAGGGAATAAAAGGGGGGGGGGGAAAAAAAGGGGGGGGGGAAAAAAGGGGAGGGGGGAAAATAAAGGGGGGGGGGGGAAATAAAAGGGGGGGGGGAAAAAAGGGGGAGGGGGAAAGAAGGGGAGGGGGTTTAAAGGGGGGGGGTTAAAGAAGGGGGGGGGATGAAGGGGTGGGAGGGGATGAAGGGGGAAAGGAAGGGGGGGGATGAAGGGGGGGGGGATGAAGGGGGGGGGTTATTTGGAAAGGGGGGAAAGGGGGGGGGTATGAAAGGGGGGGGTTTGAAGGGGAAAGGGATTGGGTTTTTTGGGGGGGGATGGGGAAGGGGGGGGGAATGGAAGGGGGGGAAAAGAAGGGGGGGGGGGAAGGGGGGGTTTAAAAAGTCGGGGGGGGGGGGAGTTGGAGGGGATGAAAGGGGGGAAAATGGAAAAAGGGGGGGGGTTTAAAGGGGAAGGGGTTTTAAGGGGGGGGGGGGAAAGGGGGAAAAATGAAGGGGAGGGGGTGAGGGTTTGGGGGGTGAAAGGGGAGAGGGGTAAATATGAAGGGGAGGGGGTATTAAAATTAAAGGGGGGGGGTTTAAGGGGAGGGGGGTTTAAGGGGGGGGGGGATAAGGGGGGGAATGAAAAAGGGGGGTGGGGGGGGGTGAAGGGGGGGGGGGAATTTGGGGGGGGAAAGAGGGGGGGGGGGAAAATGGGGGTAATTGGGGGGGGCGTTAAAGGGGGAGGGGGTTTTTAAAGGGGTGAAGGGGAGGGGGGGAAAAGGGGGGTTAAAAGGGGAGGGGGGAGGGGGGGGGGATGAAGGGGAGGGGGATGGAAGGGTGCCCAGGGGGAAAAGGGGGGGGGATTGCGTGGGAGGGATAGAAGGATGGGAAAAAGGGGGAATTTTAAGGGGAAAATTGAAAGGGGAGGGGGTATGGGGGGAAGGGGGTTAAGGGGGAGGGGACCCGGGAAGGGGGATGGAAGGGGAGGGGGGATTTTTGGGGCCGGGGGGATTTTTTAAGGGGAGGGGGATGGGGGAAAGGGGGGAAAGGAAATAAAAAAAAAATTAAGGGGAGAGGGATTCATTTTTCCGGGGGGGGGTTGGGGAAAGGGGGGGGGTTTGGGGAAATGGAAAGGGGTTTGGGAAAGGGGGAGGGGGGTGGGTTTAAGGGGGGCCGGGGACCGGGGGAAAGGGGTTTTGGGGGCCCCGGAAAGGGGGGGGGGGGAAGGGGAGGGGGTTGGGGAAAGGGGGGGGGTTGGGGGAAAATGAAAGGAAAGGGGGTAAGGGGGGGGGAATTGGGGGATTTTTTTGGAGGGAGAAGGGGATAACCCCCGAAAAAAAGGGGGTAAGGGGAGGGGAATTAAGGGGGGGGTTAAGGGAGGGGGTGGGAAAAGGGGGGGGGGGAAAAGGGGTTTTTGGGGGGGGTTAAAAGGGGGGAACAAGGGGGGGGGAAAGGGGGTTGGAAGGGGGAAGGGGTTGAAAGGGGGGGAAGGGGAATGAAAGGGGGGGGGGTGGGGGGGGGTTCGGGGGGGGTAAACCACTTAATCCCAATAAATTTTAAAATCCAAAAATATAAAAAAAAAACAAAAATTGTGGCTATGTTGTGTCCATGTTTGGCTTGTTGTGGGTCTGTTGTGGCCATATTGTGTCTATATTGCGGCTATGTTTGGCCATGTTGTGGGTATGTTGGGATTATGTTGTAACACTAAAACAACCCCTCCCCATTACCATGTGTAGAGGGATTTTTTTCAGTTTTATCCTGGAGGCCTGGTCTGGGACCAGCCCCTGGAGGCCTGGTCTGGGACCAGCCCCTGGAGGCCTGGTCTGGGACCAGCCCCGGAAGGCCTGGTCTGGGACCAGCCCCTGGAGGCCTGGTCTGGGACCAGCCCCTGGAGGCCTGGTCTGGGACCAGCCCCGGGAGGCCTGGTCTGGGACCAGCCCCTGGAGGCCTGGTCTGGGACCAGCCCCAAGAAATCGTCTTCTGATAAGATAAGGTAAGATTTCGTTCGGATTTTTAATCCCGGAGGGTTAGCCACCCAGGATAACCCAAGAAAGTCAGTGCGTCATCGAGGACTGTCTAACTTATTTCCATTGTGGTCCTCAATCTTGTCCCCCAGGATGCGACCCACACCAGTCGACTAACACCCAGGTACCTTTTTGCTGCTAGGTGAACAGGACAACAGGTATAAGGAAACGTGTCGAAATGTTTCCACCCGCCGGGAATCGAACCCGGGCCCCTCCGTGGTAACCTCGAGGTAACCACCACTACAACCACAACTACCACTACCTACCACCACCTCCATAACTACCTACCACAACCACCACAACCACAAGTACCATCATTACCTACCACTGTCACTTCCTACTGCCACTACTACCACTTCCTGCTACACCACTACCTACCACCACCACCACCACCACACCACCACCACCACCCACCACCCCCACACCACCACCACCACCACCACCACAACCACCACCACCACCACCACCACCACCACCACCACCACCACCACCACCACCACCACCACCACCACCTCCTCCTCCTCCCATAAGAACACCTTCAGTTTTCCCACAGAAGGTTCGGAGACAACCTCTTCCGAGGCCGGAACTGTTAATCTCCAAAATAGATTTAGTAAGATATGCGTAGCATGGTGGCCCTTATCCAAGACACTACTGTACGGGAGAGGCAGGATGGCAGGCAGGCTGGATGACAGGAAGGCAGGATGACAGGAAGACAGGATGGCAGAGGCAAGATGACAGGGAGGCAGGATGACAGGAAGACAGGATGGCAGGGAGGCAGGACGACAGGGAGGCAGGATGGCAGGGAGACAGGATGACAGGGAGACAGGATGGCAGGGAGGCAGGACGACAGGGAGGGCATGATGACAGGGAGGGCAGGATGGACAGGGAGGAGGGGATGGCAGGGAGACAGGATGACAGGAGAGAGAGAGGAGAGAGAGAAGAGAGAGAGAAGAGAGAGAGAGAGAGAGAGAGAGATGAGTAGAGAAGGGGAGAGAGAGAGAGTAGAGAGAGGGGAGAGGAAGAGAAGAAGGGATATGAGCGGGAGGACAGGACTAGGGAAAGGCAGGATAGAAGGGAAAGAAAAAGGTAGGGAGGGAAGTAATAATAAAGGAAGGGAAGGAGGAGAGATCATTCCCTCACCTCCTACACACTAAGTTAGCATTGCCATAATTTACATAGATAAAGAGAGAGAACTGAATGCTGCTCATGACAACCCAGGAGAGTTATTGGCCAAACTTACCTGACTTAAGGTGTGTAAGACATGTCAACTTCACCCACCCACCGCCCCCACCCATCAACCAACCGACCCTCCTACCCTCCCACCCACCCACCCTCCTTCCGCTACTGACGACGATAACGACGATGTGAAGGAGTACTTTCAGGAGATCAGTCCCTCAGCTTTGAAAGGAGGTGTTTAGGTCATCAGACTTGATGGTACGACCAGCACCTTTCATGCCTGAGGGACTGATCACCTCAGACGCAGTGAAGAGGTACGTATTAGCTGAACACTCCTTAGAAGAAGCAGTTTTGAGAGGGGTCGGTCCCTCAGCCTTGACAACACGAACAATACGGTGCTTAGTGATAACCGTGGAAGTTCCGGGGGTCAGCGCCCCCGCGGCTTGGTCCCAGCCCAGGCTTCCACGTTCCTAGCTAATCAATCATCCAGCTTGAATCCCTGTCTTCCCTAACACAAGGTATTTCTTCATCCGTGCTAATTCCTGTGTCTGCCACCCCTGTTTATGTCTGTCTAGCAGACTGTCTAGTGTTGGTCAAGAGTCTTCGTTCAGTCTAAACACATGCAGCTTCCACGTGATCCTCTCTGATGAGCTTCGTCTCTAGGTGATCCGTCAGTCTCTAAATGATCTGTCAGTTTCTAGGTGATCCGTCAGTCTCTAAATGATCTGTCAGTTTCTAGGTGATCCGTCAGTCTCTAAATGATCTGTCAGTTTCTAGGTGATCCGTCAGTCTCTAAATGATCTGTCAGTTTCTAGGTGATCCGTCAGTCTCTAAATGATCTGTCAGTTTCTAGGTGATCCGTCAGTCTCTAAATGATCTGTCAGTTTCTAGGTGATCCGTCAGTCTCTAAATGATCCGTCAGTTTCTAGGTGATCCGTCAGTCTCTAAATGATCTGTCAGTTTCTAGGTGATCCGTCAGTCTCTAAATGATCCGTCATTTCTAGGTGATCCGTCAGTCTCTAAATGATCCGTCAGTTTCTAGGTGATCGTCAGGTCTCTAAATGATCTGTCAGTTTCTAGGTGATCCGTCAGTCTCTAAATGATCCGTCAGTTTCTAGGTGATCCGTCAGTCTCTAAATGATCCGTCAGTTTCTAGGTGATCCGTCAGTCTCTAAATGATCCGTCAGTTTCTAGGTGATCCGTCAGTCTCCTGCTCATCGACCGAAAAAAATGCTTACTGCTGTGTATACATATGGGTGCCTCCTCCTCCTCCTCCTCCTCCTCCTCCTGCTGCTGCTGCTGCTGCTGCTGCTGCTGCAGCAGCAGCGTGTGTGTGTCAAGGAACACACGTGTCAGGGAACACACGTGTCAGGGAACACATGTGTCAGGGAACAGGAACACATGTCATGGAACACATGTGTCAGGGAACACATGTGTCATGGAACACATGTGTCAGGGAACACATGTGTCAGGGAACACATGGGCCATGGGACACATACGTCAGGGAAAACATGTGTCATGTGACACATGTGTCAGGGAACACATGTGTCATGGAACACATGTGTCAGGGAACACATGGGCCATGGGACACATATGTCAGGGAAAACATGTGTCATGGGACATGTGTCAGGGAACACATGTGTCAGGGAACACATGTGTCATGGAACATGTGTCGTGGAACACATGTGTCATGCAACACATGTGTCAGGGAACACATGTGTCATGGGACACGTGTCAGAGAACACATGTGTCAGGGAACACATGTGTCATGGGACACATGTGTGAGGAAACACATGTCATGGGACACATGTGTTAGGGAACACATGTCTCAGGGAACACATGTGTCAGGGAACACATGTGTCAGGGAACACATGTGTCAGGGAACACATGTGTCAGGGAACACATGTGTCATGGAACACATGTGTCAGGGAGCACATGTGTCAGGGAACACCTACCTACAACTTTACCAAACACATGTACAACCCGGCCCCCCCAAGTTCCTGTCCGGGGCGGGGGGTCAGGGAGCGCCGCCCCCTCCCCCAACACCCTCCATGAACCTCATCTTCCAGTCCCAATACACGAAATTTTCTCCTCTCTCTCTCTCTCTCTCTCTCTCTCTCTCTTTCTCACTTGGAAAAAGAAATATTTTAATCGTCATTTATTTACCGACTTATAAAATAGATTTGCCAGATGTTATTTCTGTCGTTTTTTCCTCGTTTTTGTTTTCGAAGTCGGCGTTAATGAGGGTTTTTTTTAGGGGGGGAAGGGAGGGGAGGGGAGGAGTGGGGAGGGGGAGGAGTGGGGAGGGAGGAGGGGGTTTCAACAGAGGAATTACAAAGCGTGGGAGGTGTGTATAGCAGGGACCCGCTTGAGAAATTCTCACTTAATGGAGGACTCTCTTTTTTTTGGTGGGGGAATGGAGGGGGGAGGGGGGAGGGGGGAGGGGGAGGTTAGTCTTTTTTTGTTTAAGGTGAATGGTCAGTGAGTGTGTTAGCGAAGCAGAGTTAATGAGTGCGTCTCCCCCCCCCTTCTTCACCCCCCTTCACCTGGACCGTGAGTGAGGGACCCGGGGGGTGGGGACAGCAAAGGGGGAAGGAAGGGTAGGGGATCTTGGGTGGGGGTGAGGGATGGTGGTCTTTGTAAACACACGCATTTAATTACCTGAAACACCGAATGGGTAAAATTTGCGATTTTGGCTTAAATAGCAACGCTCTTCTTGCCGAATAAGGCAAGCGAAAATTTGTGTATGCAATAATTTCTCAAAAATCATTCTGAACTTAACGAAAAAAAATAAGTTTCATTGTTTTTGTTTATTATTAAATTATTGTAATCTTAACTAAAATATATTTAGTTGGACTAAGCTAAATTAAATTGCGCTTGTTATAATAAGGTCAGGTAAGTTTTCTAAGGTTCTTTTGGTACAAAATTATTAATTTTTACGTTAACATAAGTGAAAAAAAATATACCTTTAAACGTAAAATAGAAAATTTTAGAAAGGACTTACTTTACATGAGTTCTTGCTAATTGACTAGTTTTACCTATTCGGCGCTTATATATATATATATATATATATATATATATATTATATATATATATATATATTATATATATATGAACTGCGCTAAATGGGACGTGGGTGTCGGCCAGGGTAGATGGCCAAGCATAGCTCCACACCATCAGTCTTCCCGGAATACAAAGTGATGCCATCGGGGCAGCTGGCATGCGTATCTGTGGTGCTGGATAGAAAATATCGAGGTTCTGTCTGGGCTGGGCCCAGAGCTGCAGCCTGGCGGACTTCTCTTGATGATCTCGTTGATTTCATTGTATCTGACATGCCAACCTCTGGAACTTGAACAGTTAAGGCCATGCAAACCATACTACTGAACGACCACCATGTTGTTAATACTCGGTGTGAATGTGGGCAGCAAGGTGCAGAGTCCTTGTCATATCTGCTCAAGATATGTGCTAGTTATGATGAAAACTGTTAGGAGGAAGTCACCCGAGTAATTCGCACTCACAGCTAAAACACGAGCTCTCTTAATAGCAGAACTTACACGTTATAACATTGCTGCAGGAACCTTGATCATGAGGAGGCTGAACGTCAGGATTATCTGTGAGCCAAACTTTCACCAGGTCTTGTTTGTGCTGCAAGGGTATCCTATAAGCTGATATTCACCTATTTGTGGTTGCAGGGGTCGATTCATTGCTTCTGGCCTCGCCTCCTCACTGATCGCTACTATGTCTTTTCTCTTCCTGCTCCATGAGCTTTATCAAACCTCTTCTTAAAACTATGTATGGTTCCTGCCTCCACTACATCACTAGCCAGACTATTCCACTTCCTGACGATTCTGTGACTGAAGAAATACTTCTTAACATCCCTTTGACTCATCTGAGCCTTCAACTTCCAATTGTGACCCCTTGTTTATGTGTCCCATCTCTGGAACATCCTGTCTTTGTCCACCTTCTCTATTTCGGGCAATATATGTCGTTATCATGTCTCCCCTGGCCCTCCTGTCCTCCAGTGTCGTGAGGCCGGTTTCCCTTAACCTTTCTTCGTAGGACAATCCCCTTAGCTCTGGTACTAGTCCTGTTGCAAACCTTTGCACTTTCTCTAATTTCTTGACTTGCTTGACCAGGAGTAGGTTCCAGATTGGTGCTTCATACTCCAGTATGGGCCTGACGTACACGGTGTACAGAGTCTTGAACGATTCCTTATTGAAGTATCGGAACGCTATTCTTAGGTCTGCCAGACGCCCGTATACTGCAGCAGTTATCTGGCTGATGTGTGCCTCAGATGTGCTCGGTATTATACTTACCACAAGATCCTTCTCCTTGAGTGAGGTTTGCAGTCTTTGGCCACTTGGTGTGTGAGTGTGTGTGTGTGTGTGTGTGTGTGTGTGTGTGTGTGTGTGTGTGTGTGTGTGTGGTGTGTGTGTGTGTGTGTGTGTGTGTGTGTGTGTGTGTGGTGCCACAGTAGCACCAATGCTAAGGTGATCTATAAGTAAACCCACAGGGGTTTACGTAGGCGTCATACAGTGTCTGCCGTCTAAATTAAGTATTACCAAAATTTAGTTTAACACTTTATAAACACACACACACACACACACACACAACACACACACACACAACACACACACACACACACACACACACACACACACACACACACACACACACACACACACACACACAACCCCACACACCACACACACCACAACACACACACACACACACACACACACACACACAACACACACACACACACAAAACACACACACCACGCACACACACACACACACACACACACACACACCCCACACACACACACACACACACGCACACACACACACACACACACACCACACACACCACACACACACACACACAAACACACACACACACACCACAACCACACACACACACACACCAGTACCCGAACCTTGTTGCTAAAAATTCCGTCCCATCCATATTAGTCGAGGAAGCGAGAATTTCATCTTGTTTATGCAAATCAAAACAAAGTATCGAGTGTTGTCAAAAATAAGGTTCATCGTACACTGGCAGCGACACTGATACGCTTGCCACAAGAGACGCGGAGTTGTCGTTCCTGGTCGATAGTGTTAATGTACACGACAGCCAAAGATTAGGCAAAATGGATGTTTTTCTATTGAAAACGGAAGACAAGACTATCGTATTCCGCCCACATATATAACACGAAACCAGAGCAAAGAGCCTTCTTGCCTACCAAAGGAAACGTTGCACCCCTGTGAGAGGAGAAGAAAAGTTGTCATACCGGATAAGAACTATTAAGGAAGGCAAGGGTAGTTTTCTTCCACGGGACAGATAAGGCTATTTAAGGGTGCCAGCTTGGTCAAGGGGAGAGTGAACAGGGCCGCCAGTTGAAGAAGCTGCCTTTGTGGTTCACACTCGTCCTTTACTCGCCTATTCAAAGTCCCAATTTAGCTAACTCCTTCCCGTGTGAGTGACCAACCCACGTGATGCATCATGATGTGAGACCGACTGGAAGAGGATGTTCCCCCCCCCCTTTCTCTCTCTCTCTCTCTCTCTCTCTCTCTCTCTCTCTCTCTCTCTCTCTCTCTCTCTCTCTCTCTCTCTCTCTCTCTCTCTCTCTCTCTCTCTCTCTCCCTCTCGATATTGCTTGAAATTATAACACAAAGTCTAGAGAACATAGTTAACCATGATTAACAAAATTCAGTCTTACGGGGTTATGATGTTCCCTCAGAGCGGTGATCTCCAGCAGTGATGTGTCTCTCAGTGTATGTACCCCCAGAGATGTGTCTCTCAGTGTATATACCCCCAGAGATGTGTCTCTCAGTGTACATACCCCCAGAGATGTATGTCTCAGTGTATATACCCCCAGAGATGTGTCTCTCAGTGTATATACCCCTGGAGATGTGTCTCTCAGTGTATGTACCCCCAGAGATGTGTCTCTCAGTGTACATACCCCCAGAGATGTATGTCTCAGTGTATATACCCCCAGAGATGTGTCTCTCAGTGTATATACCCCCAGAGATGTGTCTCTCAGTGTATATACCCCAGAGATGTGTTCTCAGGGGTATATACCCCAGAGATGTGTTCTCAGGGGTATATACCCCAGAGATTATATTATAACAATAATGGGAAAATCAATTACAAAAAAAATACATTAATGAACTCCGATCCAATCCCCCTCCCTCCTCTCCCCCTCCCCTCCCACCTCCCACTCCCCCTCCCACTCCCCTCCCACTCCCCCCTCCCACTCCCCCTCCCACTCCCCTCCCACTCCTAACACTCCCGCTCCACTCCCTTCCCACTCCACTCCCACTCCCCCTCCCACTCCCCCTTCCACTTCCCTCCCCCTCTCACTCCCCCTCCCACTCCCACTCCACTCCCCCTCCCACTCCCTCCCACTCCCTCCCACTCCCCCTTTCCACTTCCCCTCCCCCTCCCCACTCCCCCTCCCACTCCCCCTCCCACTCCCCCTCCACTCCCCCTCCCACTCCTAACACTCCGCCTCCACTCCCCTTCCCACTCCCCTTCCACTCCCACTCCCACTCCCCCTCCCACTCCCCCTTTCCACTCCCCCTCCCCCTCCCACTCTCCCTCCCACTCCCCCTCCCACTCCGAAAAAAAAGATAAATTCATACATTGATGGTGGGCGGCTGGTGCAGCACCCACCTGCTGGTGCAGCACCACCTGCTGGTGCAGCACCACCTGCTGGTGCAGCACCACCTGCTGGTGCACCACCACCTGCTGGTGCACCACCACCTGCTGGTGCAGCACCACCTGCTGGTGCACCACCACCTGCTGGTGCACACCACCTGCTGGTGCACCACCACCTGCTGGTGCAGCACCACCTGCTGGTGCAGCACCACCTGCTGGTGCACCACCACCTGCTGGTGCACCACCACCTGCTGGTGCACCACCACCTGCTGGTGCAGCAACCACCTGCTGGTGCACCACCACCTGCTGGTGCACCACACCTGCTGGTGCACCACCACTGTGCGGTGCACCACCACCTGCTGGTGCAGCACCACCTGCTGGTGCAGCACCACTTTCTGGTGCACCACCACCTGCTGGTGCACCACCACCTGCTGGTGCAGCACCACCTGCTGGTGCAGCCCACCTGCTGGTGCAGCACCACTGCTGGTGCAGCACCACCTGCTGGTGCAGCACACCCTGCTGGTGCACCACCACCGGCTGGTGCCAGCACCACCGGCTGTGTGCCAGCACCACCGGCTGGTGCACCACCACCGACTCGTGCACTACCACTGCTGGTGCCAGCTACCACCGGCTGGCTGCACCCCACCAGGCCACGGTGGTGCACACGCACCGGCTGGTGCAGACACCACGGCTGGCCACAGCACCACCGGCTGGTGCACCACCCGACTGGTGCACTCCACCTGCTGGTGCAGCACCACCGGCTGGTTGCAGCACCACCGGCTGGTGCACCAGCACCGGCTGTGTGCAGCACCACGGCTGGTTGCAGCACCACGGCTGGTGCACCACCACCGACTGGTGCGCACCACCACTGCTGGTGCCCCTGGCCCACCGGCTGGCTGCAGCACCACGGCTGGTGCACCAGCACCGGCTGGTGCAGCACCACCGGCTGGTGCAGCACCACCGGCTGGTGCACCACCACCGGCTGGTGCACCACCGGCTGACAGGTATATAACCCCAACATCTCCATCATCTATCATAATAAAACGGCAATAAAATTATTATTTAATGTCTCACGTCTAGAAATTAAGAAAAAAATTTTAAGGATGGATAATTTTTCGAACAGCAGAAGTGGATTTTTTTTAACCTACAGATTTAGCGCTTCCTTCTATAATTAATAACAATATAATAATAATAATAATAAAAAAATAATAATACTAATAAATATAATAAATAATAATAATAATAATAATAATAATAATAATAATCGCAGACGGCATTCAGATTATTTTGTTCTTTTTCGTATCTGATACGTAGATACAAATCATATCTGATCAGCGAAGAGACGGGGCCGGGAGATGTGATTCGACCCCTGCAACCACAAAGAGGTAAGTACAGATAGGTGGGTACACACACACACACACACACACATCACTGTTAGACACATGAGTGACAACCTAGATTTGAGTAGGCACTGCCTAGCATTGTCATCAGTCTATTACTTGTCTAGTATATACATATGCTAGGAACATTTATAGGCAGGCTCCCTTGTCAAGCCTAGTCGCGTTACCCCCGTCTGAAGCACGCACCTAGTCCGGAGCCGTCGCACGCACTCTGGACTAGACCTCAAGGACAGGCAGACGGACAGGCCGCTTAGCAGGGTTATTAAAGCTAATTTCGTAGGTGGCTTTGAGAATAGGCTGGACAGTTATGTTTTAGAATAGGCTGGACAGTTATGTTTTAGAATAGGCTGGACAGTTATGTTTTAAAATAGGCTGGACAGTTATGTTTTAGAATAGGCTGGACAGTTATGTTTTAGAATAGGCTGGAAAGTTATGTTTTAGAATAGGCTGGAAAGTTATGTTTTAGAATAGGCTGGAAAGTTATGTTTTAGAATAGGCTGGACAGTAATGTTTTAGAATAGGCTGGACAGTTATGTTTTAGAATAGGCTGGACAGTAATGTTTTAGAATAGGCTGGACAGCTATGTTTTAGAATAGGCTGGACAGTTATGTTTTAGAATAGGCTGGACAGTTATGTTTTAAAATAGGCTGGACAGTTATGTTTTAGAATAGGCTGGACAGTTATGCTTTAAAATAGGCTGGACAGTTATGTTTTAGAATAGGCTGGACAGTTATGTTTTAGAATAGGCTGGAAAGTTATGTTTTAGAATAGGCTGGACAGTTATGTTTTAGAATAGGCTGGAAAGTTATGTTTTAGAATAGGCTGGACAGTTATGTTTTAGAATAGGCTGGACAGTTATGTTTTAAAATAGGCTGGACAGTTATGTTTTAGAATAGGCTGGAAAGTTATGTTTTAGAATAGGCTTGAAAGTTATGTTTTAGAATAGGCTGGACAGTTATGTTTTAGAATAGGCTGGACAGTAATGTTTTAGAATAGGCTGGAAAGTTATGTTTTAGAATAGGCTTGAAAGTTATGTTTTAGAATAGGCTGGACAGTTATGTTTTAGAATAGGCTGGACAGTTATGTTTTAGAATAGGCTGGAAAGTTATGTTTTAGAATAGGCTGGAAAGTTATGTTTTAGAATAGGCTGGAAAGTTATGTTTTAGAATAGGCTGGAAAGTTATGTTTTAGAATAGGCTGGACAGTAATGTTTTAGAATAGGCTGGAAAGTTATGTTTTAGAATAGGCTTGAAAGTTATGTTTTAGAATAGGCTGGACAGTTATGTTTTAGAATAGGCTGGACAGCAATGTTTTAGAATAGGCTGGACAGTTATGTTTTAGAATAGGCTGGACAGTTATGTTTTAAAATAGGCTGGACAGTTATGTTTTAGAATAGGCTGGACAGTAATGTTTTAGAATAGGCTGGACAGTTATGTTTTAGAATAGGCTGGAAAGTTATGTTTTAGAATAGGCTTGAAAGTTATGTTTTAGAATAGGCTGGACAGTAATGTTTTAGAATAGGCTGGACAGTTATGTTTTAGAATAGGCTGGACAGTTATGTTTTAAAATAGGCTGGACAGTTATGTTTTAGAATAGGCTGGAAAGTTATGTTTTAGAATAGGCTGGAAAGTTATGTTTTAGAATAGGCTGGACAGTAATGTTTTAGAATAGGCTGGAAAGTTATGTTTTAGAATAGGCTTGAAAGTTATGTTTTAGAATAGGCTGGACAGTTATGTTTTAGAATAGGCTGGACAGTAATGTTTTAGAATAGGCTGGAAAGTTATGTTTTAGAATAGGCTTGAAAGTTATGTTTTAGAATAGGCTGGACAGTAATGTTTTAGAATAGGCTGGACAGTTATGTTTTAGAATAGGCTGGACAGTAATGTTTTAGAATAGGCTGGACAGTTATGTTTTAGAATAGGCTGGACAGTAATGTTTTAGAATAGGCTGGACAACTATTTCCATCAAGATAATGGCCTAAACACATCATCTCAAGGCCGAGGGATTGTTTACCTCGATCTCTTTCTGATCTACCATCGTTCTTCTCTGCATTGGACTGACCAAAGTGAATGGAAGCGCACTAGCCGAGAGAGGAGAAGAATAACAAACTTAGAATAATTCCGGGAGCAGGGAAACTAGCGGGAACAAAGGTCTTATTACTACAGATTATGAGGACCAAAGAGAAGACACTATAGCGGACTTGTTAGACTGTTGCTGGAATATGGCTTCCAGTCTGTAGGCTTCAGATTGCACAGTAGGTGAGTGTATACTGGAGAGGATTCAGAGAAGAGCTACCAGGCTGGTACCATCACTGGAGAGGGTACAGAGAAGAGCTACCAGGCTGTTACCATTCCTGGAGAGGGTACAGAGAAGAGCTACCAGGCTGTTACCATCACTGGAGAGGGTACAGAGAAGAGCTACCAGGCTGTTACCATTCCTGGAGAGGGTACAGAGAAGAGCTACCAGGCTGTTACCATCACTGGAGAGGGTACAGAGAAGAGCTACCAGGCTGTTACCATTCCTGGAGAGGGTACAGAGAAGAGCTACCAGGCTGTTACCATCACTGGAGAGGGTACAGAGAAGAGCTACCAGGCTGTTACCATTCCTGGAGAGGGTACAGAGAAGAGCTACCAGGCTGTTACCATTCCTGGAGAGGGTACAGAGAAGAGCTACCAGGCTGTTACCATCACTGGAGAGGGTACAGAGAAGAGCTACCAGGCTGTTACCATTCCTGGAGAGGGTACAGAGAAGAGCTACCAGGCTGTTACCATCACTGGAGAGGGTACAGAGAAGAGCTACCAGGCTGTTACCATTCCTGGAGAGGGTACAGAGAAGAGCTACCAGGCTGTTACCATTCCTGGAGAGGGTACAGAGAAGAGCTACCAGGCTGTTACCATCACTGGAGAGGGTACAGAGAAGAGCTACCAGGCTGTTACCATTCCTGGAGAGGGTACAGAGAAGAGCTACCAGGCTGTTACCATCACTGGAGAGGGTACAGAGAAGAGCTACCAGGCTGTTACCATCACTGGAGAGGGTACAGAGAAGAGCTACCAGGCTGTTACCATCACTGGAGAGGGTACAGAGAAGAGCTACCAGGCTGTTACCATCACTGGAGAGGGTACAGAGAAGAGCTACCAGGCTGTTACCATCACTGGAGAGGGTACAGAGAAGAGCTACCAGGCTGTTACCATCACTGGAGAGGGTACAGAGAAGAGCTACCAGGCTGTTACCATCACTGGAGAGGGTACAGAGAAGAGCTACCAGGCTGTTACCATCACTGGAGAGGGTACAGAGAAGAGCTACCAGGCTGTTACCATCACTGGAGAGGGTACAGAGAAGAGCTACCAGGCTGTTACCATCACTGGAGAGGGTACAGAGAAGAGCTACCAGGCTGTTACCATCACTGGAGAGGGTACAGAGAAGAGCTACCAGGCTGTTACCATCACTGGAGAGGGTACAGAGAAGAGCTACCAGGCTGTTTCCATCACTGGAGGGTACAGAAAAGAGCTACCAGGCTGTTACCATCACTGGAGAGGGTACAGAGAAGAGCTACCAGGCTGTTACCATCACTGGAGAGGTACAGAGAAGAGCTACCAGGCTGTTACCATCACTGGAGAGGGTACAGAGAAGAGCTACCAGGCTGTTACCATCACTGGAGAGGGTACAGAGAAGAGCTACCAGGCTGTTACCATCACTGGAGAGGGTACAGAGAAGAGCTACCAGGCTGTTACCATCACTGGAGAGGGTACAGAGAAGCAAACCTTATGGTTGAAAATCTGAAAGCACTTAACCATTTAACTCTCTCTCTCTCTCTCTCTCTCTCTCTCTCTCTCTCAACCAAGACTACAAGCAGATCTCAACCAGACCTTCAATCACTACCTAAACGCATAATAAACAAATCATTGTTAGAAGCGTAAGGGACAGAGTACCTCCGCTTATAAAGTCTCCTAGTTT
>NC_069425.1:43958002-43963002 GCF_026875155.1 Cherax quadricarinatus | reverse complement strand
TATCTCTAAAAGTGTATAGTATGCAAGGTCATGGAGAAGATCATCAGGAGGAGAGTAGTGGGGCACCTGGAAAGAAACAAGTGTATAATTGACAACCAGCACGGTTTCAGGGGAAAGGGAAAATCCTGTGTCACAAACCTACTAGAGTTTTATGACAAGGTGACAGAAGTAAGACAAGAGAGAGAGGGGTGGATCGACTGCGTATTTTTGGACTGCAAGAAGGCTTTCGACACAGTTCCTCACAAGAGGTTTTCTGCAAAAGCTAAGGACCAGGCACACATAACAGGAAAGGCACTGCAATGGATCAGAGAATATCTGACAGGAGGAAACAACGAGTCATGGTACGCGACGAGGTGTCAGAGTGGGCGCCTGTGACAAGCGGGTTCCACAGGGTCAGTCCTAGGACCTGTGCTGTTCTTGGTATACGTGAACGACATAACCCGGGAAAGGGGTAGACTCAGAGGGTGTCCTTGTTTGCAGACGATGTGAAGTTAATGAGAAGAATCGAATCGGACGAGGATCAGGCAGGACTACAAAGAGATCTGGACAGGCTACAAGCCTGGTCCAGCAACTGGCTCCTTGAATTTAACCCTGCCAAATGCAAAGTCATGAAGATTGGGGAAGGCAAAGAAGACCGCAGACACAATATAGTTTAGATGGCCAAAGACTGCAAACCTCACTCAAGGAAAAAGACCTGGGGGTGAGTATAACACCGAGCATATCTCCTGAGGCGCACATCAATCAGATAACTGCTGCAGCATACGGGCGCCTGGCAAACCTACGGATAGCGTTCCGATACCTCAGTAAGGATTCGTTAAGACTCTGTACACCATCTACGTCAGGCCCATACTGGAGTATGCAGCACCAGTTTGGAATCCACACCTAGTCAAGCACGTCAAGAAATTAGAGAAAGTGCAAAGGTTTGCAACAAGACTAGTCCCAGAGCTACGGGGGTTGTCCTATGAAGAAAGGTTGAGGGAAATCGGCCTGACGACACTGGAGGCCAGGAGGGTCAGGGGAGACATGATAACGACATATAAAATACTGCGCGGAATAGACGAGGTGGACAAAGACGGATGTTCCAGAGATGGGACACAGACACAAGAGGTCACAATTGGAAGTTGAAGACTCAGATGAATCAAAGGGATGTTAGGAAGTATTTCTTCAGTCATAGAGTAGTCAGGCCATGGAATAGCCTAGAAAGTGATGTGGTGGAGGAAGGAACCATACATAGTTTTAAGGCGAGGTATGATAAAGCTCATGGGGCAGGGAGAGAGAGGACCTAGTAGCAATCAGTGAAGAGGCGGGGCCAGGAGCTATGACTCGACCCCTGCAACCACAAATAGGTGAGTACAAATAGGTGAGTACACAAACACGCACACTCACTCACGGCGATAAATGTGCACATGTACACATCCTGACCTCTGCCAGAGATACATTTGTAGCTCATCCCACTCACCATTAACCTTCCCACTCACCATTAACCTTCCCACTCACCACTAACCTTCCCACTCACCACTAACCTTCCCACTCACCACTAACTTTCCCACTCACCACTAACCGTCCCCCTCACCACTAACCTTCCCACTCACCACTAACCTTCCCACTCACCACTAACTTTCCCACTCACCACTAACCGTCCCCCTCACCACTAACCTTCCCACTCACCATTAACCTTCCCACTCACCACTAACCTTCCCACTCACCACTAACTTTCCCACTCACCACTAACCGTCCCCCTCACCACTAACCTTCCCACTCACCATTAACTTTCCCACTCACCACTAACCTTCCCACTCACCACTAACCTTCCCACTCACCACTAACTTTCCCACTCACCACTAACCGTCCCCCTCACCACTAACCTTCCCACTCACCATTAACCTTCCCACTCACCACTAACCTTCCCACTCACCACTAACCTTCCACTCACCACTAACTTTCCCACTCACCACTAACCTTCCCACTCACCACTATCCTTCCCACTCACCGCTAACTTTCCACTCACCACTAACCGTCCCCCTCACCACTAACCTTCCCACTCACCACTAACTTTCCCACTCACCACTAACCGTCCCCTCAAACCACTAACCTTCCCACTCACCACCAACATTCCCCCTCACACACTAACCATCCCACTCACCACTAACCTTCTCACTCACCACTAACCTTCCCACTCACCACTAACCTTCTCACTCAACACTAACCTTCCCACTCACCACTTACCTTCCCATTCAGCACTAGCCTTCCCACTTCACCACTAACCTTCCCATTCACCACTAACCTTCCCACTCACCACTACCTTCTCACTCAACACTAACCTTCCCACTCACACACTAACCTTCCCACTCACCACTAACCTTCCCACTCACCACTAACCTTCTCACTCAACACTAACCTTCCCACTCACCACTAACCTTCCCACTCACCACTAACCTTCCCACTCACCACTAACCTTCCCACTCACCACTAACCTTCCCCCCCCCTCCCTCCCCTCCCTCCCCCATCCCATTTTACTCCTCCACAGGAAAACTTTCGAGTTGATTCATAAATTACCCAAATCTTGCTCGCACTCATTCACCTCTTCCTCTCTGTCCCCCCCTTTTCCCCTCCTTCCCTCCCTTCCCCTCCCTTCCTCCCCGCTTAATATCTCGCCTCCCCTCTTCGTTCTCATACTTTATTTCTCCCCTACTTCTCCACCCCATACCTTCCGTCTACCCTCCATTTCTTCCCTTCACCTCCCCTCCACTCCTTCCCTCCACTTCTTCCCTCTACCTCCCCTCCACTTCTTCCCTCCCCTCCCCTCCACTTCTTCCCTCCCCTCCCCTCCACTCCTTCCCTCCACTTCTTCCCTCCCACCTCCCCTCTGCTCCTTCCCTCCACTCCTTCTCTCCATTCCTTCTCTCCCACTTCCTACCTCCACTTTCCTCCACTTCTCTCCACTTTTTCCCTCCATCTTCTCTTTACTTCTTCCCTCCATCTCCCTTTCACTTCTTCCCTCCACCTCCCCTCCACTCCTTCCCTCCACTTCTTCCCTTCACTTTCCCTCCACTTCTTCCCTCCATTTCTACCTTTCACCTTCCCTCCACTTCCCTCCACCTGCTCTCAGTTTTAAAAATTGACAGCAAAACCATGCACTCTGCCCTACCTTCTTATTTCTGGTATTCCTATTTATATGAGAGAGAGAGAGAGAGAGAGAGAGAGAGAGAGGAGAGAGAGAGAGAGAGAGAGAGAAGAGAGAGAGTGAGAGAGAGAGAGAGAGAGTGAGAGAGAGATAGTACTGCAGTAGAGGTTGTTGTAGCCCGGGAGTACAAGCAGTAGTATTGAGCACTACTGCTTGTACTCTCGCTACACGATCCTGTGCTGAAGGTTACGCTAGGTTACGTTAAATTACGTTACGTTACGTTACGTTAGGTTAGGTTAGGTTAGGTTAGGTTAGGTTAGGTTAGGTTAGGTTAGGTTAGGTTAGGTTAGGTTAGGTTAGGTTAGGTTAGGTAAGGTTTGTCAGGAAACATGACAAGTGTTTCCTGACTCGGGTCTTAGTCATGTGACGACCTGCCACTGGAGCTTTTGGTCATCTGACCGATGCCTTCCACTGGCTTACCCCTCCACCCCTTTAAAAACTTAAGGATATAATTACAACCATTCTCAATACCATGGCTGGAACAATACACAACTCACCCACACAATACCATGGCTGGAACAATACACAACTCACCCACACAATACCATGGCTGGAACAATACACAACTCACCCACACAATATCATGGCTGGAACAATACACAACTCACCCACACAATATCATGGCTGGAACAATACACAACTCACCCACACAATACCATGGCCGGAACAATACACAACTCACCCACACAATACCATGGCCGGAACAATACACAACTCACCCACACAATATCATGGCTGGAACAATACACAACTCACCCACACAATACCATGGCTGGACAATACACAACTCACCCACACAATACCATGGCCGGAACAATAACACAACTCACCCACACAATACCATGGCTGGAACAATACACAACTCACCCACACAATACCATGGCTGGAACAATACACAACTCACCCACACAATACCATGGCTGGAACAATACACAACTCACCCACACAATATCATGGCTGGAACATACACAACTCACCCACACAATATTCATGGCTGGAACAATACACAACTCACCCACACAATATCATGGCTGGAACAATACACAACTCACCCACACAATACCTGGCTGGAACAATACACAACTCACCCACACAATATCATGGCTGGAACAATACACAACTCACCCACACAATACCATGGCTGGAACAATACACAACTCACCCCACACAATACCATGGCTGGAACAATACACAACTCACCCACACAATACCATGGCTGGAACAATACACAACTCACCCACACAATACCATGGCTGGAACAATACACAACTCACCCACACAATATCATGGCTGGAACAATACACAACTCACCCACACAATACTGTGATAAGTTAGACATATGTCGGTATTGTATACCATCTTGATTTTCACTCTGTCAGGCAGCAACACAACGGCTTCCTGATACAGAAATCAGCTCTGACAAATTCTTCAAGTTAGTGACAGTGACCTGCTCTGAGAGTGACCTGCTCTGAGAGTGACCTGCAAGAGATTAGTGCAAAAGCTAGAGGAGGAGGCAGGAATAACAGAAAAAGCACTGCAGTGGATCAGAGAAAACCTGACAGGAAAGAAACGACGAGTGGTGGAACGTGACGAGGTGTCAGAGTGGGCGCCTGTGACGATCGGGGTTCCACAAGGGTCAGTCCTAGGGCCAGTGCTGTTTCTGGTATATGTGAATGACATGACGGAAATGATATATTCAGAGGTGTTCCTGTCCGCAGACGATGTGAAGCTAATGAGGAGAATTCAATCGGATGAGGATCAGGCAGGATTACAAAAGGGATCTGAACAGGCTGCACGTCTGGCCTAGGAACTGGTT
>NC_069425.1:43938002-43948002 GCF_026875155.1 Cherax quadricarinatus | reverse complement strand
TACCTTCACGCATGTCTTAAATGACCCACGTTTCTTTACCATATCCTCCCCTCGCTTGCGTGTCCAAAAATAAGGAAGGCGTGTCCTGCAGTAGCCACGCGGTCAAATATTGGCGCACCTGCCAGGCCAGGTGTCAGAACTCTTGTGAATGTTTCTTGAAACTGACCTAAAATGTCTTATAAATGTTTGCACTTGTCCTAAATAGTTACCCCTGGCACCCTCACCCTGGCACCCTCACCCTGGCACCCTCACCCTGGCACACTCACCCTGGCACCCTCACCCTGGCACACTCACCCTGGCACACTCACCCTGGCACCCTCACCCTGGCACACTCAAACCCCGGCACCCTCAACCCCTGGCACACTCACCCTGGCAACCCTCCCCCCTGGCACACTCACCCTGGCACCCTCACCCCGGCACATCCACCCTGGTACCCTCACCCTGGCACACTCACCCTGGCACACTCACCCTGGCACCCTCACCCTGGCACACTCACCCTGGCACCCTCACCCTGGCACACTCACCCTGGTACCCTCACCCTGGCACACTCACCCTGGCACACTCACCCTGGCACCCTCACCCTGGCACACTCACCCTGGTACCCTCACCCTGGCACACTCACCCTGGCACACTCACCCTGGCACCCTCAGCCTTTGGGACCCTCACCCTGGCACACCTCGCCCTGGTACCCTCACCCCCGGCACACTCACCCTGGCACACTCACCCTGGCACCCTCACCCTGGCACACTCACCCTGGCACCCTCACCCTGGCACACTCACCCTGGCACACTCACCCTGGCACCCTCACCCTGGCACACTCAACCCCGGCACACTCACCCTGGCACACTCACCCCGGTACCCTCACCCTGGGACACTCACCCTGGTACCCTCACCCGGCACACTCACCCTGGCACACCCCCACCCTGGCACCCCACCCTGGCCACACTCACCCTGGCAAAACTCACTCTGGCACCCTCACCCTGGCACCTCACCCCTGGCACACCTCACCCTGGCACCCTCACCCTGGCACACTCACCCTGGCACCCTCACCCTGGCACACTCACCCTGGCACCCTCACCCTGGCACCCTCACCCGGCACCCTCACCCTGGCACACCACCCTGGCACCCTCACCCTGGCACCCTCAACCCCGCACCCTCACCCTGGGACCCTCAAACCCCGGCACCCTCACCCTGGCACCCTCACCCTGGCACACTCATCCTGGCACCCTCACCCTGGCACCCTCACCCTGGCACCCTCACCCTGGCACCCTCACCCTGGGACCCCAAACCCCGACACCCTCACCCTGGCACCCTCACCCTGGCACCCTCACCCTGACACCCTCACCCTGGCACCCTCACCCTGGCACCCTCAAACCCCGACACCCTCCCCCTGAAAACCCCTCACCCTGGTAACCCTCACCCTGGCACACTCACCCTCGCCCTGGCACCCTCATCCTGCACACTCACCCCCGGTACACTCACCCCCACCCTGGCACACTCACCCTCGCCCTGACACCCTCACCTCGGCACCCTCACCCTACCCTTCCTCCCCCCTACCCTCCCTCATCCTGGGACCCTCACCCTACCCTCCCTCACCCTGCCCTCCTTCACCCTGTCAAACCCCCAGCCCGGGACCCTCACTCTGGCAACCCTCACCCTACCCTCCCTCACCCTCCCCTCCCTCAAACCCCCCCCTCCCTCACCCCCCCTCCCTCACCCTGGGACCCTCACCCTGGCACCCCACCCTGCCCTCCCCCATCCTGGCACCCTCACCCTGGCACCCTCACCCTGGCACCCTCACCCTGGCACCCTCACCCTGCCCTCCCTCACCCTGGCACCCTCACCCTGGCACCCTCACCCTGGCACCCTCACCCTGGCACCCTCACCCTGGCAAACCCCCACCCTGGCACCCTCACCCTGGCACCCTCACCCTCCCTCCCTCACCCTGGCACCCTCACCCTGGCACCCTCACCCTGGCACCCTCACCCTGGCACCCTCACCCTGGCACCCTCACCCTGGCACTCACACCTTGCCACCCTCACTCTCGTGTTATCTTAAATTCATCGTCTCATACAGCGAAATCTTTCATATAGTGTGCAATCTTAACTTTATCCAAGTGTTATGAGCTCTTGCTAATTGACCAGTTTTACCTATTTGGCACGACATATATTTGCATGCAAACAATCGCAGACAGGCGATCTTCAGTTGCTGCCCTTGCAACATTGCATAGCTCCTGATGACGCACTGACAAGTGTGAAAGTACTTGAGCTATAGATCTCCCCCCCCCCGCGGCTTGTCTTGCATATATATATATATATATATAAATATATATATATATAAAAATATATATAAATATATATACACACACACACACACACACACACACACACACACACACATACACACACAAACAAACAAACACACACACAAGCACTTAAAGCGACAATGGTAAGAGAGCAGAGAAGAATGTCCCAGGATGTTAGTGATTGTGACTCGCAATGTTGGTAGATCGTGTGACCAGGAGCTGGTACTCCCACACTTCCTACATTCCCACACTCCAACACTACCCACTCTACATTTCCCCTCCCCACACATATTCCCTCCTACTTCTTTACATCCTCAACCCTATCTGTCCCTCTTTTCTATCTCCTCCCTCCCATACACCTCCTACAACACCCCTCCCTCCCCTTCCCCCACACACCTACAACACCCCTCCCCACACACCTACAACACCCCTCCCCCACACACCTACAACACCCGTCCCCCACACACCTAAAGACACCCCTCCCCCACACAAAACCTCCAACAACCCCTCCCCCCCACACGCACCTACAACACCCCTCCCCCACGCACACCTACAACACCCCTCCCTCCCTCCTTCCCCCACACACCTACAACACCCCTCCCCCACACACCTACAACACCCGTCCCCCCACACACCTACGACAACCCCTCCCCCACACAAAACCTCCAACACCCCTCCCCCACACGCACCTACAACACCCCTCCCCCACGCACGCCTACAACACCCCCCCGACCCCATCTACGACACTCCTCTCCCACACACACCTCCAACACCCCTCCCCCACACACACCTACACACACCCCTCCCCCACACACCTACGACACCCCTCGCCCACAACACACCTCCAACACCCCTCCCCCACACACACACCTACAACACCCCTCCCCCACACAACCTAACGACACCCCTTCCCCACACACACACCTCCAACGCCCCTCCCCCGCACACACCTACAACACCCCCCCCACACACACCTACACACCCCTCCTCCACACACACTTCCAACACCCCTCCCCCCACACACACCTACAAACACCCCTTCCCCCACACACCTACAGCACCCCTCCCACACGCACCTACAACACCCCTCCCTCACACACCTACAACACCCCTCCCTCACACACCTACAACATCCCTCCCTCACAACCTACAATATCCCTTCCTCACACACCTACAACATCCCTCCCTCACACACCTACAAAAACCCCTCCCTCACACACCTACAACACCCCTCCCTCACACACCTACAACACCCCTCCCTCACACACCTACAACACCCCTTCCTCACACACCTACAACACCCCTTCCTCCACACAACCCACAACACCCCTCTCTCACACACCCCACAACACCCCTCCCTCACACACTACAACATCCCTCCCTCACACACCTACAACACCCCTTCCCTCACATCACCTACAACACCCCTCCCTCACACACCTACAAACACCCCCCCCCTCACACACCTACAAACACCCCTTCCTCACACACCTACAACACCCCTTCCTCACACACCTACAACACCCTTCTCTCACACACCTACAACACCCCTCCCTCACACACCTACAACATCCCTCCCTCACACACCTACAACACCCCTTCCTCACACACCTACAACACCCCCTCCTCACACACCTACAACACCTCCCTCACACACCTACAACATCCCTCCCTCACACACCTACAACACCCCTCCCTCACACACCTACAACACCCCTCCCTCACACACCTACAACACCCCTCCCTCACACACCTACAACACCCCTTCCTCACACACCTACAACACCCCTTCCTCACACACCTTACAACACCCCTCCCTCACACACCTACAACACCCCTCCCTCACACACCTACACACCCCTCTCTCACACACCTACAACACCCCTCCCTCACACACCTACAACACCCCCTTCCTCACACACCTACAACACCCCTTCCTCACACACCTACAACACCCCTCCCTCACACACCTACAACACCCCTCCCTCACACACCTACAACACCCCTCCCTCACACACCTACAACACCCCTCTCTCACACACCTACAACACCCCTCCCTCACACACCTACAACACCCCTTCCTCACACACCTACAACACACCCCTTCCTCACACACCTACAACACCCCTCCCTCACACACCTACAACACCCCTCCCTCACACACCTACAACACCCCTCCCCTACACACATTTTGTCATCAGTACTTCTATCCATCCACGAACACACACACACACACAGTGAAGAGGCGGGGCCAGGAGCTTGGACTCGACCCCTTCAACCTCAACTAGGTGAGTACAACTAGGTGAGTACACACACACATGCACACACACACACACACACACAAACACACACACACACACACACACACACACACACACACACACACACACACACACACACACACACACACACACACACACACACACACAGACGGAAACAGGTAGACGGTCACCGACAGACACAGTTACCAATAGACACAGACATAGACATGGTCAGACACAGACACCTGTGATGACTGTGTGAACAACAAGCCAGAGTTTAGCACACATCAAAATAACTGGGGCCCCTTTCCTTTGTTGCTGGCTTGATCTATTGCTGGTTTACTGACTGGATTTATCTATTGCTGCGTTGCTGGCTTGCTTCATGGCTTGACTATACGGCTGATTGCCTGATTGGTTGGATGATTGATGGGGTGGTTGGTTGATTGAATGGGTTTATCGGTTGATTGAATTATTTATTGTCTGGTTAACTATTCAATTATTTTATTTATTTGGTTGATTCCTTGTTTCGTGTCTTGATTAATTGGCTGGTTGATTAGTTAGTTGCGTCGTCATGGTTTATTGATATGATTTGTTGGTTTGTGGATTTGTTGTGTTGTTGGTTTGTTGGGTCGTTGATATACTGATTTGCTTGATTGTTGATTTGGTGATCAGCCGATTTGTTGGGTTGTTGATTTGTCGATTTGTTGATTGAGCTAGTTTCTTGAGCTACAACTCGACCCCTGCAATCACAAATAGGTGAGTACGTATACACACACATACACAGACACACACACACACAGTCTCTCTCTCTCTCTCTCTCTCTTCTCTCTCTCTCTCTCTCTCTCTCTCTCTCTCTCTCTCTCTCTCTCTCTCTCTCTCCTCTCTCTCTCTCTCTCTCTCTCTTTCTCTTTCTCTCACAACAGACACACACACACACATCTCTCTCTCTCTCTCTCTCTCTCTCTCTCTCTCATCCTCTCTCCTCTCTCTCTCTCTTTCTCTCACACAGACACACACACACACAAGGCCCCTGCAATCACAAATAGGTGAGTACACACACACACACACACGCGCGCGCGCGAGAAAGAGAGACAGAGACAGAGAACGAGAGAGAGAGAAACTCCTTCAATAAAGACTCCGTGTTATTCCCTTACTGATCACCCAGCTAACGATACCTTCAATATTTTATTAAAATCTCTCTCAATAAAAATATAACAGATTCCGACCCTTTAAAAAAAATTAAAATCCCTTGTGGAGTGAAAAATAGAAGATACAAGTGGCGTGATGACTAGCTAATCACTCCTTCAATACTTAATTTCTAACTTTTTTTTTAAATATTTCTCAGAAGCAACACTCGTCCCTAGGAGTCAAAAAATTGCCAGCTGATAAAATTTTAATTCATACACAAAGCAGTACATACACGCCTACCTCGCCATTTTTGTTCATTCCGCTTTTTATCGTCTTCGGGTTTTTTTTTTTTTTGAATCTCTCTTTTCATTTTTCCCCCCCGCGTTTAGTTTTTTACTGCCATGTACCCCATGTTTTCCAGATAATGAGGTGTACGGGACGAAAAAACTAGCATTCAATATATAGACTTCAAGCCTCCTTAACTGGCGTAAAGAGTATCAGGATCCCGCCACGAAGCGGTTCAAAGTTGCGGATACCCCGCTGTTTACATTGTAAACAAAAGGTGCGCAAAAATTGTCCAGATTTTAATCATTTTTTACCGACAAAATGCTTTCCCCTCCGCCGAGTCGCTTTGATCAGCCATTCGTTTGTTTGATCGACCGATTTAATCATTAGAGGACCCCGAGGCTGCCTCGATTTCAGAGTCGAGTGCTACTAAAGGTGTTTTTGCTAGCTACTTATTGCATTCTGGTCGACCGTGTGATGGATCACTGCTGGCTCCTTCTTGCTCCGAGACGCGGCCACCGGGAGATGGTCCTCTTTGTGTTCTTAATTAAGGAAAATAAAATACACTTACGTAAATACAAAGGTGACCGCTACCCAGTCTAAGAATTTAGATTTAGAACCAGCAGGCGTCTTAGTGTGTGTGCTTGTGTGTGTGTGTGTGTGTGTGTGTGTGTGTGTGTGTGTGTGTGTGTGTTGTGGTGTGTGTGTGTGTTTGTGTGTGTGTGTGTGTGTATGTGTGTGTGTATGTGTGTGTGTGTGTGTGTGTGTGTGGTGTGTGTGTGGTGTGTGTGTGTGTGTGTGTGGTGTGTGTGTGTGTGTGTGTGTGTGTGTGTGTGTGTGTGTGTGTGTGTGTGTGTGTGTGTGTGTGTGTGTGTGTGTGTGTGTGTGGTGTGTGTGTGGTGTATGTGTGTGTGTGTGTGTGTGTGTGTGTGTGTGTGTGTGTGTGGTAGTGTGTGTTTGTGTGTGTAAACACGAATACGTGGTTAAACTAGAGGAATCAGAAGTTTAAACTGTACAAAGGGAGCAGTAGCAGCACCACTTAGAATTGATGATAGGGATCCACTTTACAACGTTACTTATCAGTGGCATTAGTATCATTATCACAAAGCATAATCTTACCACAGTCAGAGACGGCGGAAGTAATACATATATGATATTCTTCGTGTTATCCCCGTGATCTTTGCTTCAGTCTTGGCGAGGTATGTCACAGTGATGCTAACTCTCTTCGTGTGTAACTGACACACAACTATAAAATTCATTAAAATTCCATAACACTCATTGTTCGTTTTATTTACATACTGTCAGTATACCCTACCAGTATAACCTACCAGCATACCCTAGCCGTGTACCCTACCAGTACACGCTACCAGTACACCCTACCAGTGCACCCTACCAGTACACCCTACCAGTACACCCTACCAGTACACCCTACCAGTACACTCTACCAGTACACGCTACCAGTACACCCTTTCAGTACACCCTACCAATATACCCTTCCAGTTTACCCTTTAGAATGGAGTTAGTCAGGAGTCAATAAGACTGTCCCAAGAGAAATGCCGACAATTATCTAAGAGTGGAACCATGGTTCCAGAATCAGGGAACCATAGTTCCAGTATCAAGGAACCATGGTTCAAGTATCAAGGAACCATGGTTCCAGTATCAAGGAATGTTTGGGTTGTACTCCTTAAACCATCTCAAGACAATCCCGATTCGAGACATGTCCTTTGTACATAGTTTCAATCAAATCTAGGATCATTTATTTTTTTGCCAAGAATGACGTCTAGTGAAAGAAGGTACTACCGATTGGTGTCAGATTTAACAAGCGGCGTTTTAAAAAAAACTAGAGGCGTTGCTGTTGCATGCAACCATGTCAAAGTTGATACCATTAGTCCATACCCGCCTCTCTCTTGGGAGACTCACATATTCTGACCACATTTGACTACGCTTCTAATTTTGCACTGCACATAGGTGTCAAAACTATTTAATAACTTCAAGGTTAGAAAGAGATCTCGCTGATCCGTTCCCCAAGACAGAGAGAAAAGGTTGAATATTTTGAGGCCGTCTTTACAATGTTTGTTTCTGATTGTTGGTACCAGCTTGGTAGCTCTTCTCTGTACCCTCTCCAGTGATGGTACCGGCTTGGTAGCTCTTCTCTGTACCCTTTCCAGTGATGGTACCAGCTTGGTAGCTCTCTTCTCTGTACCCTCTTCAGTGATGGTACCAGCTTGGTAGCTCTTCTCTGTACCCTCTCCAGTGATGGTACCAGCTTGGTAGCTCTTCTCTGTACCCTCTCCAGTGATGGTACCAGCTTGGTAGCTCTTCTCTGTACAATCTCCAGTAATGATACCAGCTAGGTAGCTCTTCTCTGTACCCTCTCCAGTGATGGTACCAGCTTGGTAGCTCTTCTCTGTACCCTTTCCAGTGATGGTACCAGCTTGGTAGCTGTTCTCTGTACCCTTTCCAGTGATGATACCAGTTTGGTAACTTATCTCTCTACCCACTCCAGTATATATGCGTTCTAACAAGCGCATTATAGAGACAGTATGGTATCTGGTATTGTGTACCTGACCACTAAAAAAATAAAAAAAAAATATCCGATAATCTGTTAACATTACTTTGTAGAGTAGACTTTTATCTACAGCATATTGAAAATTCAAGCTGGTAGATAAAGGCATAACGTGTATAACAGCAACTGATTTTGCCTAAAACTAGAGGCAACACCCAACACTTCCTCGCTGCAGGGCTCAGACGCCCACTGAACATGACTCATTGTTGTGACTGAGAACTCTGGGAGACACACACCAGGGTTGCCAGCGTGCAACATTCATTTAATAATTTATATTAATGGATATTACAAACAAAATGCATAATTATGCGTAAAAGTTATTATGTGCACCTTTTTCAAGAGATGAATTCATTAACGACGTCTTAGTTCTAAATTTACGGTTAGTTTAGAAGGAATTTAGAAGTGTCAAAACTGGACGCTTCAAAGACTGAAATGTTGCTCACACGTACGAGAAATTTATTAAATAATTTCTCTAATTTTCTATTTTTTTTTTTTTGGTGGCTTCTGTCCAGTACTGCTGTTAAAATTAAGTCCTTTAAACTCAGTCTTTTAAACTCAGTCCTTTAAACTCAGTCCTTTAAACTCAGTCCTTTAAACTCAGTCCTTCAAACTCAGTCCTTTAAACTCGGTCCTTTAAACTTAATATTTTAAACTCAGTCCTATAAACTCAGTTCTACGCACTCGGTCCTTTAAACTCAGTCCTTTAAACTCGGTCCTTTAAACTTAGTCCTTTAAACTCGGTTCTTTAAACTCAGTCCTTTAAACTCAGTCCTTTAAACTCAGTCCTTTAAACTCAGTCCTTTAAACTCGGTCCTTTAATCTCAGTCCTTTAAACTCGGTCTTTTAAACTCAGTCCTTTAAACTCAGTCCTTTAAACTCAGTCCTTTAAACTCAGTCCTTTAAACTCAGTCCTTTAAACTCAGTTATTTAACTTAGCAATTTACTGGGTTTAAACTACAATATTTCAGAATGACATTTTAACTCGACCATTTAAACTCGTCCAAAAGAACGAAATTAAATGGTTATTTAAACTTAACAATTAAAGTCTTTTAAAGAGAGCTATTTAATTTGTCTATTAAATTGACCTTTAAACTCTTACTGGCTGGAGTTGGTGTTATGTGGTGTTGGTGTGTTATGTGGTGTTATTGCGTGTAACGTAGCGTTATTGTGTGTTATGAGGTGCTATTGTGTGTTACGTAGCGTTATTGTGTGTTATGTGGTGTTATTCTGTGTTATATGGTGTTATTGTGCGCTATGTGGTGTTATTGTGTGCTTTGTGGTGTTATTGTGTTATGTGGTGTTATTGTGTGTTATGTGGTGTTATTCTGTGTTATATGGTGTTGGTGTGCGCTATGTGGTGTTATTGTGTGCTTTGTGGTGTTATTGTGTGTTATGTGGTGTTATTGTGTGTTATGTGGTGTTGGTGTTTATGTGGTGTTTTTGAGTGTTAGGTGG
>NC_069425.1:43930502-43933002 GCF_026875155.1 Cherax quadricarinatus | reverse complement strand
TTATCTCTCCTTCACTGAGGTCTGTAGCCTCTGTTCCTTGAGTTTATATTCCGTCTCCGGTCTTCTGGTCCCTTTCCCAATTTTCTTAACCTTGCATTTGCTGGGGTTGAAATCAAGCAAACACTTATCGAACTAATTCTGCAGGTTGTCTAGGTCCGATTGTAGCCTCTCTCTGTCCTCATTTATTTTGATTCTCCTCTTTAATTTTGCGTCTTCTACAAACAGTTATTCTTCTTACTGTATCTCCTCTTCCATGTTATTCATATATACCAGAAACAGTCCTGGTCCAAACACTGATCCTTGCGGAACATCTTTGCTCCACTTTCCCACTCTGACATCTTTCCTCTTCCTCTAGGTACTCTTAAATCTAATGGAGTACATTCCCTGTTATTCCTGTCTGCTCTTCAAATTCTTCCTCCAGTTTCTAGTGAGGTACAATATCAAACACCTTTTAGCATTCCAAGAATATATAATACACCCGTAACCTCCCTCCCTCCCTCCCCCCTTCTCTCTCTCTCTCTCTCTCTTTTCACAGGGTTTGACAAGGTTAAGGATCCCTAGATTTATTGACAAGCTATTTACAGGTTAAGGATTCCTAACTTTATTGACAAGCTAAGAGCTGTTACCTTCATCAGCTCATTTGAAAGCATTTTTATTGTTATATGACATACAAGTAGGGAACAGGATAAAGTTGGAGCCATCTGTGGGTCAGCATTTTCATTTGATCAACTGACGTTATCTCGTTGACATATTAATGCTGTACGAATGTGTTCCATACTCGAGTCGTCCTGGGTATATATGATCTCAGATTGAGTGATGTTCTTTCTCTCTCTCTCTCTCTCTCTCTCTCTCTCTCTCTCTCTCCTCTCTCTCCTCTCTCTTCTCTCTCTCTCTCTCTCTCTCTCTCTCTCTCTCTCTCTCTCTCTCTCTCTCTCTCTCTCCTCCTCTCTCTCTCTCTCTCTCTCTCATCTCTCTCCTCTCTCTCTCTCTTCTCTCTCTCTCTCTCTCTCTCTCTCTCTCTCTCTCTCTCTCTCTCTCTCTCTCTCTCTCTCTCTCTCTCTCTCTCCTGTCTCACTTCTGTTACTTTGTCATAGAACTCCAACAAGATTGTAAGACAAGATTTTTCATCTCTACACAAATAACCCGCACATAAAAGAGAGAAGCTTACGACGACGTTTCGGTCCGACTTGGACCATTGACAAAGTCGGACCGAAATGTCGTCGTAGGCTTCTCTCTTTCATGTGCGGGTTATTTGTGTATCGTTCCAGTCACGGTATTGTCTTTTTGTTATTTATTTATCATCTCTAAACCCGCACAAGTTATCGTTCATGGAAGTACTACACCCCAGGTGCTGTGCTACCTTCCTGAGTATCTTCCCCTTTACCTTGTATGTCCATGGTAATGGCCTGTAGTTCAACGGTTCCCGTCTGTCCCCTTTTATAAATACGAGAATACATTCCCTGTCTTCCGGATCTCTGTCAACTGTACCGTTCCCATCGACTTGTAGACTTCATCCAGTGGCAGTGATTCTGCTGCCTCTGGCAGTGATTCTGCTGCCTCTGGCAGTGATTCTGCTGCCTCTGGCAGTGATTCTGCTGCCTCTGGCAGTGATTCTGCTGCCTCTCTTAGAATCCACGGCGACAAATTTTCAAGTCCCATTCCTTATTTTGCATCCAGGTCACTCAAAAGTTTTCTTTACACACCTTCCTGCGCTGTGTGTATGTTTCCTGTAGTTGTTGGTGTATGCTTCTTCCTTGGCTATCTTGTGTTGTCCTTATATCCACTAGAATCACCTAGTTAAATTGTTTGTTAATCGCCTCGTAGAGTTCCTTGTGTGTGTGTGTGTGTATGTGTGTGTGTGTGTGTGTGTGTGTGTACTCACCTATTTGTACTCACCTATTTGTGGTTGCAGGGGTCGAGTCCTAGCTCCTGGCCCCGCCTCTTCACCGGTTGCTACTAGGCCCTCTCTCTCCCCGCTCCATGAGCTTTATCAAACCTCGTCTTAAAACTGTGTATGGTTCCTGCCTCCACTACGTCATTTTCTAGGCTATTCCACTGCCTTACAACTCTGTGACTGAAGAAATACTTCCTACTATCTCTCTGACTCATTTGTGTCTTCAACTTCCAATTGTGGCCTCTTGTTTCTGTGTCCCCTCTCTGGAACATCCTGTCTTTGTGTGTGTGTGTGTGTATGTGTGTGTGTGTGTGTGTGTGTATGTGTGTGTGTGTGTATGTGTGTGTGTGTGTGTATGCGTGTGTGTGTGTGTGTGTGTGTGTGTGTGTGGATGTAGTTGGTGTGCGTGCAGACAGAGGGCGCATACTGCCAGGTTGGCCCACCTTACCCCACACCACTTCTTGTGGAAGCCGGATTTAACACACCTGCTTAATTAACTTAGCTCTAGTTACCTGTCTGTAGTATTCTCCATCAGCACCAATGTACGCTGCTTTGCACCATGATCATCATGCGCACACATGTGTATCTGTATCTGTGTGTGTGTGT
>NC_069425.1:43893002-43925502 GCF_026875155.1 Cherax quadricarinatus | reverse complement strand
TAGGCGTCTTCAGTCAAATACAGAGGCAGCAGCAGTAGTAATGATATGAAGATGATGTAATCAGTCCATCAGCCTTGGAGAAAAAGTATTTGAGGTGGTCAGTCCTCAGCCTGAGAAGAGTTCAGCTTCATGGTCTGGAACAACAGAAGTTGAAGCATGAGAATCGAATCTTGAATACTGTCAAAGGTGACGTGGAAGGTCTCAGTGTTGCAGGGGAAGGGATTCCTCGCATGTCTACAAGTGAATCCCCTCACCAGCAGCGTCTTCGAGATCTTCACCTTCGGCAGTATTTAAAACTCGGTTCTCACACTTCAGCTTCTATTGTTCCAGACCATGAAGTTGAGCTCTTCTCCAGGCTGAGGGACTGACCACCTCAAATGCTTTTTCTCCAAGGTTGATGGACTGAAATTTTATGATCCTGTACTTGATATTTGTGATGTTTTGAGCAGTTCTGTTGACTCCAGCATACTACTATCGTATCTTTTCTTTTTGTAATATTGTTGGTAGAATTACCGACAGTATGTTAGAAAAATGCTTGACAAAGCTCCTGGTGAGCGAAACGTTGCACTTGTGTCCTTTTACCTAACATATTCTTTTATTTATTTTCAATTACTCGCACCTCTCTCAAGGGCGACAAATTGTGTGTAAATTCTGTATTCTTCTGCTTGGACCAGTAGGCCCGCTGCAGTGCTCCTTCCTTCTTGAGAAGGTGTGACTTGGACCTTTCTAGCATGAGCCAGTAGGTCTGCTGCAGTGCTATTTCTTTCTTATGTTCTTGGATGGTGATAAATGGTGTAAAATACCGAAGCGATGGAAAAATTGACACAAATGTAGTATAATATGACCCTTTATTGACAACGTTTCGCCCACACAGTGGACTTTATCCAGTCTCAAACAGATCTACCTGAGTAGAGAGTACATGAGTATGTATATATACACGAACAGGATAACAGTGCTCATGTACTGTTATCTTGTTCGTCACCGTGTGTAGTAACCTCTGTTATGTTGCTTGTATGTAGCGGACGCTGTCGTCGGGAGCGATGTATAGTCTTGTCAGTGTTCGAGGTTATGTTGAACATGGTATACAATACTGACAAGTTGAAGATTAAGACACATGTGCAACAGTTGGGTATCTTTATTGATGAAACGTTTCGCCTACGTAGTAGGCTTCTTCGGTCAAAATACAGAGGTAGGAGGTGTAGTAGTGAAATGATGAAATTATTCCATCAACCTTGGAGAAATAGTATTTGAGGTGGTTAGTCCTTCAGGCTGAGGGACTGACGCGGGTCTTAGTCAGATGATGACCCGCCATTGGAGCTTTGGGTCATCTGACCGAGGCCTTCCGCTGGCTTACCGGTCCACCCCTTTAAAAGCTATAGTCATAGTTATAACCATTCTTCTACTGTATATGAGAAAATTACTTTCGCCACCTACTGGATAAAACACGACCGTCTTAATCAAGATAGACACATTTTTCTTAGCAGATTCCCTCCGTTGTCGAATTTCTAGCTGTCTCCTGTCTGTCCCTCCCATGTACTCCCATGAATGTACGTATATTTCTAGTACTTGTATCTTATGTGTCGACATGTGTAACATCTGGGTATCTTTATTTGTAGACGTTTCGCCATCCAGTGGCTTTATCAGTACAAGGACATAATGTGAAGACTGTAACACTATATACAAAAGGTGAGGTAATCAGTCCCTCAGTCTTGGAGTTGCTGAGGGACTGATTACCTCATCTTTTGTATATTATTCCACAGTCTTCAAATTACATCGTTGTACTGAATTGATAAAGCCACTGGATGGCGAAGCGTCTACGAATAAAGATACCTAGATGCTGCACATGTGTCTAGTTTTTCATCTTGTCAGTATTATATACCATTCACGTACATAGAGAAATTTCCCTGTAACGTATTTGCTCTCATCTACACCAACTATACTTCAGAATCCAAGATTTCCTTTCCAGCAAATTTCTACTGTGTAGCGCAGCTAAGACAAACTTTTCACGGTACTTTTTAAATTGCAACCAAACAGGTTATGTCTGTCTCTCGGACATTTATATCACTGTTTGGGAGAGGAATAGTACAAATTACGTCCAGCAGAGAATATAAGAATGGAGGATCGCCTCAACAGGTCTACTGTCCCATACAAGGCCACTCTCCTCTCACACTACTAATGTTTGTGTCAGCATGGTAGGGCTGTAGTCCTGTGTGGGGTGACTAAGACATATGTACAGCAGTTGGGTATCTTTATTATTGAAATGTGTAGCTTACACAGTAGGTTTCTTCGGTCAAATACACAGATACTCACCAGCCAGTCTTCAACTCTTCGTGTATAACCGGGTCTCGGTTAGTGCTTATTTTTTTTGGCTACAGTATATGTATAACAGAGGCTAACAGATTTTGTAGCCAAATTCTATGAGTTTGTAAAGTATATTGAGCCCCAGTCTATTAGTTTTTTAATGTATTTTGAGCCCCAAACTATCAGTTTACACCAGGGGTGCCCAACCCGGGTTGCCTGATGGATGGCACTTCAGGTGGTGAGACAACGAGTCCTACTGAACAACACAATTCCATTTATTTTACCAAAAAAAAAAATCTTTCCTAATTGTTCAGTTTATATTTTGAATTAAAAGCTTATTTTCTGAGTCCACTTTGTTCACCAGCAATATTGTATGTGATTCAGTTTGTGATTCAAAAATTAGAAATCTAACCTATTCATCTTCAATTGTGACAACACTATTATAAGTTGTGCAACGTTAATCAAATATATCCTAGGTGCACAGTACAGAAATATATCCTAGGTGCACAGTACAGAAATATATCCTAGGTGCACAGTACAGAAATATATCCTAGGTGCACAGTACAGAAATATATCCTAGGTGCACAGTACAGAAATAGTTGGGTATCCTAGGTGCACGTACAGAATATACTCCTAGGTGCACATTACAGAAAATATCCTAGTGCACAGTACAGAAATATATCCTAGGTGTCACAGTACAGAAATTATCCTAGGTGCACAGTACAGAAATATATCTAGTGCACAGTACAGAAATTATCCTAGGTTCACATACAGAATATATCTAGGTGCACAGTAACAGAATATATCCTAGGTGCCAGTACGAAATATATCTAGGTGCACAGTCAGAAATATATCCTAGGTGACAGACAGAATATTATCTAGACAGTCAGATGTTGAATCGCGTTTAATATGTATTTTGAACCTGATGATTTGAAAACTTCACAGTGATGTTTTGTAACACTATTAATGATGTACTCACGATATAGTAACGACACGTGGAATGGTTTATTAATGATGTATCTTGAACACTACTAATGATGTATTTCGAACACTATTAATGATGCATTTTGAACACTATTAATGATGTATTTTGAACACTGTTAATGATGCATTTTGAACACTATTAATGATGTATTTTGAACACTGTTAATGATGTATTTTGAACACTATTAATAATGTATTTTGAACACTGTTAATAATGTATTTTGAACACTGTTAATGATGTATTTTGAACACTATTAATAATGTATTTTGAACACTATTAATAATGTATTTTGAACACTATTAATGATGTATTTTGAACACTATTAATGATGTATTTTGAACACTATTAATGATGTATTTTGAACACTGTTAATAATGTATTTTGAACACTATTAATGATATATTTTGAACACTGTTAATAATGTATTTTGAACACTATTAATAATGTATTTTGAACACTATTAATAATGTATTTTGAACACTATTAATGATGTATTTTGAACACTATTAATGATGTATTTTGAACACTATTAATAATGTATTTTAAACACTATTAATGGTGTATTTTGAACACTATTAATAATGTATTTTGATCACTATTAATGATGTATTTTGAACACTATTAATGATGTATTTTGAACACTGTTAATAATGTATTTTGAACACTATTAATGATGTATTTTGAAAACTGTTAATAATGTATTTTGAGCACTACTAATGATGTATTTTGAACACTGTTAATGATGTATTTTGAACACTATTAATAATATATTTTGAACACTATTAATGATGTATTTTGAACACTATTAATAATGTATATTGAACACTATTAATGGTGTATTTTGAACACTATTAATGATGTATTTTGAACACTATTAATAATGTATTTTGAACACTATTAATGATGTATTTTGAACACTATTAATGATGTATTTTGAACACTATTAATAGTATTTGAACACTATTAATGATGTATTTGAACACTGTTAATGATGTATTTTGAACACTGTTAATGACGTATTTTGAACACTATTAATAATGTATTTTGAACACTATTAATGATGTATTTTGAACACTATTAATGATGTATTTTGAACACTATTAATGATGTATTTTGAACATTATTAATGATGTATTTTGAACACTGTTAATGATGTATTTTGAACAATATTTTGAACACTGTTTTAACAATATAATAAATTATTTTCTCTAACAGTTTCTGTTATAACAAAATATTTTGAAGAACTTGTCTAATATTTCTTCAATATTTTAATATTCTAGTATTTTTAAATCTTAATATTCGTAATATTCCTCACATTCTTAATATTCCTCACATTCTTAATATTCCTCACATTCTTAATATTCCTCACATTCTTAATATTCCTCACATTCTTAATATTCCTCACATTCTTATATATTCCTCACATTCTTAATATTCCTCACATTCTTAATATTCCTCACATTCTTAATATTCCTCACATTCTCAATATTCCTCACATTCTTAATATTCCTCACATTCTTAATATTCCTCACATTCTTAATATTCCTCACATTCTTAATATTCCTCACATTCTTAATATTCCTCACATTCTTAAAATTCCTCACATTCTTAATATTCCTCACAATTCTTAATATTCCCACATTCTTAATATTCCTCACATTCTTAATATTCCTCACATTCTTAATATTCCTCACATTCTTAATATTCCTCACATTCTTAATATTCCTCACATTCTTAATATTCCTCACATTCTTAATATTCCTCACATTCTTAATATTCCTCACATTCTTAATATTCCTAACATTCTTAATATTCCTCACATTCTTAATATTCCTCACATTCTTAATATTCCTCACATTCTTAATATTCCTCACATTCTTAATATTCCTCACATTCTTATATTCCTCACATTCTTAATATTCCTCACATTCTTAATATTCCTCACATTCTTAATATTCCTCACATTCTTAAATTTTTTCCTAACATTCTTAATATTCCTCACATTCTTAATATTATTCACATTCTTAATATTCCTCATATTTTTAATGTTTCTAACATTCTTAATATTCCTCACATTCTTAATATTCCTCACATTGTTAATATTCCTCACATTCTTAATATTCCTCACAATCTTAATATTCCTCACATTCTTAATATTCCTCACATTCATAATATTTCTCACATTCTTAATATTCCTCACATTCTTAATATTCCTCACATTCTTAATATTCCTCACATTCTTAATATTCCTCACATTCTTAATATTCCTCACATTCTTAATATTCCTCACATTCTTAATATTCCTCACATTCTTAATATTCCTCACATTCTTAATATTCCTCACATTCTTAATATTCCTCACATTCTTAATATTCCTCACATTCTTAATATACCTCACATTCTTAATATTCCTCACATTCTTAATATTCCTCACATTCTTAATATTCCTCACATTCTTAATATTTCTCACATTCTTAATATTCCTCACATTCTTAATATTCCTCACATTCTTAATATTCCTCACATTCTTAATATTCCTCACATTCTTAATGTTCCTAACATTCTTAATATTCCTCACATTCTTAATATTATTAATCACATTCTTAATATTCCTTTATATTTTTAATTAGTTTCCTAACATTCTTAATATTCCTCACATTCTTAATATTCCTCACATTCTTAATATTCCTCACATTCTTAATATTCCTCACATTCTTAATATTCCCTTTTACAATTCTTAATATTCCTCACATTCTTAATATTCCTCACATTCTTAATATTCCTCACATTCTTAATATTCCTAACATTCTTAATATTCCTCACATTCTTAATATTCCTCACATTCTTAATATTCCTCACATTCTTAATATTCCTCACATTCTTAAATACCTCACATTCTTTAAAATTCCTTACATTCTTAATATTCCTCACATTCTTAATATTCCTCACATTCTTAATATCACTCACTATTCTCAATTTTAAAATTCCTCACATTCTTAAGATTCCTCACATTCTTAATATTCCTCACATTCTTAATATTCCTCACATTCATAATGTTCCTCACATTCTTAATATTCATCACATTCTTAATATTCCTCACATTCTTAATATTCCTCACATTCTTAATATTCTCACTTACTCTCTTAATATTCCTCACATTCTTAATATTCCTCCTCATCTCCTTAATGTTCCTCACATTCTTAATATTCCTCACATTCTTAATGTTCCTAACATTCTTAATATTCCTCACATTCTTAATATTCCTCACATTCTTAATATTCCTCACATTCTTAATATTCCTCACATTCTTAATGTTCCTAACATTCTTAATATTCCTCACATTCTTAATATTCCTCACATTCTTAATATTAATCACATTCTTAATTTCCTAACATTCTTAATATTCCTCACATTCTTAATATCCTCACATTTTAATAATTCCTCACATTCTTAATATTCCTCACATTCCCTTTAAAATTTTCCCAACATTCTTAATATTCCTCACATTCTTAATATTCCTCACATTCTTAATATTCCTCACATTCTTAATATTCCTCACATTCTTAATGTTCCTAACATTCTTAATATTCCTCACATTCTTAATATACCTCACATTCTTAATATTCCTCACATTCTTAATATTTCTCACATTCTTAATATTCCTCACATCCTTAATATTCCTCACATTCTTAATATTCCTCACATTCTTAATATTCCTCATATAATATCTTAATATTCCTAACATTCTTAATATTCTCACATTCTTAATATCTCCTCACATTCTTTAATTTACCCACATTCTTAATATTCCTCACATTCTTAATGTTCCTAACATTCTTAATGTTCCTAACATTCTTAATATTCCTCACATTCTTAATATTCCTCACATTCTTAATGTTCCTAACATTCTTAATATTCCTCACATTCTTAATATTCCTCACATTCTTAATATTCCTCACATTCTTAATGTTCCTAACAATTCTTAATATTCCTCACATTCTAATATTCCTCTCATTCTTAATATTCCTTCACATTCTTAATATTCCTCACATTCCTAATATTCCTCACATTCTTAATATTCCTCACATTCTTAAATATTCCTCACATTTTAATAATTCCTCACATTCTTAATATTCCTCACATTCTTAATATTTCTACCTTACATTCTTCAATATTCCTCACATTCTTAATATTCCTCACATTCTTAATATTTCTCACATTCTTAATATTCCTCACATTCTTAATATTCCTCACATTCTTAACTATTCCTCACATTCTTAATGTTCTTCACATTCTTAATATTCCTCACATTCTTAATATTCCTCACATTCTTAATATTTCCTACATTATTAATATTTCCCCACATTCTTAATATTCCTCACATTTTAATATTCCTCACATTCTTAATATTCCTCACATTCTTAATATTCCTTACTTTCTTAATATTCCTTACATTCTTAATATTCCTCACATTCTTAATATTCCTCACATTCTTAATATTCCTCACATTCTTAATATTCCTCACATTCTTAATATTCCTCACATTCTTAATATTCCTCACATTCTTAATATTCCTCACATTCTTAATATTCCTCACATTCTAAATATTCCAAACATTCTTAATATTCCTCACATTCTTAATATTTCTTACATTATTAATATTTCTCACATTCTTAATATTCCTCACATTTTAATACTCTTCACAATTCATTTAATTTAAAATTTCCTCACATTCTTAATATTCCTCACATTCTTAATATTCCTTACATTCTTAATATTCCTCACATTCTTAATATTTCTCATATTCTTAATATTCCTCACATTCTTAATATTCCTTACATTCTTAATATACCTCACATTCTTAATATTCCTCACATTCTTAATATTCCTCACAATTCTTAATATTCCTCTACATTTTTAATATTCCTAACATTCTTAATATTCCTCACATTTTTTCTTAATATTCTTCGCATTCTTAATATTCCTCACGTTCTTAATATTCCTCACATTCTTAATATTCCTTTCATTATTAATATTCCTCACATTCTTAATATTCCTCACATTTTAATATTCCTCACATTCTTAATATTCCTCACATTCTTAATATTCTTATACATCTTAATATTCCTCACAATTTCTTAATAATTTCTCAATTCTTAATATTCCTCACATTCTTAATATTCCTTACATTCTTAATATACCTCACATTCTTAATATTCCTCACATTCTTAATATTCCTCACATTCTTAATATTCCCCACATTCTTAATATACCTCACATTCTTAATATTTCTCACATTCTTAATATTCCTAACATTCTTAATATTCCTCACATTCTTAATATTCCTCACATTCTTAATATTCCTCACATTCCTAATATTCCTTACATTATTAATATTCCTCACAGTCTTAATATTCCTTACATTCTTAATATTCCTCACATTCTTAATATTCCTCGCATTCTTAATATTCCTTACATTCTAAATATTCCTTATATTCTTAATATTTCTCACATTCTTAATATTCCTCACATTATTAATATTCCTCACATTCTTAATATTCCTCACATTCTTAATATTCCTCACATTCTTACATATTCCTCACATTCTTAATATTCCTCAATTCTTAATATTCCTCACATTCTTAATTTAATTTCTCACATTCTTAATTATTCCTCACATTCTTAATATTCCTCACATTCTTAATATTCCTCACATTCTTAATATTCCTCACATTCTTAATATTTCTCACATTCTTAATATTCCTCACATTCTTAATATTCCTCACATTCTTAATATTCCTCACATTCTTAATATTCCTTACATTCTTAATATACCTCACATTCTTAATATTCCTCATAATTCTTAAAATTCCTCACATTCTTAATATTCCTCACATTCTTAATATTCCTCACTTTCTTAATGTTCCTCACATTCTTAATATTCCTCACATTTTTAATATTCCTCACATTCTTAATGTTCTTCACATTCTTAATATTCCTCACATTCTTAATATTCCTCACATTCTTAATATTCCTTACATTCTTAATATTCCTTACATTATTAATATTTCACACATTCTTAATATTCCTCACATTTTAATATTCCTCACATTTTTAATATTCCTCACATTCTTAATAAATTCCTTACTTCTTAATATCTCACCTTTACATTTAATTAATATTCCTCACATTCTTAATATTCCTCACATTCTTAATATTCCTCACATTCTTAATATTCCTCACATTCTTAATATTCCTCACATTCTTAATATTCCTCACATTCTTAATATTCCTTACATTCTTAATATTCCTCACCTTCGTAATATTCCTCACATTCTTAATATTCCTCACATTCTTAATATTCCTCACATTCTTAATATTCCCCACATTCTTAATGTTTCTCACATTCTTAATATTCCTCACATTCTTAATATTCTTCACATTCTCAATATTCCTTACATTCTTAATATTCCTTACAATATTAATATTCCTTACATTCTTAATATTCCTCATATTCTTAATATTCATCACATTCTTAATATTCCTCACATTCTTAATATTCCTCACATTCTTAATATTCCTCACATTCTTAATATTCCTCACATTCTTAATATTCCTCACATTCTTAATATTCCTTACATTCTCAATATTCCTTACATTCTTAATATTCCTCACATTCTTAATATTCCTTACATTCTTAATATTCCTCACATTCTTAATATTCCTCACATTCTTAATATTCCTCACATTCTTAATATTCCATACATTCTTAATATTCCTACATTCTCAATATTCCTTACATTCTTAATATTCCTCACATTCTTAATATTCCTTACATTCTTAATATTCCTCACATTCTTAATATCCTCACATTCTTAATGATTTCTCACATTCTTAATATTCCTCACATTCTTAATATTCCTCACATTCTTAATATTCCCTCACATTCTTATATGTTCCTCACATTCATAATATTCCTTCACATTCTTAATATTCCTCACATTTCTATAATATTCCTCACATCTTAATATTCCTCACATTCATAATATTCCTCACATTCTTAATATTCCTCACATTCTTAATGTTCCTAACATTCTTAATATTCCTCACATTCTTAATATTCCTCACATTCTTATATATCCTCACATTCTTAATATTCCTCACATTCTTAATATTCCTTATATTCTTAATATTCCTCACATTCTTATATATATCCTCACATTCTTAATGTTCCTAACATTCTTAATATTCCTCACATTCTTAATATTCCTCACATTCATAATATTCCTACATTCTTAATATTCCTCACATTCTTATAATTCCTCAAATTCTTAATATTCCTCACATTCTTAATATTCCTCACATTCTTAATATTCCTCACATTCTTAATATTCCTTATATTCTTAATATTCCTCACATTCTTAATATTCCTCACATTCTTAATGTTCCTAACATTCTTAATATTCCTCACATTCTTAATATTCCTCACATTCATAATATTCCTCACATTCTTAATATTCCTCTCATTCTTAATATTCCTCAAATTCTTAAAATTCCTCACATTCTTAATATTCCTAACATTCTTAATATTCCTCACATTCTTAATATTCCTCAAATTCTTAATATTCCTCACATTCATAATGTTCCTCACATTCTTAATATTCCTCTCATTCTTAATATTCCTCAAATTCTTAAAATTCCTCACATTCTTAATATTCCTCATATTCTTAATATTCTTTATGTTCTTATTTGTTTTCTTTGTAGTCTTGACATTCTTATAGTTAAAATTAAAATTATTAATATTGTTAATGTTCTTAATTTTCTTTATATTCTTAATAATCTTAATATTATTAAAATTCTTAATATAATAAAAATCTTAATATTCCTAATATTCTTAATATTTTTAATATTAATATTCTTAATATTCTTAATATAAAATTCCTAATATTCCTAATGTACAATTCTTAATATTCTTTAAAATCTTAATATAAAATTCTTAATATGCTTCATATTTTAATATAAAATTCTTAATAATCCTAATATTCTTTACATAATATTCTTAATATTCCTAATATTCTTAATGTAAAATTCTGAATATTCATAATATACATAATGCAAAATACTTAATAATCCTAATATTCTTTACATAATATTCTTTAAAATTCCTAATAAATTTTTTACATAATATTCCTAATATTCTTTACATAATATTCTTAATAATCCTAATATTCTTTACATAATATTCTTAATATTCCTAATATTCTTTACATAATATTCTTAATATTCTTCACATAATATTCTTAATAATCCTAATATTCTTCACATAATATTCTTAATATTCTTATACCAATTTTAATATTCTTAATAATTAGCCTCTCACGAGCCCTTATTGCATTAAATCTTCTTTGCGATATATATAATATTCTTTTGATATTACATATAACATTCTTTGTGATATTCAAAATAGATAGATTTAAGTCCCTTTGTTGGTGAAGGGTTCTTAATCCAAGGAACTGGAGCTACTCTTTAATAAGAACTTCTTACCTCCCTTTCCCCAGGTGTTGTATGCCCTACGTGTTTAGTGTTTACCGTTATAATATATATATATATATATATATATATATAATATTATATATTATATAATATATATATATATATATTTTATATATATATATATATATGTATATGTCGTTCCGAATAGGTTAAAACTGGTTCAATTAGGAAGAACTCATTTAAAATTAAGTCCTTTCTAAAATTTTCTCTTATACGTTTAAATATATATTTTTTTCGTTTATGTTAATGTAAAAATTAATAATTTTTTACCAAAAGAACCTTAGAAAACTTACCTAACCTTATTATAACAAGCTCATTTAATTGAGTCTTATCCAACTAAATATTATTATTATTTACGATAATAATTAGTATATAACAATCATAAAAAATATTATTTTAGTGAAATTATTATAATTATTATAGTAATAATATTAATATAAAGAATAATAATATTATTTACAATACTGTTAGCATTAATAATAATAATAATAATATTAATTATTATTTATTATTATTATTATTATTATTATTATTATTTTATTATTTTATTATTATTATTTTTATTATTATTACTATTATTATTATTATTATTTTATTATTATTATATTATTATTATTATTATTATTATTTTATTATTATTATTACTATTATTATTATTATTATTATTATTATTATTATTATTATTATTATTATTATTATTGTTTATTATTATTATTTTATATTATTATTATATTATTATTAATTTTTATTATTATTTTATTATTATTATTATTATTATTATTATTTTTATTATTATTTATTTTATTATTATTATTATTATTATTATTATTATTATTATTATTATTATTATTATTATTATTATTATTATTATAATATTTGTAATAATGATAATATATAAAAATCAATCAATATGTTTTTATATCTCAATTAAAAATTTCACCGTCTCTGTGTCCAAAATTTTGGGCTCATTAACCTGCAGCATTATAAGTCTTACTGACCTGCAGCATTATAAGTCTTACTGACCTGCAGCATTATAAGTCTTACTGACCTGCAGCATTATGAGTCTTACTGACCTGCAGTATTATAAGTCTTACTGACCTGCAGCATTATAAGTCTTACTGAACTGCAGCATTATAAGTCTTACTGACCTGCAGCATTATGAGTCTTACTGACCTGCAGTATTATAAGTCTTACTGACCTGCAGCATTATAAGTCTTACTGACCTGCAGCATTATAAGTCTTACTGAGCTGCAGCATTATAAGTCTTACTGACCTGATGAATTATAAGTCTTACTGACCTGCAGCATTATAAGTCTTACTGACCTGCAGCATTGTAAGTCTTACTGACCTGCAACATTATAAGTCTTACTGACCTGCAACATTATAAGTCTTACTGACCTGCAGCATTATAAGTCTTACTGACCTGCAGCATGATAAGTCTTACTGACCTGCAGCATTATAAGTCTTACTGACCTGAAGAATTATAAGTCTTACTGACCTGCAGCATTATAAGTCTTACTGACCTGCAGCATTATAAGTCTTACTGACCTGAAGAATTATAAGTCTTACTGACCTGCAGCATATTTAAGTCTTACTGACCTGCAGCATTATAAGTTTTTACTGACCTGCAGCATGATAAGACTTACTGACCTGCAGCATTATAAGTCTTACTAACCTGCAGCATTGTAAGTCTTACTGACCTGCAGCATTATAAGTCTTACTGAGATGTAGCATTATAAGTCTTACTGACCTGCAGCATTATAAGTCTTTCTGACCTGCAGCATGATAAGACTTACTGACCTGCAGCATTATAAGTCTTACTGACCTGCAGCATTATAAGTCTTACTGACCTGCAGCATTATAAGTCTTACTGAACTGCAGCATTATAAGTCTTACTGACCGGCAGCATTATAAGTTTTACTGACTTGCAGCATTATAAGTCTTACTGACCTGCAGCATTATAAGACTTACTGACCTGCAGCATTATAAGTCTTACTGACCTGCAGCATTATAAGTCTTACTGAACTGCAGCATTATAAGTCTTACTGACCGGCAGCATTATAAGTCTTACTGACCTTCAGCATTATAAGTCTTACTGACCTGCAGCATTATAAGTCTTACTGACCGGCAGCATTATAAGTCTTACCGACCTGCAGCATTATAAGTCTTACTGACCTGCAGCATTATAAGTCTTACTGACCTGCAGCATTATAAGTCTTACTGACCTGCAGCATTATAAGTCTTACTGACCTGCAGCATTATAAGTCTTACTTTACTGCAGCATTATAAGTCTACTGACCTGCAGCATTATAAGTCTTACTGACCTTTCAGCATGATAAGTCTTACTAACTGCAGCATTATAAGTCTTACTGACCTGCAGCATTATAAGTCTTACTGACCTGCAGCATTATAAGTCTTATCCCCTGCAGCATTTTAAGTCTTACTGACGGCAGCATTATAAGTCTTACTGACCTGCAGCATTATAAGTCTTACTGACCTGCAGCATTATAAGTCTTACTGACCTGAAGCATTATAAGTCTTACTGACCTGCAGCATTATAAGTCTTACTGACCGGCAGCATTATAAGTTTTACTGACCTGCAGCATTATAAGTCTTACTGACCTGCAGCATTATAAGTCTTACTGACCTGCAGCATTATAAGTCTTACTGACCTGCAGCATTATAAGTCTTACTGACCTGCAGCATTATAAGTCTTACTGCCCGGCAGCATTATAAGTCTTACTGACCTGCAGCATTATAAGTCTTACTGACCTGCAGCATTATAAGTCTTACTGACCTGAAGCATTATAAGTCTTACTTACCTGCAGCATTATAAGTCTTACTGACCTGCAGCATTATAAGTCTTACTGACCTGCAGCATTATAAGTCTTACTGACCCGAGCATTATAAGTCTTACTGACCTGCAGCATTATAAGTCTTACTGACCTGCAGCATTATAAGTCTTACTGACCTGCAGCATGACAAGTCTTACTGACCGGCAGCATTATAAGTCTTACTGACCTGCAGCATTGTAAGTCTTACTGACCTGCAGCATTATAAGTCTTACTGACCTGCAGCATTATAAGTCTTACTGACCTGCAGCATGATAAGACTTACTGACCTGCAGCATTATAAGTCTTACTGACCTGCAGCATTATAAGTCTTACTGACCTGCAGCATTATAAGTCTTACAGACCTGCAGCATTATAAGTCTTACTGATCTGCAGCATTATAAGTCTTACTGACCTGCAGCATTATAAGTCTTACTGACCTGCAGCATTATAAGTCTTACTGGCCTGCAGCATGATAAGTCTTACTGAGCTGCAGCATTGTAAGTCTTACTGACCTGCAGCATTGTAAGTCTTACTGACCTGCAGCATTGTAAATCTTACTGACCTGCAGCATTATAAGTCTTACTGACCTGCAGCATTATAAGTCTTACTGACCTGCAGCATTATAAGTCTTACTGACCTGCAGCATTATAAGTCTTACTGACCTGCAGCATTATAAGTCTTACTGACCTGCAGCATGATAAGTCTTACTGACCTGCAGCATTATAAGTCTTACTGACCTGCAACATGATAAGTCTTACTGACCTGCAGCATTATAAGTCTTACTGACCTGCAGCATTATAAGTCTTACTGGCCTGCAGTAATATAAGTCTTACTGACCTGCAGCATTATAAGTCTTACTGACCTGCAGCATTATAAGTCTTACTGACCTGCAGCATTATAAGTCTTACTTACCTGCAGCATTATAAGTCTTACAGACCTGCAGCATTATAAGTCTTACTGACCTGCAGCATTATAAGTCTTACTGACCTGCAGCATCATAAGTCTTACTGACCTGCAGCATTATAAGTCTTACTGGCCTGCAGCATGATAAGTCTTACTGAGCTGCAGCATTGTAAGTCTTACTGACCTGCAGCATTATAAGTCTTACTGACCTGCAGCATTATAAGTCTTACTGACCTGCAGCATTATAAATCTTACTGACCTGCAGCATTATAAGTCTTACTAGCCTGCAGCATGATAAGTCTTACTGACCTGCAGCATTATAAGTCTTACTGACCTGCAGCATTATAAGTCTTACTGACCTGCAGCATTATAAGTCTTACTGACCTGCAGCATTATAAGTCTTACTGTCCTGCAGCATTATAAGTCTTACTGACCTGCAGCATTATAAGTCTTACTGACCTGCAGCTTTAAGTCTTACTGACCTGCAGCATTATAAGTCTTACTGACCTGCAGGATTATAAGTCTTACTGACCTGCAGCATTATAAGTCTTACTGACCTGCAGCATTATAAGTCTTACTGACCTGCAGCATTATAAGTCTTACTGACCTGCAGCATTATAAGTCTTACTGACCTGCAGCATTAAGTCTTACTGACCGGCAGCATGATAAGTCTTACTGACCGGCAGCATTATAAGTCTTACTGACCTGCAGCATTATAAGTCTTACTCACCGGCAGCATTATAAGTCTTACTGACCTGCAGCACTATAAGTCTACAGACCCGCAGCATTATAAGTCTCTGACCTGCAGCATTATAAGTCTTACTGACCTGCAGCATTATAAGTCTTATGACCTGCAGCATTATAGTGTTACTGACCTGCAGCAGATAATGTCTTACTGACCAGCAGCATTATAGTCTTACTGACCTGCAGCATTATAAGTCTTACTGACCTGCAGCATTATAAGTCTTACTGACCTGCAGCATTATAAGTCTTACTGACCTGCAACATTATAAGTCTTACTGACCTGCAGCATTATAAATCTTATGACCTGCAGCATTATAAGTCTTATTGACCTGCAGCATTATAAGTCTTACTGACCTGCAGCATTATAAGTCTTGTGAACTGCAGCATTACAAGTTTACTGACCTGCAGCATTATAAGTCTTACTGACCTGCAGCATTATAAGTCTTACTGACCTGCAAACATTATAAGTCTTACTGACCTGCAACATTATAAGTCTTACTGACCTGCAGCATTATAAGTCTTACTGACCTGCAGCATTATAAGTCTTACTGGCTTGCAGCATGATAAGTCTTACTGACCTGCAGCATTATAAGTCTTACTGACCTGCAGCATTATAAGTCTTACTGACCCGCCGCATTATAGTCTTACTGACCTGCAGCATGATAAGTCTTATTGACTGCAGCATTAAGTCTTACTGACCTGCAGCATTATGAGTCTTACTGACCTGCAGTATTATAAGTCTTACTGACCTGCAGCATTATAAGTCTTACTGACCTGCAGCATTATAAATCTTTCTGACCTGCAGCATTATAAGTCTTACTGCCTGCAGCATTATAAGTCTTACTGACTGCAGCATTATAAGTCTTACTGACCTGCAGCATTATAAGTCTTACTGACCTGCAGCATTATAAGTCTTACTGACCTGCAGCATTATAAGTCTTACTGACCTGCAGCATTATAAGTCTTACTGACCTGCAGCATTATAAGTCTTACTGACCTGCAGCATTATAAGTCTTACTGACCTGCAGCATTATAAGTCTTATGACCTGCAGCATTATAAGTCTTATGACCTGCAGCATTATAAGTCTTACTGACCTGCAGCATTATAAGTCTTACTGACATGCGCATTTATAAGTCTTACTGACCTGCAGCATTATAAGTCTTACTGACCTGCAGCATTATAAGTTACCAATGCTGTATTAGTGTTGCAGCAATGCTGCGTCAAAGCTGCTTCAATGTTGTACAAATGCTGTATCAATGCTGCCTCAATGCTGTACAAATGCTGCATCAATGCTGCTTCCATGCTGTACAATGCTGCATCAATGTCACATCAATGCTGCAGAAATGCTGCATCAATGTCACATCAATGCTGCACAAATGCTGCATCAATGCTGCTTCAATGCTACTTCAATGCTGCATCAATGCTACACAAATGCTGCATCAATGCTGCATCAATGCTGCTTCAATGCTACTTCAATGCTGCATCAATGCTACACAAATGCTGCATCAATGCTGCATCAATACTGCATCAATGCTGCATCAATGCTACACTAATGCCGCATCAATGCTGCACCAATACTGCATCAATGCTGCAAAAATGCTGCATCAATGCTGTACCAATACTACTTTAATGCTGCATCAATATTGCATCAATGCTGCACCAATGCTGCATCAATGCTACACAAATGCCGCATCAATGCTGCACTAATGCTGCATCAATACTTCACCAATATTGCATCAATGCTGCACTAATGCTGCATCAATGCTGCATCAATACTGCATCAATGCTGCATCAATGCTGCATCAATTCTTCACCAATACTGCATCAATACTTCACCAATGCTGCATCAATACTGCCTCAATGCTGCATCAATACTGCATCAATATTGCATCAATGCTGCATCAATACTGCATCAATACTGCATCAATGCTGCATCAATGCTGCACTAATGCTGCATCAATGCTGCATCAATACTGCATCAATGCTGCACTAATGCTGCATCAATACTTCACCAATACTGCATCAATACTGCCTCAATACTGCATCAATACTGCATCAATACTGCATCAATACTGCATCAATACTGCATCAATACTGCATCAATACTGCATCAATACTGCATCAATACTGCATCAATATTGCATCAATGCTGCATCAATACTGCATCAATACTGCCTCAATGCTGCATCAATACTGCATCAATATTGCATCAATGCTGCATCAATACTGCATCAATACTGCATCAATGCTGCATCAATGCTGCACTAATGCTGCATCAATGCTGCATCAATACTGCATCAATGCTGCACTAATGCTGCATCAATACTTCACCAATACTGCATCAATACTGCCTCAATACTGCATCAATACTGCATCAATACTGCATCAATACTGCATCAATACTGCATCAATACTGCATCAATACTGCATCAATACTGCATCAATACTTCACCAATACTGCATCAATACTGCCTCAATACTGCATCAATACTGCATCAATACTGCATCAATGCTGCATCAATACTGCATCAATACTGCATCAATACTGCATCAATACTGCATCAATACTGCATCAATACTGCATCAATACTGCATCAATACTTCATCAATACTGCATCAATACTGCATCAATACTGCTTCAATACTGCATCAATGCTGCCTCAATGCTGCATCAATACTGCATCAATGCTGCATCAATACTGCATCAATGCTGCATCAATACTGCATCAATACTGCCTCAATGCTGCATCAATACTGCATCAATACTGCATCAATACTGCATCAATACTGCATCAATACTGCATCAATACTGCCTCAATGCTGCATCAATACTGCATCAATACTGCATCAATACTGCATCAATACTTCATCAATACTGCATCAATACTGCCTCAATGCTGCATCAATACTGCCTCAATTCTGCATCAATACTGCATCAATACTGCATCAATACTGCCTCAATGCTGCATCAATACTGCATCAATGCTGCATCAATACTGCATCAATACTGCATCAATACTGCATCAATACTGCCTCAATGCTGCATCAATACTGCATCAATGCTGCATCAATACTTCACCAATACTGCATCAATGCTTCATCAATACTGCATCAATGCTGCACCAATGCTGCATCAGTGCTACACAAATGCCGCATCAATGCTGCATCAATGCTGCATCAATACTTCACCAATGCTGCAACAATGCTGCATCAATGCTGCATCAATGCTGCATCAATGCTGCATCAATGCTGCATCAATGCTGCATCAATGCTGCATCAATACTGCAACAATGCTGCATCAATACTGCATCAATACTGCAACAATGCTGCATCAATACTGCATCAATACTGCAACAATACTTCACCAATACTGCATCAATGGTGCATCAATGCTGCATCAATGCTGCATCAATGCTGCAACAATGCTGCATCAATACTGCATCAATGCTGCATCAATACTGCAACAATGCTGCATCAATACTGCATCAATGCTGCATCAATGCTGCATCAATGCTGCATCAATATTCTCTATTAATTCCATTTTTCACTCGTACTTCAACATCTTTTTTCACTTTATTAAAAAAAAACATTAATTTGGTCACAATATCTCTCTCAAAAATCCACTTTTATAACAAAAATTAATTCAACCTCTAACAAAATATATATTCATTACTTTTTTTTAACTTTAAAGGCTCTTGATCCGGTGGGAATTTGGAGGCGCCCCGGCAGGTACTGCACTCCACTGCCTTGGATCAAACCTGCTTGCTTCTCATTGCCCAGGTGCTGTGTGGAACACCCCATGCGGGTTTAGTGCCTCTTCGCAATTGCTTTTATTTAAATCCCATTAAAATGCTTAAGTATCTTCCCGGTTTTTATTATTTAATTTTTTATTGATGTTTTAAAGTTTATTGATATATAAATGTTTATTGATGTCTTAATGTTTATTGATGTCTTAATGTTTATTGATGTCTTAATGTTTATTGATGTCTTAATGTTTATTGATGTTATAATGTTTATTGATGTCTTAATGTTTATTGATGTCTTAATGTTTATTGATGTCTTAATGTTTATTGATGTCTTAATGTTTATTGATGTCTTAATGTTTATTGATGTCTTAATGTTTATTGATGTATAAATGTTTATTGATGTCTTAATGTTTATTGATGTCTTAATGTTTATTGATGTCTTAATGTTTATTGATGTCTTAATGTTTATTGATGTCTTAATGTTTATTGATGTCTTAATGTTTATTGATGTTTTAATGTTTATTGATGTCTTAATGTTTATTGATGTCTTAATGTTTATTGATGTATAAATGTTATTGATGTCTTAATGTTTATTGATGTCTTAATGTTTATTGATGTCTTATGTTTATTGATGTCTTAATGTTTATTGAAGTTTTAATGTTTATTGATGTATAAATGTTTATTGATGTCTTAATGTTTATTGATGTCTTAATGTTTATTGATGTCTTAATGTTTATTGATGTCTTAATGTTTATTGATGTCTTAATGTTTATTGATGTCTTAATGTTTATTGATGTATAAATGTTTATTGATGTCTTAATGTTTATTGATGTCTGAATGTTTATTGATGTCTAAATGTTTATTGATGTCTAAATGTTTATTGATGTCTTAAAGTTTAAATGATGTGTCAATGTTTAATTGACGTTTTAATATTAGTTGATGTTTTAGTATTTATTGATATTTTAATATTTATTTATATTTTAATGTTTATTGATATCTTAAGCGCAAGACTGGCCATGCGTCGGCTGCGTCGGCTGCGTCGGCTGCGTCGGCTGCGTCGGCTGCGTCGGCTGCGTCGGCTGCGTCAGCGTAAGACTGGCCATGCGTCGGCTGCGTCAACATAAGACTGGTCATGCGTCGGCTGCGTCAGTGCAAGACTGACATGCGTCGGCTGCGTGTATATATATATATATATATATATATATATATATATATATATATATATATATATATATATATATATATATATATATATATTATGTCGTGCCGAATAGGCAGAACTTGGGATCTTGGCTTAAATAGCAACGCTCATCTTGCCATATAGGACAAGTGAAAATTTGTGTATGCAATAATTTCGCCAAAATCATTCTGAACCTAACGAAAAAAATATATTTGATTGTGTTTATTTAGTATTAAATTATTCTAAACGTATTTAACATATATTTAGTTGTGTTAGGCTAAAATAAATTGTGCTTGCTATAATAAGGTTAGGTAAGTTTTCTAAGATTCTTTTGGTGCAAAATTAATTTTTTTTACATTAACATTAATGAAAAAAATATGTCTTTAAACGTATAAGAGAAAATTTGAGAAAGGACTTAATTTTAAATGAGTTCTTGCTAATTGACCAGTTTTACATATTCGGCACGACATATATATATATATATTATATATATTATATATATATATATATATATATATATATATATATATATATATATTATATATATTATATATATATATATATATATATATATATATATATATATATATATATATATATATAATATATATATATATATATATATGTATTATATATATATATTATATTATATATATATATATATATATATATATATATTATATATATATATATATATATATATATATATATATATATATATATTATATATATATATATATATATATATATATACGGAGTAAGACATTAACTCATCTCTATGTTTTTTTGACAGATAAGATTGTGTAGTGTTGTATTCTCACCTTCACAGTGTACACACTTCCCCTAGTTTCTAGTTTTAGCCCATTTCTTGCTCTAAAATCTACATTTGATATAAAGAGAGCTGCTATCTTACGTTAACTAGCTAAAATGAATATAGGTGGTGACCCATTCAGTTGGATAAGAGGTTATATCTGTAAAAAAGTGTGTTCTCTGTTCTGTTCCCAGAAGCGAGGCCCAAGAAATGCCCCAAGGTGCCCCACAGGGAAGAGTTCTCAGTCCCATGCTGTTTAATGTCCTGACTAATGCTCTTCTAAACGCTCTACCTACCTCACCCAAACATGTAGCTGTAAGTTATGCTGATGACATCATGACCCATACAACTGGCCATAAGAAAATGAGTAAGATTCTTAAAGAACTTGAAGTAATGTGTGGTCGTCTAGACTCATCATATCTTCATCTAAGACTAAGATATTGACAAGTAAACGGTGTGACTCGCCCACATATTTGCAGGGTAAACCCATCAGTTATGTTAAATCTTATAATATATATTTTGCTGTAGACGCACCCCGCTAAATCCCCCACATATCATCGTAACAAGAACTGCAAGCGTAGGCTAAATACTCTCACAGATATTGCTGGCTACAACCTCAACGATGGTGTTATTGTAAGAACAGGAAAACTGACGTACATCGTCTATATTAGAAGCTTAAGTGATTGTGGTGCTCACGTATTAATGTTAGATTAAGAAAAATCTTTTCGGTCACGGGAAACAATGATCCAGTGACACTGAGATGAACTTTTAGCTGACCTAGAACTACCAAAGTCTTTATTATGTGGAATTAACTTAATATTTCTGGTTTCAGTAATAGAATAACTGGATATGGTATTAAAATGTTGAGAAAGAAATCATAAATCTTACGTAATGCAAGATCCCGTGTTGCTACAGACACCAACACTATATTCAACTGATGTTACATATCTTCAAGTCTCTTTCAAGGAACTCATCACTAGTAATCCCTTTCTTATATTAATTTCGAGGGCAACAACATATGAAATTTCTCGCTAAAGTGTTAGAAATAATACACAGCAAATTCCACACAGTGAAAGATGTAAGTAGGAGACTCCTGGCAGGACGACATCTGCTCGTCTTTCCACCTCTCTAGATATAAATTATAGCAACCAAGTTAGGCATAAAAATTAGCAATTGAACTGTTACAGTACAAACTACTTTGTTTGTACTTGGCTCACATAATGACTCTAACAACGTGCTCACCTCAGAAGCCAGATATAGATGTTAACAAATCAGAGAGGAAGAAATTATTGTGCATTTCTCACGGGATTCTTCTCGCACTGAATTATTCCTTCGTGATAAAGTTGATAAATGTTGAAAGCGTCGTGGTTTGCAACGTCAACTACGAGTTGTTTTATAGTCGCCTTTCCCCCTCCCCACCACCACCACCACCAATCCTAGTGGTAGCTCTAGCTCTTGTCCCTTCAAACCAAAAGTCAATGGACTCTGAAAAACACATAATGAACGACTGAAACAAAGTTCGTATTAAACTGGACGGGAATCGAACGCGACACAATGCTTGTAAGGCACCCTATCTGTTGCTGTCTTGCAACATTGCATAGCTCCTGACGACGCACTAAAATGTGAAAGATCTAGAGCTAAAGATTTCCATCCCCATGTGACTTGTTATATATGTATGTATATATATATATATATATATATATATATATATATATATTATATATATATATATATATATATATATATATATATATATATATATATATATATATATATATATATTACATATTATATACCATCCAACCGTAAATAACCTTTCTTAAGCTTTATATTCAATCACAGTAATGAAAGAGAGGAGTCAGAGGGTACCACCATCATCTAAACAATCACTGTCACCCAGAAGACCCTCACACTTACCCAGTCATGCAATGCAACCAATACAATCACACAAAACATCCAGTACAATCAGCTAAAATAATCAATACAACCATCTTTACCACAACCAAAACTACTGCTTCTGCAACCTCCACCACCACTCACCACTAAAACTACTGCCACTCATCACCAGCAGCACCAAGCACCAGCACCAGCGCACCAGCACGCACCACGCCCAGCAGCACCAGCCAGCACCAGGCACCAGCACACCAGCAGCACCACGCACAGCACCAGCACCAGCACCAGCGAACGCAGCCCACGACCCAGCACCAGCAGCACCAGCAGCCCAGCACCAGCAGCACCAGGCACCAGCACCAGCGGCACCAGCGGCACAGACCAGCACCAGCGCCAGCACCACGCACCAGCACCAGCACCACGGCACCAGCAGCACCAGCCACCAGCACCAGCGGCACCAGCACACCAGCCGGCACCAGCAGCACCAGCACCAACAGGCACCAGCAGCACCAGCACCAGCGGCACCCGCACCAGCCACCCAGCACCAGCAGGCACCAGCAGCACCAGCACCAGCACAGCGCACCAGCAAGCACCAGGCAAGCACCAGCAGCACCAGCACCAGCACACGGCACACAGCAGCACCAGCGCACCAGCAGCACCAGCACCCAGCGGCACCAGCCCAGCAGCAGCCAGCACCAGCAGCACCAGCACCAGCCGCGCACCAGCACACAGCACCAGCGGCCCAGCGCAGCACCACGCACACAGCAGCACCAACAGCAGCACCAGCACCAGCACACAGCCAGCACCCAGCACCCAGCACCAGCAGCACCAGCAGCACAGCAGCACCAGCACCAGCAGCACCAGCCACCAGCACCAGCGCACCAGCAGCACAGCAGCACACAGCACGCAGCAAGCACAGCACCAGCACCACAGCAGCACACAGCAGCACCAGCACAGCACCACCCAGCACCAGCCAGCGCACAGCAGCACCAGCACCAGCGCACCAGCAGCACAGCCACACGCACACACCGCACAGCAGCACCAGCAGCACCAGCACCAGCAGCACCAGCCAGCACCAGCCACCAGCAGCACACCAGCAGCACCAGCGCACCAGCAGCAGCAGCGCACACAGCACCAGCGCACCAGCAGCACCAGCAGCACCAGCAGCACCAGCAGCACCAGCAGCAGCACCAGCAGCAGCAGCACCAGCAGCACCAGCAGCACAGCCAGCAGCGCCAGCCAGCACAGCACCAGCAGCCGCCAGCAGCAGCCAGCCAGCACCAGCACCAGCAGCACCAGCAGCACAGCAGCGACCAGCAGCACCAGCACCAGCGGCACAGCCCAGCACGCACAAGCAAGCAGCACCAGCGAAGCAGCACCCAGCACAGCAGCAGCAGCACAAGCACCAGCACCACAGCAGCACCAGCAGCACCGGCACCAGCAGCACCAGGCACAGCGACCAGCAGACGCAGCACCAGCACAGCAGCACAGCAGCACCAGCAAGCACCAGCAGCACCAGCAGCAGCAGCACAGCAGCAGCACCAGCGCACCAGCGCAGCACCAGCAGCACCAGCGGCACCAGCAGCAGCACCAGCAGCACAGCCAGCAGCACCAGCGCACCAGCACCAGCCAGCACCCAGCACCAGCACCAGCACCAGCACCAGCGCCACCAGCACCAGCACAGCACCAGCAGCACCCAGCCAGCACAGCACCAGCACCAGCACCAGCAGCACCAGCAGCCGACCAGCAGCACCAGCAGCCACCAGCAGCAGCAGCCCAGCAGGCACCAGCAGCAGCAGCAGCAGCACCAGCACCAGCACCAGCAGCCCAGCCAGCACCAGCCAGCAGCACCAGCAGCAGCAGCAGCAGCACAGCACCAGCGAGACCAGCAGCACAGCGCACACACAGCAGCACCAGCAGCACAGACAGCACCAGCAGCCGCACCAGCAGCACCAGCAGACAGCAGACCAGGCACCAGCACCAGCAGCACCAGCAGCAGCACCAGCACCAGCAGCACCACAGCAGCACCAGCAGCAGCAGCAGCAGCCACCAACCAGCACCAGCAGCACCAGCAGCACCACCAGCAGCACCAGCAGCACAGCAGCCACCAGCGCAGCACCAGCAGCACCAGCAGCACCCAGACACCAGCACCAGCAGCACACCAGCCAGCGCACCAGCACCAGCAGCACCACACCACCAGCAGCAGCACCAGCGCACCAGCACCAGCAGGCACCAGCACCAGCACCAAGCACGCAGCACCAGCAGCACCAGCAGCAGCACCAGCACCAGCAGCAGTACCAGCACACTGCAGCATGCACAGCAGCCCAGCAGCACCAGCCAACCAGCAGCACCAGCACCAGCAGCACCAGCACCCAGCTACCATGCACCAGCAGCACCAGCAGCCCAGCGCACAGCAGCAGCACCAGCAACAGCAGCGCAGCCCAGCAACCAGCAGCACCAGCCAGCACCAGCCGGCACCGCAGCCCAGCATCGCAGCAGCAGCCTAGCCATCGAGCAGCAGCGCGAGCACAGCCAGCCGCAGCTGCAGCGTAGCAGCAGCATGCACCAGCGGCCAACAGAGCAGCAGCACAGCAGCACCAGTCAGCACAGCGCAGCAACGCACCAGCAGTACCACGGCATCCAGCTACCACTCGCAGCCACAGCACCAGCCCCAGCAGCCAGGCACCAGCAGCAGCCAGCGGCCCAATCCAGCCCAGCAGCACCAGCGCACCGCAGCAGCACCAGCAGCACCAGCAGCCAGCAGCACGCACCGCGCACCAGCAGCACCAGGCACACCAGCGCAGCAGCTAGCCGCCAGCCACCGCATATCACCACAGCACCAGTCAGCCCAGCACAGCGGCGACCGCGCACCAGCAGCTGGCGCACCAGCTAGACTCAGGCCCTAGCCAGCACCACGCCCGCACCTGGCCCAGCTCCAGCCCTGTCCGCACGCTACTCACTGCACACCAGCATCAGCCCTGCAGCAGCACCAGCCTAGTCTATGCTAGCAGATTCCGCACCTAGCGTCGTCCATCAGAGCCCGCACCTGCTATCCCTCTGCTATGCCCACTTTAGCGTCCTCTACCGGCTTCAGCAGTCGGCACGAGCAGCACTCGCGCAGCAGCACCAGCAGCAGCACCAGCTATAAGCACAAGACCAGACACCAGGCAAGCACTAGCGCACCAGCACCGCTGCACCAGACAGCAGTCACCAGCAGCACAGCACCTCTTTAGCACCAGCAGCACCAGCACCAGCAGCACCAGCGCAGCACCAGCAGCGGCAGCCCAGCAGCAGCACCAGCCCAGCACCTGCAGCTCCAACAGACCAGCACTGCAGCACCAACAGCACCAGCATCAGCAGCACCAGCAGCACCAGGGACCAGCGCACCAGCAGCTCATGCAGCAGCCCAGCGCACCGCACTAACAGCGCACCAGCACAGCACCAGCAGCACCCACAGCACCGCACAGCACCAGCAGCACCAGCACCAGCAGCACCAGCAGCACCAGCAGCACCAGCAGCACCAGCAGCACCAGCAGCACCAGCAGCACCAGCAGCACCAGCAGCACCAGCAGCACCAGCAGCACCAGCAGGGGACGGGAACACACGTTGGCTGCTATGCCAAGCTAGATGCTGTCAAGGCTAGCCAAGACCAACCGCCCACAAGGCCCAGACTCCCACTCCTTCACGCACGCTACTCGACCGTAGCGACCACCACGCATCTAGCCCTCCCACAAGACTCACAATCCTATCTATTTATACTAGATTCTCGACCTTAGCGTCCACCTCCCACCTCCATATCCCTGCATCTTTCTCTTATTTCTCCTCTTCTGGCCTATTTCCTCCACTTTACTGTCTCTCTACCCCTTCTGGTAGGTGGGAGGGATGAAGGAGAGTGGATGAGGTGGGTAAAGGGAGGTGGATAAGATGGGATAGAGGCTAGATAAGGAGGAAACACAGGGAAAGGCGAGGTAGCCGAACCAGAGGGTGTTAAGAAGCGTAGTAGTGACGTCACCACAGTTACCTACCTTCTTTATTTATAACTTGCGGAGTCCCAGCCAGCCAGGCCCCTGGTCGTCCCTCTGGCCCCTGGTCGTTACTCTGGTCGTCTCTCTGGCCCCTGGTCGTTGCTCTGGTCGTCTCTCTGGCCCCTGGTCGTCCCTCTGGCCCGTGGTCGTTACTCTGGCCCCTGGTCGTCCCTCTGGCCCGTGGTCGTTACTCTGGTAGTCTCTCTGGCCCCTGGTCGTCCCTCTGGCCCGTGGTCGTTACTCTGGTCGTCTCTCTGGCCCCTGGTTGTCCCCTTGGTCGTCTCTCTGGCCCTTAGTCATCCCTCTGGCCCCTGAAGTTCCCTCTGGTCCTTCGTCGTCCCTCTGGCCCCTGGCCGTTACTTTGGTCGTCCTTGTTGCCTATGGTCGTTGCTTTGATCGTCTCTCTGGCTCCTGGTCGTTACTCTGATCGTCCCTGTGGTCCCAGTGACCCATTGGTCGTCCCTCTGGCGCCTGGTCATCCCTCTGGCCCCTGGTCGTCTCTCTGGCCTCGTCGTCTCTCTAACCTCTGGTCGTCCCTCTGGCTCCTGGTTGTTCTCTGGCCGTCTCTCTGGCCCCTAGTCGTCCCTCTGGCCTCTAGTCGTCCCTTTAGCCCCTGGTCGTCCCTCAGACCTCTGACCGTCCCTCTGGCCCCTAGTTGTCCCCTGGTCGTCCCTGAACCAAGGCACAGTAACTGTAACATACTTTTCTTTGACTTTTAAAGTCTACTTGGAGTCTTCCTGGAGGAGTCTACCTGGAGGAGTCTACCTGGAGGAGTCTTCCTGGAGGAGTCTACCTGGAGGAGTCTACCTGGAGGAGTCTACCTGGAGGAGTCTACCTGGAGGAGTCTACCTGGAGGAGTCTACCTGGAGGAGTCTACCTGGAGGAGTCTACCTGGAGGAGTCTTCCTGGAGGAGTCTACCTGGAGGAGTCTACCTGGAGGAGTCTACCTGGAGGAGTCTACCTGGAGGAGTCTACCTGGAGGAGTCTACCTGGAGGAGTCTACCTGGAGGAGTCTACCTGGAGGAGACTACCTGCAGGACTCTACCTGGAGGAGTCTACCTGGAGAAGTCTACCTGGAGGAGTCTACCTGGAGGAGTCTACCTGGAGGAGTCTACCTGGAGGAGACTACCTGGAGGAGTCTACCTAGAGGAGTCTACCTGGAGGAGACTACCTGGAGGAGACTACCTGGAGGAGTCTACCTGGAGGAGTCTACCTGGAGGAGTCTACCTGGAGGAGTCTACCTGGAGGAGTCTACCTGGAGGAGACTACCTGGAGGAGACTACCTGGAGGAGTCTACCTGGAGGAGTCTACCTGGAGGAGACTACCTGGAGGAGTCTACCTGGAGGAGTCTACCTGGAGGAGTCTACCTGGAGGAGTCTACCTGGAGGAGACTACCTGGAGGAGTCTACCTGGAGGAGTCTACCTGGAGGAGACTACTGGAGGAGTCTACCTGGAGGAGTCTACCTGGAGGAGACTACCTGGAGGAGTCTACCTGGAGGAGTCTACCTGGAGGAGACTACCTGGAGGAGTCTACCTGGAGGAGTCTACCTGGAGGAGACTACCTGGAGGAGTCTACCTGGAGGAGTCTACCTGGAGGAGTCTACCTGGAGGAGTCTACCTGGAGGAGACTACCTGTAGGAGTCTACCTGTAGATGCCTGGAGTCTACCTGGAGGAGTCTACCTGTTGATACTTGGAGTCTACCTGCATTAGTATACCTGGAAGTCGTTCCGGGGGTCAGCGCCCCTGGCGACTCCGTCCTTGATCACCTCCCGGTGGTCAAGGACTGTGTGTTGATCAACCATAAATATCAAATAGATCCTGTAAGGGCATCATTTCTGTAAGACAACGTTTCGGTCTGACCTGGACCATTTACAAAGTCACACTAACAGAAGGTAGGTATAATGTTCGTCAGGAAACAGGACAAGTGTTTCCTGACGCGCGTTTCGGTCATATGATGACCCACAGCTGGAGCTTTCGATCATCTGACCGAGGCCTTCCGCTGGCTTACCCCTAATCCCTTTCAAAATCAGGTTTATGATTATAAGCAAGACGGCTATACTACTGCCAGTGTATATAGGCGAGTGTTATACTACTGCCAGTGTATATAGGCGAGTGCTTATACTACTGCCAGTGTATATAGGCGAGTGTTATACTACTGCCAGTGTATATAGGCGAGTGTTATTACTACTGCAGTGTATATAGGCGAGTGTTATACTACTGCCAGTGTATATAGGCGAGTGTTATACTACTGCCAGTGTATATAGGCGAGTGCTATACTACTGCCAGTGTACATAGGCGAGTGCTATACTACTGCCAGTGTATATAGGCGAGTGTTATACTACTGCCAGTGTATATAGGCGAGTGTTATACTACTGCCAGTGTATATAGGCGAGTGTTATACTACTGCCAGTGTATATAGGCGAGTGTTATACTACATGCCAGTGTACATAGGCGAGTGTTATACTACTGCCAGTGTATATAGGCGAGTGTTATACTACTGCCAGTGTATATAGGCGAGTGTTATACTACTGCCAGTGTATATAGGCGAGTGTTATACTACTGCCAGTGTATATAGGCGAGTGTTTATACTATGCCAGTGTATATAGGCGAGTGCTATACTACTGCCAGTGTATATAGGCGAGTGTTATACTACTGCCAGTGTATATAGGCGAGTGTTATACTACTGCCAGTGTATATAGGCGAGTGTTATACTACTGCCAGTGTATATAGGCGAGTGTTATACTACTGCCAGTGTATATAGGCGAGTGTTATACTACTGCCAGTGTATATAGGCGAGTGTTTACTACTGCCAGTGTATATAGGCGAGTGCTTATACTACTGCAGTGTATATAGGCGAGTGCTATACTACTGCCAGTGTATATAGGCGAGTGCTATACTACTGCCAGTGTATATAGGGCGAGTGTATACTACTGCCAGTGTATATAGGCGAGTGCTATACTACTGCAGTGTATATAGGCGAGTGCTATACTACTGCCAGTGTATATAGGCGAGTGCTATACTACTGCCAGTGTATATAGGCGAGTGCTATACTACTGCCAGTGTATATAGGCGAGTGCTATACTACTGCCAGTGTATATAGGCGAGTGCTATACTACTGCCAGTGTATATAGGCGAGTGCTTATAACTACTGCCAGTGATATAGGCGAGTTGCTATACTACTGCCAGTGTATATAGGCGAGTGTTATACTACTGCCAGTGTACATAGGCGAGTGCTATACTACTGCCAGTGTATATAGGCGAGTGTTATACTACTGCCAGTGTATATAGGCGAGTGCTATACTACTGCCAGTGTATATAGGCGGTGTTATACTACTGCCAGTGTACATAGGCGAGTGCTATACTACTGCCAGTGTATATAGGCAGAGTGTTTATACTACTGCCAGTGTACATAGGCGAGTGCTATATACTATGCCAGTGTATATAGGCGAGTGTTATACTACTGCCAGTGTATATAGGCGAGTGCTATACTACTGCCAGTGTATATAGGCGAGTGCTATACTACTGCCAGTGTATATAGGCGAGTGTTATACTACTGCCAGTGTACATAGGCGAGTGCTATACTACTGCCAGTGTATATAGGCGAGTGTTATACTACTGCCAGTGTATATAGGCGAGTGTTATACTACTGCCAGTTTATATAGGCGAGTGTTATACTTCAGCCAGTATACATAGGCAAGTGTTATACTTCTGCCAGTATACATAGGTGAGTGTTATACTTCAGCCAGTATACATAGGCAAGTGTTATACTTCTGCCAGTATACATAGGCGAGTGTTATACTTCAGCCAGTATACATAGGCAAGTGCTATACTTCTGCCAGTATACATAGGCAAGTGTTATACTTCAGCCAGTATATATAGGCGAGTGTTATACTTCAGCCAGTATACATAGGCGAGTGTTATACTTCAGCCAGTATACATAGGCAAGTGTTATACTTCAGCCAGTATACATAGGCGAGTGTTATATTATTGCCAGTATACATAGGCTAGAGTTATACTACTGCCAGTGTATATAGGCGAGTGTTATACTACTGCCAGTGTATATAGGCGAGTGTTATACTACTGCCAGTGTATATAGGCGAGTGTTATACTTCTGCCAGTATACATAGGCGAGTGTTATACTTCTGCCAGTATACATAGGCGAGTGTTATACTTCTGCCAGTATACATAGGCGAGTGTCATACTACTGCCAGTGTATATTAGCGAGTGTTATACTACTGCCAGTGTATATTAGCGAGTGTTATACTACTGCCAGTATACATAGGCGAGTGTTATACTTCTGCCAATATACATAGGCGAGTGTTATACTACTGCCAGTGTATATTAGCGAGTGTTATACTACTGCCAGTGTATATAGGCGAGTGTTATACTACTGCCAGTGTATATAAGCGAGTGTTATACTACTGCCAGTGTATATAGGCGAGTGTTATACTACTGCCAGTGTATATAGGCGAGTGCTAAACTACTGTAGTGTATATAGGCGAGTGTTATACTACTGCCAGTGTATA
>NC_069425.1:43873002-43885502 GCF_026875155.1 Cherax quadricarinatus | reverse complement strand
ACATAACAGAGGAAAGCAAAGACAACAGAGGAAGGTAAACACACAACAGAGGAAAGCAAAGACAACAGAGGAAGGTAAACACACAACAGAGGAAAGCAAAGACAACAGAGGAAGGTAAACACACAACAGGGGAAGGTAAATGCACAACATAAGAAGATAATGTACAACAGAGGAAGGTAAATTGCACAACAGAGGAAAGCAAACACAAAACAAAGGAAGGCAAAAACACCAGCAGAAGACGGTAAAGGCAACAGAGGAAGGTGAACACACAACAGAGGAAAGCAAAGACAAAGAGACATAGCATATAGCTCTAGGTGAAAGACGGACGAACACATTCAGAACAAGGACGAACACCGTCAGAAATAAGAACTAACACCCTCAGAAACAAGGACGAACACCGTCAGAAATAAGAACTAACACCCTCAGAAACAAGGACGAACACCCTCAGAAATAAGAACTAACACCCTCAGAAACAAGGACAAACACCTCAGAAATAAGAACTAACACCCTCAGAAAAAAGGACGAACACCCTCAGAAACAAAGAACTAACACCCTCAGAAACAAGGACGAACACCCTCAGAAATAACAAGAAACACCCTCAGAACAGGGACGAACACCCTCAGAAACAAGAACTAACACCCTCAGAAACAAGGACGAACACCCTCAGAAACAAGAACTAACACCCTCAGAAACAAGGACGAACACCCTCAGAAACAAGAACGAACACACTCAGAAGCAAGAACGAACACACTCAGAAACAAGGACGAACACACACAGAAACAAGAACGAAGACACTCAGAAACAAGAACGAAGACACACAGAAACAAGAACGAACACACTCAGAAACAAGAACGAACACACTCAGAAGCAAGAACGAACACACTCAGAAACAAGAACTAACACACTCAGAAACAAGACGAAGCACACTCAGAAACAAGGACGAACACAATCAGAAAACAAGAACGAAGACACTCAGAAACAAGAACGAACACACTCAGAACAGAACGAACACACTCAGAAACAAGAACGAACACACTCAGAAGCATAAACGAACACACTCAGAAGCAAGAACGAACACACATCAGAAACAAGAACGAACACACTCAGAAACAAGAACGAACACACTCAGAAACAAGAAACTAACACACTCAGAAACAAGAACGAAGACACTCAGAAAAAAGGACGAACACAATCAGAAACAAGAACGAAGACACTCAGAAACAAGAACGAACACACTCAGAAACAAGAACGAACACACTCAGAAACAAGAACGAACACACTCAGAAGCATAAACGAACACACTCAGAAGCAAGAACGAAACACCACTCAGAAACAAGAACGAACACACTCAAAAACAAGAACGAACACACTCAGAAACAAGAACGAAACACACTCAGAAACAAGAACTAACACACTCAGAAACAAGAACTAACACACTCAGAAACAAGAACGAACACACTCAGAAACAAGAACGAACACACTCAGAAGCAAAAACGAACACACTCAGAAAACAAGAACGAACACACTCAGAAACAAGAAACGAACACACTCAGAAACAAGAACGAACACACTCAAAAACAAGAACGAACACACTCAGAAGCATAAACGAACACACTCAGAAACAAGAACGAACACACTCAGAAACAAGAACGAACACACTCAGAAACAAGAACGAACACACTCAGAAACAAGAACGAACACACTCAGAAGCATAAACGAACACACTCAGAAGCAAGAACGAACACACTCAGAAAAAAAGAACGAAACACACTCAGAAACAAGAACGAACACACTCAGAAACAAGGACGAACACCCTCAGAAACAAGAACTAACACCCTCGAAACAAGGACGAACACCTCAGAATAACAACTAAACACCCTCAGAAAACAAGGACGAACACCCTCAGAAATAACAACTACACCTCAGAAACAAGAACGAACACACTCAGAAACAAGGACGAACACACTCAGAAACAATGAAGAACACACTCAGAAACAATGAAGAACACACTCAGAAACAATGAAGAACACACTCAGAAACAATGAAGAAACACTCAGAAACAAATGACGAACACACTCAGAAACAAGGACGAACACACTCAGAAAACAATTAAGAACACACTCAGAAACAAGGACGAACACACTGAGAAACAAGGACGAACACACTCAGAAACAAGGACGAACACACTCAGAAACAATGAAGAACACACTCAGAAACAAGGACGAACACACTCAGAAACAATGAAGAACACACTCAGAAACAATGAAGAACACACTCAGAAACAAGGACGAACACACTCAGAAACAATGAAGAACACACTCAGAAACAAGGACGAACACACTCAGAAACAAGGACGAACACACTCAGAAACAAGGACGAACACACTCAGAAACAATGAAGAACACACTCAGAAACAAGGACGAACACACTCAGAAACAATGAAGAACACACTCAGAAACAAGGACGAACACACTCGAGAAACAATGAAGAACACACTCAGAAGCAAGGACAAACACAATCAGAAACAAGGACAAACACACTCAGAAACAATGAAGAACACACTCAGAAACAATGAAGAACACACTCAGAAACAAGGACGAACGCACTCAGAAACAAGGACAAACACACTCAGAAAACAAGGACAAACACACTCAGAAACAATGAAGAACACACTCAGAAACAATGAAGAACACACTCAGAAACAAGGACGAACGCACTCAGAAACAAGGACAAACACACTCAGAAACAATGAAGAACACACTCAGAAACAAGGACGAACGCACTCAGAAACAAGGACAAACACACTCAGAAAACAAGGACAAACACACTCAAAAACAATGAAGGAACACACTCAGAAACAAGGACGAACGCACTCAGAAACAAGGACAAACACACTCAGAAACAATGAAGAACACACTCAGAAACAAGGACGAACGCACTCAGAAAATAGGACAAACACACTCAGAAAACAAGGACAAACACACTCAGAAACAATGAAGAACACACTCGGAAACAAGGACGAACACACTCAGAAACAAGGACAAACACACTCAGAACAATGAAGAACACACTCAGAAACAAGGACAAACACACTCAGAAAACAATGAAGAACACACTCAGAAACAAGGACGAACACAATCAGAAACAAGGACAAACACACTCAGAAACAATGAAGAAACACACTCAGAAACAAGGACGAACGCACTCAGAAACAAGGACAAACACACTCAGAAACAATGAAGAACACACTCAGAAACAAGGACGAACGCACTCAGAAACAAGGACAAACACACTCAGAAACAATGAAGAACACACTCAGAAACAAGGACGAACGCATCAGAAACAAAGACAAACACACTCAGAAACAATGAAGAACACACTCGGAAACAAAGACGAAACACACTCAGAAACAATGAAGAACACACTCAGAAACAAGGACGAACGCACTCAGAAACAATGAATAACACACTCAGAAACATGAAGAACACACTCAGAAACAAGGACAACACACATCAGAAACAATGAAGAACACACTCAGAAACAAGAGAACACACTCAGAAAAAAGGACAAACACCACTCAGAAACAATGAAGAACACACTCAGAAACAATGAAGAACACACTCAGAAACAAGGACGAACGCACTCAGAAACAATGAAGAACACACTCAGAAACAAGGACGAACACACTCAGAAACACGGACGAACACACTCAGAAACAATGAAGAACACACTCAGAAACAAGGACAAACACACTCAGAAACAAAGAAGAACACACTCAGAAACAATGAAGAACACACTCAGAAACACGGACGAACACACTCAGAAACAATGAAGAAGACACTCAGAAACAAGGACAAACACACTCAGAAACAAAGAAGAACACACTCAGAAGCAATGAAGAACACACTCAGAAATACGGACGAACACACTCAGAAACAATGAAGAACACACTCAGAAACACGGACGAACACACTCACCAACTATCGTCTCTACTAGCAATCCATGACGCACTCTTCTACTTAATTATAATACTAAAACAAGTTGGAGGGGGAAGCTGTCGCCTTCTGAATGATAGAGAGAGGATCAACATGGTGAGAGAGAGAGGATCAACATGGTGAGAGAGAGAGGATCAACATGGTGAGAGAGAGAGGATCAACATGGTGAGAGAGAGAGGATCAACATGGTGAGAGAGAGAGGATCAACATGGTGAGAGAAAGAGGATCAACATGGTGAGAGAGAGGATCAACATGGTGAGAGAGAGAGGATCAACATGGTGAGAGAGAGAGGATCAACATCGTGAGAGAGAGAGGATCAACATGGTGAGAGACAGAGGATCAACATCGTGAGAGAGAGAGGATCAACATGGTGAGAGAGAGAGGATCAACATCGTGAGAGAGAGAAGGATCAACATGGTAGAGGAGAAAGGATCAACATGGTGAGAGAGCATCAACATGGTGAGAGAGAGAGGATTAACATCGTGAGAGAGAGAGGATCAACATGGTGAGAGAGAGAGGATCAACATCGTGAGAGAGAGAGGATCAACATGGTGAGAGAGAGAAGATCAACATCGTGAGAGAGAGAGGATCAACATGGTGAGAGAGAAAGGATCAACATGGTGAGAGAGCATCAACATGGTGAGAGAGAGAGGATTAACAAGGTGAGAGAGAGGATCATCATGGTGAGAGAGAGAGGATCAACATGGTGAGAGAGAGACGATCAACATGGTGAGAGAGGATCAACATGGTGAGAGAGAGAGAGAGAGGATCAACAGGCAAGAGAGGATCAACATGGTGAGAGAGGATCAACATGGTGAGAGAGGATCAACATGGTGAGAGAGAGGTTCAACGTGGTGAGAGAGAGAGGATCAACATGGTGAGAGAGGATCAACATGGTGAGAGAGGATCAACATGGTGAGAGAGAGGATCAACGTGGTGAGAGAGAGAGGATCAACATGGTGAGAGAGGATCAACATGGTGAGAGAGGATCAACATGGTGAGAGAGAGAGGATCAACATGGTGAGAGAGAGAGGATCAACATGGTGAGAGAGAGCGGATCAACATGGTGAGAGAGAGAGAATCAACATGGTGAGAGAGGATCAACATGGTGCCAGAGAGAGGATCAACATGGTGAGAGAGGATCAACATGGTGAGAGAGAGAGAGGATCAACATTGTGAGAGAGAGAAGATCAACATGGTCGAGAGAGAGAGGATCAACATGGTGAGAGAGAATCAACATGGTGAGAGAGGATCAACATGATGAGAGAGAGAGGATCAACATGGTGAGAGAGAGAGGATCAACATGGTGAGAGAGAGAGAGTATCAACATTGTGCGAGAGAGAGGATCAACATGGTGTCAGAGAGAGGATCAACATGGTGAGAGAGGATCAACATGGTGAGAGAGAGAGAGGATCAACATTGTGAGAGAGAGAGGATCAACATGGTGACAGAGAGAGGATCAACATGGTGAGAGAGAGAGGATCAACATGGTGAGAGAGGATCAACATGGTGAGAGAGGATCAACATGGTGAGAGAGAGGATCAACATGATGAGAGAGAGAGGATCAACATGGTGAGAGAGAGGATCAACATGGTGAGAGAGGATCAACATGGTGAGAGAGAGAATCAACATGGTGAGAGAGAGGATCAACATGGTGAGAGAGAGAGAGGATCAACATGGTGAGAGAGAGGATCAACATGGTGAGAGAGAGAGGATCAACATGGTGCAAGAGAGAGGATCAACATGGTGAGAGAGAGGATCAACATGGTGAGAGAGGATCAACATGGTGAGAGAGAGAGGATCAACATGGTGAGAGAGAGGATCAACATGGTGAAAGAGAGAGAGAGAGGATCAACATGGTTAGAGAGAGAGAATCAACATGGTGGAGAGAGAGAGGATCAACATGGTGAGAGAGAGGATCAACATAGTGAAAGAGGATCAACATGGTAGAGAGAGAGGATTAACATGGTGAGAGAGAGAGGATCAACATGGTGAGAGAGAGGATCAACATGGTGAGAGAGAGAGGATCAACATGGTGCAAGAGAGAGGATCAACATGGTGAGAGAGAGGATCAACATGGTGAGAGAGGATCAACATGGTGAGAGAGAGAGGATCAACATGGTGAGAGAGAGGATCAACATGGTGAAAGAGAGAGAGAGAGGATCAACATGGTTAGAGAGAGAGAATCAACATGGTGAGAGAGAGAGGATCAACATGGTGAGAGAGAGGATCAACATAGTGAAAGAGGATCAACATGGTGAGAGAGAGGATTAACATGGTGAGAGAGAGAGGATCAACATGGTGAGAGAGGTTCAACATGGTGAGAGAGGATCAACATGGTGAGAGAGAGGATCAACATGGTGAGAGAGGATCAACATTGTGAGGGAAAGAGAGGATCAACATGGTGAGAGAGGACCAACATGGTGAGAGAGAGGATCAACATGGTTAGAGAGAGAGGATCAACATGGTGAGAGAGGGAAGATCAACATGGTGAGAGAGAGGATCAACATGGTGAGAGAGAGAGGATCAACATGGTGAGAGAGGATCAACATGGTGAGAGAGAGAGGATCAACATGGTGAGAGAGAGAGAATCAACATGGTGAGAGAGAGGATCAACATGGTGAGAGAGAGAGGATCAACATGGTGAGAGAGAGAGGATCAACATGGTGAGAGAGAGAGGATTAACATGGTGAGAGAGAGAGGATCAACATGGTGAGAGAGAGGATCAACATGGTGAGAGAGAGAGGATCAAACATGGTCAGAGAGAGAGAATCAACATGGTGAGAGAGGATCAACATGGTGAGAGAGAGAGAGGATCAACATGGTGAGAGAGAGAGGATCAACCTGGTGAGAGAGAGAGGATCGACATGGTGAGAGAGAGATAATGAACATGGTGAGAGAGAGAGGATCAACATGGTGAGAGAGAGAGGATCAACATGGCGAGAGAGAGGATCAACATGGTGAGAGAGAGAGAATCAACATAGTGAGAGAGAGAGGATGAACATGGTGAGAGAGAGAGGATCAACATGGTGAGAGAGAGAGGATCAACATGGTGAGAGAGAGAGGATGAACATGATAGAGAGAGAGAGAGGATCAACATGGTGAGAGAGAGAGGATCAACATGGTGAGAGAGAGAGGATCAACATGGTGAGAGAGAGAGAGGATCAACATGGTGAGAGAGAGAGGATCAACATGGTGAGAGAGAGAGGATCAACATGGTGAGAGAGAGAGGATCAACATGGTGAGAGAAAGAGGATCAACATGGTGAGAGAGAGAGGATCAACATGGTGAGAGAGAGAGGATCAACATGGTGAGAGAGAGAGGATCAACATGGTGAGAGAGAGAGGATCAAAATGGTGAGAGAGAGAGATCAACATGGTGAGAAAAGAGGATCAACATGGTGAGAGAGAGAGGATCAACATGGTGAGAGAGAAAGGATCAACATGGTGAGAGAGAGAGGATCAACATGGTGAGAGAGAGAGGATCAACATGGTGAGAGAGAGAGGATCAACATGGTGAGAGAGAGAGGATCAACAGGTGGAGAGAGAAAGGATCAACATGGTGAGAGAGAGAGGATCAACATGGTGAGAGAGAGAGGATCAACATGGTGAGAGAGAGAGGATCAACATGGTGAGAGAGAGAGAGGATCAACATGGTGAGAGAAAGAGGATCAACATGGTGTGAGAGAGAGGATCAACATGGTGAGAGAGAGAGGATCAACATGGTGAGAGAGGATCAACATGGTGAGAGAGGATCAACATGGTGAGAGAGGATCAACATGGTGAGAGAGAGAGGATCAACATGGTGAGAGAGAGAGGATCAACATGGTGAGAGAGGATCAACATGGTGAGAGAGGATCAACATGGTGAGAGAGAGAGGATCAACATGGTGAGATTTATTTCAGGACGATTCATTGTTATGCTGAAATAATTCGTAAAAATAATTGAGAAAGTTAATTAATAATCACGAGTGCTTAACAGCGTTTAAAAACTGTTGACTACACGAGGGTCATTAAGACTGCGTCTCACCTGTTCAACACCTGTCTACAAGATTTGAATAACCTTCAAAGGGATTAAACTCTCAGCGAATATGATATATATATATTATATATATATATATATATGTATATATATTATATATATATATATATATAATTATTATATATATATATATATATATATATATATATATATATGCGGTGGGGCTGGGTCAGAGACACTTGACCTGTAACGTTATTTTCATTCCTGAGGGACCAATTGACTGTGTGTTGGTCCATGTTTCTTCATTAGAGTCCAGAGTCTCCCTCACTCTCTCTCCCCACTCTCCTCCCCCACTCTTTCTCGCTAACACTCTCCCTTTCTCACTCTCCCTCTCTCACTCTCCCTCACTCTCCCTCCCTCACTCTCCCTCCCCCACTCTTTCTCGCTGCACTCTCCCTTCCTCACTCTCCCTCACTCACTCTCCCTCACTCTCCCTCACTCTCTCTCACTCTCCCTCACTCTCCCTCACTCTCCATAAGTCTCCCTCACTCTCTCTCACTCTCCCTCACTCTCCAAAAGTCTCCCTCACTCTCCCTCACTCTCTCACTCTCCCTCACTCTCCCTCACTCTCTCTCACTCTCCCTCGCTCTCCCTCACTCTCCTCTTACACTTTCATCCCGTCATTTCTTCTGTTTCACAACTGTCTGTTCTCAGTGGAAATCTGTCTAAGTTAAGAGAAGAAATGAGATGTTTACCCGGCTCTGTGTGGAGCTGTACCTGGCTCTGTGTGGAGCTGTACCTGGCTCTGTGTGGAGCTGTACCTGGCTCTGTGTGGAGCTGTACCTGGCTCTGTGTGGAGCTGTACCTGGCTCTGTGTGGAGCTGTACCTGGCTCCCTGTGTTGGGCTGTACCTGACTCTGTGGTGGAGCTGTTACTGGCTCTGTGTGGAGCTGTACCTGGCTCTGTGGTGAAGCTGTACCTGACCTCTGTGTAAGAAGCTGTACTGACTCAGTGAGTGAAGCTGTACCTGACTCTGGTAGAAGCTGTACCTGGCTCTGTGTTGAGCTGTACCTGGCTCTGTGTTGAGCTATACCTGACTCTGTGTCGAGCTGTACCTGGCTCTGTGTTAAGCTGTACCTGGCTCTGTGTGAAGGTTTACTGTGGCATAACAGAGCTCTGTACTGCAGCCTGTGGCTCCACTATTGCACAAAGTGTAACATTTAAAGTTGGGGGGGGGGTTACAGTATGGGGGGAAGATGTGTGAATTACTTTGATTCTTACTTTGAGCTCCATAATAACGAATAATTTCAAAGTAACACACACACACACACACACACACACACACACACACACACACACACACACACACACACACAGAAAGGAAAGGAAGATGGAAGAGAGGTTTGCGCAGAATGCCAGAAGGTGGAAGCAACAGGCCACAGCAGCAGAAATCAAGATAGAGTAGATTAGAAGAGGAGCTGAGACATCTGAAAACAGCACAGAGACAAAAATATTACAGAAGTAGCTTCGGCAATGGCTAACATCGAACACAGACAACGAGGTCCGAGGAAGCATGAAACTAAACTGTATGCAAGGTCCTGTCAAACCCACATGTGGCCAAAACAAAGACAGGGAGCACTCTAGGAACAGAAAGAGAGAAGGTTGGAAGACATTGATGAACTAGGACATGTGCAAGGACCTTACCAGATAGCCTGTGGGGCCAGGAGCAAGTGAGCAGGAAGGATAAACCAAGAAGCATAGGGCCATAACGAGGAAGGGACTGAAGGAAGGAACACTCCACGGGAAGGAACAAAAACACATCAGAGGAGCAATGGAGTCATAACAGTGGAGGTGGAAAGGGAGAATCCGTGTTTGTCTATGGGCTTAGAACGAAGCTAAGGGAATCTTATATGAAATAAAGCAGGAGAAGAAAAAGCGATTGAAGACATCATGAAAGGTGATAGGCGAGGGGACCTGACCCAGGTGGCAAAATTTTCGGAGAATTGAGTTGGTTTCACAAAGAAAAGGAATCGGCTCCAAAGTAATTTTTCAAGCAGAATCAACCCTAACCACATGATCCTGCAGAGAAAGCACGGCTGAGGGCAAGCAGGAGTTTCCGGAGTGTGTACCTCGACCGAGACAGAACACAGGACGAAAGGAAGACAATGAAAGAGAGTAGTTCAAAAACGAAAGAGAAATGGAGAAATGAAAAAGGAGAGCAGAATAACCCAGGATCAAATGGAAGGACAAGGCGCACCCCCAGAAACCACCTGCAGAAGGACTCCAGCCACGACACCCCCAGGCAACTGAACATTCCAAAACCAACATCACACACCGATCCCTCGTTTCCACCCCCCGCACCACAGTTACAGTAATAGACAGAAAGTTGAAGGTTGGTCACAATCAGAGGGATTAACGAATAAACATGAGAATGGGAAGAAAGAATCAATGAGAAGTCCCCAGACATCATAGCAGTTACAGAACCAAAACTCATGGAGACAATAACAGATGCAATTCTTCCCACAAGGATACCAATCATGAGGAAAGATAGAAGAGGGGTAAGGGGGGAGTGGGTTGCTCTGCTCTAAAAACAGATGGAAATCAGAGAAATGAAGGAATAGATGAGACAGAGAAGAGACTACATAGCAGGTACACTTGGCAGTCGGGGAACACAAAAGTGGTCATTGCAGTGATGTAAAATCCACCACAGAACTGCAGGAGCCAAGAGATGAATATGAAGGAGCAACGAGAGCAATGTGGACACACTTGCTGTGGTGGGCAAGAAGAGCTCACTCCCAGCAGAGCAAAGTTCTGGTTATGGGATTTCAACCACAGGGAGATTGACTGGGAAAAAACCTGGAGCCACATGGGGTCCCGAAAAACATGGAGAGCCAGGAAGTTGGACGTGGTGCTGGAAAACCTCATGCAACCAACCATGTTAAGACACTACCAGAGTGAGAGGAGGATGAACCAGCAAGATTGGACCTTGTGTCACCCTGGGCAGCTCAGACATTGAGGATATCAAAGTATGAGAGTCCCTAGGAGCTAGCGACCACGTGGTTTCTGTGCTTTTGAATACATAGTAGAGCTGGCAAGTGGAGAGAAATAACAGGAGAAGAAATGGGAAAAGGCCTGACTAAAAAAGAGGGATCTACATAGGGTTGAAGACCTTCATGCTGGAGGTCCAGTGGACAGAGAACTGGCAGGAAAAGCCAGTAAAATGAAATGATGGAATATGTAGGCAACAAAATGCAAGGAGGCAGGTTGGAAAGGTTCATTCCAAGGGCAACATTAACAGAACGGAAAGACCAGAAAACAAGTCCCTCATGGTTTTACCCGACGGTGTAAGGAGGCAAAACAAAAGTTGCAATAGAGAATGGAAAAAGTACAGAAGCAGAAGAACACACGAAAATAGGGAGATCATCCGCAGAGCAGGAATGAGTAACGCACAGGTAAGGAGGAGGCCCAGCGACAGTATGAAAATGAACATAAGGATAAGATAAATAAGATAAATTTCGTTCGGATTTTTAAACCCCTGGAGGGTAAGCCACCCAGGATAACCCAAAAAGTCAGTGCAGGCTCGAGGACTGATCTAACTTTTTCCATTGGGTCCTTAATCTTGTCCCCCCAGGATGCGACCCACACCAGTCGACTAACACCCAGGTACCTATTGCTGCTAGGTGAACAGGACAACAGGTGTAAGGAAACGTGTCGAATGTTTCCACCCGCCGGGAATCGAACCCGGGCCCTCCGTGAGTGTTGAAGCGGAGCTTTATGCCACCAGCCACCGGGCACCATCGAGAGAATCAAGACTGACCCGAAACTGTTGTAAGCCACATCAGGAGGAAGACAACCAGTCAAAGACCAGGTGATCAGATTAAGGACAGAAGGTGGAGAACTCACAAAAATGATCAGAGGTATGTGATGAGCTGAACAGGAGATTTAAGGGAGTTTTTTAACAGTAGAGACAGGAAGGCTGTTGGGATAGACCAGCACAGAAGGGACATCAAGAGTGAATATACCAACCATTGTTTGGATGACCATACAACAACAGAGTAGGAGGTGAAGAAGCTCTTAAGTGACCTTGACACCTCAAAGGGCGATGGGACCGGAACCAACATCTCCCCATGGTCCTTAGAGAAGGAGCATAGATGCTGTGTGTGCCTCTAACCACAATCTTCAACACATCCCTTGATAACAGGGCACTAACTGGAAAGAAGACAGCAAATGTAGTCCCATATTTAAAAGAAAGGAAACAGAAACGAGGCACTAAACAACAGACCTGTGTCTCTGACATGTATTGTGTGCAAAGTCATGGAGAAATTAATCAGAGAGAGGTGGTGAACACCTGGAAAGTGAACAAGTGATTATAAATGAAAACCAGCATGGTTCATGGAAGGCAAAATCTTGTATAAACATACCTCCTGGAGTTTTTTATGACAAGGGAAACAGAAGTAAGACACGAGAGAGAGGGTTGGGGTAGATTGCGTTTCCTAGACGCAGGAAGGCCTTTGACACAGTTTCC
>NC_069425.1:43825502-43870502 GCF_026875155.1 Cherax quadricarinatus | reverse complement strand
ACAGACAGACAGACAGACAGACAGACAGACAGACAGACAGACAGACAGACAGACAGACAGACAGACAGACAGACAGACAGACAGACAGACAGACAGACAGACAGACAACAACAGACAGAACAACAACAGAGAGACAAAGAGACAGACAGAAACAAACAGGCACAAAGAGTAACCATTTCATTGAGATGGAATAAGACGGGAGTTGAAGACGTGATTAATTTAAGGAAGAGATAAATAGTGATATATTGAGAGGCGGAGAAAGAGGAGGAAAAAAACGAGGACGAGGGAGATGAACAGCAGCGGGAGAACCAGTTGGAAAGTCAGGTAAAAGTAACAGGAACAGCATGATGATGCAAGAGAATGGTAGGCAACACTGACCTTATAATCCTCACTAACCTTACTATCAACACTGACCTTACTATACACACTGACCTTACCATCAATATCCTCATCGTCTACGGTAACATACATATATATATGCAAAACAACCACTCTGAAATAATAGAGAAATTCCAAGCGCTTTCGTGACTACTCACATTATCAAGGAACTATGAAAGTAAAGCATCCTCCCTAATAGAGCTAAATGGTTCAGATATGTTGATGATATTTTGTGTCTTATGCCCAAAAATGTAGATATACACCATTTCCTTGGAAAATCAAATAACTTAGCCCATTCTATAAACTTTACTGTTGAGTCTGAAGAAAATAACTCATTGCCTTTTCTAGATGTTTTAATTATTAAGGGTAATAATGAATTCAAATTTAAAATTTACAGAAAACCTACAAATAACTGTTCCTATGTCCACTATTATTCTTCGCATCAAGATAGAGTCAAACTGTCTGTTTTCTCATCAATGTTTTTGAGAGCTTTACGAATTTGTAGTCCAGAGTTCATAGATGAGGAAATATCCAAGATTTATGAAATAGGTAATGATTTAAAATACCCAAGAAATGTAATTGATAAATCTTTTAAAGTTGCTAGAAATACTTTTTACAATCCAAAAAGGAACAACTAGCCTTATTCAACTAAAAATATGTTGGTTCTCCCTTACCATGAAAACTTGGTTGATATGCCTTCTCTTCTTAAGACTTTTAATATTAAAGTTGTATTCAAAAATCTTGATACAGTAAAAAAACTTTTGATAAAGAATTCCCCCCAAAATGCTGATGGATGTGTCTATAAGATTCCTTGTAAAATTTGCGATAAAGTTTATTACGGTCAAACTGTTAAAAAATCTCGAACTAAGATTAAAACAACATAAATTTTAAACATTAGAACTGGACAAGATTCCAATGCTCTATTTATTCATGTAAGAGATTTTAACCATCCAATTGAAATTTTTAAAAAGTTGAGAAAATAGTATCAAGCAAGTCCATGGTCGACAGGAATAATTGAATCTTGTTTCATAAAAAGCAATTTTGACAATAATATGAAACATTTTCCCTTTTAATAATATAAATTAGATCCATTTATAATTAATAGAATTTGGAAAGAATTTAATATACAACTGGACAAATAATAATTTTAAATTTTCTTGGGGAGAATAGTTTTTTGGGGAGTTGGTGCAAAGGACCTGTCCAATTGGGTCGGCGCGCGTCAGGTTTTAACCGTTGTGGGATCTGATAGTGAGGTGCGGCCAACCCCTTATATAGCTTCCTTGGATGCTTTTACTTTCATAATTCCTTGATAAATGTGAGTAGTCCACGAAAGCGCTGGAATTTCTCTATTCTTTCAGAGTGGTTGTTTTGCATATTCTGAATCACCTGTTTACTGTGATCTTTTTGCATTAATATTATATATATATAATATATATATATATAAATATATATATAAATATATATATATATATAATATATATATATATATATATATATAATATATATAGTGTGTGTGTGTGTGTGTGTGTGTGTGTGGTGTGTGTGTGTGTGTGGTGTGTGTTTGTGTGTGTGTGTGTGTGGTGTGTGTTTGTGTGTGTGAGTGTGTGAGGTGTGTGTGTGTGTTGTGTGTGTTGTGTGTGTGGTTTGTGTGTGTGTGTGTGTTGTGTGGGTGTGTGTGGTGGTGTGTAAGGTGTGTGTGGGGAGTGTAATCGTGAGGTCCATTTGAACTGTTAGACAAGAAGAAGCAGGAAGAGTTGGCCGCAGGAACATAAGCAGGATTACTTGGATCAAGAGCAGGAATAGAAAAAAGAGTAGGAGCAGAAAGAGCTGGAGCGTGAACAGTAGAAGGAAGGAGCAAGGAACACTCCGCATTCAAAAACAAAATAAATCACCCCATTTCGACCGATGGGAACCATTTCGACCTGACCCTCAACACGTTATAAACCAGTTGTGACGCCGCGTCTCTTTTCTCCGTAATTCTCTCATTTGACGCGGCGCGCTAAACCTTTGTGGGTCGTTCAACGCAAGAGGTGGTGGAAGGTTGATCCTGAGTCCCCAGACAAGGACTACAACTGCCTGATACAAAGCCGTTCTGTGTGTGGCAGCTTCCTGGTGGTAATCTGCTGCACAACTCTAAGGGATCTTCTAACCAGGTTTCATTTATTCATGTAAATATATTTTATTTTTAATGGAACTGGTAAAGGGAAGTGTGAAGGGCAGGGTGAAGGGCAGTGTGAAGGGCAGTACGACGGGCAGTGGTGAAGGGCAGGATTAAGGGAGTGTGAAGGGCCAGGATGAAGGGCAGTGTAAGAAAGGGCAAGGATGAAGGGCAGTGTGAAGGGCAGGATGAAGGGCAGTGTGAAGGGCAGTACGAAGGGCAGTGTGAAGGGCAGGATGAAGGGCAGTGTGAAGGGCAGGATGAAGGGCAGTGTGAAGGGCAGGATGAAGGGCAGTGTGAAGGGCAGTACTGAATGCAGGGTGAAGGGCATGATGAGACAGTGTGAAGGGCAGTAGAGTACGAAGGGCAAGGGGTAAAGGGGCACGAAAAGGGCTTTGTGAAGGGCAGATGAATGGTAGGGTGAAAGGGGCATACGAAGGGGCAGGGTGAAGGAACAGGAAGAAGGGCAAAGTGTGAAGGGCAGGATGAATGGCAGGGTGAAGGGCAGTACGAAGGGCAGGGTGAAGGACAGGATGAAGGGCAGTATGAAGGGCAGGATGAAGGGCAGGGTGAAGGGCAGGTGCCACAATATGGCCGACCGGCTGCCACTGCACCAGTGAGAGCCTCTCCCCTCTTAATAGAGCTTAACACTCCGCAGGGGAGGGAGGGGAGGGAGGGGGGAATTCAAAGCGCTAAGTGAAGAGGGGATCCAGGAGGTGAGTCGGTGTTGTCATCCTCTACCCCTTTTTCCATCCTCCCTCCCCATCCTGCTTCCCCGTCCTCCCTCCCCGATGCCTGCTGCTCCCCGTCCTCTCCCTCCCCATCCTCTTCCCCGCCTCCCTCCCCCCATCCTGCTTCCTCCCCCGTCCTCCCACCCCATCCTGCTTCCTCCTCCCCCGTCCTCCCTCCCCATCCTGCTTCCCCCCCTGTCCACCCTCGACCCCATTCCTGCTTTCCACGTCCTCCCCCCGCCTCCTGCTTCCCCGTACCTCCCATCCCCATCCTGCTCCCCCCGTCCTCCCATCCCATCCTGCTTCCCCATCCTCCCAACCCCATCCTGCTTCCCCCGTTCCTCACCTCCCCATCCTGCTTCCCTCCCTCCCTCCCCATCCTGCTTCCCCATCCTCCCTCCCCACCTGCTTTCCCCGTCCTTCCTCCCTCCCCATCCTGCTTCCCCGTCCTCCCTCCTCCCCATCCTGCTACCCCGTCTCCCTCCCCATCCTGCTCCCCCCCTTCCTCCCTCCTCCCTTCCCCATTCCAGGGCTTCCCCCCGTCCTCCCTCCCATTCCTGCTTCCCCGTCCTCCCTCCCCAACCTGCTTCCCCGACCTCCCTCCCCATCCTGCTTGCCCTCCCCGTCCGCCCCCACTCCGCCATCCCTGCTATCCCCGTCCCCCTCCCCATCCTGCTTCCAACCCTTCCCCCGTCCTAGCCTCCCACCCTGCTTCCCCGTCCTCCCTCCCCATCCTGCTCCCATCCACCCCTCCCCATGCCCCGCTATCCCCGTCCCCCCTCCCATCCTGCTTCCCCTCCCTCCCACCCCATCCTGCTTCCTTCTCCCCGTTCCTCCCCTTTTTCCCCCCATCCAGCTTCCCCGTCCTCACCTCCCCATCCTGCATCCCCGTCCTCCCTCCTCACCTCCCCATCCCGCTTCGCCGTCCACCCTCCCCATCTCTGCTTCCCCGTCCTCCCTCCCCATCCTGCTTCCCCCCCGTCCTCCCTCCCCATCCCTGCTTCCCCGTCCTCCCTTCCCTAGCCCCATCCAGCTTCCCCGTCCTCCCCCCCATCCCCTGCCTTCCCCATCCTCTCCCTCCCCATCCTGCCTTCCCCCCCGGTCCCCCTCCCCATCCTGCTTGGTTTTCCCGTCCATCTCTTCCCATAACATGCTTCCTCCCGTCCTTCCCTCCCCCAGTCCTGCATCCCCCCGTCCCTCACTCCCCATCCTGCTTCCCACTCCTCCCTCCCCATCCCTTGCTTTCCCCGTCCTCCCTCTCCCACCTGCTTCCCCGTCCTCCCCTCCCCGATCCTTCTTCCCGTCCTCCCTCCCATCCTAGCTTCCCCCCGTCCTCCCGTCCCATCCTGCTCTCCCCGTCTCCCTCCCCATCCTGCTTCCCCGTCGCTCCCTCCCATCCTGCTTCCCCTGTCCTCTCCTCCCCATTCCGCTTCCCCGTCTCCCTCCCCATCCTCCTGCTCCCCGTCCTCCCTCCACATCCTGCTTCCCCTCCTCCCTCCCCCATTCCTGGCTTCCCCCATCCTCCCATCCCATCCTGCTTCCCCCGTCCTCCCCTCCCTCATCCTGCTTTCCCCCGTCCATCCCTCCCCATCCTGCTTCCTCCCCGTCCTCCCTCCCCATCCCTGCATTCCCCTTCCTCCCTACCCATCCTGGCATCCCGTCCTCCCGTCCCCATCCTGCATCCCCGTCCTCCCTCAGCCCATCCTGCTTCCCCCGTCCTCCCTCCCCATCCTGCTTCCGCCGTCCTGCGCCTCCCCATCCTGCTTCCCCGTTCCTCCCTCCCCATCCAGCATCCCCATCCTCCCTCCCCATCCGCTTCCCCCGTCCTCGCCTCCCCATGCCTGCTTTTCCCCTCCCCGTCCTCCCTCCCCATCCTGCTTCCCCGTCCTCCCTCCCCATCTGCATCCCCGTCCTCCCTCACCATCCTGCTTCACCCTCTCCGCTCCCCATCCTGCTCCCCCTCCTCCCTCCCCCATCCTGCTTCCCCGTCCTCCCTCCCCTCCTGCTTCCCCTCCTCCCTCCCCATCCTGCTACCCACGTCCTCCCTCTCTACCATCCTGCTTCCCCTCCTCTCTCCCATCCTGCTTCCCCATCCTCCCTCCCCATCCCTGCTTCCCCCATCCTCTCTCACCATATATCCATCCTGCTTCCCCGTCCTCTCTCCCCACCTGCTCCCCATCCTCCATCCCCATCCCTGCTTTCCCATCTCTCTCTCTACCCATCCCTGCTTCCCATCCTCCCTCCCCATCCTGCTTCCCCATCCTCCTCCCCATGCCTGCTTCCCCATCCTCTCTCCCCATCCTGCTTCCCTGACGTCCTCACTCCCCATCCTGCTTCCCAGCCTCTCTCCCATCCTCTTCCGCATCCTCCCTCCCCATCCTGCTTCCCCCGTCCTCCCTCCCCATCCTGCTTCCCCGTCCTCCCCCTCCCCATCCTAGCTGTCCCCATTCCTCCCTCCCCCATCTGCTCCCCGTCCTCCCTCCCCATCCTTCTTCCCCGTCCTCCCTCCCCATCCTGCTTCCCCCCGTCCTCCCTCCCATCCTTGCTTCCCGCCCTCCCTTCCCCATCCTGCTTCTCCCCCCCATCCTCTCTCCCCATGCCTGCTTCCACCCCATCCTCCCTCCCCATCCTGCTTCCTTCCCCATCCTCTCTCCCCATCCGCTCCCCGATTCCTCTATCTCACCATCCAGCTCTCCCCAATCCTCTCTCCATCCTGCTTCCCATCCTCTCTCCCCCATCCTGCTTCCGCCACCTCCCTCCCCATCTCCTGCTTTCCCATCCTCCTCTTCCCCATCCTGCTTCCCATCCTCTCCCCCATCCTCCTTCCCCGTCTCCCTCCCCATCCTGCTTCCCATCCTCTCTCCATCCTGCTTCCATCCCTCCCTCCCCATCTGCTTTCCCGTCTCCTTCCCTCCCCATCCTGCTTCCCCTTCCTCCCTCCCCCATCCTGCTTCCCCGTCCTCCCTCCCCATCCTCTTCCTTCCCCATCCTCTCTCCCATCATGCTTCCCCGTCTCGCTCCCTCCCCATCCTGCTTCCACCATCCTCTCTCCCATCCTGCTTCCCCAACCTCCCTTTCCCCATCCTGCTTCCCCCCGTCCTCTCCCTCCCCATCCTGCATCCCCGTCCTCCCTCCCCATCACTGCTTCCCCGTCCTCCCTCCCCATCCTGCTTCCCGTCCTCGCCTCCCCATCTGCATCCCTCCTCCCTCCCCATCCTGCTTCCCCGTCCTCCCTCCCCATGCACTGCTCCTCCTCGCGTACCTCCCTGCCCCATCCTGCTTCCCCGTCCTCCCCCCCATCCTGCTTCCCGTCCTCCCTCCTCCCCTCCTGCTCCCCGTCCTCCCCCTCCCCATCCTGCTTCCCGTCCCCATCCTCTTCTACCCCATCCTGCTTCCCCGTCCCTCCCTCCCCTCCTGCAATCCCATCCTCTCTCCATCCTCTTCCCCATCTCTCCCTCCCCATCCTGCTTCCCCGTCCTCCCTCCCCATCCTGCTTCCCCGTCCTCCCTCCCATCCTGCTTCCCCGTCCTCCCTCCCGAAGAGGGGGGGGGGTGGGGGGGGGTGCCATCCTGCTTCCCCGTCCTCCCTCCCCATCCCTGCTCCTCCCGTCCTCCCCTCCCCATCCTCTTCCCCGTCCTCCCTCCCCAATTCCTGCTTTCCCCGTCCTCCTCCCCATCCTTCTTCCCCATCCTCTCTCTCCCATCCTGCTTCCCATCCTCCCTCCCCATCCTGCTTCCCCGTCCTCCTCCCCTCCCCATCCGCCTCTTCCCCCCCGTCACTCCCTCCCCATCCTGCCTTCCCCGACCTCCCTCCCCAACCAGACTGCTCTCCTCCCTCCCCCGTCCTCGCCTCCCCATCCTGCTTCCCCATCCTCTCTCCCATCCTGCTTCCCATCCTCCCTCCCCATCCTGCTTCCCCGTCCTCCCTCCCCATGCCTGCTTCCCCGTCCTCCCTCCCGCCTATCCGCTTCCCCGTCCTCCCTCCCCACCTGCTTCCCCGTCCTCCTCCCCATCCTGCTTCCCCATCCTCTCTCCATCCTGCTTCCCATCCTCCCTCCCCACCTTCTTCTCAACCCTCAAACCTTCCATCTCCACCATGACAACTACTTCGTTCTCCCCACACTAACTACAGCCAGATGGTGTGAGCACGGGTGTGGGCACACCAAGGGGTGCGGGTTGTGTCAGGCGTGGGTGCCAGAGGGCAGGTGTGGGCACCAGAGGGCGGGTGTGAAGGCGTGGGAGCCCAGAGGGAGTTATGGGCAGGAAGATGCGTGGTGTCGTTGTGGGCGGGTATGGGCGGTGTGGGCGGGTGTGGGCCGGGTGATGCTGCCAGAGTTGCACCGCCAACACTACCGGAAAGACCCCAGACAGTTGAAGTAATTAAATCATGAATGCAACAATAATCAGAGTATAATTAATAAAGGAACGGGTACCAGCATCAAAACAGTCTTCGACTCACCCCCACCCCTCCCTCACGATTGCTTAGGGATATCCCCACCCCTCCCCACCCACCCCTCCTCTCACCCCCCCACAACTCACCCCCCCCTCCCCCCCCACCCCTCCACCACCCCCCACTCCCTCCCTCCCCTCCCCCCCCCCACCCCTCCCTCCCCCCCCCATCCCTCCCTCCCCCCCGTGTCAACCTTTGTCAATCCACAGCTAGAACCGTATGTGTGTGGTGTGTGTGTGTGTGTGTTGTGTGTCTGTTGTGTGTGTGTGTGTGTGTCTGTGTGTCTGTGTGTGTCTGTACCGTGTGTGTGTGTCCTGTTTGGTGTGGTGTCTGTGTGTGTGGTTGTGGTTTGTCTGTGTGTCCTGTGTGTGTCTGTGACCGTGTGTGTGTGTCTGTGAGTGTCCGTGTGTGTCTGTGTGGGTTGGTGTCTGTGACTGTGTGTGTGTGTTGTGTGTCTGTGACCGTGTGTGTGTGTGTGTGTCTGTGACCGTGTGTGTGTGTTGTTTTAGTTACAAGGTGCGCTCCCATTCCCTTCACTGTTTTTTCTTCACCCTTTCCTTTGCCTCTCCCCTTCCTTACTTTTTTTTCGACCATCACTCATGGCTGGTATTTCCCCGTCCTTCAGCAGCGCCAATGGCCGCCTCTTCACGGCTCAGTATTTACGGGGAGCTAATGAATTTACTCTAACTGTAGAGGAAACATTTCTCTCTCTCTCTCTCGCTCCTCTCTTCATCTCCTCTCTCTCATTCTTTCTCCTCTTTCTTTCTCTCCTCTCGTCTCGTCTCCCCTCGTTCTCTCTTCACAGATCTCTCTCCTGCTCTCCTCTCTCCTCCTCATCCACCTGCTCTCTCGTCATGTCTCTCTCTCTCTCCCTCCTTCTCTCCTCTCTCTCATCTCTCTCTCATCTCCTCTCTGCGTCTCTCTCGCTCCTTCTCTCTCTCTCTCTCTCTCTCCTCTCTCTCTCTCTCTCTCTCTCACTCTCCCCCTCTCTCCTCTCTCTCCCTCCTCTCTCGTCTCTCGGCTCTCTCTCTCACTCTCTCTCTCATCATTTTAAACCTCACAGAGGTTTGCAATAGTGAGGGTAGAGCGCCAGCTCCCGGCCCTCCTGTCATCTTCCAGCTGACTGTTGTAACTGAGCATCTATCCAGTAACTATTATCAGTCCCAGTATCTGGTAATCTAGTCTCAGTAACTGGTATCTAGTCCCCAGTAACTGATATCTAGTCTCAGTAACTGGTATCTTTTCTAGTCCTGTAACTGGTATCTAGTCCCAGTAAATAGGTATCTAGTCCTCTGTAATTGAATCTACACCTCCCAGTAACATGTATCTACCCCTGTAAATGTTATCTCCCCCAGTAACTGGTATCTAAGTCAGTAAAACTGGGGTATCTATTCCCAGTAACTGGTATCTAGTCCCAGTAACTGGTATCTAATCCCAGTAACTGGTATCTAGTCCCAGTAACTGGTATCTAGTCCCAATAACTGGTATCTAGTCCCAGTAACTAGTATCTAGTACCAGTAACTAGTATCTAATTCCTGTAACTGGAATCTAGTCCTTGTAACTGGTATCTAGTCCCTGTAACTGATCTCTAGTCCCAGTAACTGGTATCTAGTCCCAGTAACTCGGTTTCTGGTCCCAGTAACTGGTATCTAGTCCCAGTAACTGGTATCTAGTCTCAGTAACTGGTATCTAGTCCAAGTAACTGATATTTAGCCCCTGTAATTGGTATCTAGTCCCAGTAACTGGTATCTAGTCCCAGTAACTGGTATCTCGCCCCTGTAACTGGTATCTAGTCCCAGTAACTGGTATCTAGTCCCAGTAACTGGTATCTAGCCCCTGTAATTGTATCTAGTCCCAGTAACTTGTATCTAGTCCCTGTAACTGGTATCTTGTCCATTATTGGTATCTAGTCCCAGTAACTGGTATCTAGCCCCTGTAACTGGTATCTTATCCCTGTAATTGGCATCTAGTCCCAGTAACTGATATCTAGTCCCTGTAAGTGGTATCTAGTCCCAGTAACTGGTATCTAGACCCAGTAACTGGTATCTAGCCCCTGTAATTGGTATCTAGTCCCAGTAGCCAGATATATTAACAAGACTTTTGGTGACAAACACCTGAAGTCGATTCCTGTAGTTGATGTCGAATAGGGTAGAGGGGTCGCTGCCCCCGCTGCTGAAGTCCCTGACTAGGCCTCCTGGTGCCAGGATTTAAACTAGTGTATTATCTTTTCACGTTTTGTTCCAGGGTATAAGCCTACTTTGTTTTCAACGCTGTTGGTGCATAGGCCTACAGCCAATTATTATTATTATTATTATTATTATTATTATTATTATTATTATTATTATTATTATTATTATTATTATTATTATTTTTATTTTTATTATTTTATTATTATTATTATTATTATTATTATTAATTATTATTATTATTATTATTGTTATTTTGTTGTTGTTGTTGTTGTTGTAATCTTTATTTCTACAAGTACATTTATACAAGTTATACAGACCATATTTCAGGCAAGTTAGATTAATTTTGTCTCCAGGATGCGACCCACACCAGTCGGCTAGCACCCAGGTACCTGCTTACTGCTAGGTGAACACGGAGAGCAAGTGTCTTTAGGAAACACGCCTCACTGTTTTCACCCGTACCTGGGATTCAACCACGTACCTCAGTGTGTGAGCTGAGTGCGTTGCCAACAGAGCTACGGTACACCAACAAAGAACCTCAAGCCTACTCGTCAATGAGCATCTTAGAAAGACTTGTCCGGGCCTAGTCTGAAGGCTCTGGGAGTGGCTAGGAGGCCTAACAATGATTTCTTCCGGCTGACAACAGAGATCCACCTTCTTGAAGCGACGGACCAATGGGGAGGCAGCGGGTGAGAGCGACAGCCAATCGGAGGAGAGGATTCCCTCAGCTATCATATCATTGTTCCCTCAACAATCGGAGAGGACGGACCAGCTCCCTCCGCCTCCTAAACTGACACCTAGAGGCTCCCTACGCACTGTAACACATTCGACTTTTATCTCTTTAGGTGATTTTTCGGTAAATGTTCTCTAATGGTTATTGGTATATATGAGTATGTCAGCGTCATCACACTGCTAAACAAAGAAATAAGTAGAATTGAGTGTAGCATCAAAATATTCAAAGGATCTCAACAGCGACGGATGTGAGGCACTGCGCAGCGACACACAAAATTGGCGCGAAACAATTGGCGGTAAAACAATGCGCGGGAAAATGTGTTGACGTTTCAGCAGTTGTGAGCATCACGTTGCGCAGCGCCGCTCATATCCACCCATATACTATTTCTTCAACATGGTGGGGCCCCTCTGTTGCACACCCCCTCCCAACACTGTTGATCCTAGCTCCTGTTGGACTGTTTGTTATCACGCTGCAGTCGGAGAACAACGGAAGTGTTTAACGTTCTTGTACACGTTATTGTACACTGCTGACGATCCTCTCTTTGCACAGCTGAGTCACTTAAATGTATTTTCCTTCAAATTTTAAATAATAAGATATTATAAGAACCACGATGGAAATAAGTCATTTTGTCTGACTTCTTTTTTTTTGGGGGGGGGTGTAATATGTTGTCTGATATGTCACTGTTGTACTGAAGGTTAAGAGGGGAAGGGGGACACTCAGAGTGGGAACAACGACAACAATATCAACAACAAAAACAACAACGACGTCTGCAACAACAATAACATCAGAAACAATAACAACAACGACAACAACAACAATAACATCAACAACAATAACATCGTCAACAACAACAAAAATATCAACGACAACAACAGCAAGGACGGCAACAACAACACAACAACCTCAACAACAACAACTGCATGAATCCACAACAACACAACAACAATAACATTCAACAACAACAACAAAAATCAAGACAACAACAGCAAGGACGGCAACACACAACAACCTCAACAACAACAACTGCATGAATCCCAACAACAACAACATAAAGAAAGATAGTCAGCATGGACACTGATCACAAGAGTTATCCCACGCTGAAGTACGCGGTTCGACCCGGGAAGCTGCAGCAGACACGCACTGTGATGCAAACCAAGCCTCACCATGACTGTCAAAATCACTTCTCAGTAATCAACACAGCCTTTGTAATCAACATCAGAAATCCTGGGATTTATAAAGGGACTCGCCTCTTCAGTTTTCTGATTCCATTTACGTCCGTAATATTTTCATTTCATTAGTATTTTTTCCTGTTTATAAAGGATTAGATTCATTTTTAAAAGTTTTGATTCGATTATCAAGTAATATTTCTTATTATTTACGTAATTCCTTCAGGGAGATCGTATCTTCTTTAAAATATTCTGATCCTATAATGCAAAACAAAATTTTTTTTGATTGATCTCAATCGCGCTTAAAAGTTCCACGGAAGAATAAATGAAATTTTTTACTCTGTAATACACCTTATATTCCCTGGAAAATATCTGGACTGTTAGTTGAAAAGGAATACAATCTGATTATTACTATTAAAACTCTTTTTTGTAATATTTGAGGACTCTTGTATTTCGGACTAAGTCCTGTAAAAGAAAAACCTCTCAACTCTTTGTCAAGGCATCTGAATCCTTTAAAATAATCTTACTCCTTAAAAGCCTTCCTGGTTAGCTGGGTACGCCATCCTCTCTCTCTCTCTCTCTATCTTCGCTCTCTCTCTTCTCTCTCTCTCTCTCTCTCTCTCTCTCTCTCTCTCTCTCTCTCTTCTCTCTCCTCTCTCTCTATCGCTCTCTCTCTCTCTCTTCTCTTCTCTCTCTCTTTCGTTCCGTATTTAAAGCATTCAATTCTTCTAACAAACCAAAATATTCTAGTATCAAGCACCTGTATAAAACACGTACGTTTCCTTAATCAGTGCTGCTGATGTCTTACTAAGCGTCACGCTCGCTATAACATCACTATATTTATTTATTTCACATATAATTTCAAATGATAGAAAAGAAGAGGTCGTTACTATATCAACGATTCACAAAATAAAAAAAATCTATACACGGAAGATAACTAAGCATTGTGTGATGTGTGGTTGCTTGGGTGTGTGTGGGTGTGTGTGTGTGGGGGTGTGTGTGTTGTGTGTGTGTGGGGGTGTGGGGTGTGCGGTGTGGGTGTGGGGTATGTGTGTTTGTTGGCGGTGTGTGGGTGCGTGTGTGTGTGTGTTGATAAAAGGTAAAAAGAAAAAGGTCCTCGTCTCGAGCATACTGCAAGATTGGCGCGTCATTCGGGCCGGTCGGTACTACGGCTGACAGCCTGCAGCGCCGGAATGACTACGAGGGGAAGGGTGCCTGGCGGGGGGCCTTCCGCGCGTGGGGGTCGAGGGATAGCAGGCGGTGGGGGGACAGGCCCGAGGGGGGGCTGGAGCAGGGCTTGGGATCCAGGTCAGGTAAGCGTCGGACGCATCTTCTGGGGCCGCCGTCAATGCCGAACTTATGCGGCCGCGTACGTGACGCTTTCTGGGCCGATTCGGCCGCCTACTTGCAGCGAACCGAACGCGTCTGGTTCAGCGTCCGGGAGCGCCTTAGGGGCAGAGTAACGGAGGCCTTCTGGGCGGCGTGCAGGACGCATTCATTGGCCGAGACCAGGCCGAACTATGGGAAGAGTAAGGACGACTTCACTGGGAAGAGACCAGGAGGAATTTCTTGTAAGAGTCACCGGACAGGCATTTGCGTCAGCGTCAGGACACGAATTTCTGATGGCAGTGCTGTCGGCCGTACATTGGCCGAGTCAGGGCAGGAATACTGGGAGGCGTGCGGCCGCTTCTGGGAGGACAGGCGGCCCTTCTGGGCAGCGTCCGGACGCCTTCTGGGCATGAGTCAGGCCGCCTTATGGGACCGCGTCCGGGACCGCACATCTGGGGCAGCGTAGGCGAGGAATTATGGACACCGTCCGGCAGACATCTGGGCAACAGATAATGGCAAGCAGTTCTCGGGTACGCGTGTAAGGCAGGGTTCTGTGACGCGTCCGGCAGCATTGTGGTCAAAGTAAGGCGCGTTATGGGTGTAGCGGAAAGGAGAGATCACTGGTGTAGGTCAGGACGAGTTATGGTGTCGGTTAGGACGCCTTCATGGTCACAGTAAGGCCGCGTTATTGTCCAGTTAGGCAGCGTTACTTGTCAAAAGCACGGAATTCTGTTATGGTCAACGAAGGCAGCAATTACTGGACTCGTTTGGCAAGAGTTCCTGAAGGTCGCGACAGGCCGGGTTATGGGAACGAGTAGGAAACAGCATTCTGGTCACAGTAAGGCAGAAGTTATGGTGTAGGTAAGGATGAAGTTATGGTAACGTAGGAAGAATTCTGGTACAAGTACCGGAAGCGTTCTTGTCAAGTAAGGAAGAGTTCATTGTAAACAGTAAGGCCGTGTTCGTGGTCCCAGTCAGGAGCCTAATGGGCCTCGTTTGGCAGCGTTATTGTCCGCGTCCGGAAGGGTTTATGGTCACGTGCCGGCCGAAGTTATTGTACCAGTACCGGAGAGTTCTAGTAACAGTACGGCAGCGCTAACTAGGACAAGCCAGGAGAATTAATTGGCACATGGTGCAGGAAGAGTTATTATGGTAAACGCGTGAGGAAGCGTTATGCGTAAAACGTACCGGAAGCGTTATTTTAAAAGGTCAGGAACACGAGTTCTAGACAAAAGTAACGGAAGAGTTTATTGGTCAAACGTAAGGAGAATTATGGTAATCGTCACCGGAGGTTTATGGTACCGGAGTAAGGACAGAGTTTCTGGTACAGGTCCTGGCAGCGTATTAGTTCAACCGTCAGGAAATGCGTTCTTGTCACACCGAACCGGAGCTATATGGTCCATGGTGGGAAGCGTTATGGGTACGAGTGAGGCAGAGTTATGGTACGCGTGCGGACACGCGTTTCTTGGAAATCACGTACGGCAGCCGTTCTGGTCAGGTACGGAAGACGTTCTATGGTGCGAGTCAGGACGAGATATGTGTACGAGTACAGGAAAGCGTTATGGTAACCAGCGTCAGGGACGGAGTACAGCAGAGAACGCGTACGGAAGAGTATCTTCTCCGAGTCGGACGCGTCTCTGGTCAGTCCGGAGAATCAAATGGTCATCGGACGGAGGATTTCATGGTAAAAGTACGGAAGACCTTACTGGTAACAGTAGGGACGCGATTATCGCGTCAGGACGTCTGGGGCTTTCTGGTCAACAAGAAAAGTGAGAATTCATGGTAACGGACAGGCCAGACTTCTGGGTCCCGTCGGCAGAACTTCTTGGACAGGGTAAAGGCGGGAATATGGACCCGAACGGCGAATTCTGGTAGCACGTAGGGAGCCATATGGACCAGTACGGCGGGATTAATGCGTCGCGTAAGGAGCATTATGGGTTAATGTAAGGAACGAATTATGGTAAAAGTAAGGCCGACTTATGGTCACCGTAAGGCCGACTTCTGGTAACGGTCAGAGAGGCTTATGGTACAAGACCGGAGCCTTCTGGAAACCGACAGGTGCACCTTCTGGTCCGAGTCGGAGACTTCTGGACTACGTCAAGGATGAATTCATTGTCACACGTCCGGGCATACTTGGTACCCCGTAAGGATGCGCTATCTGGTCCGAAGTACGGACGCCTCCTGGTATACAGTAAGGATAGCATATATGGTGCCCGACGGCCTGCTTATGGAACGCGTCCAGGCGCCATATGGTCCAAGTCCGGAAGCACATATGGTTAAAGTAAGGCAAGACACTTCATGGTCAAAGTACGGGGCCTTATGGGTCAACGTAAGGAGAGATTCATGGTCCAGGTCAGGCGACCTTCTAAGTAATCGTAGGACGCACTTATGGTCTCACGTCACGGAGACACTTATGGTCTCGTAAACGCGATGCTCTTATGTGTCACAGTAACGGCAGCCTAATTGTCAACGTAAGGAGCACCTTCTGGGTGACCCGTAAGGAGAATTATTGGGCTGACTGTGAGGAGACTTATGGTTAACGAACAGGATACACTTTATGTGTCCCACGTAGGCGAGCGTTATGGTCACACCGTCCGGGACCACTTCTGGTGAACGTCAAGGGACTAATGGTACCACGTAAGGCGCATTAAGGTGCAAGTACGGAGACCTTGTGGCTGATGTTGACCGCGAGACTTATGGTGCCGTAAGGCGACTTATGTCCCGCTATCGGAGCGTATGGTCCACCGTAGGCGACTTCTGGCTGCTCAGTAAGGAGCCTTCAGGTCCGTCAAGGACGATTACTGTAACACGTCCGGAGCCATATCTGTACACAGTAAGGGCCTTATGGTGCCAGTAGGGCGCAACTGGTGTCAACGTAGGGGCCATCTGGTGAACGTCAGGCTGAATTTATGGTGATAGTACGGCGCATCTACTGGGTGACAGACACAGGGGCCTTCAGGTGACAAGTCAGGAAGACATATGGTGACCGTACCGTTAGAATTATGGAGGCCGTCAAGGAGCATTATGGAGCCCGTCACGGTAGCATTATGGTCGAAAGTAAGGCGCACTTATTGTGACAGTCTGGCGAATTATGGTGAAAGTACGGGCGCCATATGTGTGAAAGAAAGGAGAATATGGTGCAGTCAGGCCGCCTTATGAGTGACAAGTTACGGGGATTCTGGTAACCGTCGGAAGTCAATTCTGGTGAAACGTAAGGAGCTTATTAGTGCCGGGTAAGGCCGCACATATGGTGGAAGTATTAGGAGAATTCAGTGACGTAAGGCGCATTCTGGTGCCCGTCCGGCAGCAATATTGTGACAGTACGCGACTTCATGGTGCCCGTCCGGACGCTTCTGGTGACAGTAGGAAGAGCTTCTGGTGAAACGTAGGAAGACTTCTGTTGACCGTAAGGCGAATAATGGTGCAAGCTAAGGCGCTTTCTGGTGACCGTCAGGCGACATTCTCTGTGCACGTAAGGAGACTTTCTGGTGCAAGTAAGGCAGACTTATGTTCGACAGTCACGGCGCCTTCTGGAGCCCGTACGGACGACTTCCTCGGTGACACTGTACGAGCGCACTTTACTTGTGCACGTACCTGGAAGAATTAAGGTGCACCGTCACAGGCGCCTTCTGGTGCACGTCAGGACCGCCATCTGGTGCACGTAAGGAGCGCCATAATGGGGAGGGATCCGGACGCCTTCTGGTGAAGTCCGGCACGCCTTCTGAGTGACCCGTCAAGGCTAATTCTTGTGCCTAGTCACGGAAGCAATTCTGGGTGCCCCGACCGGCGCCTTCAGGAGACCGGTCCAGTGCCGCATAATCTGGTGACCCGACCGGCTCCTTCTGGGGCCAGTCAGTCGCAATTCAGGGTGACCGAGCGGCGCCATACTGGTAGCCCGTACCGGCGTACTACTTGTGCCAGTCCGGACGCCTCTACTGGTGTCCCTTACGGCGATTCTGTATCCCGTCCGGCCTCTCAACAGGAGCCCGACCGGTCTCCAACTTTAGCCCGCGACGTACGCCTATGTAGCCGTACAGCGGCTGCAACATTCCATACTCGGCTCCAAACAGGATCCGACAGAGCGCCTACATGATCCTACCGTCTCCAAATGTATCCCTACCGTCGCCAAAGTTATCCCGACCTTCTCAAACATATCCTACACTGCGCCAACATGTAGCCCTACCGGCGCCATCATTAGCCCTACCTTCCTCCAAAATTATCCCTACCGTTTTCCTCCAACATGATCCCCTTTGTACTCAACATTATCTTACCTTCCTCCAACATATCCCTACCTTCTGCAACATTAGTCCCTACATTCTCAAAAATTGTTCCTTACCCTCTTCTAACTTTGATCACCTACCTTCGTCCAAAACATTATCCCTACCTTCCTCCAACATTTTCCCTTTACTTCTCCAACATGATCCCTACCTTACTCACTACCTTAGCCTGACCTTCGAAATCAGGTTCCCTACCTTACCGCCAACAGTAACTCCTGACTGCTGCCAAATTGATCCCTACCTTACTCCAACATTATCCCTAACTTCCTCCCAACATTATCCATACCTTCTCCAACATAATTCCACCTGCTCTAACATTATCCCTACCTTCCTTCCAACATTATCCTACCTTCTCCCAACATTATCCCTACCTTCCTCCACCATTATCCCTACTTCCTCCAACATTATGCCCTTACTTCTCCAACATCTATCCTACCTTCTCAAAACATTATCCCTACCTTCTCCAACATTATCTTACCACTCCTCAACATTACCTACCTTCTCCAACATTATCCCTACCTTCCTCCAACATTATCCATTACCTTCGACTTCAGGTTCCCTACTTCCTCCAAACTCTTTATTCCTTCTTCTAAAACATTATCCCTACCTTCCTCTCCAACATTATCACTACTTCTCCAAAATTATCCCTACCTTCCTCCAACATTATCCCTACCTTTCCTCCAAACATTTAGCCCTACTTGTCTCCAACATTATTCCCACCTTCTTAACATTAGTCCCTACTTCCTTCAACATTATCCCTACCTTCTCCAACATTATCCCTACCTTCCTCCAACATTATCCCTACCTTCTCCAACATTATCCCTACCTTCTCCAACATTATCCCTACCTTCTCCAACATTATCCCTACCTTCCTCCAACATTATCACTACTTCCTCAACATTATCCCTCATTCTTCAAACTTCCCCTACCTTCTCCAACATTATCCTACATTTTAATACGAAGTAAGCCAATTTCATTGTACGTTTTTCCTCTCCTTCCGTTTCGCTCAGATTTTACGTTTCGACTATACGTTTCACTACTATGTTTCCGCTACAATGTTTCGCGCGTCTTGTTTAGTTTTGTTTCGTCAGAATCACAACAAAAACAATAATGTGACTTTTTGTTCAGGGTCTCTTTTGTTTTTGTTGCAGGTCACTTTTGTTTTTGTTGCAGGTCACTTTTTTTTTTTGTTGCAGGTCACTTTGTTTTTGTTGCAGGTCATTTTGTTTTTTGCTGGTCACTTTTTTTTTGTTGCAGGGGTCTTTGTTTTTGTTGCAGGTCACTTTTGTTTTTGCTGCAGGTCACTTGTTTTTGTTGCAGGTCACTTGTTTTTGTTGCAGGTCACTTTTGTTTTTGCTGCAGGTCACTTGTTTTTGTTGCAGGTCACTTTTGTTTTTGTTGCAGGTCACTTTTGTTTATGTTGCAGGCTCACTTTTTTTTTTGTTGCTGGTCACTTTTGTTTTTGATTGCAGGTTTCACTTTTTGTTTTGACTGCAGGGTAACTTGTTTTTTGTTGCAGGTCATTTTGTTTTTTGTGTGGCAGGTCACTGTTGTTTTTGCTGCAGGTCACTTGTTTTTGTTGCAGGTCACTTGTTTTTGTTGCAGGTCACTTGTTTTTGTTGCAGGTCACTTTTGTTTTTGTTGCAGGTCACTTTGTTTTTGTTGCCAGGTCACTTGTGTTTTTGTTGCAGGTCACTTGTTATTTTGTTGCAGGTACTTGTTTTGGGTTGCTGGTCACTTGTTTTTGTTGTCAGGTCACTTTTTGTTTTTTTTTGTTGCAGGTCACTTTTGAATTTGTTGCAGGGCACTTTTGTTTTTTGTTGCAGGTCACTTTTGTTTTTGTTGAGGTCAACTTTTGTTTTTGTAGCATGTGTCCACTTTTGTTTTTGTTGCAGGTCACTTTTGTTTTTGTTGCAGGTCATTGTTTTTTTGCAGGTCACTTTTGTTGTTGATATACATTGTTATTGTATTGTATGTATGTATGTATGTAGTGTATGTATGTATGTATGTTGTTTGCTTGTATGTATGTATGTATGTATGTATGTATGTATGTATGTATGTATGTATGTATGTATGTATGTATGTATGTATGTATGTATGTATGTATGAATGCATGTTGTATGGTTGTATGTATGTATGTATGTAGGTATAGTATGTATGTATGTATGTATGTAGGTAGTATGTATTGTATGTACGTATATATGTATATACAGAGATAAACACATCTTGATGTATATACACCGAGAAATATACAGCTCTCAGTGTATATACAATAAGTTTCCTAAGAACTATCTTAGAGATTAAACTATATCTCTCCCTCCCCTCCTTTACATCTTATTTATCCAGCTTTATCTTCCAACTCCGCTCTCTCCTTCCTCCCTCTCCCTCACTATCTCGCTCTCTCACCCTCGTTTCCTCCCTCCCTCTGGAAAAATAACGTCCCAGTCTATAGCGCCAAGATCAAAAAGGGATTCGAACCCACTCGGCTTCATTGTAAAAGGATTCAGAAGACTTTACGCGGTAATTGTAGGGGATGGGATCCTCTTCTGTGGACGCGCGCTGGGGTACACAGCTTATTGTGGTTTCTCATTACTTACCCAATTGCAGGCGCTGTGGGAGAAGATGACGAGGGGGAGGAGGATGACAGGAGGAAAACTGGAGTAAGAGGGTGACGAGCGAGGGGAAAATGAACGAGAAGTAGATCAAGGGAGGATGGGGAGGTGGAGCAGGTGGACGATGAGCCGGAGCGACGAACAATGAGGAGCGTGAGGAATGAATTTCTCCTGACTTAAAAGAGATTGTTCATACACAGCTATACTGAGAGAGACAGAGGGAGAGAGAGAGAGAACAAGTGTCTTAGAGCAAGGTTCTTAAAGGTACTATGTAGTGTGTGTGAACACAGGGACTGTGTTGTGAACCAGGACTGTGTTGTGAACCAGGACTGTGTTGTGTACCCAGTATGTGTTGTGAACCAGGACTGTGTTGTTGAACCGAGTACTGTGTGTGAACCAGGGATGTGTTCATTGTGAACCAGGACTGGTGTTGTGAATAGAACCAGTACTGGGTGTTCGTGAACCAGGACTGTGTTCGTGAAACCAGGAACTGTGTTCCGTGAACCAGGACTGTGTGGCTTGTGAACCAGGACTGTGTTGTGAACCAGTACTGTGCTGTGAACCAGTACTGTATTGTGAACCAGTACTGTGTTGTGAACCAGGACTGTGTTGTGAACCAGGACTGTGTTGTGAACCAGTACTGTGTTGTAAACCAGTACTGTTATTGTGAACCAGTACTGTGTTGAGACCAGTACTGTGTTGTGAAACCAGTTTGGGTTCGTTGATCCAGTACTGTGTTGGTGAAACCCAGTACTGTGTATGTGAACAGCGACCTGTGCTTTTGGTGAACCAGGACTGTGTTGTGGAAACCAGGACTTGTTGCTGAACCAGTACTGTGTTGGGAACAGGACTGGTGTCTGTGAACCAGTACGTGTTTGTGAAACCGCCGGACTGTGTTGTGAACCAGTACTGTGTTGTGAACCAGGACTGTGTTGTGAACCAGTACTGTGTTGTGAACCAGGACTGTGTTGTGAACCAGTACTGTGTTGTGAACCAGGACTGATGTTGGGGAACCAGTACTGTGTTGCGTCGAACCAGGACCTGTGTTGTGAACCATTACTGTGTTGTGAACCCCAGTACTGTGTTCGTGAACGTTACTGTGTTGTTGCCAACCAGTAACTGGTGTTGTGAACCAGGACTGTGTTGTGAACCAGTACTGTGTTGTGAACCAGGACTGTGTTGTGAACCAGGACTGTGTTGTGAACCAGGACTGTGTTGTGAACCAGTATTGTGTTTGTGATGAACCAGGACCTGTGTTGTGAACCGAGTACTGTGTTTGTGATACCAGGACCTGTGTTCAGGTGAACCAGTATTGTGTTGTGAACCAGGACTGTGTTGTGAACCAGTACTGTGTTGTGAACCAGTATTGTGTTGTGAACCAGGACTGTGTTGTGAACCAGGACTGTGTTGTGAACCAGTACTGTGTTGTGAACCAGTATTGGTGTTTTGTGAACCAGGACTTGTGTTGTGAACCATGTACTGTGTTGTGAACCAGGTCCTGTGTTGTGAACCCATGTATTGTTGTTGTGATCCAGGACTGTGTTGTGAACCAGGACCTGTGTTGTGAACCAGGAACTGGTGTTGTGAACGCCAGGGACTGTGTTGTGAACCAGGACTGGGTTGTGATCAGGACTGTGTGGATGAACCAATACGTGTGTTCGTGATCAGGACTGTGTTGTGACCCAGGACTGTGTTGTGAACTAGGACTGTGTTTGTGAACCCACGGACTGTGTGTGAAACCAGGACTGTGTGGTGATTCTAATCCAGTAATGTGTTGATGAACCAGGCACTGTGGGTGTGAACCCAGATACTGTAATTTACCGTGAACCAGTCATATGTGTTGTGAACCAGGAATTGTGTTTGTGAACCAGGACTGTGTTCGTGATCCAGGCTGTGTTGTGACCAGTATTGTGTTGATGAACCAGTATTGTGTTGATGAAACCAGGACTGTGTTATGTGGAAACCAGAGGACTTGTGTTGTGAACCGTACGGTGTTGTGAACCTGATTTTGTGTTTTAGTGAACAGCGGACGTGGTTGTGAACCAGGACTGTTTATCGTGAACCAGTTACTGTGTTGTCTGAACCAGGGTACTGTGTTGGGATCAGAGTATTGTGTTGTGAACCAGTACTGTGTTTGTTGAACCAGTACTGGGTTCCCGTGGAACCAGGACTGTTGTTGTGAACCAGTACTGTGTTCGTGGACCAGTTACGTAGTTGTGAACCTAGTACTGTGTTGTGAAACAGGACTGTGTTGGTGAACCAGGAACGTGTTCGGATCGAACCTGTCTACGGTGTTGTGAACCAGGACACCTGTGTTGTTGAAACCAGGACTGTGTTGTGAAACCCAGTACTATGCTGGTTCCATTGAACCTGGACCTGTGTTTGGTGAACCAGGACCCCTGTAGTTGTGAACACACTGTAATGGACGGGGGTGAATCCTTAGGACGGCTGTCGGGGAAACCCAGCCTGGGCGGTCGGGCGGGGGGATACAGGACTGGGTCCTGTCGAACCGGACTGGGTTAGTGCAAACCTAGGGACTGTGTGCACCGTGAACCTAGTATGGGAGCGTGTGTTCCAGTTACGGGGAGGGGTTCAAGGGAACTCACTTGAGTACGGTGGGCATACCCCAAAAGGGTAAATGCTAGGTGTGAGCGATTACCCCGGGGGGTTATCCAAAAGTGGAACGGGAATCACCAACAGGCCGTGGCCGGGCTCCAGTACCGGTCTGCCACACTTCCTGATCGTGTCCCCATCGGGGGAGCGAGGCAGCATCGGGAGCGCGGCTAGCGGAAAAATGTATGACTACATCAGCGCGGAAAACCGGGGATTAGGATCGGACGGTTAGGGAGTCCTAGGTGGCTCGAAAAGAGGGTATTTTTAGGTTATGGGGGTTCGGTAAAACCATAGGTTGGTGTAAGGTTTTGGTATTTTTTAATCGGAAACCCACCATACCTTTGACGGTACGACATTCATGACTCATTTATGTATTGGGGTTGGGGCAAGGTGGTGGGAGGTGACATAGATTGTCGGAAATTCTACCAGGGGTCGTTTAGGGGCAGTGGTGGTAAGGGAGTTCCACGAAGAAGGGAATACCGTAGTTGGGGAGTTGGGTATTGGGAAGAGACACAGAGGGTTGGGTATTTAGGGTTATGGGAACATTGTGGGGGCGTTGGTTAGTGGGTGGGCGGAGGGAAGGCAAGGACACCAGGGTCTTTATAGTTGGGAATCGGGTTGCGAATAAATGGTGGTCACTATAGGCCTCCCTCCACCCCTACATCCTCTGGGGTGGGGGTGGGAGAGGTAAGGAGATAGAGTGGGTTGGTAGGGGAATATAGAGTGGAAAAGGCGGGGAAGGTTGGAGAGTGGTGAGGGGGGAACGTGGGGATGGGTAGGCGTGTGCCGGTAGGGGAGGTCGGACTGTACTCCTTGGTACAGTGTAACGCGGGGGTGCGTGCTGATGGTAGGGGATGTTATTGGGTCTATAGTTATGTGCAATGTATGGTCTATAGGTGCGTCCCAACCAGTCGGTTTTGGTACATGTGACTTGTTTTATTGTAGTGGGCGGTGGCCCCCCCCCCTCCCCCCCCCCCCCGGATGGGTACCCCCCCCCCAACGATCCCCCCCCCCCCCCCCCCACCCCCCCCCCCCCCCCCCCCCATGTCCCACCCCCCCCCATGTAGTGGTGTGGTGTTGTTATTGTAGTGGAGTGTTGATGTTTTTGTAGTGGGCGGTGTGATGTTATTGTAGTGGGTGGTGATGTTACTGTAGTGGGTGGTGATGTTATTGTAGTGGGTGGTGATGGTATATGTGATGTTATTGAGTGTGTGTCGTGGTGGTATGTGATGTATTGTGCGCTGGGTGGTATGGGTTTGTGATGTTATTGTAGTGGGTGGTGATGTTATTGTAGTGGGTGGTGTGTTTTTTGTAGTGGTGTGTGATGTTATTGTATGTGAGGTGGTGATGTTATTGTAGTGGGTGTGGAGATGGTATGTGATGTTATTGTAGTGGGTTGGTGATGGTATGTGATGTTATTGTGGTGGGTGGTGATGGTATGTGATGTTATTGTAGTGGTGGTGATGGTATGTGATGTTATTGTAGTGCTGGGTGGTGATGTTATTGTTAGTGGGTGGTGCTGTTATGTGATGTTATTGTAGTGGGTGTGCTGATGTTATTGTAGTGGGTGGTGATGTTATGTGATGTTATTGTAGTGGACGGTGATGTTATTGTAGTGGGTGGTGATGTTATTGTTTATTAGTGGTGGTGATTGTTACTGTAGTGCGGCGTTGATGTTTTGTAGTGGTGGTGGCTGTTATGTGATGGGGTTATTGTAGTGGTGTGATGGTATGTGGATGTTATTGTAGTGGGTGGTGATGTTATTGTAGTGGGTGTGATGGTATTGGATGTTATTGTAGTGGGAGGGGTGATGTTATTGTTAGTGGGTGTTGATGGTATGTGATGTTATTGTAGTGGGTGGTGATGGTATGTGATATGTTATTGTAGTGGGTAGTGATGGTATGTGTTGTTACTGTTGTGGGTGATGAATGTTATTGTAGTGGTTGGTGATGTTAATTGAGAGTGGGTAGTGATGTTATTGTGTGGATGATATGGTATTGTGTGTTGTTACTGTTAGTGGGTTGATGATGTTTTGTAGAGGGTGGATGATGGTATGTGATGTTATTGTTGGTGGGTGGTGATGGTATGTGAATTTATTGTAGTGGGTGTGATGGTTATGTGGTGTTATTGTCGTGGGTGGTGATGTTATTGTAGTGGAGTGGTGATGTTACTTGTAGTGGGTGGTGATGGTAATGTGATGTTATTGTGGTGGGTTAGTGATGGTTATGTGATGTGTATTGTAGTGGTCGGTGATGGTTGTGATGTGTATGTACGTGGGTAGGTGTGATGGTATGTGATGGTATTGTATTGTGGGTGCGTGATGGTGATGTGATGTTATTGTAGTGATGAGTGATTGTGTTATGTGATGTTATTGTAGTGGTTGGTGATGTTATTGTAGTGGGTGTGTGGTATGTGTGTTTTTGTCGTGGTGAGTACGGATAGGTATTGTGATGTATTGTAGTGGGTGTTCTTGGTATGTGATGTTTATTGTAGTGGGTGGTAGCATTGGTTATTGTGATGTTATTGTAGTGGGTGGTCATGGTATGTGAGTTGGTGTAGTGGGTGGTGATTAGTTATTGTAGTGGGGTAGTGATGGTATGTGTGTTATTGGTAGTGCGGTGGTGACCTGATGGTATGTGATGTTATTGTAGCGGTGTTGAGGAATTGTGTTGTTAATGCAAATCTGTGGTGCGAGGAAAAATAAATCCGATTGAAGCGTGGCTTTCAAGTAGTAAGGTCACTGTTTGGCCTCTCATGTTTTGAAGGTTCTTGTTATCCACTCTGAGGATTTTTCTTCGTAGGTTCGGCGGCTGGTAACACAGCTGTGTTCGTTGTTAAAGTACGATCTGACATCGTTACCAAGTATCCTCATTCGCTTTCTGAATGCTTTCATGCGATCCAGGAACTTTGTTCCGGGTTTGTCATTCGCTTTCACAAGCGGAGAAGCGAGAAGTTTCCTCGTGAACGCAATAATATATTTTCTCAATATACAGGGGACAAACGCTTGAGTGAGGGTGTGGCTGCGCTGGTGTACTGTGTCATACATGTAGAGAACCGGGAAGAAGGTGGTGAATATGTTAAGAGAGAGAGAGAGAGAGAGAGAGAGCGAGAGAGAGAAAGAGGAGTTCACTTCAGGAGGCTTCTGACTTTAATTTCCTGACATTTGTCTGCGTTCTTGGTTTATTGCGTACGCATCTTAGTGTGTTGTGTCGCCCATGATCGCACTTGTCGAGACTTGGCAGGCGTATGAGACTATTAGACACAGAACGTGCTAGTATGTTCAGTGTATCAAGAGATAGTGTGCTTGATATACCGACTAGGGATAATGAAGGTATCTTGGCTGGATAGTTGTACAGGTGATATACAACCTTAAGAAACCCAGCTTAACATGTACCTAGCTCTAGGTTCCTGTATTTCGTATTCTCTCTCTCTCTCTCTCTCTCTCTCTCTCAGTCAGTGTATGTTGAAGGAGAAAGAAAGAGGATAGTGGGCTCTTTAGCACAAAAGGTGTCTAGAAAAACAAAAGTCTATAAAAATTTTGTTAAAAAAAAAAACTCAAACTTGGTTCTCTCGAAAAATTTAATTGATATTACGTTTTGACTTCCAGCCAAAAAATTGTTGACTCTTTTCTTCTTTGAAAACGACAAAGAGACCAACTCAAACAGGTTTTCCATGCAAACTAAAGAAAAAAATGGAAAAAAATAGTTGTGAGTGTGGGCCCTGGGTGGGAGTTGATGTTGGCCCCTGGGTATGGAAGTTGATGGCCCTGTGGTGTGGAGTGTGTGGCCCTGGTGGTTGGAGTGAGGGGCCCCCCTTTGGGGGGGTGGAGTTGTGGCCCTGAGTGGAGTGTGGCCCCTGGAGGTAGAGTGTGCCTGGTGGGAGTGTGCTCCCTGAGGTGAGTGTGGCCTGAGGTTGGAGTGTGGCCCTGGGGTGGAGTGTGGCCCTGGGTGGAGTGTGGCCCTGGGGTGGAGTGTGGCCCTGAGGTGGAGTGTGGCCCTGAGGTGGAGTGTGCCTTGGGGTGGGTGTGGCCCTGGGGTTTGGAGTGTGGCCCTGGGGTGGAGTGTGGCCCTGGGGTGGAGTGTGGCCCTGGGGTGGAGTGTGGCCCTGAGGTGGAGTGTGGCCCTGGGGTGGAGTGTGGCCCTGGGGTGGAGTGTGGCCCTGGGGTGGAGTGTGGCCTGGGTGGAGTGTGGCCCTGGTGTGGAGTGTGGCCCTGGGGTGGAGTGTGGCCCTGAGGTGGAGTGTGGGCCCTGGGGTGGAGTTGGCCTGGGGTGGAGTGTAGTCTGGGGTTGTGGAGGGTTAGTGTGGCCTGGTGGCGGGAGAGTGGCCTTGGTGGAGTGTGGCCCTGGGTGGAGTGTGGCCCTGGGGTGGAGGTGTGGCCCCTGGGTGTGGAGTGTGGCCCTGGGGTGGAGTGTGGCCCTGAGGTGGAGTGTGGCCCTGGGGTGGAGTGTGGCCCTGGGATGAGGTGCGGCCCTGAGGTGGAGTGTGGCCCTGGGGTGAAGTGTGGCCCTGGGGTGGAGTGTGGCCTGAGGTGGGTGTGGCCCTGAGGTGGTGTGTGGCCATGTAGGTGGAGTGATGGCCCTGAGGGGAGTGTGGCCCTGCAGGTGGAGTGTCTGGCCTGAGCGGCGTGTGGCCCTGGGGGTGGAGTGTGGCCTGGGGTGGAGTGTGGCCCTGAGGTGGAGGTGGCCTGGAGGTGGAGGGTGGCTCTGAGGTGGGAGTTGGCCCTGGGGTGGAGTGGGCACTGGGGTGGAGTGTGCCCAGGGTGGAGTGTGGCCTGGGGTAGTGTGGCCCTGGGGTGTCTTAGTGTGGACCTGAGGTGGAGTGTAGCCCTGGAGGTGGAGGTGTGGCCCTGGGGTGAAGTGTGGCCCTGAGGTGGACAAGTGTGGCCTTTGTGTTTGAGTGTGGCCCCTGAGGTGGACGTGTGGCCCTTGTGTGGACTGTGGCTCCCTTGTGTTGAGTGTGGCCCTTGTGTGTCACTAAATGTTTTTTTTCCTTCATATTTTTAAATAATAAGATATTTTAAGAAACCACGATGGAAATAGAAGTCATTTTGTTCAGACTTCCTTTTTTTTTGGGGGGGGGGTGTTAATCTGTCTGTTGATATGTCACTGTATGTATGAGGGAAGAGGGGAAGGGGGACACTCAGGTGGGAACAACGACAACACTATTCAACAACAAAAACAACAAACGACCGTCTGCAACAACAATAAATCAGAAACAATAACAACAACGACTACAAACAACAATAACATCAATAACAATAACATCATCAACATCAACAACAAAAATATCTCAACGGACAACAAAACAAGCAAGGACGGCAACAAACAACAAACAACAACTCAACACAAAAACCATGAATCCAAACAACATACAGACAAACAACAACAACCAATAAAGTAAAGAACAGTCAGCATTGGCACACATGATCACAAGGTTTTCCCCACGCTGGACGTTACCGCGGGTTCGACCTCCGGCAGGCTGCAGCAGACCCGCACTGTGATGCAAACCAAGCCTCACCATGACTGTCAAAATCACTTCTCAGTAATCAACACAGCCTTTGTAATCAACATCAGAAATCCTGGGATTTATAAAGGGACTCGCCTCTTCAGTTTTCTGATTCCATTTACGTCCGTAATATTTTCATTTCATTAGTATTTTTTCCTGTTTATAAAGGATTAGATTCATTTTTAAAAGTTTTGATTCGATTATCAAGTAATATTTCTTATTATTTACGTAATTCCTTCAGGGAGATCGTATCTTCTTTAAAATATTCTGATCCTATAATGCAAAACAAAATTTTTTTTGATTGATCTCAATCGCGCTTAAAAGTTCCACGGAAGAATAAATGAAATTTTTTACTCTGTAATACACCTTATATTCCCTGGAAAATATCTGGACTGTTAGTTGAAAAGGAATACAATCTGATTATTACTATTAAAACTCTTTTTTGTAATATTTGAGGACTCTTGTATTTCGGACTAAGTCCTGTAAAAGAAAAACCTCTCAACTCTTTGTCAAGGCATCTGAATCCTTTAAAATAATCTTACTCCTTAAAAGCCTTCCTGGTTAGCTGGGTACGCCATCCTCTCTCTCTCTCTCTCTATCTTCGCTCTCTCTCTTCTCTCTCTCTCTCTCTCTCTCTCTCTCTCTCTCTCTCTCTCTCTTCTCTCTCCTCTCTCTCTATCGCTCTCTCTCTCTCTCTTCTCTTCTCTCTCTCTTTCGTTCCGTATTTAAAGCATTCAATTCTTCTAACAAACCAAAATATTCTAGTATCAAGCACCTGTATAAAACACGTACGTTTCCTTAATCAGTGCTGCTGATGTCTTACTAAGCGTCACGCTCGCTATAACATCACTATATTTATTTATTTCACATATAATTTCAAATGATAGAAAAGAAGAGGTCGTTACTATATCAACGATTCACAAAATAAAAAAAATCTATACACGGAAGATAACTAAGCATTGTGTGATGTGTGGTTGCTTGGGTGTGTGTGGGTGTGTGTGTGTGGGGGTGTGTGTGTTGTGTGTGTGTGGGGGTGTGGGGTGTGCGGTGTGGGTGTGGGGTATGTGTGTTTGTTGGCGGTGTGTGGGTGCGTGTGTGTGTGTGTTGATAAAAGGTAAAAAGAAAAAGGTCCTCGTCTCGAGCATACTGCAAGATTGGCGCGTCATTCGGGCCGGTCGGTACTACGGCTGACAGCCTGCAGCGCCGGAATGACTACGAGGGGAAGGGTGCCTGGCGGGGGGCCTTCCGCGCGTGGGGGTCGAGGGATAGCAGGCGGTGGGGGGACAGGCCCGAGGGGGGGCTGGAGCAGGGCTTGGGATCCAGGTCAGGTAAGCGTCGGACGCATCTTCTGGGGCCGCCGTCAATGCCGAACTTATGCGGCCGCGTACGTGACGCTTTCTGGGCCGATTCGGCCGCCTACTTGCAGCGAACCGAACGCGTCTGGTTCAGCGTCCGGGAGCGCCTTAGGGGCAGAGTAACGGAGGCCTTCTGGGCGGCGTGCAGGACGCATTCATTGGCCGAGACCAGGCCGAACTATGGGAAGAGTAAGGACGACTTCACTGGGAAGAGACCAGGAGGAATTTCTTGTAAGAGTCACCGGACAGGCATTTGCGTCAGCGTCAGGACACGAATTTCTGATGGCAGTGCTGTCGGCCGTACATTGGCCGAGTCAGGGCAGGAATACTGGGAGGCGTGCGGCCGCTTCTGGGAGGACAGGCGGCCCTTCTGGGCAGCGTCCGGACGCCTTCTGGGCATGAGTCAGGCCGCCTTATGGGACCGCGTCCGGGACCGCACATCTGGGGCAGCGTAGGCGAGGAATTATGGACACCGTCCGGCAGACATCTGGGCAACAGATAATGGCAAGCAGTTCTCGGGTACGCGTGTAAGGCAGGGTTCTGTGACGCGTCCGGCAGCATTGTGGTCAAAGTAAGGCGCGTTATGGGTGTAGCGGAAAGGAGAGATCACTGGTGTAGGTCAGGACGAGTTATGGTGTCGGTTAGGACGCCTTCATGGTCACAGTAAGGCCGCGTTATTGTCCAGTTAGGCAGCGTTACTTGTCAAAAGCACGGAATTCTGTTATGGTCAACGAAGGCAGCAATTACTGGACTCGTTTGGCAAGAGTTCCTGAAGGTCGCGACAGGCCGGGTTATGGGAACGAGTAGGAAACAGCATTCTGGTCACAGTAAGGCAGAAGTTATGGTGTAGGTAAGGATGAAGTTATGGTAACGTAGGAAGAATTCTGGTACAAGTACCGGAAGCGTTCTTGTCAAGTAAGGAAGAGTTCATTGTAAACAGTAAGGCCGTGTTCGTGGTCCCAGTCAGGAGCCTAATGGGCCTCGTTTGGCAGCGTTATTGTCCGCGTCCGGAAGGGTTTATGGTCACGTGCCGGCCGAAGTTATTGTACCAGTACCGGAGAGTTCTAGTAACAGTACGGCAGCGCTAACTAGGACAAGCCAGGAGAATTAATTGGCACATGGTGCAGGAAGAGTTATTATGGTAAACGCGTGAGGAAGCGTTATGCGTAAAACGTACCGGATCCCATTTGACGAAACCATCTTATATTTATGCATGTTTTATATCTGTGTAAGTCTTTAGTCATGACTTGATCTAAGATCTACACAAAGGAAATCGTTGTCCCTATTTAAATTTGTCTTGAAAAGTCTTTTCCTATCACAATAACCCATGCGTAAGGCTGTGACATATCTTCCCAATTCCAACAAAACACTCCTCCTTAGTAGCTTGTACCGTGACACACATCACACTAACTTGAAATCTGACGAACCAGTGCAGATGTTTGCTTGATGACGCTATTTCTGTGTTCATGGGAAAGTCCCTGACAGAGTATTAGGAGTGAGAGGTAATGAAGTTAGACTGATGACAGGAATAGGTAGCTCCAAGTTCCTGAATAGACAACCTTTCACCGACATCAAGATCTCAGGATTTTCAGCTAAGACGCAGAACTCCCTCGGACCTCTCAACATAATAGGGAACACAGTCCCAAATATAAAATATTACATGGTTGTGATTGCAGCCAAGGTTGTATCAGGTCAGCCAGGCACAATATAATCTTGAACTATGGTCGTCCCTAGCGAGGGTACATCGAATCTTGGGATTACGATGTAACAAAAACATTTACGCATACACCGTCAGAGCCACGTGAGAGCTGGTGCAAGACTAAGTAATTGCTGGAATCTTGCGTGGATACGTTCCTCGAGGAAGCTTCTCTCCGGCGGAGCGACGTTGCTGCTTTATATGTCTCCTTCCCTGAACTTGTTGGGTCGCTGCCCCTTACACCTATGTCAGTCAAACCAAAGACACACTAGCACCCTGCACCCACCAAGGACACACTAGCACCCTGCACCCACCCAAGTAACTCGACAGCACTGCCCCACCAACGAACACACAAACCCTGCCCCATACACATTAGCCCTGCACCCACCAACGTCCACTAGCACACTACCCACCAACGACACATGACATACCTCGCCAACCAACGACAAACACCCCTCCCCACCGACACACTAGACCTGCACCCACCACGACGAACTAGACCCTGCACCCACCAAGGACACCTATGCACCCTGCACTCACAGGAACACTAGCACCCTGCACCACACACACACTAGCACCCTGTCATCACAACGAACAAGCACCGCTCCCACATGGACACACTAGCACCCTGCACCCACGCGACACAAACCCTGCACCCACAACGACACTAGCACCCCTCGGACCTCCAACATACATAGGCACCCTGCACCCACAACGAAACACTTAACTGCTGTGCTCACCAAGAGTACTAGCACCTGCACCCACCAACGACACACTCACCCTGCACCCACATGGACACATTACACCTGCACCCACAATCGCACACTACGAGCTGACCACCAATCGGATACATTACAAAACTTGCACCACACGTCACACTAGCACCCTGCACCGTCCAACGAACACTAGCACTGCACCTCCAACGTACGACACTAGACCTGCACCCACCAACGACACACTAGCCCTGCACCTCGACACACTAGCCCTGCCCCACCTGATGGTCATGCCACTACACACTGCACCCCAACGACACACTAGCACCCTGCACCCACCAACGACACACTAGCACCCTGCACCCACCAACGACACACTAGCACCCTGCACCCACCAACGACACACTAGCACCCTGCACCCACCAACGACACATGCACCCTGCACCCACCAACGACACACTAGCACCTGCACCCACCAACGACACACTACACCCTGCACCCACCAACGACACACTAGCACCCTGCACCCACCAACGACACACTAGCACCCTGCACCCACCAACGACACACTAGCACCCTGCACCCACCAAGGACACACTAGCACCCTGCACCCACCAACGACACACTAGCACCCTGCACCCACCAACGACATCCACAAAATTAAGAAGCAGGTCGTCAACAAACCATACATCACTACTACTGTCACTTAATAGTACGTAATACCTTTTAAATATGCTTACGAACCTAGGTTACCAACACTTCCTCCCCCAGTGTTCCTCCTGACACGGTGGTGGAGAGAACTGACGTCTCCTCTCTGAGGGTTCACGAACGTGGCCCCCGGAGAATATGACACAGTCTTTAGCCAGTGTCCACGAAATCACGCATCGTACGAACACCTTTTGTAATGATGACTTCAGTTGAAAGAATTAAATCTTGGATGAATTCCTGTGATGCGAGACTTTGTAAACTGTTGATGCAGATAGATTGCATACGTACATACATAAATTAGTACGTACGTACGTGCATACATACATGAATACGTACAAGCATACATACATGAATACGTACGTACAAACATACATACATACATACATGAATACGAACGCAGATGTATACATACATATATACACATACACACACACGTACGTACATACACGCGTACATGTATGTACGTGTGTATGTATGTATGTGCATACATACATACATACATACATACATACATACATACATACATACATACGTACATACATACATACATACATACATACATACATACATACATACATACATACATACATACATACATACATACATACATACTTAAGTACATACATGTACCTGTGTATGTATGCATGTACATACATACTACATGCACACGTACATACATATGTACGCAACTCGTCTAGACTTGCTCTCATTGTTTTCTGTCATCAGTTTACTTTGTACTGACTTACACTGAGTATTACAGAGCCGTCAGTTGTGACCTCACGCTGCCAGCCAGCAGTGTCAGCAACATCAGACAGCCCGTAATGTCAGTCAGGTCAGGAATATCAGTTATGCAGCAGTCAGCCATAGCAGCATTGTCAGCCACGCCAACAATATCCGCCAGTCAGCCATGTCAGGCAGCCAGTCAGGCAGCCAGTCTGACCCTCCGTGGTAGCAGGATCGACACGGGTGCGCCATAATGAGTCAGGGACATATTTTAATTCTAAAGAAAATGACTTTCTATAGCGTAGGAACGAATCTGAAGTGTCAGCTTTTTATTTAGGAATGTGCAAATGAGAACCCGGGCGGTTTAATTCACCTATAACTACGCTCTTAGGCCGGCAGGGTCAAAATACGCCTCCTTTCAGCATTTAGAATAAAGAAATAATAGTCGCCTGTTGTTTTCTCAATGGAGGCGAGTGTTCCGTAATTTTATCGCCCACAAAAATCATCGTCGAGAGAACCACAAGCACCGGATAATGAAGTCGACGGCAGAGGCTCGTCAAAAGCGGATCGAAACCCAAACAAAAGGGATCGAGCACGCGTTGATCAGGCTCCCAGAGACGTTCACCTGTGCTGGGGGAGATTCCATATTGTTTCATGGACAGTAGACGCGGCGTTCAGGTCCCAGATTCTGTTCCACCTTCCTGGAATGCCTGCTGGAGGCTTAGACGAGCCTCCAGCAGGAGAAACAACAAGAGTTAAGTCCACGCAGGCAGCTACCGGATGAAGAGAGAGAAGGGGAAGGGGAGGCGTTAAACGGAGAAAAGTGAGGAAGGAATAATAGAAGAGAGAGCGAGAGAGAGAGAGAAGGGAAGTGAATGTATCTGGGAATGCCCCCCTCCCCAACACACACACACGGTCTCCAGCTCGGGTCGGCGGCAACTCCAGACCTGAGACCGAAACAAAAGCGAGCGATGAATGCCCGCCTTGATAACATCATTTGTACTCATTAGTAGAAACAAAGAAAAATGGAGATATCTGGGCGCAGTGTTTTTGTCGTACGCGCTGTTCTGCCAGACCAAATATGACTTTTTAAAGAGGTGGGAACTTTGTGTTTTGCCAGCAGGGGAACTGAGACAATGGAGGGGTAGGGTGAAGGGACCTAGCTCTGGGTGACGGGATTGAGCTATTAGTAAAGATGCTAGACTCTAGCTGAAGGGGCCGGGCTCTAAATGAAGGGGCTGAACCCTGTGTGAAAGGCCATGCTCTGGGTGAAGGGGTCAGGCTCTTGGTGAAGGGGCCGGGTTCTGGGTGAGGGGGCAGGAGACGGAGATTCAAAAATAATTTAATCACAAAAAAACCTACATTACACGACGTAATACTACAACATAAGTGAAGAGTGAACTACCAGCTTCTTGCGCACCTTCCCCACTGCACACCTAATATACTCACAGTCAAGAACCTCAATCTCCACAACCACTGGGTTGAAACTTCAACTCCCAGTTCACCAGACTTCCTGTCGAAGATATCCTTAATTTCCTCTCTACGGACCACACATAACACTAAAATAAATTCCCCAACTCGATCATTTTTCATCTAACTACTGTCTCAACGGGAATATTTCTGCAAAGAAGCTGTTGTAGCATGACAAATCCACTCTCCCATCCCCCCAACCGTACGTGATGGATCGTGAGAAACACTATTCTCCTACCAGCAAACCCCCAGCTGACGTTTTCACAACAGGGAAATTATTGGGATAATTTGGAACTTTTTTTACAGACCTGAACAACTAGTCCCAGCACATTTCAACTTTGACACGGAATCAAAAATTTAAACTTCTATTAAAAAAAAAAAAAGGCACTCCGTGACTGAACGTACACAAATAACCCGCACATAAAAGAAGAAGCTTACGACCCTTTTTTCGGTCCGACTTGGCCATTTACAAAGCAACAACCAAAGTTAGATGTTCCTGGTGTCTACTCTATTTCTTGCCCTCCTGTCCTCTCAATACTTCGAGAAACGGGGTCATCTCTTTCTGACAGACTTAGGGAGCAAAAAAAATAGTGTTGGCTTCCGAACACTAAAAAAGCTCTTTTCTGTCACGCCAGAATCATAGCTACCAATTGAGGTCTTCTCCCAAAACTGGCTTCCATTTCCCAACTCGAACAGTCGCCGTCTAGTTGAATCATTTTAATACACAATTTTCCTTTGGGGAAAATTTACCCCGGCTTCGTCTCTGTAGACCTTCCTCTCCCACACTTTGTAAAATGCTCTAAACTTCAAAAACCTGTGATTTAAAACCGACTCCTCTTTTTTTTTTCTTTTTCTTTTTCTTCTTCTCCCCTTTTTTCCCCCCTTTTTCCTCTTTACTTTTTCTCCTCTGGGTTGTTTTCTCTCTTCTTTTTTCGGTTCTTTCCCCCCTTCTTTTATTTCCCCACCCCCTTTAGGGGGGGGGGGGGGTTGTTTTTTGGGGGGGGGGTTTTGGGGGGGGTTTTTTTCCCCCTTTAATACAAATTTTTACAAACCTACTACACACTACTACTACTACCACTACTACTACTACTCCCAATACTAAACTACAAAACTAATACTACTATGATGAAATTAAGACCATCGCGGCGTCTGGTTGTCTTTGTTGGGGACGTTTCGAAAAAACCGTGGCTGGCGGGATGGCAAACGTCTACGATGGTGATCCCCCGGGGTTTTGCCTTTGGCGTATTTCACCTTGTGGGATTTATACCTTCTGTCCACTTACTACTACCCCACCTTTCCCTTTCCCTGCCTATATATACCCCCTGCTCCATTTCTGGTTAGTTTGACTTTAAAAATACCCAAGTGGGACCGAAAGTCGTCGTAAGCTTCTCTCTTTTATGTGGGGGTTTTATTTGTGTATTAACTTTTTTTTCCCGATGTCTGACACAAATATATTTTTTTAACCTTGATCAAAAAAAAAAAAAATCTGAAGAAAAAAAAACGTTGGGGTTTACCGTCCACCGACCATACCCACACCCAACACCCACACCACACCAACGACACACACACAACACGACGCCACCCACACAAAACAAACAAAACACAACGCCCCCACACACACACACACACCCACACACACACACCCACACACACACACACAACCATCCACACACAACGCAACCGCCACCCACACAACACACACACACACCAACACACCACACACACACACACACACACACACCCCAAACCCCCCACACCCACACCCCCACCTACACCCACACCCACACCCACACCCACACCCACACCACCCCCACCCCCACACCCACCCACACCCCCCCACACCCACACCTACACCTTCCATTTTTTTTTTTGGGGTTCCCCTAAAACCCTTGCTGGCCACTTTTTGATACATCAACTGAAGGCCACCACGATCCCATTTTGTTGTGCGGTTTGCCCCCCTCTGATACTAACACACTGAAACCCTTTCTCGGTCTATTCTTATGCGTCCAAGATATGTAGATTCTGTCTATTAGAACGTTATACTTTTACTCCATTAAACCCGGAAAATAAAATTTTTTTTATAACGCTGATATATAATATTAAATATATATTAATATTATTAAATATATAAAATTATATATAAATATATATAATATATAAATAAATATATATATATATATAAATATAATTTTTATATAATATATATAAGAAGAAAATTAAAAGGGTGAATACGGGAAAGAGTAAGGTTATGGGAAAACAAAAGATTGTGATAAAAGATTGATACAATTGGGGGGAGAAGTATGGAGGGGGGTGAAATTCAATATTTGGGTGACGTGTCGCGGATGGGTCTTGAAAGATAGGTGAATCATAAATTGATGGGGGAAAAAAGGAGGGGTGCACTTAGGAGTCTGTGGAACAAAGAACTTTGCCCTTGGAGGCAAAAAGAGGAATGTATGAGACATAGTTTTACCAACGCTCTTTTTTGGGTGAAGCATGGGTGAGAATGTTGCAGCGAGGAGAGCCTGGAGGCAGTGGAATTCTGTCTGAGGGCAATGGTGGTGTGAATAAATGCAAAATTTGTATTTGGAATTAGGAGAGGGGCGGGGTTTCCAAAAAATGTTTTTCCAAGGTGAGGAAGGTTGTTGAGGTGGTTCGGACATGAGAGAGAAGGACGAAACAGAATGACTTCAAGATGACAGTTGTAGGGAAGGGAAAGGGGGGGTAGGGGGGGGCCTAGGAAAAGGTTTGGGGAAGGGGTTAAAGGATTTTGTGTGCGAGGGCTTGGACTTCCAGCAGGTATGCATGACGGTTTTTTAGAGGATGGAGACAAATGTTTTTAAAACTTGACGTGCGTTGGGAAATGTGAGAAAGTAACATTTTATGAAGGGGGTTAGGGGGAAAACCCGGAGGGGACTTGGTCCTGGGGATGGAATTTCAGTGCCACACCTGAAGGAGGGGTTTAATGTTTCAGTTTAAAAACTGTAAATGTAAAACACCTTTTTGGCAAGACAGTGATGGAGGAATATGGGAAAGTTTTTCTTTTTTCGGGACCCCCCCTTGGTGGGAAACGGCCAGTGAAATAAAAATATAATATATATATAATATATATTATATTATATATATTAAAATATATAAAATATATATATATATATTTAATAATATATATTATATATAATTAAATAATTAATATATGCGATTATGTATGTGGGTGGTGTGTTGCGTGTTGGTGCATCAAAGTGAATCAACACGGTCAAATTTGAGAGAAAACCCACACGGAGACCAAAAAAAAAAAGAACAATGGGCGTATATTCCGTCCTCCAAAGAGTCCTCTTTACGACAAAGAATGAGATGACAACAAGTACTTACGAGGGGAGGGAGAGTGTGCGCGGGACCTTGAAGGGCGTGGTGGTACCTAAGGGGCTTTGATCAGCTAGGGGGCGCCGGTCAGGGTGTCCGGTCTCTTGTTGGAGGCCTAAATTAAAAAAAAAACTCGGTAATGGCTGTGTTATTTCCAAGCATGTTGGTACGCCTCGGAGTTAAAATTTTTTTAGTAATGCACAAATACACTTTTTGGTCCACATGAGCTATTGAGAAGTCAGGTGATTGTTAGGTCCGAAACGTCTCACAGTTTCCCCTCCCTTTAGTACCACTTAGTATGTTTTGTTTCCAGCCACGGTGTTTACCTTAAACCCCTAACTCTCCCGTCAAAATCTCAAAAAAACTCCTTTTTCCCGAATTTTTTGCACCCATCAAATGTAGGTTTAGTAGTTTCGATTGTGGGGAAAGCGCAGAGAGCTGCCACGAAAACCGACTGAGCCCTTTTCCATTACCCCGTCACAGAGTCATCCCGTTGTTTTTCCACACTTTTCCCAATATATAATAAAAATATATAATTATAATATATAATATATATTAATATATATAAATTTAATATATATATATATATAATATATATAAATTTTATATATATTATATAAATAAATATATATTATAATAATAATAATATATATTATAAAATAAATATATATCAAAGATCTGTTTTTTTTACAATCATTTTTTTATACTACAAAAACTAGTGTTTCTAACATTATCATATCTCTTTGATGACCCAAAAAAAAAGTGCCATCATTTTTCAAACCTTTGATGTTTTCAGACAAAACGAGCCGCGCTCGAGAGTTTGGGGTCCAAAACCCTGGTTAGTACACACAACACACACACACCACACACATACCACACACAAAACACACACAATACACACATACACCCCCACCACACAACATCACACACCACACACATAAAACCCAACATCACACACACAACACACCACCACATACACACACACATACACACACACCACTACCACACACATACACACACACTAACACACACACACACACACACACACACACACCACACATACACACACACAACAAACAACACAAACACACCCCCAAACATACTACACATACACACACACATACAACACACATACACACACCACACACACAACACACACATACACAACATACACAACACAACCACACCAACACACACACACCCCACACACACCACACATACACACACAACACCAAACACCCAATACACACACACCACACACACACATACACACCATACACACACACATACCACACACACATACAACAAGCTGACCAGGAGGGAAACAGTGCAAAACGGGACCTCCAAGAAAACCACGATTAAATACTGGGAGATACAAAGGGTTTCCTAGACAGAGACAGAAAAAAATCAAAACGACGCCTGAGGGGAGGACAAAAAAGCAAAAGGGAGCTGGGAAAAAGAGACAAGGGGGGGAACCACAGAGGTCATCAGAGCAGGACAAACGCAAGGCAAGCACACACAAACCTCTCAAACCAACAAACCAAACACACCCCCCACACACCCTACAATCCAACCCCCACCTCCACCCAAACCAAGCTATAGAAAACCCCCCAGTGTGCCACCCGGGCTCCCACCCTCAAGGCCCCCAAACCACAGGTTGGAAAAGGGAAAATGAAGGTATGGTACCAAAAGCTGATGGAAAAACAAATAAATGGGGGGGGCAAAAAAGATCAAAAAGCATCACCGCATCATAGCTCTCACAAAACCAAGCTTACGTTGATAACAATGCCATTTTCCAAATACCAAATCCTGGGAAAGACAAGGGGAAAAGGGGGGTGGGGAAGTGGGGTTGCTGATCAAAAACGCTGGGAATTTTTATGAGTGGGGAAGGGGAAGCGGAGAAGAAATATTTCAAATTGGGGCACTTCACCTGAGGCCCAAGGGGTAATAGCAGGGTGTATAACCCCCACAGAAAAGCAGGAGGGCCCAAAGGGAAAAATACGACGAGAGAATAGAGCGATGGTTTACACAGGGTAAAAGGGGGGCCAGAAAGCTCATGCAGCAGGGGAAAACTCCTGACAGGGTGACTTTAACCCAAGGGGAAAAGATTTTGGGGGAAAATTGGGCCCACAGGGGGCCAAAATACTTGGGGGCTAAAAATGAGGAGGTGGGACTGAGAACTTCATGTACCCAACCGTAAGGGACACTACAAGAGAGAGAGGAAGGGTGAAAACCCAAGGGTGGGTTTGTATTCACCCCAAAATGCAATTCGGGACACACATATGAAAGCCCCTTGGGGCCAGTGACCTGTTTGTAACTTTGAATACACGTGAGCTACAATGGAGGAGAAGCAGGAAAAGGGCCAGCGAATGAAGCCAAACTACAAGAAAGGGGGTACACAGGGGAAAGGGGAACTACCTGAACGGGGGGTTTGTGGGGCAGAAACTGGGAGGGAAGCCCGTTAAAGAGATGATGGAAAATTAGCAATAAAAAGCAAGGGGCTGAGGAGAGGGTTTTTACCCAAGGGTAACAGATAATGAAAAAGCCGGGATGAGCCCAGGTTTACCCAAAGGTGCAGGGGGGGCAAAAACCAAGTTCTAGGGAATGGAAGAAATATAGAAGCAAAGGGCCCAAGAAAAGGAGAACACTAGAGCCAGAAAAAGAATATCACAGAAAGAAGGGAGGCCAAAGACAAAATGAAAATGACTAGCAGCGAAAACCAAAACTACCCGAAACTGTTGTACACCACACAGGGAAAACAACAGTCAAGGACCGTTTAACAGGGTAAGGGGGAAGGAGGAGAGACAAAAGGAAATACCGGGAATATGTGAAGAACTAACAAGAATTTAAAGAAGTGTTCACAGAGGGGAACAGAAGGGACCCAGAAAACGGAGAGGGGGGGCACACCACCAATGCTGGCCAGTGCACACAACCGAGGAAAGTGAAAAGCTTCTGAGTGAGCTAGAAAACCTCAAAGGCAAGGGCCAGATAACATCTCCCCTTGGGTATTGAGAGAGGGAGCAAGGGGCTATGTTACCCCTAACAACAATATTCTACACATCGAAACAGGAGATTGCCTGGGCATGGGAAAACAGCAAATGTAGTCCCAATCTTTAAAAAAGGAGACGACAGAAAACATTTAAACACAGACCGTTCACTGACATTTTAGTAGCAAAATCATGGAGAAATTTTCAGGAGAAGAGTGTGGAACACCTAAAAGGGAAAGATCTCATAACACAGCCAGCAGGTTTCAGGGACGGGAAATCCGTGTCACAAACCACTGGATTCTATAATGGTACACATAAACAAGAGAAAGGGGTGGGGGATTGCATTTTCTTTTGGGCTGCAAGAAGGCTTTTACACAGTTCCACACAAGAATTGGGGCAAAAACTGGAGGACCAACAGGAAACAGGAAGGGATCAAAGGATCAGGGAAAACTTGTCAGGAAACAGCAGCGAGTCATGGTACGTGGCGAGGTGTCAGAGTGGGCACCTGTGACCAGCGGGGTCCCGCAGGGTCAGTCCTAGGACCAGTGCTGTTTCTGGATTTGTGAACGACATGACGGAAGGAATAGACTCTGAGGTGTCCCTGTTTGCAGATGACGTGAAGTTGATGAGAAGAATACACTCGATCGAAGACCAGGCAGAACTACAAAGGATCTGGACAGGCTCAGAACTGGTCCAGCAATTGGCTCCTGGAGTTCAATCCCACCAAGTGCAAAGTCATAAAGATTGGGGAAGGGCAAAGAAGGCCGCAGACGGAGTACAGTCTAGGGGTCAGAGACTACAAACCTCACTCAAGGAAAAAGATCTTGGGTGAGTATAACACCCAGGCACATCTCCTGAAGCGCACATCAACCAAATAACTGCTGCAGCATATGGGCGCCTAGCAAACCCAGAACAGCATTCCGACATCTTAAAAAGGAATCGTTCAGGACCCTGTACACCGTATACGTTAGGCCCATATTGGAGTATGCGGCACCAGTTTGGAACCCACACCTAGCCAAGCACGTAAAGAAACTAGAGAAAGTGCAAAGGTTTGCAACAAGACTAGTCCCAGAGCTAAGAGGTATGTCCTACGAGGAGAGGTTAAGGGAAATCAACCTGACGACACTGGAGGACAGGAGAGATAGGGGGACATGATAACAACATACAAAATACTGAGAGGAATTGACAAGGTGGACAAAGACAGGATGTTCCAGAGATTGGACACAGTAACAAGGGACACAGTTGGAAGCTAAAGACACAGATGAATCACAGGGATGTTAGGAAGTATTTCTTCAGCCACAGAGTATCAGTAAGTGGAATAGTTTGGGAAGCGATGTAGTGGAGGCAGGATCCATACATAGCTTTAAGCAGAGGTATGATAAAGCTCACGGCTCAGGAGAAGTGACCCATAGCGATCAGTGAAGAGGCGGGCCAGGAGCTCGGACTCGACCCCCGCAACCTCAACTAGGTGAGTACAACAAGGTGAGTACAACACATACACACACACATACACACACACATACACACACACACACACACACACACACACACACACACACACACACACACACACACACACATACACACATACATACACACACACACACACACACACACACACACACACACACACACACACACACACACACATCACACAACACACACACACACACACACACACACACATACACACACACACATACACACACACATACACACACACAACTACACACACACACACACACACACACACACACACACACACACACACACACACAAACACACACACACACATACACACATACATACACACACACACACATACACACACACACACATACACACACATACACACACACACACACATACTGACACACACACACACACACATACACACACACACACACACACACACACACACATAACCACACACACACACACAACACACACACACACACACACACACACAACACACACACACACACACACACACACACACACACACACACACACACACACACACACACACACACACACAATTTTTAAAAAGGGAGACAGACATGAGCACTAAACTACAGACCTGTATCACTGACGTGTAAGTAATGCAAGGTCATGGAGAAGATCATCAGAGGAGAGTGGTGGAGCACCTGGAAAGAAACAAGTGTAAAAATTGACAACCAGCACGGTTTTCAGGGAAGGAAAATCCTGTGTCACAAACCTACTGGAGTTTTATGACAAGTGACAGAAATAAGACAAGAGAGAGAGGGGTGGATCGACTGCATTTTTCTGGACTGCAAAAAGGCCTTCGACACAGTTCCTCACAAGAGGTTACTGCAAAAGCTAGAGGATCAGGCACACATAACAGGAAAGGCACTGCAATGGATCAGAGAATACCTGACAGGAGGCAACAACGAGTCATGGTACGTGACGAGGTGTCAGAGTGGGCGCTTGCGACAAGCGGGGTTCCATAGGGGTCAGCCCTAGGATATGTGCTGTTCTTGGTATATGTGAACGACATAACGGAAGGGATAGACTCAGAAGTGTCCTTGTTTGCAGATGATGTGAAGTTAATGAGAAGAATCAAATCGGATGAGGATCAGGCAGGACTACAAAGAGACCTGGACAGGCTACAAGCCTGGTCCAGCAACTGGCTCCTTGAGTTTAACCCTGCCAAATGCAAAGTCATGAAGATTGGGGAAGGCAAAGAAGACCGCAGACACAATATAGTTTAGATGGCCAAAGACTGCAAACCTCACTCAAGGAAAAAGATCTGGGGGTGAGTATAACACCGAGCATATCTCCTGAGGCACACATCAATCAGATAACTGCTGCAGCATACGGGCGCCTGGCAAACGTACGGATAGCGTTCCGATACCTCAGTAAGGATTCGTTCAAGACTCTGTATACCATTTACGTCAGGCCCATACTGGAGTATGCAGCACCAGTTTGGAATCCACACCTAGTCAAGCACGTCAAGAAATTAGAGAAAGTGCAAAGGTTTGCAACAAGGCTAGTCCCAGAGCTACGGGGATTGTCCTACGAAGAAAGGTTGAGGGAAATCGGCCTGACAACATGGAGGACAGGAGGTCAGGGGAGACATGATAACGACATATAAAATACTGCGCGGAATAGACAAGGTGGACAAAGACGGGATGTTCCAGAGAAGGGACACAGACACAAGAGGTCACAATTGGAAGTTGAAGACTCAGATGAATCAAAGGGATGTTAGGAAGTATTTCTTCAATCATAGAGTAGTCAGACCGTGGAATAGCCTACAAAGTGACGTAGTGGAGGCGGGAACCATACATAGTTTTAAGGCGAGGTATGATAAAGCTCATGGGGCAGGGAGAGAGAGGACCTAGTAGCAATCAGCGAAGAGGCGGGGCCAGGAGCTATGACTCGACCCCTGCAACCACAAATAGGTGAGTACAAATAGGTGAGTACGTACACGCACACTCACACACATACACACACACATACACACACATACACACACACATATATACACACACACACACACTCATACACATTCCACGTAGTGGAGGCGGGAACCATACATAGTTTTAAGGCGAGGTATGATAGAGCTCATGGGGCAGGGAGAGAGAGGACCTAGTAGCAATCAGCGAAGAGGCGGGGCCAGGAGCTGTGACTCGACCCCTGCAACCACAAATAGGTGAGTACAAATAGGTGAGTACACACACATACACACATACAACAAACACACACAACTACCACCCCCAAAAACAAAAATACAACACAACCCCCACACACCCCACACAACACCCCACACACACACACCCAAAAACACCACACAAAACACCAACACACACACAAAACACACACACACACACATA
>NC_069425.1:43780175-43825002 GCF_026875155.1 Cherax quadricarinatus | reverse complement strand
CCTGGACCCCCTCACTCACCCCCGGGGGTTGTAGCTCCTGGACCACCCACTATCTCCTGGGGTTGTAGTCCGGACCACCCCCTCACCATTCTTTGGGGGTTGTACCTCCTGCACCACTGACTAAACCTCATGGGGGGTTGTAGCTCCGGCCATTCACTCCCATCCGGGGGGTTTAGCCATGGACCACATCACCACCATCCTGGTGGTTGTAGCTCCTGGACCAACCCCCCCAACCACCATCATGGTGGTTGTGCTCCTGGACCATCTCACTTTTCCTGGGGGTTTCAGCTCCTGGCCCACCTCACTCACCATCAGTTGGTTGTAGCCCTGGACCACCTACTCCCCATCTGGTGGTTGTAGCTCCTGGACCAGCACTCACCTCCGGGGGTTTGTACTCCTGGACCACCTCACCCCCGTCATGGGGGTTTGTAGTCCTGGACAACCTCACTCACCGTTCATGGTGGTTGTGTCCTGGACCACCTCACCCCGTCCTGGTGGTTGTACCCGGACCACCTCATCCCCTCAGGTGGTTGAGCCCCGGGACCATCTCATCATTATCCTGGTGGTTTAGCCCCTGACCACCCCCTCACCACCCGGGTGGTTGTAGTCTTGCCACCTCACTCACCATCAGGGTGGTTGTGTTTCCTGGACCCCTCACTCACCACCCTGGGGGTTTGTAGCTCCTGGACCACCTCACTCATATCTGGGGGTTTTGTAGCTCATTAAACCACCTCATCCCCATCCGATGGTTGTGGTCCTGGACCACCCCCCCTCACATCGGGTGGTTGTAGCTCTGGACCACCTCACTCACCATCCTGGGGTTTGTAGGCCCTGGACCCCCTCACTCACCATCATGGTGGTTGTAGCTCCGGACCACCTCACCACTATCATGGGGGTTGAGCTCTTTGACCATCTCACTCCCCATCCGTGGTTGTAGGCCCGGGCCACCTCACTCCCCATCATGGTGGTTGTATCTCCTGGCCCAAATCCCCAAAATCTGGTGTTGTACCCCTGGACCACTAAACTCACCTCCTGATGGTTGTAGCTCCGGACCACCTCCTCCCACCCCGAGTTTGTGCCCGGACCACCTCATTTACCATCCTGAGGTTGTAGTACTGGCCCACCTCACTCCCCCTAGAGGTTGTAGTCCTGGACCCCCTCACTCACCTTTTGTGGTTGTAGCTCCTGGACCCCCTCACTAATCATGGTGGTTGTGCTCCTGGACCCCTCACTCACATCCTGGTGGTTTAGCTCCTGGCCCACCTCACCACTCCTGGTGGTTGTAGCCCCTGGACCACCCATCACCTCATGGGGTTGTAGCTCTTGGACCCCCTCATCACCATCATGGTGGTTGTAGCCCTGGCCCAACCACTCCCCTTTGGGTGGTTGTAGCTCGGGACCCCTCCTCCAATCCGGGGGGTTGTAGCTCGGGCCCAAACCCCAAATCCCACCTGGTGGTTGAGCTCCGGGACCCCTCACTAAATCTGGTGGTTGAGTCCTGGCCACCTCACTCACCATCAGGGTGGTTGTAGCTCCTGGATCACCTCATCACCGCAGGTGGTTGTAGCTCGTTTCCACTCACTCACCTTCATGGTGGTGTATCCTGGAACCCCCCAAACCAATCCTGGTGATTTTCCTGGACCCCCTCACTACCGTTCGGGGGTTGTAGCTCCTGAACCACCTCATCACCGGGGGGTTGTGCCGGGACAACCTCACTCACCAAAACCTGGGGGTTTTTGCTCCTTTGGACCCCTCACTCACCATCAGGTGGTTGTGCTCCTGGCCACCCACTCACCTCCCGGTTGTTGTACTCCTGGACCACCTCACTCACCATCATGGTGGTTGAGCCCCGGACCACCTCACTAACCATCATGGTGGTTGTAGCTCCTGGAGGGTCTCACTCACCATCCGGTGGTTGTATTTTGGAACCTCTTTCACCCATGGGGGTTTGTAGTTCCTGGACCCCCTCACTCCCCATCCTGGTGGTTGTAGTCCTGGACCACCTCACTCACATCTGGTGGTTGTAGCCCCTGGACCACGCACTCACCTCAGGTTTGTAGCCCCTGGGTCTCACTCACCCCTGGGGGTTGTAGTTTCGGGACCACCTCTCTCACCATCATGGGGTTGTAGTTCCTGGCCACTCACTCCCCTCCTGGTGGTTGTACCCCTGGGCCACCCCCACTCACCACCTGGTGGTTGTAGCCCCTGGACCACCTCACTCACCACCGGGTGGTTGTAGTCCTGGACCCCCTCCTCACCTCCTGGGGGTTGTAGCTGTGGACCACCTCACTAACATCATGGGGGGTTGAGCTCCGGGCCCCTCTCACTCACCAGGGTGTTTGTATTTCCCCTGGACCACCTTTGGCATGCAAAGAGTACGTAACCTTTATTCGGGCATTAACACCCTCATTTAAGGTATTCCCCAACCGCGAACCAGGTTGCTAAGATTTGATGATGGGGCCCCCGTCGTTACTAGTGACCGGTTCTAGCCAATAAGAAGATGTTTTGGAAAATCGCAGAGGTATGGGGTCAACTCTTGTCTCCCCTTGTCTTTCCCATTCAGAGGGGTTGAAGCACGGTTGCTATCTTAGGGTTCTATTTCTGCTTTGCTTACCGGGGAGTGCATATATTTATCACTGACATAGGGTACTATTGCGTTCTAAATTGGTGAAGGTAATTAAGTCTAAACTTTTTTCTGCTGTGTTTTTTTGTTTCCATTACACCGGGGAAAAACGGGCCCATTTAAAACCCGGTTGTAATATGGGTAGCCTGTCCGAGAGCTGGAGCTGGATTAAGAAACGGTTGAGTTTGGGTGAAGTCGTAGCAAAAACATTTTGCAGCTTGCTGTCGGGCATTGCTTTAAAATTTGCTTTGTAGTTGCTTTATGGTCACCCTTTGCTATGTTGATGTTAACAGCTCCTACTAGCTTGTTCGGGTGTCGCTTCGCTACGGTCAATCTTCTAGAACAGTGTTAGCTGTCTGGCATTGTTTTACAAATTTGGTGTCGTTGTTACACCCTGTTCGGTGTGGGAATTTTGCAGTCGGCTTTGTTTTGTATGCTTTTTGCAATCGTACTGTGCAAGCAAAAAACTTAGCACCCAGGAGTCAGACTCTGGGTCGGCATTACTTTGCATAACCCACCTAATTTTCCCCACAGGGGGTTTGGGAAAATTTTCTTCATTGGCATTAAATACAAAACCCCTCTCACGCTGCGCAATGCGTTCACTGATTACTAACAAATTATAGAAGAAGAGATGGCAATCAGACTCCTCCCCCCACGGGGCTAGGGCAAAAATACTATGTTCTCGCAGGGGGAAGTGGTACACCCCACGGGCAAAAAAGGCTTTTAAGTGCAGCTGGGTTTTTCAGGGTAATCAGCGTCGTGGCACTTGAGCTGGGAAAAATCAATCTTGAGCAAACTGGGAAAGAGAGTTTTACAAGGGGAAGAATATGATAGGGAAAGAGAAAAGGAGGCAGTTTTGCATTTTGTAAATGTTTTAGTTTACAAAAAGCAGTACAGTTTGTTCCCCGCTTCAAGAGGCCGAACCAGAGCAATTTTTCGAAAACTTCGAAACAGGGCCCAGCCTTGATGGCCGGAAAACATTGGGCATCGTTGGTTCATACAGCATTATTGGGTAAAGGGACAGGAATTTACGCAGTATTAAAAAACGCTGAATTTTTTGATTTTAAAATAGTGAAGAAACAGGTTTGGGGGATATAAAGTATCCCAGCTAAATATAAAAAAATTTTAAGCTGGGCAGACGACGCTTGGTCAATCCCTAGTGGACTTTGTGAGACAGCAAACCAAAGCTTTTACCAGCTGGTATAAAGCAAGTGGTGTCTTACCTTTGAGGAGTGGTACAGCTTTTCTGATTGATTAACCTGCTGGAGTCTGTGGGACCAGAGGTTCGAGTCTTTCTGCAGGATCGTGACTTAACCACGCATTGGGGCAGCCAGGTTGGCTGATACCTTCGAAACTAACCGCTCCTTGTCCGAGCGATCCCGTCTCTTTTTTCAACAGCCTGGCATGAACAGAGATCGTCACCTTGGAGAAGGAATGCCAGCCGGAGGGAGAAAACGTCTACGTCAGCCAATAAGTCACCTGGTGAGCCACGCTTCTCAACATATGGTCCACCTGCGGAGAGCAACTATCATGGTGAATCTCGACAACAGTATCCAGAGAGACCCAGCCAGAACGACACCATTTGCAACGTCAGCAGGGAAGTAAAGGGCAACCCTGTCGTCTGTTTCCCTCTGCAAAAAGTAAGGTCAATCCGTCCCAACTGCCCCCATAAACCCCAACCCATTGGGAAAATCTCTAATATCCCTATAACATGTCCCCTAGAGAAGTAGAAAAAGGTATGGGCCCCTTATTATTGCAAGAGTCTTTTTTCCCTTCAGGAAAACTCAGAAACAACTAAAGTAAAGACCTTTAGAGATACTGGAGCATATTGCTCACTTGTAAGAGAGGGAATATTACCCCTTTCAGAGAAATACTTTCTTTGAATTCCTCTGTTTTATTGGAAGCATTTGGAGGAGCTATATATTCTTCCTTTGCATAAAATTTTTGTACAGTGCAAATATTACACTGGGGTACTTGACTGTAGGTGTCTAAAAAGGGAAATTCCCCATGAAAGATGCAATGTTATTACTGGGTAATTAACATTACTACTGTTAGTTCGTGTCCTAAACCCTATAATGATTAATTCTTCTCCGGTTTGTTGGCCATAACTCGGGCAACATCCCAAGGGTTTGTTTGGAGAGAATGTTGACCTATCCTTGGACGACTCCGACCCTCGGAATAGCCACGTTGTTTTTATGAGGCAAACCGGCCGGAGCCTCGAAAAATCAGTGAACAGCCCCCGATCAAGCCTTCTATTCCAGGTTGGGGATTGCCAGATGTTCTGTTTCCATCCCCGAGGGACGTCCTTCGGGGGGAACAACGAAAGGACCCTTTTTTTAAAATTCGCTTTTGAGGCAGCCATGGGAAAATCCTCTTTGGGTCTTTCCGGTCAAGTATGAAGTTAAAAACGATTATTTGATCTGCACTGAAGACCTGGTAAGGAGATAGAGGGCCGGCAATTGTATGACAGGTTAGTGGTTCCAACAAAGTATAGACCTCAAATATTAAATTATAGCTCATAACACGTCATTGGAGGTCACTTAGGAATTTCAAAAACCCTTGTATAGAATCACAAAAAATTTTTATTGGCCAAAATTAAAGAAAGATGTGAAGAATCATATTAGGTGTTGCCGAGAATGTCAGCAAGTTGGGAAACCTGGACATTCCATTAAACCTGCACCTCTCCAACCTATACCTGCTGATGGAGAACCTTTTGCAGATTTAATTATAGATTGTGTTTGGTCCCCCTACCTAGGTCAAAGTCTGGAAATCAATATTTATTTACGATTATGGATAAAGTAACCAGATATCCTGAAACAATTCCCATGCATAGTATTAAAAACTAAAGCTATTCTCAAGCTTTACAAAATTCATTTCTTGTTTTGCATTCCTAAAACTATTCAAAGTGATCAAGGTACTAACTTCACTGCCAAAGCATTTAGGGAAGTATTAAAATAGGTTAGGGATAATCCACAACTTTTTCCACTGCCTATCATCCTCAGTCCCAAGGCGCCTTGGAAAGATTCCCCCAGACATTTAAAAAAAAATGATGAGAAGTTTTTGCATGCACTTTCCCACAGGGCTGGGATGAATCACTACCTTTGTTGCTGTTCTCAGTACGAGAACGGTGCAAGAGTCTACAGGGTATAGTCCTTTTGAGCTGATTTTTGGGGCACAATGTACGAGGTCCTCTTCGGGTGCTCAAAGAAGGATGGATGGGAGAAGACGTTAGCTCAAACACTCTACAATCCGTCTTCAAGGTTGCAGGTGGCACGTCAGTTACCCAAGGCTAACCTAAAGACAGCTCAAAGCAAGATGAAACAGAGGTATGACAGAAGTGCACAATTCCGCTCCTTCCATCCAGGAGACAAGGTGTTGGTGCAGGAACCTATACCTGGCCACACCTTGAAAGCTAGATTTACGGACCTATGCAGATTGTAAGTAGATTATCTGATGTAAATTATGTGGTAGCTCCCATTGATAAAACCTCAAAAACTAAAAACTTACCACTTTAAATTCAAATAAAGGCCTTTCATACACCAGATAAAGTCCCAGTAATGATCTGCCCTTTCCTCTGAGGACAACTCTGACTCTTTGCACTCTATCTCTGAAATTAAATATTAAACTTTCAAATTCTGTCCCTCAAGGATCCTAGCCCTTTAATGGAGGGATTATCTGAAATGCAAGCAACAAATTTAACGGAGCTTCTACAGTCATATCCTAATATTTTTCGGATGTGCCGAAAAAAAGTAAGTTAGGTTCATGATGTAGATGTGGGAAACTCTAACCAATTTAAACTCTCCCCCTACAGAGCTTTAAACCTGAAAAGCAAGGCTACTTCAGCGGGAAGTAGAATTTTTGTTAAGATGGTTTAGTGGGGGAGTCGTCTAGCCCCATGGGCTTCCCCGTGCATCCTTGTGAAAGGGCTGTTGGGGTTTCGTATGGTACAGACTACCAAAAGGTGAACGAGGTCCCATTACAGATGTTACCCTCTTCCTCGTTGGATAAACGAAATTTGATTTTGGGTTGGTAAGGCACTTTTGTGTCCAATTTAATTCCCTTATAGGCTACTATCATGTCCTTTTAGGAAAAAGGCGAAGGAAATCTCTCCCTTGAAATTTCCCGGGAGGTCATTATCAATCACGTTACCCCCTTCGGAATAAAAAATCCCCCTTTCTTCCAGAAACTTATATAGGTATTAAAGGACTTGAAGGCACGGCAGCGTCCTAGATGATATTGTTGGGGTTCTGATTTTGGGATCACCCCTACTTAGATTAAAGGCTCTTTTTGAGACCTTTTAAAGAGTTCCCTTTAAAACAGTTAATTTTCAAATTTCCTTTGGCCAGGCCACTGTTACTTTTCCGGGCCCATGAAGATTTGTGGAAAAGTTGACCTAAACTTGCTAAAGTTCTTTCTATTAAAATTATCCAGCCCTCATATAGGAAGTCTCTTAACGTTTCCTAGGCATGATGGATTTTACAGAAGATTCTGTAAGAATTTTCAGATTTGTAGCCCCTCTTACCTTTTTTACCAGTCACAATTCCTTTTATTGGCCCTCAGACTGTAACCTGCTTTTAATAAAGCAAAAAAATTAGTGTATTGCACCCATTTCTTTCTCCAGACTTCCCCAAAACCTTTTTCATTACAGGTGATGTTTGTGAGTTGGGTTGGGGCAGTACTATTTAAAAATCGGGAACAAGGGTTGCAGCCTGTAGCTTAATTTTTCACCCAAAGTTCCACCACACAGGGGGTTACTCTCCTTTAAAAAAGAACCCTCGCGCTGTACTGGCTTGGGCATTTCGATTTTCATGGGGGCCAGACATCGCAGGTGGTCCAGTCTACATGATCACAACCCTCTAGTATATCTCCAACCATGAAAAACCCACAACACAACCTTTTGCGTGGACCTAAGGCTGCGCCCTATAATATTTCCCTTTAAAATATATTGCCGGAAAAGAAAATATTTTGGGCCAGACTCTTTATTAGAGTCTAAATTTTTATTTAGGTTAGGATGTTTTTTTGGGAAACCCCCTTTTCACGCTTTTTTTTTTTTATCTCCTGGTTGGGGGGTTTTTTTTTTTATGGGGGGAGCGGGCTACCGCCCCGCTGTATCTTGGACCATGCTACCCTGTCTGACTGCGTCTCACTCTAATTTAGGGTTTGGTTTTTTGGTCCGGAAAAGCGGGCTCTACTAAAGGGGGTGGTGGAGGGGAAAAGGCGGCCCCATTATTTTGTGCCAGGGTGGAGGGTTACCACTGGGAGGGGCAGCCTAATCCTGACCCTTTCGGGGGGGGGGGTTTTTGGGCATGCCAAAGATACGTATCTTTATTCGGCGCATGAAACCCCCTCTTAACAGCTATCCCCCAACCAGCAAACCAGGTTGCTAAAGTTATGATGGGGTCCTTTTGTTCAACTAGGACCAGGTTCTAGCAAATAAAAAGATGGTTTTGGCAATGCAAGGTTATGTGGGTCCCTCTCCAGTTGCCCTTGCCCTTCCCCATTCTAGGTGGTTGGCACGGTCTGCTATCTTGTGGCCCCATTTCTGCCTTGCTTACCGTGGAGTGCCTATACTTATCACTGTCATGTGTACATATTGTGTTCTAAATTTGGTAAAAATAAATATAGTCTAAACTTTTTCGCTGTTTTATTTTGTCCCCTTACACCCCGGGGTAACAGGCCATTGGAATCCGGGGTTTTAATACCACCTCTCTCACCCTATGGTGGTTGTAGCTCCTGGACCACCCCACTCACCATCCTGGTGGGTTTTAGTCCTGGACCACCTCACTCTCACCCGGTGGTTGTAGCTCCTGGGCCACCCCATCACCATTCTTGTGGTTTTTGCTCCTGCAACCCCCTGACTCACCATCATGGTGGTTGTAGCTCCCGGACCTCTCACTCACCATCCTGGTGGTTGTAGCTCATGGACCACATCACTCACCATCCTGGGGGGGTTGTGCTCCTGGACCAACTCACCACCCCCTTTGGTTGTAGCTCCGGACCCCCCATCACCATCATGGGGGTTGTAGTCTGGGCCATCTCACTCATCACCTGGTGGTTTTCAGCTCTGGGGCCCCCTCCCCACCCTCATGGGGGTTTAGCTCCTGGACCCCCTCACTCACCCCTCTGGTGGTTGTAGCTTTGGGTCATTCACTCACCATCCTGGTGGTTGTAGCTCTGGACCACCCCACTCACCATCATGGTGGTTGTAGCTCCTGGCCACCCCCACTCACCATCCTGGTGTTTAGCCCTGGACCCCCCCCCACTCACCATCTGGTTGGGTTTTGCTCCCGGCCCCCCTCATCATTATCCTGGTGGTTGTAGCTCCTGGACCACCCCACTCACCCCCGGGGGGGTTGTGCTCCTGGGCCACCCCACTCACCATCATGGTGGGTTTTAGCTCCTGGACCCCTCACTCACCTCATGGTGGTTGTAGCCATTGACCCCCTCACCCCCATCCGATGGTTGTAGCTCCTGGGCCACCTCACTCACCCTCATGGTGGTTGTAGCTCCTGGACCACCTCATCACCCCTCATGGTGCTTGAGCTCCTGGACCCCTACCCCACCTCCTGGTGGTTTAGCTCCTGGCCACCCACTCACCATCCCAGAGGTTTTTAGCTCCTGGACCCTCACTCCCATCCTACAGGTTGTAGCTACTGGACCACCTCACCACCATCCTAGAGGTTGTAGCCCTGGACCACCTCACTCACCCTCCTTGGGTTGTAGCTCCTGTACCACCTCAATCACCATCATGGTGGTTGTAGCTCCCGGACCCCTCACTCCCATCCTGGTGGTTTGTAGCTCCTGGACCACCCTTTACTCACCCTCCTGGTGGGTTTAGCTCCTGGCCACCTACTCACCATCAGGTGGTTGTAGCCCTGACCCCCTCACTACCATCATGGTGTTGTAGTCCTGGACCACCTCATCACCCTCAGGTGGGGTTTTAGCTCCTGGCCCCCTCACTCACCATCCCGGGGTTGTAGTCATGGATCACCCCACTCACCCTCCTTGTGGTTGTAGCTCCTGGACCACCTAACCACAATCATGGTGTTTTTAGCTCCGCCACCTCACTCACCATCATGGGGTTGTAGCTCCTGGACCACCTCACTCACCATCATGGTGTTGTAGCTCCTTTTCCACCTCACTCACCTCATGGTGGTTGTAGCTCTTGGACCAAATCACTCACCATCCCGGTGTTGTAGCTCCTGGACCCCTCACCACCGTTCCCGGTGGTTTTAGCTCCTGGACCACCTCACTCAACATGGTGGTTTTACTCCTGGACAACCCCATCACCATCCTGGTGGGGTTTTACTCCCGGACCCCTCACCCCACATGGTGGTTTTTTAGCTCCTGGGCCACCCATTCACCGTCAGGTGGTTGTATTCCCGGACCACCCCACCCCATCATGGTGGGTTGTGCTCCTGGCCACCTTACTCACCATCATCGTGGTTGTAGTCCCGGGCGTTCATCACCATCCTGGTGGTTGTAGTTTTGGGCCCCCTCTCTCCCATCAGGGGGGTTGTAGTTCCGGACCACCTCTCTCACCTCCGGTGGTTGTAGTCCTGGCCCCCTCACTCACCATCATGGGGGTTGAGCCCTGGACCACCTCATTCACCACTGGTGGTTTTTAGCCCCGGAGCATCTCCCCACCATCCGGGGTTGTAGTTCCTGGACACCCTCTCACCATCCTGGTGGTTGTATCCCGGACCACCCCACTCCTCATGGTGGTTTTTAGCTCCCGGACCACCTATTTACCATCATGGTGGTTTTGCTCCTGGGGCATCTCACCCCCCCTGGTGGTTGTAGTTTTGGATCACCTTCTCACCTCATGGTGGTTGTAGTTCTGGACCACCTCACTACCTTCCCTTTTGGGTTTAGCTCCAGGCCACCCCCAACCATCCTGGGGGTTTTGCTCCCGGACACCCACTCACCATCCTGGTGGGTTTTTGCCCGGACCCCTCCTCACCTCCTGGTGGTTGTTAAACTGCTGGACCCCTCACTCAACTCATGGTGGGTTTTAGCTCCTGGACCACCTCACTCACCCTCACGGGGGTTTTTAGCTGCTGGGGCCACCTCACTCACCATCCTGGTGGTTTTAGCTCCTGGACCATCTCACTACCATCCTGGTGGTTGTAGTTTCCGGACCACCTGTGGGACAAAGAGTCGTAACCTTTATTCGGTGAGTAAAACTCCCCATTTACGGCTATCCCCCCAACCAGCGAAACCCGGTTGTAAAAAGGGTTGTTGATGGGGCGCCGTCGTTCAACTAGGACCAGGTTTTCTACCAATAAAAAGATTTTTGGGAATGCAGAGGTTTAGTGGGTACGCTTTCCTGTTTGCCTTGTCTTCCCAATTTTAGAGCTGGTTTAAGCCGGGCTGCTTTTTGGCTTCTTTTTTCTTCCTTGTTACCTGGAGTGCCTAATTATCACGACATGTGTACATTTTGTTCTAAATTGGTGAAGGTATTTTAAATCTAAAAATTTTTCTGCTGTGTTTATTTTCTCTCATTTCACCCGTGGTAACAGGCCATTTGGAATCCTGGGTTGTAATTGGGTAGCCTGTCCGGAAATGGAGTGGACTTAGAGAAAAAGGGTTTGGGTTTTTGGGGAAGCGTAGCAGGAAATTTTGGGGCTTGCTGTCTGGCATTGCTTTTCAAATTTTGCTGTCATTGCTTTATGGTCACCTTGCTTTGTGTGATCGTTCAACAGCCGTACTAGCTTGTTCGGGGTGCCGCTTCGCTCGGTCAATCTTCTAAAAAAGTGTAGCTGTCGGGATTCTTTACAAATTTTTGGTGCGTTGTTACTAGCCGTTCGGTGTGGGGGAATTTGGTCGGCTTTGTTGTATGGTATTCTGCAAACGTTCTGTGCATAGCGAATAACTTATGCCACCTAGACGAGTCAGACGTCTGGTGTGTTTTTTTGCTCCTTTTTCTGTTTGGCAGCTTAGTAGCTGATTCTTAATGTATTGTTCAGAAGTTTTCTAAAAAGGTGATGTTTATCATTGTCTGGGGGAAGCTTTAAACTTTGTAGAGATTATAATTATTTCAGTGCCTGGGGATTGGGAGAGCAATCAGGTTCACTCAAGAATGGGAGGATGTGTCCCATTTCTTGGATCATGAACCTCTCACTGGCATCAAAACCTTAGAGGTTACCGGTGAATACTTCCTGTTAGCATTTTTTAGGGATGTTTTAATTATATAATTGCACATCACTTGGCATCTTTTCAAGAACAGCCTATACCTGGTGACTGCATAGTCTAGGCGTTGAGGAACACATCCATTCTGCTTCCAACCTCTCACTACTGAATCAGATGCTAATCTCATTATCAAAGATTACATTTGTCTGGCCCCAGGGGGCCCTTGGGCTTTCGTCTTTTCCTGGTGAAAAAACCTGCTTGCAGTATTATTTTTTTTTTGTCAACACGCCGGGCAGTATCCCACAGTGTCAGGGTGACCTAAAACGTTAAAATTTTAGTAATTATCAAGAGAAGGGGTTATAGCCCCTTGCTCCAGGCATTTTGTCCACTCTTTCAACCACACATGGCTTATGGAGGAGGAATTCTTTTCCCATTTACCATGAAGGTAAGAGGACATATAAAGAACAAGGAACTAGTAAGAAAATAGAAGAAATCAGATGTACATGCATGTGTAGTGTAACTTAAAGGTAAGTAAAAGTGAAGAGATTATCTATTATCTGCTGTTTAAGAGACCAGAAAGGACACCACTCGTCCTACCATCAATGTAAAACAATACAGGTTTTCATTTCACACTCCTTTGCAGGATGGAAGTAATCCCTGGGTAGTTGCTGTCTACTAACCTACTATTAGGGTTGAAGTATTATTGTTACTATTTTGGCCATTTATGACCCATGTGAATCTGAATATTTTATGAGCTAATGGTAGTAGTGGTGGTGGGGTGTGGACCAGGTGTTTTACAGTGAAACATATAAGTGAACAGTATTTAGATAAGGCTTAAGAGGTCTTTGTGGCATTTTTGGATTTGGAAAAGGCATATGACAGGGGATAGGGGGGCAATGTGGCGAGGTTGCAGTGTTATGGTGTAGGAGGTAGGTTACTGAAAGCAGTGAAGAGTTTTTACGAGGATAGTGTGGCTAAGTTAGAGTATGTAGGAAAGAGGGAAATTATTTCCCAGTAAAAGTAGGCCTTAGACAAGGTGTGTGATGTCACGTGGTTGTTTAATATATTTATAGATGGGGGTTGTAAGAGAAGTAAATGCGAGAGGTCTGGTAAGAGGCGTGGAGTTAATAAGATAAGAATCACACACAAGGGGAGTTGTACAGCTGCTCTTTGCTGATGCACTGTTGCTCTTGGGAGATTCTGAAGAGAAGTTGCCGCGATTGGTGGATGAATTTGTTTGGGTGTGCCAAAGATGAAAAAATAAGGTGAATACAGGAAAGAGTAAGGTTATGAGGATAACAAAAAGATTATGTGATGAAAGTGAATATCAGATTGTAGGGAGAGAGTATGGAGGAGGTGAATGTATTCAATATTTGGGAACGTGGGACGTGTCAGCGGATGGGTCTATGAAGATGAGGTGGAATCATAGGAATTGATGAGGGGAAAGAGTGAGTGGTGCATTAGAGAGTTGTGGGGGGGAAGACAAAGAACTTTGTCTTGGAGGCAAAGAGGGGAATGTATGAGAGTATAGTTTTACCAACGCTCTTATATGGGTGTGAAGCATGGGTGATGATAGTGCAGCGAGGAGAAAGGCTGGAGGCAGTTGGAGATGTCATGTCTGAGGGCAATGTGTGGTGTGAATATAATGCAGGAGATTCGTAGTGTGGAAGTTAGGAGGAGGCGAGGTGCGGATTACCAAAACTGTTGTCAGAGGGCTGAGGAAGGGTTGTTGAGGTGGTTCGGACATGTAGAGAGATGGAGCGAAAACAAGAATGACTTCAAGTGTGTATTAGTCTGTAGTGGAAGGAAAGCGGGGTGGTAGGGGTCGGCCTAGGAAAGGTTGGGAGAGGGGGTAACGGAGGTTTTGTGTGCGAGGGGCTTGGACTTCCAAGCAGGCATGCAGTGAGGTGTTTGATAGGACGTGACTGGAGACAAATGTTTTTAATAACTTGATGTGTGTTGGAGTGTGAGCAAAGTAACCATTTATGAAGGGGTTCAGTAAACGGCGGCCGGACTTGAGTCCTGAGATGGGAAGTACAGTGCCTTGCACTCTGAAGAAGAGGTGTTAATGTTGCAGTTTTAAAACTGTAGTGTAAAGCACCCTTCTGGCAAGACAGTGTGGAGTGAATGATGATGAATTTTTTCTTTTCGGGCCACCCTGCTTGGTGGGAATCGGCCAGTGTGATAATAATAATAAAAAAAATCTAGTTGCCATTTTTAAACAGAGGTATTTGTATGTGCATATGTGGAGAATATGGTCCTAGTGGTTCCTGTAACTAAAGACCCCTCAGGGAAGGTTAGTTGATGGCTGGGTGAGAGGCTCTTGATCTATGGAAATTGGATCTGTGTCCAGTTCCCTGTATTGGCCTGAATACCTTCATTTCCCTCCCATGGCACTGTATAATCCCTAAGGGTTTAGCATTACCCCATAATTATAATAATGTAACTAAAAGTTTCTTGTAGACTCGTACGTGAGATTTGTTGTAATTTAGGAATGCCATATTATTGGGGTTGTAGTTAATATTTTAAGTATATCTACACAACTTATTTATCAGCCTGCCTCTTGGAAATAAAAAGGAAGCACTTGCACTTCCAATTTATTGTTAGCAACCACACCAAAGCTGGACCAAGATGCGTCATAATACTGTATTGTGTAATTATATACACCAATGCACACAGGATCACATGGAGCTCATCCCTCTGTAAACATTACTATGACTTAATTGTGAGAGTCATGGGATACTTTCCACTGGCTCATGAAGTGATGACTTCAGTAAAACCTAGACTTATAAAAATTCTTTCATTGTCATCACATTAACACCTTATGATTTTATTTATACAAGTAGCCAACTGCCTCTGCAATATTTGACAAACCATAAGGAACAAAGTGCAGATGAAAACATCTAAATTTGATTGTTTAAAAATATTCTTAACGCAGGTGGAAATATAATATGTATCTCCATACAAAAATGATACACATGAATTTAACTAAATCATCTGTAAAGGAAAAATGCAGATCATGCATTTATTTGTAAATTTTATTAACTATTGTACTCTTCACTAGGTACAGTGCTTACGGTTCCTACATTTTCATGAGTATTTGTGATAAACTTTAGCTACATAATTATTGGGACCTGGCTAGTTAAAATATTGAAAATTACCATTACCGTAGTTTTGTTTTGTAATGTTTGCTTTAATAATTATGAGTGTGTTCAGAAATGAGAGGTTCAGTTTGTTACCTTCTTGCATGTTTGGAAATAAAAATTTAGTGGTTTGTTCAACCTTGAGTATTTAAAAGCTTAGATGTTTGTACCTGCGGTCTTAGAGCGAAGCCTTTGTGTAAAAATATTAATGCAGCTTATATATTTTAAATGATAAATTAAACTTTAATAAATAATTTTTAGATGAATACAGCAGAAACTGTGAATCTGTGGCCCCTCCAGTGATGGGATCTTGGATTCAAGGAATTGAACACTGGCCTTCCCTACTGGATGAACCTGAATGCCTCATTCCCAGGCACTGTATGCTCTGGGTTTCGTGTTCCCTGAATGTAATAATAATAATATTAATGTGTAGCTCTTTGGTTATATATGCTCAGTAATATTATATGACTAGTTAGACAAAAGTCCTAACAATGATGGAGTAACATTTGCCACATGCAATACTCTGACTGTTATTACAACAAAATTATGATTTTATGTCATCTAAAATTTGTTACAGAAATGCATAACAAAATTCTGAGTATATAAAACTGATGTACTATATAATATAACTTCCTGCTTTTATGGGATGGCAAACTTCCTGGTGGGAATAACTTTCCTTTTTTTTTTTTACAAAGGCCTGTACATTAGTTTTTTTCCCATTTCCTTGGAGGAAAACAGCCGCACAGTTGTACATGATTCTAGAATTAAATCGATGTTATTCTGACATACAGTTTGGGGAGGGACTTGTTAGCATTGCATCATGCTTCCTGTCTACACAAGCAAGTGTATATTACTACATCTCTGCGCTGAATGGCCCATATTAGCTTGGCGAATGTTGAGAATATTTAATCTACCTTATAGTCTGCGGTAATCTTTTTAAACTAATAAATAGGGTTAACTGTTATATACTCTATGACCCTGCAATAAGAGCATTTCTGCCTTTGTTGGGGCATTTGCTCATTATAAAATTTTTCTAGATCCTCTCAAAACTTTGGTATGCTTTGTGTTACCAAGAATGTAATAAATGAATCATGCTTTATGACCTTATAGGTGCAGTGTTTCCATTGAATGTAATGACAATAGTAGTGAATGAATTTGAACTTGTTAAAGAGAAGAAGTGAGACACTTATGCCAACACATGGGAATCTTTATTGAAGAAACGTTTCGCCACACAGTGGCTTTATCAGCTCCATCCAAAGTAGAAGTGGGTAAGGAGAGTAGAGTTTGGGTATCAGTCCTAACCTGGAATCGATGTGTTCAGTCCATCACTCTTGTAGGAAGTGCGGCTTCGGGCCAGAGAGGTGGCTTATACTGCGGTGAGATGCGTCTCTGGCCCTATGCTGCACTTCCTCAACGAGTGATGGAACTGAACACATCGGATTCCAGGTGAGAGACTGATTACTCAAACTTCTACTCTCCTCCCCGCTTCTACTTTGTATTGGAGGATGAAGGCACGTGTGGCGAAACGGTTATTCTTCAATAAAGATTCCCAGTGTTGCATAGTGTCTCAATTCTTCAACTTGTCCGGTTTTCTAACCATTTTTTTATCACACTTGTTAAGTAGTTTAGCTGGATACACCTTTTTTTCACTGTAACTTTAAGCCTTTTGTGAATATATATAAAAATACTAGGGTTACTACCAAAGTGCCTCTTTTTGTGAATACTGTCTATTATTATATTCCAAAAAAATAATATGCTCACTTTGGAATTATAATATGTTGGAGGTAAATTCACTTAGCAAATATAGGACAGCATTCATCTAATCGGGTTTGCTACTTTATTATGTAATCAATGATAGAAAAAAATAGTCATTCCAGGAGAAAGGACTATTAATATACATATTATATTCAAGTATAGGATGGACCTTGGCTTTTCTTTGAAATTTTGATAACTTGTATATGTGTGGGTTAGAACCACTTGAGAAATAAACGAAGGTAACCGGATATTATCTTTTTTATTTCTAATGCCCTACATTATAAATTCATAACGTATATTATTCTGTGAATGTCATTTGTTCTTGTACTCCCAAGTATATTTAAGTGGAAATGTAATACCATGTGGTTATGATCTAGATGAGCCAAATTAAGAATCTAGCGTATGATAACGTTAACACAACGTTTAGAATTTCAATCCCTTTAGAATATTTACCATGAATAAATCAGTGTAGTTTTTTTGTTAAAATTTGATTTTAACTTTCTTGACCTTACTTGAGTATAATGCAGACAGTACTTCACAACGCCGAGACATAACATTATGTGATGGCAGGTATTTTAAGTACCAGATATGTGTGTATTTCACGTGGCGCAATGCATTACCACAATGGATCAGTCATAGTTCCTGCATGCCCCCCCCCCCCAACCCCTCTCCCCCCCTTGGGACACCCCATACAGTATTACTGAATAATATTTGTACCTGTTTACAGTGTAATATTTTTCATTTTTGACAACCAATTTTTTCAGTATGTATAAACCTGTTTAAGTGTGTTCTGATAAAAAAAAATCTAAGTGCAAATTTTGCAATAACTGAAATGATTAGAAGTAAAATGGGGTTACTGGGTATGAATTTCAAATAGTATATGCCTAAGTATATGAAGATATGGATGGACAACCTTTTATTTTTGGGTTTGGTTAGTATTATGCTTACATAAAGAAAGTGCAGTAGTACTCTATTGTACAAGTGTTTAGTATTTCTCTTTATGCTGCTCGATTTTTTAAATCCATTCCTCTTTCCATTTAATTAAGTGAGCTCGTGTATAATTAATAAATGTTTATGCATAAGGATTAAATTTTATCTGACCTTTATATCTTCCATTCACTGTCCATAGACGAGCTTTTAATCGTGTATTTCACCAGGAATGTGTTAGATTTGGCACCAAAAAATTATGTTCTCCAGAGCATAGTTACTGGAGTACCTCAAGGAGGGTCAAGTTTGAGGAGTAGTTTTATAGATATATTGCAGAAAAACAAAAAATACTGTTATTCCTGGGTATGGATACACAGGACATTATCAGCATACTTATACAAAACAGTCGGAAATAGCTATTAAAGATATTTGAGCAGAGAATGTCTTTATTCCCTCAACTCTTGTACATGTCACATAGGGTTCTTCTCCATGGGGGGTGTTGCCGATGGTGGCAGTGGAAGAAATTAGTGCTGGACGCTTGGGGTGGGAGGGGGGTGACTGAGAGAGGCAAGAAGCAGCAGAAGACGACAAACGTGCTGGTCGTGCTGGGTAGTGGGCTCACGTGCTGCTTAGAATAACCTGGCCTTGGGTCCTGCAGCGGTCACCTGTGCTGCATCTTCAGCCCCGCACTGCCAGCACATGATACGTCAGACACGAATGCATCACATTTTATCAGTCATGTCTACGGTTAGGGTACATCATCTGGTGTTAGTCATGTATTCTGAATTGAGGGATACATCACATAGTCAATAGTACACTTGATTGATACGTATATCTCTTGGGTATTACCGTCAAGGCAAGTATATGGTATGGAAGATGTTGGCAAAAAGCCACAACGTATGTAGTGAAGAAACAAAAGATTATGTATGTGAGTAATACCAGAAAAACGGCTGTCTGCAAGTTGTTAAATGGAACATGTAGGTGCCAGCTTGAACAATAAGATACAAGGCAGATGGACACTGCAACAGTGATGTATTGGTCCATCAGGAGCTCTTGCAAGGGTGAGGATCTTACTATTCCTTACTGCTGTTGTGAGAGTTAAAGAGATGAAATCCAATGACTAATTATTATCTCTTAATAAATTTTACTCTGAATATAATCAATATTAAAGAGAATTACAAAAATAATATTAATCAATCATTGGCACTTTATTTTGATTTAAGGACAGGAGAGAGAGCAAGATCAAAAGCTTGTGAAGGCATTCTCCACTACAGCTCTGGTCTGGTTGAAGGAAGATAATGTTAATCAGAGTTATGCATTAAATTTAATGTTGATCCAAGGGAATTGGAGCTCACTTTTCTCCTTGAACAAAACCTGATGCTTCCCCATTCCCCAGATACTGTATGCCCCATGCAAGGTTTTAGTGCTTCCCTATAAATATAATAATAATGTGACATGTCTCCATTCTCTTCATCTCACTGGTCTGAAGAGAAACGATGGCCTTGAGGTAAGCGAAACTCAGCGGGATCACTGCAGGTCTCTAAATGCTCCAGCTACCTCAGACAACTGGCGAATGTCGTGGGCGGCCTGAGCAGCTTTATGGGCGTGAGAAAGGGCGTGGCATGAGGCAGAGGGTGAGAGGAGCGGAGGTGGGCAGGCAGTGGGAGGGACACTGGACAGCTTTAGTACACAGAGTTCGGACCACACTTCCTCCGTAGCACCACCTGTGAACCACATTATTATTATTATCATGGGAGAGAGCTAAACTCATAGGGATTATACCACGAGAACGTGGGTTCATAAAGATAGCAAACATAGATTTAGGGATGGAAAAATCTTGTCTTACAATTGTTGGAGTGTATGATGAAAGTTAAGTAACAGATGTACGACAAGAGAGAGGGTGGGTGGAATTGCATCGTTTTTAGACTGCAGGGAAAGGCGTATGATACTCTACTGGCACAGAGGCTGGGCCAACAATTTGCCATTTAGGTGGGAATAACAGAGTATTATAGGGAAAGGAAAAGTCCGAGTCTGACAGGAAAAATACGTTAGACTGGGGAAGAGAACCTCGCTCGTTCGGCAAGGAATTTGGACCAGCAGAGATTGATTCAAATCTATCCTTGTTTGCTGAATGATGTCAAAACTAATGAGATTAAAAACAAACGAGGACAATGAAAGGCTCCAAGGGATCTGACAAATTGCAAGTTGTCAGATACGTGGCTGTTGACATTCCAACTCCCGTAAATGCAAGTTCAGTGAAGAGTTGGGACGGAGCAAGGTAGATTGGAAGTACAGTATAATAGGAAAGCTGCTGAGACTTCACCCCCCCCCCCCCCCCCCCCCCCCCCCCCCCCCCCCCCCCCCCCCCCCCCCCCCCCCCCCCCCCCCCCCCCCCCCCCCCCCCCCCCCCCCCCCCCCCCCCCCCCCCCCCCCCCCCCCCCCCCCCCCTCCCCCCCCCCCCCCCCCCCACCCAGTCAAAGAGAAATACCTAGGGTGGTATTATTGCAGTAATAATGCCAGAGACGAATCAGCTGAGTACTCTGCAGCCAGGCTCGTCTGGCTTCAGTAATTCTACAGAGTCATTTCCGGTCCCTTATACAGCATACGATAAAGCCCTCTTGGCTTAGCAGCACCAGGATGGACCCGCACCTGAACAAGCATGGTAAGAAACTGGAGAAAGTGAAGAGGTATGCAACATAGCTTGCTCTTTGAGCTAGGGGCTTAAACTACGAGGATGAGGGCTACGGGGAAACTGGACCTAATGACATTAGAGGTACAGAAGTACAGAGGGGGACATGATAACATACAATACTAGGGGTTTGGATAAGTAGATCAGGGCTAGACTGTTTGAGAGATCAGAAACAGGAAATCAGGGACACGTGAGAAGTTAAAGCCAACAGTGTGCCGCAGGATGCTCGGAAGTATTTCATTCAGTCTTAGAGTGGTTGAGAAGTGAAATGCTCTTGGGTTAGACGGCGGTGGGGCAGGCTCTATACATAAGAGTAAGAGCAGGATGATAGAGGGGTGCTAAGAACGAGGCTCAGAGGGAGAGAATCTGAAAGGGTGGCGAGTTAAGAGGCAGGGCAGGAGTAAGAATCGACCTCATAAATGAGAACAACACACCACCACACACTCGTGGAGGAGTCACGAGGTTTGTGCTGTGTTTTGGTGGTTTAATTTCTGACTGTGCCATAGAAATAGTGTGTGGGATATAGGCGTGTGGCATGCATAAGAGTGCATATAATCCTTCAAGCCCCCCAAAAAGGAATATAAGTGATCACAGAAAAGAGAACAAAGGAAATAGTGACAAGTTGTTTAGTGGGGGCCGTTGGAGGGGTGAAACGGTTGTGTCAGGCCTAAACTATGTTGCCCTAATAACTTAGTGGGGTATTTTGAGAATAAAGTGCGACTCAAGACAAGGGAGGATATGAGATATGTATAGATGTGTCAGTAAATACAGTGAGTGAACAAATTAGATGAGCTAGAGACCCACAGTGCCTAGAGGAGTTAGTGGAAAAATTACGAGAAGATCCCCACTTTTCCTCTGGGACACAGGACGGACAAAACATTTACTCACTGCCAGCCGCAGTGTATTCCAACCTAGTTTGAGTTGCATGGGTCTGCACCAGTCTTAGCTGGAATTGGGGGTCACTCTCCTCGAGCTATCAGAATTAGATAAAGCGCATTTACTGGGCATTTAATAGAATGTATTGAGGTTTTAGGAGATAAGCAGTTAATGTTAGCTAGCCTAGTATTGAGAGGAGCTAGCGAAGCCTAGGCATACATATGACGTTATTTCTAGGCACAAGTGTAGACAGCCTGTATGTCTGCACAGACAGCCCATGCTGTTGCCAGCTTAGTAATCTATTTCGCGCCACTCAAGTGCTGCCATCTATAGGCTTGCCACTTCAGTATGCCCAGACTTGCCTCACCCGCACTCACCTCAGCGGCCGCCCCTGGCATCAAGACACAAGTACTCCCAGCTCTTCTCTCGTGGGCATTGCCTGCCCGGGCACGGGCACAACACACAAGCCTGTTGAAACCCCACAACTACTTAACAATAAAGTAGCAGCCTCCGAAGAGTATATCATTAACACGCTCTTACCAAACAAACCCCATTTATATGGTACCAGCGGTGTCGCAGCGTTGTGTTTACCCTGGAGGAGGAAGGAGAGGTATGAAGCACCTTCTTTCATCACCTACAAAAGAAGCATCCGTCTCTAACGAGTTATCCTGATGTCGTGTTCTGCACGTTTGAGCATCCAGACGCAGGTACAAGCAGGATCCAGCCGAAATTATCGAAATTCTCGAGAAAGTGAGTGGCGTCACAGTGACCCCTACGTACAGCGTCCGCCCAGTAATGGACCCCACGTGTTTTCAAGTCACGTGTTCAGGTCCTTGTTTGGTGTGTTGTTGTTCAGCTCAGCCACAGCTGTTCAGCAAGCCAGAGGGTGAGTTTTGTGGTGATTTCTGTGTCCAGTGTGAGCTTCTCAAGTGTTGTGGGCTGGGAGGAGGAGGGAGGAGACTGGCTAGTGCTCGCCCTTGCCATACAATCACGCACGCTCTCGCCACCACATACATACACCACTGCCACTCCCTTGCTGTGTTTTCTCTGTTTTTCGTATGAATTCATTGCCAGTGCTGTGTATCAGTGCCCGAGGCCATCGAAGCGATCACGTCATCAGTGGGTGTGGGCGATTGTCACGTAGACCTACAAAGCAGTGAGTTTACCAGATGTCCAGGCCTATTGCTGTGGTCTGCTGCCCGCATCAACATTGTCGGCACCCACGATGCTGCCCCGACTTCATGACGTCCGATGTCTGCTGACGTCACCTCACGATGTCTGGCCTGGACGTCACCTCGAGATGTCTGGTGGTCACTCACGATGTCTGCTGAGTCACGATGTCTGCTGACGTTACCTCACGATGTCTGCCTGTGTCTCCTCGAGATGTCTGTTGACGTCACTGTGGTGACGTCACCTTGCGACTCACGCTGACATCACATGATGTCACATCGGTGTTCTAGTAATATTTCAGTATTGTCGAGAAGATGAGAGAAGATATATGTCGTGTGTTAATTACTTCTCTCAGTCAGTGTTCTCACATTTTTAGTATGTTTAGTTCAGTTTTATGCGCAGAAAAGCATCTTGTAGTTAAGCCATGTTGTAACCGTATGTACAGCGGTGTGTTTTTAAAGTTGCGTGTGTCAGTGAGGTTGGCCCAGCCAGACCTGAGTAGCACCACTGTGTTAGTACCCCGCTGACCACGTGTTTGACAGTGATTTCTCAGCCCTGAGGTATGACCCCCTTGTACAGAAAGCTTTTTGCTCGTCGCTCGTGATGTTCTGCAGAATCGTACCTGTACGATTCCCATCGGAGATTTGTTCCTTCACCTCCAGACCGTCAAGTGAGTTATATGTAGAGACACATAAGTTGGGGAGCTTAGAGGACTAACCTCTGCTATAATCAGCTGTCGAGAGAGGATACTCGTTCAAAGCCGCCCTTCCCCCAGCCAGCCCTGTCGGCATGGCGCTGTGTCAGTCGTGTCACAAATCTTCAGTAGAGCCTGACAAAGACGATGTCACTTTGACCTGCTAGCTTCTCACTTGCAGTCTGGTGTATGATGTTTACGACTCCAGATGTTTTCGCTCCAGTCGTCTCCTCTGCCACGACTCGCCTCCACAACTCGCTCACGCTCGCCGGCAGTGACAAGCCCTGCGACCTGTACTGTCGAGAAGTGTCCTCCTGAGCGCTTGCAGAAGTCCTGCCCAGTTGCCGTGTTTTGGCGACGCCTCACTCGCGGGCACCCAGCATGTTCGTGCCCCAGGTGAGTGAAAACTGCAGCGACTCCTTCGAGTTCTGCTTCACCGTTCCAGAGGAGACCGTACCTGTTACGTCACAGCTCAGCCGCCAGCGGATGTCTCCCGTGTTGCAGTATCCTGTCCAGACGCAGGAGGCGTGCAGTGATGCCCTTCGACGCTCACTGCCTATGCCCCGATGTTTTAGCATTACCCGCATGTTTTTTTCTTCCCTCCCTGTAGGAAGTTTTTTTTTTCCCATGACCATATGTATATAAAATATGTTTTTAATTTTGTGTTCTGTGCCTGTTCCTTACGATGAGAGAGACCGAGTTTCTTTTATTACAGTATTGTCCGTCGGGACGACGCGCCGGTAGGTGGCGCCCCCGAGAGTATGTAGACAGCCTGTAATGTCTGCACAGGACAGCCATGCTGTCCTGCCAAGCGTAGATATATTTCGCGCCACTCAGTGCTGCCATCTATAGGGCCTGCCCACTTCAGTATGCCCAGACTTGCCTACCCTCACTACACAGCGGCCTGGCATCAGACATCAAGTACTCCAGCTCTCTCTCGTGGGCATGGCCTCCCGGGGCCATGGGCACAAACTCACAAGCTGTGTAACCCACCACTACTTGTCATAACCTAAGAAAGCCTCCGAAGAAGTTTATATTTACTACCCGCTCTACAGCTACCAAACAAGCCCATTATAACAAGATAGTACCGTGGGACCAAGAGATTGGGTACATATGCAAAAAATGGTAGTACATACGAGGGGAAGAAATAAGGACTGATACATAAAGCACTCATACACACCCACCACACACGCACATAGTGTAAGAACAGGATCTACTGTTAGGCACTTGAATAGCTGTAGCATCACACACACACACACACACACACACACACCACACAGGTCCTAGGACTGTGCTGTTCTGTTATATGTGACTGACTAACGGGAATGGGATCAGACTCAGAAGGTGTCCTGGTTTGCGGCGATGTGAGTTAATGAGAAGAATCAAATCGGATGAGGATAGGCCGGACTACAAAGAGACCTGGACCCGGCTACAAGCCTGGTCCAGCAACTGGCTCTCCTGAGTTTAAAACCCTGCCAAATGCAAAGTCATGAAGAATTGGGATGGGCAAAGAAGACTGCAGGACACAATATAGTTTAGACGGCCAAAGTCTGCAACCTACTCAAGGAAAAAGATTCTGGGGGTGAGTATAACACGAGCATATCTCCCGAGGTGCGCATCACTCAGGATAACTGCTGCAGCATACGGGCGCCTGGCAAACCTACGATAGCGTCCGATACTCAGTAAGGATTGTTTTCAGACTCTGTATACCATTTAGTCAGGCCCATACTGGAGGTATGCAGCACCAGTTTGGAATTCCCACACCTAGTCATGCACGTCAAGAAATTAGAGAAAGTGCAACGGTTTTTGCAACAAGACTAGTCCCAGAGCTACGGGGATTGTCTACGAAGAAGGTTGAGGGAAATCGGCCGAGACCACTGGCGGCAAGGGGGTCAGGGGAGGGAGACATGATAACGACATATAAAATACTGCGCGGAATAGACGAGGTGGACAAAGACGGGATGTTCAGTGATGGGACACAGAACCAAGAGGTTCACAATTGGAAGTTTGAAGACTCAGATGGAATCAAAGGGATGTTAGGAAGTATTTCTTCAGTCATAGAGTAGTCAGCCGTGGAATAGCCTAGAAAGTTAAGTAGTGAGGCGGGAACCATACATAGTTTTAAGGGCGAGGTATGATAAAGCTCAGGAGCAGGGAGAGAGAGAGGACCTAGTAGCAGTCAGTGAAGAGGCGGGGCAGGAGCGCTTGAATCGACCCTGCACCCACAAATGGTGAGTACAAATAGGTGAGTACACGGAAGTTGAAGACACAGATGAGCCAGAGAGAGTATTACGAACTATTTCTTCACTCATAGAGTTGTCAGGCAGTGGAATAGCCTAGAAATGACTTAGTGAGAGGCAGAACCATAACACAATTTTAAGACGAGGTTGATAAACTCATGGAGCGGGCGAGACGGCCCAAGTAGCAACGGTTGACGAGCGGGGCCAGGAGCTAGGACTCGACCCTGCAACCCAAATAGGTGGTACACGAAAAGGTTGAGGGAAATCGGATGACAAACCGGAGGACAGAAGGGTCAGGGGAGACATGATAACGACATACAGATACGCGGGATAGACAAGGTGGACAGAGATAGATTGTTCTAGAGAGGGGACATCAGAACAAGGAGTCACAACTGAAGCTTGAAGCCTCAGAGAGTCACAGGGTCGTTAGGAAGTATTTCTTTCAGTTTCTGAGTTGTAAGAAGTGGAATAGCCTAGCAAGTGAGTAGTGGAGGCAGGAACCATACCATAGTTTTAAGAGAGGTCATGACAAAGTCGGAGCAGAGAGGGAGAGACCTAGTAGCAGATCAGTGAAGAGCGGGGCCAGGAAGCTGAGTCTCGACCCCTGCAACCACAATTAGGTGAGTACAGTGAGAGGCGGGCCAGGAGCTGAGTTCTCGAGCCCCGCATTATTATTATAATCAAGGGGGAAGCGCTAAACCCGGAGGATTATACAGCTCTGGGGGGGGGATGAGGAAGCAATTCAGGCTTAATTCGGGGAACTGGAGCACAGATCAATTCCCTAAATTCAAGAGCCCTCACCAACATCAAGAACCCTTCCTTGAGGGGGCGAGCCCTGCAACCACAATTATGTGAGAAACAATTAGGTGAGTCACACATACACGCATGGTCAATTTGGAGACCTAGTAGAAGTTTAAATGGAATAAATTAATTTACGAAATTTCAGATGGGGCAGAAATGACGAAGGACCAAGAACTCACAACGTGGGATGAATTGCATATAAAGTGTATACTGGGATGGGACAATTAGGGATAGGGGGGAAAGGGGGGGGAGGAGGCTTGTCAAGAAAATGGTGACAGGTATCTGTTAGGTGTTTATCTTGGTCTGCCTTAAAAAAAAGGAACGCACTCATGACTCTCCTCTTCCGGTCCAAAAGGACCTGATGGATGACCAAATTGCTCACCTGTCACGAAAGGCAGACTGTACTGAAGGAAGAAGATTCTTAGTTTAACCCATTTGACGGCTGAAAAGTAGTCTGGCTGCCGTCTCCTGCGACTCCTGTGTGGGTCCACAGGGGCGCTGTATCCACGTAAGAGGTCCCTGACGAGGACGAAGACGAACATGAGGACACAGGTGGCATGGTTTTGTGGGCATTGGCCCTGTATCATCGCTGCTACCACCTGTTACATCCACTGGCGTGCCACACTTACGAATCTGGAGGGCAAGAAATATGTTGTATTTGTCTTCGTCGTGAGAGGCGATGAAACAGTAATAAAGTTATGACTTGACACGTAATTAATACGACGGCAAACAAATACATACTGTGGGGTTCGAAGCTTTGACAAGTTTAGTGGTTAGTACACTGTCCTGAGAGTTTAGAGTGACCCTGCTTGCCAGAGTTCGGGCCCACCTGGTTTGTGATATGTAATAAGTTTTATTGCAATTCTTGATTGTAAACAGACGCTCCCCGAAACTGGGTAATATTGGAAGGAAATATTTTTAAACGAAACGAGAGACAGAACAGGCCCCACTATACAGCACTTGGCTTTACAGCTTTACGCTTAATGCTGTTTTCAGTTATACACTTCTTCATTTATTCAGACCGTCCTACCAATAATGATATTCACCGTTCACTATAGATAAGGCTCGCTCCATGCTCACTGAATTATGTTTAGTGTAACATATCAGGTTTTTACATGCATTTAAAAGTTAAAAAAAAAATATGTTTTCACTTTTACAGCAGTCGCATGGAAACGTAACCTGTTGTACACAGTAGTGCACAAATTAATTGGGTACTTGAGTAAATTCTGTGATTATTTCAAATTTGGTCTTAGTTTCGGCTTAATGTAGTGGGGTTCTTTTGAGAAAAGTTTGCTACCGACTTTGGCAACCATTAGCTGTGGTGTTGCCCTGCGACTTCGTCAGTGTACAGCAGCTGTTGTCTGTAAGGCTATTCCAGCAAAGCGTGATCCAGGAGTGATTGTGGTTTTTGCCCAAATTCCTCCCATCTCAGTTTATGATTACTGCTTACATGATGTATGCTCAGAATAAACAATTATCTCAGTGACTTGGACTCAGGTGCCAACTTTTCCGAGTTTAAATAATTGAAAATATGGGTAAACAATAATATCTAATAAGAAAGGTATTACAATTAGGTTTTACTGGATACCGGTGAGGAGTTTACCTGGATGAGAGTTCCGGGGGTTCAACCCCCGGCCCCGTCCGCGGCCGGTCTGTGACCAGGCCTCCTTTGGTCAGTGTCCCAGGTGCGACCCACACCGTCGACTAAGCACACGGGTGATTAGACTTAGGTAATTACACCTGGATGACTACGACTATGATATTATAAGGCGCAAGTGATTAAAACCATCTGATTACAACAAGGTGCTAATGTGAGGTAATCAGGCAATTAAAATGAGGTATTTACAACTAATGATTACAATATGCAGTGTGGTGCTCCTTTTTCTGTTTGGCAGCTTAGTAGCTGATTCTTAATGTATTGTTCAGAAGTTTTCTAAAAAGGTGATGTTTATCATTGTCTGGGGGAAGCTTTAAACTTTGTAGAGATTATAATTATTTCAGTGCCTGGGGATTGGGAGAGCAATCAGGTTCACTCAAGAATGGGAGGATGTGTCCCATTTCTTGGATCATGAACCTCTCACTGGCATCAAAACCTTAGAGGTTACCGGTGAATACTTCCTGTTAGCATTTTTTAGGGATGTTTTAATTATATAATTGCACATCACTTGGCATCTTTTCAAGAACAGCCTATACCTGGTGACTGCATAGTCTAGGCGTTGAGGAACACATCCATTCTGCTTCCAACCTCTCACTACTGAATCAGATGCTAATCTCATTATCAAAGATTACATTTGTCTGGCCCCAGGGGGCCCTTGGGCTTTCGTCTTTTCCTGGTGAAAAAACCTGCTTGCAGTATTATTTTTTTTTTGTCAACACGCCGGGCAGTATCCCACAGTGTCAGGGTGACCTAAAACGTTAAAATTTTAGTAATTATCAAGAGAAGGGGTTATAGCCCCTTGCTCCAGGCATTTTGTCCACTCTTTCAACCACACATGGCTTATGGAGGAGGAATTCTTTTCCCATTTACCATGAAGGTAAGAGGACATATAAAGAACAAGGAACTAGTAAGAAAATAGAAGAAATCAGATGTACATGCATGTGTAGTGTAACTTAAAGGTAAGTAAAAGTGAAGAGATTATCTATTATCTGCTGTTTAAGAGACCAGAAAGGACACCACTCGTCCTACCATCAATGTAAAACAATACAGGTTTTCATTTCACACTCCTTTGCAGGATGGAAGTAATCCCTGGGTAGTTGCTGTCTACTAACCTACTATTAGGGTTGAAGTATTATTGTTACTATTTTGGCCATTTATGACCCATGTGAATCTGAATATTTTATGAGCTAATGGTAGTAGTGGTGGTGGGGTGTGGACCAGGTGTTTTACAGTGAAACATATAAGTGAACAGTATTTAGATAAGGCTTAAGAGGTCTTTGTGGCATTTTTGGATTTGGAAAAGGCATATGACAGGGGATAGGGGGGCAATGTGGCGAGGTTGCAGTGTTATGGTGTAGGAGGTAGGTTACTGAAAGCAGTGAAGAGTTTTTACGAGGATAGTGTGGCTAAGTTAGAGTATGTAGGAAAGAGGGAAATTATTTCCCAGTAAAAGTAGGCCTTAGACAAGGTGTGTGATGTCACGTGGTTGTTTAATATATTTATAGATGGGGGTTGTAAGAGAAGTAAATGCGAGAGGTCTGGTAAGAGGCGTGGAGTTAATAAGATAAGAATCACACACAAGGGGAGTTGTACAGCTGCTCTTTGCTGATGCACTGTTGCTCTTGGGAGATTCTGAAGAGAAGTTGCCGCGATTGGTGGATGAATTTGTTTGGGTGTGCCAAAGATGAAAAAATAAGGTGAATACAGGAAAGAGTAAGGTTATGAGGATAACAAAAAGATTATGTGATGAAAGTGAATATCAGATTGTAGGGAGAGAGTATGGAGGAGGTGAATGTATTCAATATTTGGGAACGTGGGACGTGTCAGCGGATGGGTCTATGAAGATGAGGTGGAATCATAGGAATTGATGAGGGGAAAGAGTGAGTGGTGCATTAGAGAGTTGTGGGGGGGAAGACAAAGAACTTTGTCTTGGAGGCAAAGAGGGGAATGTATGAGAGTATAGTTTTACCAACGCTCTTATATGGGTGTGAAGCATGGGTGATGATAGTGCAGCGAGGAGAAAGGCTGGAGGCAGTTGGAGATGTCATGTCTGAGGGCAATGTGTGGTGTGAATATAATGCAGGAGATTCGTAGTGTGGAAGTTAGGAGGAGGCGAGGTGCGGATTACCAAAACTGTTGTCAGAGGGCTGAGGAAGGGTTGTTGAGGTGGTTCGGACATGTAGAGAGATGGAGCGAAAACAAGAATGACTTCAAGTGTGTATTAGTCTGTAGTGGAAGGAAAGCGGGGTGGTAGGGGTCGGCCTAGGAAAGGTTGGGAGAGGGGGTAACGGAGGTTTTGTGTGCGAGGGGCTTGGACTTCCAAGCAGGCATGCAGTGAGGTGTTTGATAGGACGTGACTGGAGACAAATGTTTTTAATAACTTGATGTGTGTTGGAGTGTGAGCAAAGTAACCATTTATGAAGGGGTTCAGTAAACGGCGGCCGGACTTGAGTCCTGAGATGGGAAGTACAGTGCCTTGCACTCTGAAGAAGAGGTGTTAATGTTGCAGTTTTAAAACTGTAGTGTAAAGCACCCTTCTGGCAAGACAGTGTGGAGTGAATGATGATGAATTTTTTCTTTTCGGGCCACCCTGCTTGGTGGGAATCGGCCAGTGTGATAATAATAATAAAAAAAATCTAGTTGCCATTTTTAAACAGAGGTATTTGTATGTGCATATGTGGAGAATATGGTCCTAGTGGTTCCTGTAACTAAAGACCCCTCAGGGAAGGTTAGTTGATGGCTGGGTGAGAGGCTCTTGATCTATGGAAATTGGATCTGTGTCCAGTTCCCTGTATTGGCCTGAATACCTTCATTTCCCTCCCATGGCACTGTATAATCCCTAAGGGTTTAGCATTACCCCATAATTATAATAATGTAACTAAAAGTTTCTTGTAGACTCGTACGTGAGATTTGTTGTAATTTAGGAATGCCATATTATTGGGGTTGTAGTTAATATTTTAAGTATATCTACACAACTTATTTATCAGCCTGCCTCTTGGAAATAAAAAGGAAGCACTTGCACTTCCAATTTATTGTTAGCAACCACACCAAAGCTGGACCAAGATGCGTCATAATACTGTATTGTGTAATTATATACACCAATGCACACAGGATCACATGGAGCTCATCCCTCTGTAAACATTACTATGACTTAATTGTGAGAGTCATGGGATACTTTCCACTGGCTCATGAAGTGATGACTTCAGTAAAACCTAGACTTATAAAAATTCTTTCATTGTCATCACATTAACACCTTATGATTTTATTTATACAAGTAGCCAACTGCCTCTGCAATATTTGACAAACCATAAGGAACAAAGTGCAGATGAAAACATCTAAATTTGATTGTTTAAAAATATTCTTAACGCAGGTGGAAATATAATATGTATCTCCATACAAAAATGATACACATGAATTTAACTAAATCATCTGTAAAGGAAAAATGCAGATCATGCATTTATTTGTAAATTTTATTAACTATTGTACTCTTCACTAGGTACAGTGCTTACGGTTCCTACATTTTCATGAGTATTTGTGATAAACTTTAGCTACATAATTATTGGGACCTGGCTAGTTAAAATATTGAAAATTACCATTACCGTAGTTTTGTTTTGTAATGTTTGCTTTAATAATTATGAGTGTGTTCAGAAATGAGAGGTTCAGTTTGTTACCTTCTTGCATGTTTGGAAATAAAAATTTAGTGGTTTGTTCAACCTTGAGTATTTAAAAGCTTAGATGTTTGTACCTGCGGTCTTAGAGCGAAGCCTTTGTGTAAAAATATTAATGCAGCTTATATATTTTAAATGATAAATTAAACTTTAATAAATAATTTTTAGATGAATACAGCAGAAACTGTGAATCTGTGGCCCCTCCAGTGATGGGATCTTGGATTCAAGGAATTGAACACTGGCCTTCCCTACTGGATGAACCTGAATGCCTCATTCCCAGGCACTGTATGCTCTGGGTTTCGTGTTCCCTGAATGTAATAATAATAATATTAATGTGTAGCTCTTTGGTTATATATGCTCAGTAATATTATATGACTAGTTAGACAAAAGTCCTAACAATGATGGAGTAACATTTGCCACATGCAATACTCTGACTGTTATTACAACAAAATTATGATTTTATGTCATCTAAAATTTGTTACAGAAATGCATAACAAAATTCTGAGTATATAAAACTGATGTACTATATAATATAACTTCCTGCTTTTATGGGATGGCAAACTTCCTGGTGGGAATAACTTTCCTTTTTTTTTTTTACAAAGGCCTGTACATTAGTTTTTTTCCCATTTCCTTGGAGGAAAACAGCCGCACAGTTGTACATGATTCTAGAATTAAATCGATGTTATTCTGACATACAGTTTGGGGAGGGACTTGTTAGCATTGCATCATGCTTCCTGTCTACACAAGCAAGTGTATATTACTACATCTCTGCGCTGAATGGCCCATATTAGCTTGGCGAATGTTGAGAATATTTAATCTACCTTATAGTCTGCGGTAATCTTTTTAAACTAATAAATAGGGTTAACTGTTATATACTCTATGACCCTGCAATAAGAGCATTTCTGCCTTTGTTGGGGCATTTGCTCATTATAAAATTTTTCTAGATCCTCTCAAAACTTTGGTATGCTTTGTGTTACCAAGAATGTAATAAATGAATCATGCTTTATGACCTTATAGGTGCAGTGTTTCCATTGAATGTAATGACAATAGTAGTGAATGAATTTGAACTTGTTAAAGAGAAGAAGTGAGACACTTATGCCAACACATGGGAATCTTTATTGAAGAAACGTTTCGCCACACAGTGGCTTTATCAGCTCCATCCAAAGTAGAAGTGGGTAAGGAGAGTAGAGTTTGGGTATCAGTCCTAACCTGGAATCGATGTGTTCAGTCCATCACTCTTGTAGGAAGTGCGGCTTCGGGCCAGAGAGGTGGCTTATACTGCGGTGAGATGCGTCTCTGGCCCTATGCTGCACTTCCTCAACGAGTGATGGAACTGAACACATCGGATTCCAGGTGAGAGACTGATTACTCAAACTTCTACTCTCCTCCCCGCTTCTACTTTGTATTGGAGGATGAAGGCACGTGTGGCGAAACGGTTATTCTTCAATAAAGATTCCCAGTGTTGCATAGTGTCTCAATTCTTCAACTTGTCCGGTTTTCTAACCATTTTTTTATCACACTTGTTAAGTAGTTTAGCTGGATACACCTTTTTTTCACTGTAACTTTAAGCCTTTTGTGAATATATATAAAAATACTAGGGTTACTACCAAAGTGCCTCTTTTTGTGAATACTGTCTATTATTATATTCCAAAAAAATAATATGCTCACTTTGGAATTATAATATGTTGGAGGTAAATTCACTTAGCAAATATAGGACAGCATTCATCTAATCGGGTTTGCTACTTTATTATGTAATCAATGATAGAAAAAAATAGTCATTCCAGGAGAAAGGACTATTAATATACATATTATATTCAAGTATAGGATGGACCTTGGCTTTTCTTTGAAATTTTGATAACTTGTATATGTGTGGGTTAGAACCACTTGAGAAATAAACGAAGGTAACCGGATATTATCTTTTTTATTTCTAATGCCCTACATTATAAATTCATAACGTATATTATTCTGTGAATGTCATTTGTTCTTGTACTCCCAAGTATATTTAAGTGGAAATGTAATACCATGTGGTTATGATCTAGATGAGCCAAATTAAGAATCTAGCGTATGATAACGTTAACACAACGTTTAGAATTTCAATCCCTTTAGAATATTTACCATGAATAAATCAGTGTAGTTTTTTTGTTAAAATTTGATTTTAACTTTCTTGACCTTACTTGAGTATAATGCAGACAGTACTTCACAACGCCGAGACATAACATTATGTGATGGCAGGTATTTTAAGTACCAGATATGTGTGTATTTCACGTGGCGCAATGCATTACCACAATGGATCAGTCATAGTTCCTGCATGCCCCCCCCCCCCAACCCCTCTCCCCCCCTTGGGACACCCCATACAGTATTACTGAATAATATTTGTACCTGTTTACAGTGTAATATTTTTCATTTTTGACAACCAATTTTTTCAGTATGTATAAACCTGTTTAAGTGTGTTCTGATAAAAAAAAATCTAAGTGCAAATTTTGCAATAACTGAAATGATTAGAAGTAAAATGGGGTTACTGGGTATGAATTTCAAATAGTATATGCCTAAGTATATGAAGATATGGATGGACAACCTTTTATTTTTGGGTTTGGTTAGTATTATGCTTACATAAAGAAAGTGCAGTAGTACTCTATTGTACAAGTGTTTAGTATTTCTCTTTATGCTGCTCGATTTTTTAAATCCATTCCTCTTTCCATTTAATTAAGTGAGCTCGTGTATAATTAATAAATGTTTATGCATAAGGATTAAATTTTATCTGACCTTTATATCTTCCATTCACTGTCCATAGACGAGCTTTTAATCGTGTATTTCACCAGGAATGTGTTAGATTTGGCACCAAAAAATTATGTTCTCCAGAGCATAGTTACTGGAGTACCTCAAGGAGGGTCAAGTTTGAGGAGTAGTTTTATAGATATATTGCAGAAAAACAAAAAATACTGTTATTCCTGGGTATGGATACACAGGACATTATCAGCATACTTATACAAAACAGTCGGAAATAGCTATTAAAGATATTTGAGCAGAGAATGTCTTTATTCCCTCAACTCTTGTACATGTCACATAGGGTTCTTCTCCATGGGGGGTGTTGCCGATGGTGGCAGTGGAAGAAATTAGTGCTGGACGCTTGGGGTGGGAGGGGGGTGACTGAGAGAGGCAAGAAGCAGCAGAAGACGACAAACGTGCTGGTCGTGCTGGGTAGTGGGCTCACGTGCTGCTTAGAATAACCTGGCCTTGGGTCCTGCAGCGGTCACCTGTGCTGCATCTTCAGCCCCGCACTGCCAGCACATGATACGTCAGACACGAATGCATCACATTTTATCAGTCATGTCTACGGTTAGGGTACATCATCTGGTGTTAGTCATGTATTCTGAATTGAGGGATACATCACATAGTCAATAGTACACTTGATTGATACGTATATCTCTTGGGTATTACCGTCAAGGCAAGTATATGGTATGGAAGATGTTGGCAAAAAGCCACAACGTATGTAGTGAAGAAACAAAAGATTATGTATGTGAGTAATACCAGAAAAACGGCTGTCTGCAAGTTGTTAAATGGAACATGTAGGTGCCAGCTTGAACAATAAGATACAAGGCAGATGGACACTGCAACAGTGATGTATTGGTCCATCAGGAGCTCTTGCAAGGGTGAGGATCTTACTATTCCTTACTGCTGTTGTGAGAGTTAAAGAGATGAAATCCAATGACTAATTATTATCTCTTAATAAATTTTACTCTGAATATAATCAATATTAAAGAGAATTACAAAAATAATATTAATCAATCATTGGCACTTTATTTTGATTTAAGGACAGGAGAGAGAGCAAGATCAAAAGCTTGTGAAGGCATTCTCCACTACAGCTCTGGTCTGGTTGAAGGAAGATAATGTTAATCAGAGTTATGCATTAAATTTAATGTTGATCCAAGGGAATTGGAGCTCACTTTTCTCCTTGAACAAAACCTGATGCTTCCCCATTCCCCAGATACTGTATGCCCCATGCAAGGTTTTAGTGCTTCCCTATAAATATAATAATAATGTGACATGTCTCCATTCTCTTCATCTCACTGGTCTGAAGAGAAACGATGGCCTTGAGGTAAGCGAAACTCAGCGGGATCACTGCAGGTCTCTAAATGCTCCAGCTACCTCAGACAACTGGCGAATGTCGTGGGCGGCCTGAGCAGCTTTATGGGCGTGAGAAAGGGCGTGGCATGAGGCAGAGGGTGAGAGGAGCGGAGGTGGGCAGGCAGTGGGAGGGACACTGGACAGCTTTAGTACACAGAGTTCGGACCACACTTCCTCCGTAGCACCACCTGTGAACCACATTATTATTATTATCATGGGAGAGAGCTAAACTCATAGGGATTATACCACGAGAACGTGGGTTCATAAAGATAGCAAACATAGATTTAGGGATGGAAAAATCTTGTCTTACAATTGTTGGAGTGTATGATGAAAGTTAAGTAACAGATGTACGACAAGAGAGAGGGTGGGTGGAATTGCATCGTTTTTAGACTGCAGGGAAAGGCGTATGATACTCTACTGGCACAGAGGCTGGGCCAACAATTTGCCATTTAGGTGGGAATAACAGAGTATTATAGGGAAAGGAAAAGTCCGAGTCTGACAGGAAAAATACGTTAGACTGGGGAAGAGAACCTCGCTCGTTCGGCAAGGAATTTGGACCAGCAGAGATTGATTCAAATCTATCCTTGTTTGCTGAATGATGTCAAAACTAATGAGATTAAAAACAAACGAGGACAATGAAAGGCTCCAAGGGATCTGACAAATTGCAAGTTGTCAGATACGTGGCTGTTGACATTCCAACTCCCGTAAATGCAAGTTCAGTGAAGAGTTGGGACGGAGCAAGGTAGATTGGAAGTACAGTATAATAGGAAAGCTGCTGAGACTTCACCCCCCCCCCCCCCCCCCCCCCCCCCCCCCCCCCCCCCCCCCCCCCCCCCCCCCCCCCCCCCCCCCCCCCCCCCCCCCCCCCCCCCCCCCCCCCCCCCCCCCCCCCCCCCCCCCCCCCCCCCCCCCTCCCCCCCCCCCCCCCCCCCACCCAGTCAAAGAGAAATACCTAGGGTGGTATTATTGCAGTAATAATGCCAGAGACGAATCAGCTGAGTACTCTGCAGCCAGGCTCGTCTGGCTTCAGTAATTCTACAGAGTCATTTCCGGTCCCTTATACAGCATACGATAAAGCCCTCTTGGCTTAGCAGCACCAGGATGGACCCGCACCTGAACAAGCATGGTAAGAAACTGGAGAAAGTGAAGAGGTATGCAACATAGCTTGCTCTTTGAGCTAGGGGCTTAAACTACGAGGATGAGGGCTACGGGGAAACTGGACCTAATGACATTAGAGGTACAGAAGTACAGAGGGGGACATGATAACATACAATACTAGGGGTTTGGATAAGTAGATCAGGGCTAGACTGTTTGAGAGATCAGAAACAGGAAATCAGGGACACGTGAGAAGTTAAAGCCAACAGTGTGCCGCAGGATGCTCGGAAGTATTTCATTCAGTCTTAGAGTGGTTGAGAAGTGAAATGCTCTTGGGTTAGACGGCGGTGGGGCAGGCTCTATACATAAGAGTAAGAGCAGGATGATAGAGGGGTGCTAAGAACGAGGCTCAGAGGGAGAGAATCTGAAAGGGTGGCGAGTTAAGAGGCAGGGCAGGAGTAAGAATCGACCTCATAAATGAGAACAACACACCACCACACACTCGTGGAGGAGTCACGAGGTTTGTGCTGTGTTTTGGTGGTTTAATTTCTGACTGTGCCATAGAAATAGTGTGTGGGATATAGGCGTGTGGCATGCATAAGAGTGCATATAATCCTTCAAGCCCCCCAAAAAGGAATATAAGTGATCACAGAAAAGAGAACAAAGGAAATAGTGACAAGTTGTTTAGTGGGGGCCGTTGGAGGGGTGAAACGGTTGTGTCAGGCCTAAACTATGTTGCCCTAATAACTTAGTGGGGTATTTTGAGAATAAAGTGCGACTCAAGACAAGGGAGGATATGAGATATGTATAGATGTGTCAGTAAATACAGTGAGTGAACAAATTAGATGAGCTAGAGACCCACAGTGCCTAGAGGAGTTAGTGGAAAAATTACGAGAAGATCCCCACTTTTCCTCTGGGACACAGGACGGACAAAACATTTACTCACTGCCAGCCGCAGTGTATTCCAACCTAGTTTGAGTTGCATGGGTCTGCACCAGTCTTAGCTGGAATTGGGGGTCACTCTCCTCGAGCTATCAGAATTAGATAAAGCGCATTTACTGGGCATTTAATAGAATGTATTGAGGTTTTAGGAGATAAGCAGTTAATGTTAGCTAGCCTAGTATTGAGAGGAGCTAGCGAAGCCTAGGCATACATATGACGTTATTTCTAGGCACAAGTGTAGACAGCCTGTATGTCTGCACAGACAGCCCATGCTGTTGCCAGCTTAGTAATCTATTTCGCGCCACTCAAGTGCTGCCATCTATAGGCTTGCCACTTCAGTATGCCCAGACTTGCCTCACCCGCACTCACCTCAGCGGCCGCCCCTGGCATCAAGACACAAGTACTCCCAGCTCTTCTCTCGTGGGCATTGCCTGCCCGGGCACGGGCACAACACACAAGCCTGTTGAAACCCCACAACTACTTAACAATAAAGTAGCAGCCTCCGAAGAGTATATCATTAACACGCTCTTACCAAACAAACCCCATTTATATGGTACCAGCGGTGTCGCAGCGTTGTGTTTACCCTGGAGGAGGAAGGAGAGGTATGAAGCACCTTCTTTCATCACCTACAAAAGAAGCATCCGTCTCTAACGAGTTATCCTGATGTCGTGTTCTGCACGTTTGAGCATCCAGACGCAGGTACAAGCAGGATCCAGCCGAAATTATCGAAATTCTCGAGAAAGTGAGTGGCGTCACAGTGACCCCTACGTACAGCGTCCGCCCAGTAATGGACCCCACGTGTTTTCAAGTCACGTGTTCAGGTCCTTGTTTGGTGTGTTGTTGTTCAGCTCAGCCACAGCTGTTCAGCAAGCCAGAGGGTGAGTTTTGTGGTGATTTCTGTGTCCAGTGTGAGCTTCTCAAGTGTTGTGGGCTGGGAGGAGGAGGGAGGAGACTGGCTAGTGCTCGCCCTTGCCATACAATCACGCACGCTCTCGCCACCACATACATACACCACTGCCACTCCCTTGCTGTGTTTTCTCTGTTTTTCGTATGAATTCATTGCCAGTGCTGTGTATCAGTGCCCGAGGCCATCGAAGCGATCACGTCATCAGTGGGTGTGGGCGATTGTCACGTAGACCTACAAAGCAGTGAGTTTACCAGATGTCCAGGCCTATTGCTGTGGTCTGCTGCCCGCATCAACATTGTCGGCACCCACGATGCTGCCCCGACTTCATGACGTCCGATGTCTGCTGACGTCACCTCACGATGTCTGGCCTGGACGTCACCTCGAGATGTCTGGTGGTCACTCACGATGTCTGCTGAGTCACGATGTCTGCTGACGTTACCTCACGATGTCTGCCTGTGTCTCCTCGAGATGTCTGTTGACGTCACTGTGGTGACGTCACCTTGCGACTCACGCTGACATCACATGATGTCACATCGGTGTTCTAGTAATATTTCAGTATTGTCGAGAAGATGAGAGAAGATATATGTCGTGTGTTAATTACTTCTCTCAGTCAGTGTTCTCACATTTTTAGTATGTTTAGTTCAGTTTTATGCGCAGAAAAGCATCTTGTAGTTAAGCCATGTTGTAACCGTATGTACAGCGGTGTGTTTTTAAAGTTGCGTGTGTCAGTGAGGTTGGCCCAGCCAGACCTGAGTAGCACCACTGTGTTAGTACCCCGCTGACCACGTGTTTGACAGTGATTTCTCAGCCCTGAGGTATGACCCCCTTGTACAGAAAGCTTTTTGCTCGTCGCTCGTGATGTTCTGCAGAATCGTACCTGTACGATTCCCATCGGAGATTTGTTCCTTCACCTCCAGACCGTCAAGTGAGTTATATGTAGAGACACATAAGTTGGGGAGCTTAGAGGACTAACCTCTGCTATAATCAGCTGTCGAGAGAGGATACTCGTTCAAAGCCGCCCTTCCCCCAGCCAGCCCTGTCGGCATGGCGCTGTGTCAGTCGTGTCACAAATCTTCAGTAGAGCCTGACAAAGACGATGTCACTTTGACCTGCTAGCTTCTCACTTGCAGTCTGGTGTATGATGTTTACGACTCCAGATGTTTTCGCTCCAGTCGTCTCCTCTGCCACGACTCGCCTCCACAACTCGCTCACGCTCGCCGGCAGTGACAAGCCCTGCGACCTGTACTGTCGAGAAGTGTCCTCCTGAGCGCTTGCAGAAGTCCTGCCCAGTTGCCGTGTTTTGGCGACGCCTCACTCGCGGGCACCCAGCATGTTCGTGCCCCAGGTGAGTGAAAACTGCAGCGACTCCTTCGAGTTCTGCTTCACCGTTCCAGAGGAGACCGTACCTGTTACGTCACAGCTCAGCCGCCAGCGGATGTCTCCCGTGTTGCAGTATCCTGTCCAGACGCAGGAGGCGTGCAGTGATGCCCTTCGACGCTCACTGCCTATGCCCCGATGTTTTAGCATTACCCGCATGTTTTTTTCTTCCCTCCCTGTAGGAAGTTTTTTTTTTCCCATGACCATATGTATATAAAATATGTTTTTAATTTTGTGTTCTGTGCCTGTTCCTTACGATGAGAGAGACCGAGTTTCTTTTATTACAGTATTGTCCGTCGGGACGACGCGCCGGTAGGTGGCGCCCCCGAGAGTATGTAGACAGCCTGTAATGTCTGCACAGGACAGCCATGCTGTCCTGCCAAGCGTAGATATATTTCGCGCCACTCAGTGCTGCCATCTATAGGGCCTGCCCACTTCAGTATGCCCAGACTTGCCTACCCTCACTACACAGCGGCCTGGCATCAGACATCAAGTACTCCAGCTCTCTCTCGTGGGCATGGCCTCCCGGGGCCATGGGCACAAACTCACAAGCTGTGTAACCCACCACTACTTGTCATAACCTAAGAAAGCCTCCGAAGAAGTTTATATTTACTACCCGCTCTACAGCTACCAAACAAGCCCATTATAACAAGATAGTACCGTGGGACCAAGAGATTGGGTACATATGCAAAAAATGGTAGTACATACGAGGGGAAGAAATAAGGACTGATACATAAAGCACTCATACACACCCACCACACACGCACATAGTGTAAGAACAGGATCTACTGTTAGGCACTTGAATAGCTGTAGCATCACACACACACACACACACACACACACACCACACAGGTCCTAGGACTGTGCTGTTCTGTTATATGTGACTGACTAACGGGAATGGGATCAGACTCAGAAGGTGTCCTGGTTTGCGGCGATGTGAGTTAATGAGAAGAATCAAATCGGATGAGGATAGGCCGGACTACAAAGAGACCTGGACCCGGCTACAAGCCTGGTCCAGCAACTGGCTCTCCTGAGTTTAAAACCCTGCCAAATGCAAAGTCATGAAGAATTGGGATGGGCAAAGAAGACTGCAGGACACAATATAGTTTAGACGGCCAAAGTCTGCAACCTACTCAAGGAAAAAGATTCTGGGGGTGAGTATAACACGAGCATATCTCCCGAGGTGCGCATCACTCAGGATAACTGCTGCAGCATACGGGCGCCTGGCAAACCTACGATAGCGTCCGATACTCAGTAAGGATTGTTTTCAGACTCTGTATACCATTTAGTCAGGCCCATACTGGAGGTATGCAGCACCAGTTTGGAATTCCCACACCTAGTCATGCACGTCAAGAAATTAGAGAAAGTGCAACGGTTTTTGCAACAAGACTAGTCCCAGAGCTACGGGGATTGTCTACGAAGAAGGTTGAGGGAAATCGGCCGAGACCACTGGCGGCAAGGGGGTCAGGGGAGGGAGACATGATAACGACATATAAAATACTGCGCGGAATAGACGAGGTGGACAAAGACGGGATGTTCAGTGATGGGACACAGAACCAAGAGGTTCACAATTGGAAGTTTGAAGACTCAGATGGAATCAAAGGGATGTTAGGAAGTATTTCTTCAGTCATAGAGTAGTCAGCCGTGGAATAGCCTAGAAAGTTAAGTAGTGAGGCGGGAACCATACATAGTTTTAAGGGCGAGGTATGATAAAGCTCAGGAGCAGGGAGAGAGAGAGGACCTAGTAGCAGTCAGTGAAGAGGCGGGGCAGGAGCGCTTGAATCGACCCTGCACCCACAAATGGTGAGTACAAATAGGTGAGTACACGGAAGTTGAAGACACAGATGAGCCAGAGAGAGTATTACGAACTATTTCTTCACTCATAGAGTTGTCAGGCAGTGGAATAGCCTAGAAATGACTTAGTGAGAGGCAGAACCATAACACAATTTTAAGACGAGGTTGATAAACTCATGGAGCGGGCGAGACGGCCCAAGTAGCAACGGTTGACGAGCGGGGCCAGGAGCTAGGACTCGACCCTGCAACCCAAATAGGTGGTACACGAAAAGGTTGAGGGAAATCGGATGACAAACCGGAGGACAGAAGGGTCAGGGGAGACATGATAACGACATACAGATACGCGGGATAGACAAGGTGGACAGAGATAGATTGTTCTAGAGAGGGGACATCAGAACAAGGAGTCACAACTGAAGCTTGAAGCCTCAGAGAGTCACAGGGTCGTTAGGAAGTATTTCTTTCAGTTTCTGAGTTGTAAGAAGTGGAATAGCCTAGCAAGTGAGTAGTGGAGGCAGGAACCATACCATAGTTTTAAGAGAGGTCATGACAAAGTCGGAGCAGAGAGGGAGAGACCTAGTAGCAGATCAGTGAAGAGCGGGGCCAGGAAGCTGAGTCTCGACCCCTGCAACCACAATTAGGTGAGTACAGTGAGAGGCGGGCCAGGAGCTGAGTCTCGAGCCCCTGCATTATTATTATAATCAAGGGGGAAGCGCTAAACCCGGAGGATTATACAGCGCCTGGGGGGGGGATGAGGAAGCAATTCAGGCTTAATTCGGGGAACTGGAGCACAGATCAATTCCCTAAATTCAAGAGCCCTCACCAACATCAAGGAACCTTCCTTGAGGGGTCGAGCCCCTGCAACCACAATTATGTGAGAACAATTAGGTGAGTACACACATACACGCATGTCAATTTGGAGACCTAGTAGAAGTTTAAATGGAATAAATTAATTTACGAAATTTCAGATGGGGCAGAAATGACGAAGGACCAAGAACTCACAACGTGGGATGAATTGCATATAAAGTGTATACTGGGATGGGACAATTAGGGATAGGGGGGAAAGGGGGGGGAGGAGGCTTGTCAAGAAAATGGTGACAGGTATCTGTTAGGTGTTTATCTTGGTCTGCCTTAAAAAAAAGGAACGCACTCATGACTCTCCTCTTCCGGTCCAAAAGGACCTGATGGATGACCAAATTGCTCACCTGTCACGAAAGGCAGACTGTACTGAAGGAAGAAGATTCTTAGTTTAACCCATTTGACGGCTGAAAAGTAGTCTGGCTGCCGTCTCCTGCGACTCCTGTGTGGGTCCACAGGGGCGCTGTATCCACGTAAGAGGTCCCTGACGAGGACGAAGACGAACATGAGGACACAGGTGGCATGGTTTTGTGGGCATTGGCCCTGTATCATCGCTGCTACCACCTGTTACATCCACTGGCGTGCCACACTTACGAATCTGGAGGGCAAGAAATATGTTGTATTTGTCTTCGTCGTGAGAGGCGATGAAACAGTAATAAAGTTATGACTTGACACGTAATTAATACGACGGCAAACAAATACATACTGTGGGGTTCGAAGCTTTGACAAGTTTAGTGGTTAGTACACTGTCCTGAGAGTTTAGAGTGACCCTGCTTGCCAGAGTTCGGGCCCACCTGGTTTGTGATATGTAATAAGTTTTATTGCAATTCTTGATTGTAAACAGACGCTCCCCGAAACTGGGTAATATTGGAAGGAAATATTTTTAAACGAAACGAGAGACAGAACAGGCCCCACTATACAGCACTTGGCTTTACAGCTTTACGCTTAATGCTGTTTTCAGTTATACACTTCTTCATTTATTCAGACCGTCCTACCAATAATGATATTCACCGTTCACTATAGATAAGGCTCGCTCCATGCTCACTGAATTATGTTTAGTGTAACATATCAGGTTTTTACATGCATTTAAAAGTTAAAAAAAAAATATGTTTTCACTTTTACAGCAGTCGCATGGAAACGTAACCTGTTGTACACAGTAGTGCACAAATTAATTGGGTACTTGAGTAAATTCTGTGATTATTTCAAATTTGGTCTTAGTTTCGGCTTAATGTAGTGGGGTTCTTTTGAGAAAAGTTTGCTACCGACTTTGGCAACCATTAGCTGTGGTGTTGCCCTGCGACTTCGTCAGTGTACAGCAGCTGTTGTCTGTAAGGCTATTCCAGCAAAGCGTGATCCAGGAGTGATTGTGGTTTTTGCCCAAATTCCTCCCATCTCAGTTTATGATTACTGCTTACATGATGTATGCTCAGAATAAACAATTATCTCAGTGACCTTGGAATCAAGTGCCAACTTTTCCGAGTTTAAATAACTTGAAAAATATGGATAACAATAATAATAATAATAGAAAGTAATTACAATTAGGTTTTACCTGGATACCGGAGAGTTTACCTGGAGAGAGTTCCGGGGGTCAACGCCCCCGCGGCCCGGTCTGTGACCAGGCCTCCTTAGGTCAGTGTCCCAGGATGCGACCCACACCGTCGACTAACACCACGGGTGATTAGACTTAGGTAATTACACTGGATGACTACGACTATGATATTATAAGGTGATTAAAACCATCTGATTACAACAAGGTGTTAATGTGAAGGTAATCAGGCAATTAAAATGAGGAAAATTACAAACTAATGGATTACAATTATGAGACAAAAAAAGGAGATTTAGGTGATTAAAAATAGGTAATTAAAGCAGATAAAAGGCAGGTGATTGCAATTTGATAACAACTCGGTAATAACCACAAGAAATTACCATAGGGTGATTACACACCCTACTAACCTTGTGTTACTAGTACTTACCTATTTGGACTGCAGGGGTCGATTCACAGCTCCTGGTCCCTCCTCTTCACTACCAGGTCCACTCTCTCCCTGCTCCAAGAGCCTTATCGTACTTCTTAAAGTTATATATGGATCCTGCCTCCACTACATCGCTCTCCAGACTTACCGTGTTCGTGGTCCTCTTTGGAGGGCGACATGGCCTCTGACCGGCCAGCAACATGCCGTCATCCACCGTTGGCGTGCTCGACATGTGGTTGATAGTGGCCGGTGTTGTTGTTGTTGTTAGTGGCGAGGTTGTTGCTGGAGGAGGTGGGTGGAGGCGCGGGCGCCGAGGCGATGGAGGCGAGGGCGTGGTGGGCGTGGAGGTGGTGAAGGGCGTGGAGGTGGTGACGGAGGGAGGACCCA
>NC_069425.1:43734831-43777175 GCF_026875155.1 Cherax quadricarinatus | reverse complement strand
GAGTTTTGAGCCCCTTATGAGCGGGTTCAACCCGGGCCGGGGGTATGGCTGATTCTTAATGTATTGTTCAAGAAGTTTTCTACAAGGTGATGTTTATCATTGTCATGGGGAAGCTTTAAACTTGTAGAGATTATAATTATTCAGTGCCTGGGGATTGGGAAGCAATCAGGTTCACTCCAAAGAATGGGAGGATGTGTCCCATTCCTTGGATCATGAACCTCTCACTGGCATCAAACCCTTAAGAGGTCTACAAGGCGGAATACTTCCTTGTTAGCATTATTTAGGAAGTTTTAATTATATATTGCACATCACTTGGCTTCTTTTCAAGAACAGCCTATACCTGTTGACTGCATAGTCTAGGCTATGAGGAACACACTCATTCTGCTTCCACACTCACTGAATCAGATGCTACTCATTATCAAAGATTACATTTGTCTGGCCCCCAGGGGGCCTTGGGGCTTTCTGTCTTTCCTGGTGAAAAACCTGCTTGCAGTATTATTTTTTTTTTGTCAACACGCCGGCAGTATCCCACAGTGTCAGGGTGACCTAAAACGTTAAATTTAGTAATTTATCAAGAGAAGGGGTTACTAGCCCTTGCTCCCAGCATTTTAGTCACTCTTACAACACACATGGCTTATGGAGGAGGAATTCTTTTCCTATTTACCCATGAAGGTAAGAGGAAATAAAGAACAAGAACTATTAAGAAAATAGAAGAAAACCCAGATGTACATGCATGTGTAGTGTAACCTAAAGGTAAGTAAAAGTAGCAGAGATATATCTATTATCCTGCATGTTTATGAGACAGAAAGGACACACTAGTCTTACCATCATGTAAAAACAATTACAGGTTTTCATTTCACATCACTTTGCAGGATGGAAGTACATCCCTGGGTAGTTGCTGTTCTACTAACCTACTGTCTAGGGCTTGAAGTATTACTGGTTCTATTTTGCCATTTATGACCCATGTGAATCTGACATATTTTATGAGCATAATGGTAGTAGTGGTGGTGGGTGTGTGGACCAGGTGTTTACAGTGAAACATATAAGTGAACAGTATTTAGATAAGGCTAAAGAGGTCTTTGTGGCATTTATGGATTTGGAAAAGGCGTATGACAGGGTGGATAGGGGGGCAATGTGGCAGATGTTGCAAGTGTATGGTGTAGGAGGTAGGTTACTGAAAGCAGTGAAGAGTTTTTACGAGGATAGTGAGGCTCAAGTTAGAGTATGTAGGAAAGAGGGAAATTATTTCCCAGTAAAAGTAGGCCTTAGACAAGGATGTGTGATGTCACCGTGGTTGTTTAATATATTTATAGATGGGGTTGTAAGAGAAGTAAATGCGAGGGTCTTGATAAGAGGCGTGGAGTTAAAAGATAAAGAATCATACACAAAGTGGGAGTTGTCACAGCTGCTCTTTGCTGATGACACTGTGCTCTTGGGAGATTCTGAAGAGAAGTTGCAGAGATTGGTGGATGAATTTGGTTAGGGTGTGCAAAAGAAGAAAAATTAAAGGTGAATACAGGAAAGAGTAAGGTTATGAGGATAACAAAAAGATTAGGTGATGAAAGATTGAATATCAGATTGGAGGGAGAGAGTATGGAGGAGGTGAATGTTTTCAGATATTTGGGAGTGGACGTGTCAGCGGGATGGGTCTATAAAAGATGAGGTGAATCATAGAAAATTGTAAAAGGGAAAAAGAGTGGGGGTGAAACTTGGGAGCCCTGTGGAGACAAAAAAACTTTGCCCTTTGGAGGAAAAAAGGGGGGGAAGGTATGTGGATATATTTTTTCCAAACGTTCTTATATGGGTGTGAAGAGGGGGTGTTTGGAATGTTGCAGCGAGGAGAAGGCTGGGGGCCCATTTGGAGATGTCATGTTGGGGAAATTTGTGTGGTGTGAATAAAATTGCAGAAAAAATTGTTTTTTTGGGGAAATTTAGGGGGGAGGTGCGGGTTTTCCAAAAACCTGTTGTCCAGGGGGCCCTGAGGGAAGGGTTTTTGGGAGGTGGTTCGACATTTTGAGAGAAGGGAAACAAAAAACAGAAGGGTTTCCCCCCAAAGGATCAGTTTTTTGGGGAAAGGGGAAAGTGGGGTGGGGGTTGGCCCCTAGGAAAGGGTTTGGGGAGAGGGGGGTTTTTTTAAAGGAGGTTTTGTGTGCGGGGGGCCCTTGGATTCCAGCAGGCAAAGGTGAGCGGGGTTTGTTTGGAGTGAAGGAAAACAAAGGGTTTTTTTAATACTTGACTTTGCTTTTGGGAAAAGTGTGAGCAAAGTAACATTTATAAAGGGGGTTTTAGGGGAAACCGGCGGGGCCGGCTTGAGTCCTGGAGAGGGGGAAAGTACAGGGCCTGCACTCTGAAAAAGGGGGGTGTTTAATGTTGCAGTTTAAAAACTGTAGGGGTAAAGCCCCCTTTTCTGGAAAGGGACGTGATGGTGTAAATTGATGAGGGAATTTTTTTCTTTTGGGGCCACCCCTCCCCCTTGGGGGGGGTTTGGGCCCCAGTGTTTTAATTTAATAAAAAAAAAAATTCTTTGGTGCCATTTTAAAACATGAGGTATTGTATGTGCTTTGTGGGGGAATTTTGGTTCCCTAGTGTTCTTAACCCAAAAAAAGACCCCTCAGGGAAGGTTGTTGATCCCTGGTGAGGGGGGCTTTGATTTTATGAAATTGGTTCTGTGCTCCAGTTCCTAAATTTGAGCCTGAATCCCTTTGTTTTCCCCCCTCCCAGGCACTGTATAACCCCCTAAGGGTTTAGCACTTCCCCCTTAATTTTTTTTAATGAAACTAAAAGTTCTTTTTTAGACTTCGAAACGTGGTTTTTTTTGAAATTTAAAAATTCGCTTTTTTTATTGGGGTTTAGTTAAATTTTTTAAAGTTTTATTACAAAAATTTTTTTTTTCTCCCTTTCCCCTGGAAATAAAAGAAGCATTGCATTCCAAATTTATTTTTTAGCAACCCCCCAAAAGCTGCCCAGATGGTCCATAATACTGTTTTGTGTAATTTTAAACACCTTTTGCACCAGATCCCTGAAGCTAACCCACTGTAAACATTACTATGACTTAATTGTGGGAGTCGGGTTTTCCATGGCTCTTGGAAGTGGGAATGACTTCAGAAAAACCCTTGACTTAATAAAAATTTTTTCTTTTGGTATCAACATTAACACCTTTGAATATTTTATAAAGTACCAACTGCCTCTGCAATATTTGAAAAAACCCCATAAGGAACAAAAGTGCAGATAAAAAAAAAAAATCAAAATTTTTGTTTTTTTAAAATTTTATTTTAATGAGGTGGAATATATTATGTCCCAAAATAAAAAAACAAACACATGATTTTAACTAAATCTTTTTTAAAAGGGAAAAAATTCCCAGACCCTTGCTTTTTTTTAAAAAATTTTATATAATTTTTTACTTTTCCCTTGGTACAGGGGTTTTCTGGTCCCTAATTTTCATGCTTTTTATGTGAAAAACTTTAGCTACATAATATTGGGAACCTGGAAAGATAAAAATAGGGAAAAATTACCATTACCATAGTTTTTTTTTTATAAGTTTTTAAATTTTAATTTTGAGGGGTTGTTCAAAAAATGAGAGGTTCAGTTTTTTTCCCTTTTCTTCAGGTTTGAAAAAAAAATTTGGGGTTTTTTTTAAAACCTTGAGTTTTTTAAAAAAGCTAGTTGTTTGTCCCCTTGCTGTCTTAGAGAGAACCCTTTGGGTGTAAAAAAAATTTTAATGCAGCTTTAATTTTTTCAAATGATAAATTACACTTAAAAATAATTTTTTAAAAAACATCAAAAACTGTAGTTGTGGCCCCTCAGTGATGGGGTTTTTGATTCAAGGAATTGAACCTGCCCTTCCCTACCCTGGACTGAACCTGAAAAGCCTTCCCCTTCCCCGGAAAGTTTTTCCTCCATGGGTTTAGTGCTTCCCCCTGAATGTAATAATAATAAAATTAATGATGTAGCTTTTTTGGTTTATTATTGCTCAAAAAAATTTTATTTGGGCTAGTTGACAAAATTGTTCCTTTAAAAAAGAAGGGGTAAATTTTTCAAAAAGCAAATACTTTTAACTTTTATTACCAAAAAATTTTGCATATTTATGTATCTAAATTTGTACGAAAAAGCATAAAAAAAAAATTTTGAGAAATATAAACCCGATGGTTTCCCAAAATAATTTAAAATTCCCCGCTTTATGGGGATGGCAAAATTTCCCCGGTGGGAATAAAAATTTCCTTTTTTTTTTTCAAAGGCCTTACATTTAAATTTTTTCCCCCTTTAATTGGAGAAAAAAAGGAAAAAAGGGAAAGCAAATGTTGTAAAAAGTTTTTAAATTTTAAAACGATGTTTCTGACACTAGCTTCTGGGAGGGACTTGTAGCATGCATCATGCTTGTCTACAAAGCAAAATGTATATTACTTCATCTCTGGCTGAAAGGCCCATATTAGCTTTTGGGGGCATGTTCGTGAATTTTTATTAAACTATTAATGTCTGCGGGGAATCTTTTTTTAAAATAAAAAAGGGGTTTTCTGTTTATATACCTCTGACCCCTGCAAAAAGAGCATTTTGCCTTTGTTGGGGGTTGCACATTATAAAAATTTCTAGATCCTCTAAAAAATTTTGTTTGGCTTTGATGTTACCAAAGAATGTAATAAAAAGAATCTGCTTTATGACCCCTTTTAGGTGCAGTGATTTCCATGAATGTAAAGGGCAATAGTTGGAAAGAAATTTTTTAAAATTGTTAAAGTTGAAGAATTGAGACATTTTTGAAAAACTTGAGAATCTTTATTGAAAAAAGTTTCGCCACAAAAGGGGTTTATCGTCCAAAACAAAGTAGAAGTGGGTAAGGAGAGTAGAAGTTTGGGGTAATAAGGGCCCCCAACCGGAATTGATGTGTTTTTAGTCCAAAACACTCTTGTGGAAGTTTCGCATAGGGGGCCCGAGAGGTGGGTTTCTGCGGTTTGGGTGGTCTTGGCCCCATGCTGACTTCCCCACGGGGAGGGGCTGAACACATCGATTCCAGGTTTTAGGGACTTTATTACCTCAAACTTCTTCTTTCCCCACCCCCTTCTACTTTGTTTTTGGGGCTGAAGAAGCCACTGTGTGGCGAAATTTCTTCAATAAAAAATTCCCTGTGTTGCTAAGTGTCTCAATTTTTTCAACTTGTCGGTTTTCATAACCATTTATCACATTGTTAAAATAGTTTAGTGGGGACACTTTTTTTCAAAGTAAATTTAAGCCTTTTTTGTGAATTTATATAAAAATACTAGGGTTTACCAAATTTTCCCTTTTTTGGGTTTTCTGTATAATTTTTATATTCCCCAAAAAAATTTTCCCCAAATTTTGAATATAATAATGTGGGGGAATTAAACTTAGCAAAATTTTTAGGACAAGCATTCATCTAATTTTTTGTTTTTTCTTTTTTAGTAATTTAATGGGTAGAAAAATTTGCATCCCAAAAGAAATGACTATTTATTTCTATTTATTCAGTATAGGTGACCCCTTTGGTTTTCTTGAAATTTTTAAAATTGTTTTTTTGTGGGGTTTTTTAAAACTTGGAAATTTAAAAAAAGGGGCCCGGGTATTATCTTTTTTTTTTTTTTAAAGCCCTACATAAAAAAATTTTATAAGTATCGTTTTTCTTTTGAATGTGATTTCCTTTTTTGTTACTCCAAGTTAAATTTTAAAAAGGGGGAAAGTTTAAAAAAATGTGGTTAGGGGCTAGGGGTTTCCAAAAAAGAATTTTAGCGTATGTAACATTAACACAAAGTTTTTGAATTTCAAACCTTAGAATATTTTCCATGATTAAAAAGGTGTAGGGTTTTTTTTTTTAAAAAAATTTTATTTTTAAAAATTTTTGACCCATAAAATTTAGTTTTAAAGCGTAAATAAACCCCAAGCCGAGACTTAAAAATTTTTGCTGATTTTGGCCCGTCAATTTTGTACCGATTTGTGTATTTCACAGTGGAGCAATTTTTTACCAAATTTGGGTCGCTCCCTTAGTTCAGGCATTTTTGACACCCCCATACAGTATTTCTGAAAAATATTTTTTACCCGTTTACATTTTAATATTTTTAATTTTTGCCCCAACCCAAATTTTTTTAGTATGTATTAAAAAACTGTTTTTAAATGGGGTCTGATAAAAAAAATCTAAGTGCAAATTTTGCAATAACTGAAAATGATTAGAAAGTAAAATGGTTACTGGGTATGAATTTCAAATAGTATATGCATAAGTATATTAAAGATTTGGATGGAAAACCTTTTATTTTCTGGGTTTGGTTAGTATTTATGCTTACATAAAGAAAAGTGCAGTACTCTATTGTACAAGTTTTTAGTATTTTCTCTTTATGCTGCTATATTTTTTAAATACCATCCTCTTTCCTATTTAATTAAGTGAGCTAGTGTATAATTAATAAATGTTTCATGCATAAGGTTAAATTTTATCTGACCTTTATATCATTCCATTCACTGTCATAGACCAGCTTTTAATCTTTGTGTTCCACCAGGAATGTGTTAGAATTGGCACCAAAAAAATATGTTCTCCAGAGCATAGTTACTCTGGAGTAATCAAGGAGGGTCAAGTTTGAGGAGTAGTTTTATCAGATATATTGCAGAAATGTATTCCTGGGGTATGGATACACAGACATTATCAGCCATACATCCTACCAAACAGTCGAGAAATAGCTATTAAAGAATATTTGGAGCAGAGAATGTCTTTATTCCTCAACTCTTGTACATGTCACATAGGATCTTCTCCATGGGGGTGTTGCCGATGGTGGCAGTGAAGAATAGTGCCTGGACGCGGGGTGGAGGGGGTGACCTGAGAGAGGCAAGAAGCAGCAGAAGACGACCAAAACGTGCTGGTCGTGCTGGGTAGTGGGCCCTCACGTGCTGGCTTAGCATAACCTGTGCCTGGTCTGCAGCGACTCCACCTGTGCTGCATCCTTCAGCCCCCGCACTGCCAGCACATGATACGTCAGACAAGAATGCATCACATTTATCAGTCATGTCTAAGTCTAGGGTACATCATATGGTGTTAGTCATGTATTCTGAATTGAGGATACATCACATAGTCAAGAGTACATCTGATGATACGTATATCTCTTGGGTATCCCCAGTCAAGGGAAAAGTATATGGTAATGGAAGATTAGTGAAAAAAGCCACAACGTATGTAGTGAAGAAACAAATGATTATGTATGTGAGTAATACCAGAAAAGGCTGTCTGAAAGTGTAAATGGAAATGTAGTGTGCCATCTTGAACAATAAGATACAAGAGCAGTATGGAACACTGCAACAGTGATGTATTGTTTCCATCAGGAGCTCTTGCAAGGGTGAGATGCTATAATATTCCATACTGCTTTTGTGAGAGTTAAAGAGTTGAAATCCCAATGAATAAATTATTTATCTCTTAATAAATTTTACTCTGAATATAATCAATATTAAAGAGAATTTACAAAAAAAATATTAATAAATCATTGGCCACTTTATTTTTATTTAAGACAAGAGAGAGGAGCAAGATCAAAAGCTTTTGAAAGTGCATTACACTACAGCTTCCTGGTCTGTTGAAGGAAAATAATGTTAACTCAGAGTTATGCATTAAATTTTAATGTTGATCCAAGGAATTGGAGCTACCTTCTTCATCCTTGGACAAAACCTGATTGCTTCCCATTCCCAGTTTACTGTATGACCCATGCAGGTTTAGTGCTTCCCTATAAATATAATAATAATGTGACATGTCTCCATCTCTTCATCTCACCTGGTCTGAAGAGAACGATGGCCTTGAGGTAAGCGAACTCAGCAGGATCCACTGCCAGGTCTCTAAATGCTCCAGCTACCTCAGACAACTGGCGAATGTCGTGGGCGGCCTGAGCAGCTTTATGGGCGTGAGCAAGGGCGTGGGCATGAGCAGAGGGTGAGAGGAGAGGGCAGGTGGGCAGTGGGAGGGACCACTGGACAGCATTTAGTACAAAGAGTTCGGACCACACTTCCTCCAGTAGCACCACCTGTGGAACACATTATTATTATTATCATGGGAGAGCTAAACTCATAGGGATTATACACACAGAGAAAAGTGGGTTCATAAAGACTAGCAAACATAGATTTAGGGATGGAAAAATCTTGTCTTACTAACTTGTTGGAGTTGTATGATGAAGTAACGTAACAGATGTACGACAAGAGAGAGAGGGTTGGGTGAATTGCATGTTTTTAGACTGCAGAAAGGCGTATGATACTATACTGCATAAGAGGCTGGGCCAAAAATTTGAAATTTAGGTGGGAATAACAGAGTATTTTAGGGAAAGGAAGTAACGAGTCTGTCAGGAAAAATACATTAGAATGGGGAAGAGAAACTAGCTGCGTTCGGCAAGGAATTGGACCAGCAGAGATTGATTCAAATATATCCTTGTTTGCTGATGATGTAAAACTAATGAGATTAAAAACAAACGAGGACAATGAAAGGCTCCAAAGGGATCTGGACAAATTGCAAGTTGTCAGATAAGTGGCTGTTGGAATTCAACTCCAGTAAATGCAAGGTCATGAAGACTTGGGAAGGAGCAAGGAGATCGGAAATAGAGTATACACTAGGGAGAGATGCTGCAGACTTCACTCAAAGAGAAAGACCTAGGGGTGAGTATAGTGCCCAGTATAATGCCAGAGACGAATCAGCTGAGTAACTTCTGCAGCCAGTGCTCGTCTGGCTTCAGTAATCTCTACAGAGTCATTTCGGTCCCCTTATACAGCATACGATAAATCCATCTTGGATTAGGCAGCACCAGAATGGAACCCGCACCTGAACAAGCATGTAAAGAAACTGGAGAAAGTGAAGAAGTATGCAACATAGCTTGTCTTTGAGCTAAGGGGCTTAAACTACGAGGAGAGGCTAACGGAACTGGACCTAATGACATTAGAGGACAGAAGAACCAGAGAGGGACATGATAACATACAAAATACTCAGGGGATTGGATAAGGTAGACAGGGATAGACTGTTTGAGAGGTCAGAAACAGGAAATCAGGGACACCGCTGGAAGTTAAAGCCACAGATGTGCCGCAGGGATGCTAGGAAGTATTTCTTCAGTCTTAGAGTGGTTGAGAAGTGAAATGATCTTGGTTAGAAGGCGGTGGAGGCAGGCTCTATACATAAGAGTAAGAGCAGGTGCTAAGAGGGGTGCTAAGAACGAGGCTCAGAGGGAGAGAATCTGAAGGGTGGCGAATTAAGAGGCAGGGACAGGAGCTAAGAATCGACATCATAAATGAGAACACACACACACACACACACACACACACACACACACTCGTGGAGGAGTCACGAGGTTTGAGCTCGTGTTTTGGTGGTAATTTCTGACTGTGCCATAAGGAATAGTGTGTGGGATATAGGCGTGTGCATGCATAAGAGTGCATATAATCACTTAAGCCCCTCAAAAAGGAAATATAAGTGATCACAGAAAAGAAAACAAAGGAAATAGTGACTAAGTGTTTAGTGGGGGCCGTTGGAAGGGTGAACGGTTGTGTCAGGCCTAAATAGTGTTGCCATAATAACTTAGTGGGGTATTTTGAAGAATAAGTGCGACTCAAGACCAGGGAGATAAGAGATATGTATAGATGTGTCAGTAAATACAGTGAGTGAAAAAATTAGATGAGCTAGAGACCACAGTGCCTACAGGAAGTTAGTGGAAAAATTACCGAGAAGCATCAAGCATTTTCATACTGGGACCCAGGACGACATTACTCCACTGCCAGCCGCAAGTAATATTCACCTAGTTTGAGTTGCATGGGGTCAGCACCAGTCTCTAGCTGGAAATTGGGGGTCACTCTCCTCGAGCTATCAGAATTAGAATAAGCAGCATTTACTGGCATTTAATAGAATTTATTGAGGTTTAGGAGTTAAGCAGTTAATGATAGATAGCCTAGTATGAGAGGTAGCCTAGCGAAGCCTAGCATACAGAATTGAACGTAATTTTAGGCACAAGATAGTACAGTGGGAACCAAGAGATTGGGTACATATGCAAAACATATGTAGTACATACGAGGGAAATAAGGACTGCTTACATAAAAGCACGCATACACACACACACACGCACACTAGGTGAGAACAGGATCTACTGTTAGGCACTTGAATAGCTGTAGCACACACACACACACACACACACACACACACACACACACACACACACACACACACACACACACACACACACACAGGTCCTAGGACCTGTGCTGTTCTTGGTATATGTGAATGACATAACGGAAGGGATTGACTCAGAAGTGTCCTTGTTTGCGGACGATGTGAAGTTAATGAGAAGAATCAAATCGGATGAGGATCAGGCAGGACTACAAAGAGACCTGGACAGGCTACAAGCCTGGTCCAGCAACTGGCTCCTTGAGTTTAACCCTGCCAAATGCAAAGTCATGAAGATTGGGGAAGGGCAAAGAAGACCGCAGACACAATATAGTTTAGACGGCCAAAGTCTGCAAACCTCACTCAAGGAAAAAGATCTGGGGGTGAGTATAACACCGAGCATATCTCCCGAGGTGCACATCAGTCAGATAACTGCTGCAGCATACGGGCGCCTGGCAAACCTACGGATAGCGTTCCGATACCTCAGTAAGGATTCGTTCAAGACTCTGTATACCATTTACGTCAGGCCCATACTGGAGTATGCAGCACCAGTTTGGAATCCACACCTAGTCAAACACGTCAGAAATTAGAGAAAGTGCAAAGGTTTGCAACAAGACTAGTCCCAGAGCTACGGGGATTGTCCTACGAAGAAAGGTTGAGGGAAATCGGCCTGACGACACTGGAGGCAAGGAGGGTCAGGGGAGACATGATAACGACATATAAAATACTGCGCGGAATAGACGAGGTGGACAAAGACGGGATGTTCCAGAGATGGGACACAGACACAAGAGGTCACAATTGGAAGTTGAAGACTCAGATGAATCAAAGGGATGTTAGGAAGTATTTCTTCAGTCATAGAGTAGTCAGGCCGTGGAATAGCCTAGAAAGTGAAGTAGTGGAGGCGGGAACCATACATAGTTTTAAGGCGAGGTATGATAAAGCTCATGGAGCAGGGAGAGAGAGGACCTAGTAGCAGTCAGTGAAGAGGCGGGGCCAGGAGCTATGAATCGACCCCTGCAACCACAAATAGGTGAGTACAAATAGGTGAGTACACGGAAGTTGAAGACACAGATGAGCCAGAGAGATATTAGGAAGTATTTCTTCAGTCATAGAGTTGTCAGGCAGTGGAATAGCCTAGAAAATGACTTAGTGGAGGCAGGAACCATACACAGTTTTAAGACGAGGTTTGATAAAGCTCATGGAGCGGGGAGAGAGAGGGCCCAGTAGCAACCGGTGAAGAGGCGGGGCCAGGAGCTAAGACTCGACCCCTGCAACCACAAATAGGTGAGTACACGAAAGGTTGAGGGAAATCGGACTGACGACACTGGAGGACAGAAGGGTCAGGGGAGACATGATAACGACATACAAGATACTGCGGGGAATAGACAAGGTGGACAGAGATAGGATGTTCCAGAGAGGGGACACAGAAACAAGGAGTCACAACTGGAAGCTGAAGACTCGGACGAGTCACAGGGACGTTAGGAAGTATTTCTTCAGTCATAGAGTTGTCAGCAAGTGGAATAGCCTAGCAAGTGAAGTAGTGGAGGCAGGAACCATACATAGTTTTAAGAAGAGGTATGACAAAGCTCAGGAAGCAGAGAGGGAGAGGACCTAGTAGCGATCAGTGAAGAGGCGGGGCCAGGAGCTGAGTCTCGACCCCTGCAACCACAATTAGGTGAGTACAGTGAAGAGGCGGGGCCAGGAGCTGAGTCTCGAGCCCCTGCAACCACAATTAGGTGAGAACAATTAGGTGAGTACACACATACACGCATGTCAATTTGGAGACCTAGTAGAAGTTTAAATGGAATAAAATTTAATATACGAATTTAAGATGGGGCAGAATGACGAAGGACAAGAACTCAAAAAACGTGGGATGAATTAGCATATTAAAGTGTATATTGTGGATGGGACAATAGGGATAGAGAGGCTTGTCAAGAAAATGGTGACAAGGTATCAAGTTTATCTTGGTCTGCCTTAAAAAAAAAGGAACGCACTCATGACCTCTCCTCCTTCCAGTCCAAAAGGACCTGATGGATGACCAAATTGCTCACCTGGTCACGAAAGGGCAGACTACTGAAGGAAGGAAGATTCTTAGCCCATTTGACGGCCATGAAAAGTAGTCTGGCTGCCGTCTCCTGCACTGACTCCTGTAGTGGGTCCCACAGGGGCGCTGTATCCACGTAAGAGGTCCCTGACGAGGACGAAGACGAACATGAGGACACAGGTGGCATGTGTGGGCCTATTGGCCCTGTATCATCGCTGCTACCACCTGTTACATCCACTGGCGAGTCCACACTACGAACTCCTGGAGGGCAAGAAATATGTGTATTTGTCTTCGTCGTGAGAGGCGACTGAAAACAGTAATAAGTTATGACTTGACACCGTAATAATACGACGGCAAACAAATCACATAACTTGTGGGGTTCGAAGCTATGACAAGTTTAGTGGTTAGTACACTGTCCTGAGAGTTTAGTGACCTGCTTGCCACGAGTTCGGGCCCCACCTGTTTTGTGATATGTAATAAGTTTATTGCAATTCAATGATGTAAACAGACGCTCCCCGAAGGGTAATATTGGAAGGAAATATTTTTAAACGAATCGAGTACAGACAGGCCCCACTTTACAGCACTTGGCTTTGCAGCATTTCGCTAATGCTGTTTTCAGTTATACCAATTCTTCATTTATTCAGACTTCCTACAATAAATGTATTCACCGTTCACTATAAGATAAGGCCTAGCTCTATCGCTCACTTAATATATGATAGTGTAAACATATTACCAAGTTTTTACATGCATTTAAAAGTGAAAAAAAAATATGTTTCACTTTACAGCAGTAGCATGGAACGTAACCTGATGTACACAGTAGTGCACAAATTAATTGGGACAGGAGTAAATTTTGTGATTATTTCAAAATATGTCTTAGTTTCCGGCTTAATGTAGATGGGGTTCTTTTGAGAAAAGTTTGCTACCGACTTCTGGCAACCATCTAGCTGTGGTGTTGCCCTGCGACTCTCGTCAGTGCTACAGCAGCTGTTGTTCTGTAAGGCTATTCCAGCAAGCGTGATCCATGAGTGATTGTGGTTTTTGCCAAATTCCTCCCTTCAGTTTATGATTACTGCTTACATGATGTATGCTCAGAATAAACAATTATCTCAGTGACCTTGGAATCAAGTGCCAACTTTTCCCGAGTTTAAATAACTTGAAAAATATGGATAACAATAATAATAATAATAATAGAAAGGTAATTACAATTAGGTTTTACCTGGATACCTGGAGAGTTTACCTGGAGAGAGTTCCGGGGGTCAACGCCCCCGCGGCCCGGTCTGTGACCAGGCCTCCTTAGGTCAGTGTCCCAGGATGCGACCCACACCAGTCGACTAACACCACAGGTGATTAGACTTAGGTAATTACACCTGGATGACTACGACTATGATATTATAAGGTGATTAAAACCATCTGATTACAACAAGGTGATAATGTGAAGGTAATCAGGCAATTAAAATGAGGTAATTACAACTAATGGATTACAATTATGAGACAAAAAAAGGAGATTTAGGCGATTAAAAATAGGTAATTAAAGCAGATAAAAGGCAGGTGATTGCAATTTGATAACAACTCGGTAATAACCACAAGAAAATTACCATAGGGTGATTACACACCCATACTAAACCTTGTGTTACTAGTACTTACCTATTTGTGACTGCAGGGGTCGATTCACAGCTCCTGGTCCCTCCTCTTCACTACCAGGTCCACTCTCTCCCTGCTCCAAGAGCCTTATCGTACTTCTTAAAGTTATATATGGATCCTGCCTCCACTACATCGCTCTCCAGACTTACCGTGTTCGTGGTCCTCTTTGGAGGGCGACATGGCCCTCTGACCGGCCAGCAACATGCCCGTCATCCCACCGTTGGCAGTGCTCGACATGTGGTTGATAGTGGCCGGGTTGTTGTTGTTGTTGTTAGTGGCGAGGTTGTTGCTGGAGGAGGTGGGTGGAGGCGCGGGCGCCGAGGCGATGGAGGCGAGGGCGTGGTGGGCGTGGGAGGTGGTGAAGGGCGTGGAGGTGGTGACGGAGGGAGGACCCAGGAAGCCCCTGGAACCTCCCATGGCTGTCACCAGGCCGGGCAGGGGCAGGGGAGGCCTGTCAGAACCACCAGTCAGGGGTTATACACTCTTGTAATCTTTGTAGACTGTGATCATGACACTAATAGTACATATATTTGACTGTACACTCTGACTATGACTGTTATAGTACGTGTAAACAATGAACATGACTGTTAAACTGGGAACATGATTGGTGTAACAGATTATAGTCTATAACATGACTAGTATAACAAATTATAGACTATGACATAACTATAAATATTACCTACATCGTAAGAACACCACTGGCTCTAGAACATTTAAACTAGAAGCATATAGTACTGTTCTATTCCTTTTGGTACATCTTAACTCTAGTGCTAATTAGCCAAATAGATAATTAATAATCTTGATAAAGAGCTATGAAGCTTTCTAGATAACTAAAAAACTTATTAGATAATCAAGAAGCTTGCTAGGTCACTAAGAAGTTAGGTAAATAACTAGAAATCTTATTAGCTAAAATGCTTGCTAGGTTACTAAGAAGCTAGGTAAATAACTAGGAATATAATTAACTAAAATGCTGGCTAGGTTACTAAGAAGCTATGTAAATAACTTGAAATCTTGTTTAACTAAGAAGCTAGCTAGATATTTGTGTTCACTAGTAACATGCAGACCAAGGTGTTGAGAATTGCTAGTACCCACGTGAAGACTCCCACCGCGACTGCTGCTTCACGGAGAAGCCTCTCTTGGTCCATGTCAGCGAAGGCTTCCGGCCGGATGGTGGCTGTGTTTCTAGGTTGCCGCTCGTTCTGCACCGCTGGTGGACCAACAGGGGGAACAGGGGTCGTTAACGGACAACAGGTAGAGGTGGGGGCACAATGTAACGACAGAACAGATCCGGTACACAGGGTACTCGTGTTTTTTTTTTTTTTATTTACGATTTTTTCTACTTTTAAATTATGATTTTGTTTGTTTGTGTGTGTGTGTGTGTGTGTGTGTGTGTGTGTGTGTGTGTGTGTGTGTGTGTGTGTGTGTGTGTGTGTGTGTGTGTGTGTGTGTGTGTGTGTCACAAGCAGGATGGCTCTCTCAAGAAGTTTCTATCATATACAAGATAATCCTAAAGATTCTGGTAGAAATTCACAGGTAGCCCAATAATTGAAGATGAAATGAGATGTTGCTGCCTTCCTTGACTATTAATTAAGTTGCGGCTTGATAATGATCCAGAATGGACCAAAAACATTTAGTTTCATTTATATTTGTGGATTAGATGTGATTTGCTCCAGCTAGGGAGTTGTGATTGTCATTCTTTCTTGTGGAAAATCACAGCAGGTAGTAAGAATGAGGAAGAGTCAGCTTACCATCCTTGTTCATGCCCATCTGAATGCACTTCTTGAGTCGGCAGGCTTGGCACTGGTTCCTGTGAGCCTTGTCCACCACACAGGCGCCTGTCCCAGCCTGGCACCTGCCGGAAGAGCGTATGCCAGTTAATGGTCATGTGGAGAATCACTTACTAAAACTTCAGACGAAGCTGAATTGTCAGGTTATGAAGGTTATTCTGGGATGGCGATTATTTAGGGGAACGACTAGTGTATGGAACGGAAGACCGAGTCGTCTAGATGAGGTGGTTATTCATAGTAAAACAGACATAGGCTGAATAAAAATGTGAATGAAGATAGTGAACACGATTGTGAGCGAGACACGAGAGAGGTTAAGTAAGTTTATTTAAGTACAGGTACACATAACTAGGGTTATACATTCATTATTATTATTATTATTATTATTATTATTATTATTATTATTATTATTATTATTATTATAGGAAGCGCTAAACCCCTAGGGATTATACGCTTACACTTATACAAATTTAGGGGATTACAGTTATCATACATAGTAACATATGTGTAAATTACCAGGTAGCCCAAAAAGGTCAGACTAAGCGATTTATTTCCATTGGAGTCCTTGTACATGATTATGAGTGAGACATGGCAGTGAGACATGGCAGTGAGACATGGCAGTGAGACATGGCAGTGAGACATGACAGTGAGACACGGCAGTGAGACATGGCAGTGAGACATGGCAGTGAGACATGGCAGTGAGACATGGCAGTGAGACATGGCAGTGAGACATGGCAGTGAAACATGGCAGTGAGACATGACAGTGAGACATGGCAGTGAGACACGGCAGTGAGACATGGCAGTGAGACATGGCAGTGAGACATGACAGTGAGACATGACAGTGAGACATGGCAGTGAGACACGGCAGTGAGACATGGCAGTGAGACATGGCAGTGAGACATGGCAGTGAGACATGGTAGTGAGACATGGTAGTAAGACATGGCAGTGAGACATGACAGTGAGGCATGGCAGTGAGACATGGCAGTGAGACATGGTACTGAGACATGGTAGTAAGACATGGCAGTGAGACATGACAGTGAGGCATGGCAGTGAGACATGGCAGTGAGGCATGGCAGTGAGACATGGCAGTGAGGCATGGCAGTGAGACATGGCAGTAAAACATGGCAGAAGTTGCACACAACTGTGAGTGAGACACAGTGGAGGCTGAATATGGTTGTGAGCAAGACAGTAGGAAAGAAAACATACCACGGGAGGGGATAGAACCCGCGATCAGAGAGTCTCAAAACTGGAGTTTTGAGACTCTCTGACCGTGGGTTCTATCCCCGCCCGTGGTATGGTTTGTTTGCAATCGTGTCATTACGATTTCGTGAGTCACGTTAAGACAGTAGAAATTAAAGATGATTGTGAATGACATTTGTTGTGTGAGAGGCAGGAATGGTTGGTGTTCAGGTCACAGCAGAAAAACATACCATGAAACTCGTCTTGTAAGAGATCCAATAAAGGATTGAAGTCCCTTGTTTCTACACTACCTGGTGTTCAAAGATCCCTCTAAGAGTGAATATTTTTAATTTACAGTTTCACTTTTAGGCGACAGTCTCACCTCTAGATGACAGTCTCACTTGTAGATGACAATCTCACCTGTAGATAAGCTTCCGCCGGACGGACCTCTTGAAGAACCCTGAGCAGCCGTTGCAGGCGAGGATACCGTAGTGTTTACCCGAAGACGTGTCTCCACACACCAGGCACTGCAGGCCGGGTGACACCCGCCGCCCACCGCCCACCCCCATGCCGCCCACGCTCCCTGCAACAGAAAATCTGAAGTAAAGAAAGCCAATCCAGTCAGATGACATACCTGTGACAGGCTGTGAAAGTTCTATAGGCCCCCTCACCTGAGTCTGATGTCAGATTCGACCTTGCTGTTTGTCTCAGTGGGGGAGTCTCGATGCCGAGGAAGTGGAGCTACTTTTCTCTCCCTTGAATCAAACCTGATATAAGACCCTTACGGGTTGATCGATATAATAATAATTTCGAATGGAAATGTAAAGAGAAGAAGAAGAAAGATGAGTAAGAGGAGGAGGAGGAAGATTAGAAGAGGAAGAGAAAAGGGAGGTCAGGGACCTGAGGAGTCAAGAGACTGGAAGAAAAACAGTTAGTTTGAAGGATGGGAGAGAGCACAGTGGTAATTCCCAATGGTAACTACCACTGGGTAAAGCTAAACTCACCTACGCTGACGGTGGCGAGGGTGGCACCGCCCATGGTGACACCCATGCCGCTGGAGGAGACGCAGACAGCGCTGGCCAGACTGCTGGGGCACCTCCTCCTAGCGGGGGGGAACCCTCCTCCGCAGCCCCCCCCATTGCAGGAGGAAGACACCGTCTGAAGAACATCGTAGTCAAACACTCCCACCCTTGTGTCCCCCCTAGTAGTGCTTTGGGGATCGAGTCTTTCCCCCTTTTTCTCCTTCTTTCTTTTTCTTCCTTTCCCCCCTTTCTTTTTCCCCCCTCTCTCTTCCTTTTTCCTCTTTTTTTTTTCCCTTTTTTTTGTTTTTTCTCTTCCCCCTTTTTCCCCCTTCTCCTTCCCTTTTTTCCGGGGAAAATTTTGTAGGAGGTGCTGAAGCAGATGGGGGGGTTAGGGGTACCACCCACTAGTCAAAGTAGGTCTTCGCCCCAAAGGTTGAACAAGTGTTGAAAAATTCTTTAAAACAAGACCCATGATTGCTGTTGCAGTTGTGATGAATGGTTTGAAAAACCGACAAGTTGAAGATTGGACACTTATCAGTTGGATCTTTATTCAAAAAACTTTTCGAACAGGGCTTCATCAGCCAATAAAAAGGGGGAAAGGCGTAAGGAGAGGAGGAGAATGGGAAATCAGTCCCTCAACCTGGATCGTGTTTTCAGTCCACAATTTTGTAGGACAGAAAGGGCCGTAGACGGGGCTTAAAAACTGTAGTGAGGTGCGTGAAGCAGTGGAGGGGGGTCATAGGGGTACCCCCCACTAGTCGAAGGTCTTGCCAAAAGGTTGAACAAGTTTTTGAAGAATTCTTGTAAAAACCCCAATGCTGCCGTGTCTGACTTTGGATGAATGGTTTGAAAAACCGAAAGTTGAAGTTGAGACACTTATCGCTAGGGGATCTTTATTCGGAAACGTTTCGCCACCAGGGGTTTACAGCCCAATACAAAGGGAAAGGGTAAGGGGGAGGGAATGAGGTAATCACCCCCTCAACCGGGAGTCGATGTGTTCATCCTCAATTTTGTAAAATGTACGCATAGGGCCGTAAAAGGGGTTTATACTGTATGGGTGCGTGAAGAATGGAGGGGGGGTTCATGTGGTCCCCACCCACTGTCGAAGTGGTTTCGCCCAAAGGGTTGAACAGGTTGAAGAATTTTTTGTAAAAGACCCCAGGGGATGCCCCGTCTTGTTCAAAGAATTCTTAACACTTTTTTTAAACCCTTTTGGACAAAGCCCTACTTGACAGTGGATGGTAACTTCCCCCGCCCCACTGCTTCACGTACCACTACAGTATAAAACCCACGTCTAGGGCCCTATGCTGACTTTTAAAAAGTTGATGGACTGAACAATCACTCGGTTGGGGGGACTGATTACTCTTCTCCTCCTCTCCTTCCCCTTCCCTTTGTTTGGAGATGAAGCCACGTGTGGCGAAACTTTCCTGAATAAAGATTCCCATATCTGCATAAGTGCTCAATCTTAAACTTGTCGGTTTTTAAAACCCATTCATCCAACTGTCAGAACGGAGCATCAGGGGGTCTTGTTACAAAGAATTTTTAACACTTGTTAACCCTTTGGACGAAGACTATTCGATTTTGGGGATGGTACCACTATGACCCGCTCCATCTGCTTCACGTCACCTCCTACAGTATATACCCCTTCTACGGCCCTTGCGTAATTTAAAGTTGTTGGACTGAACACATCGACTCCGGGTTGAGGGATGATTCTCATTTCCTCCTCTCCTTACCCTTTCCCTCTTTGTATTGGACTGTTGAAGCCACTGTGTGGCGAAATTTTCTGTTTGTTCCCATATGGCAAAAGTGTCTCAATCTTCAACTTGTCGGTTTTTAAAACCCCTTCACACAATGTAGACACGGCAGCATCTGGGGTCTTGTTACAAAGAATTTTCAACACTTTTAACCCTTTGGACGAAGACCCTACTTGATTGGGATGGTCCATTTGCCCCCGCCTCCATCTGCTTCACGTCACCTCACACAGATATAAGCCACGTCTAGGCCCCTATCGTCATTCTACAGATTGGGGATGAAAACATCGACCCCGGGTTGAGGGACTGATTCCCTCATTTCCCCCTCTCCTTACGCTTCCTCTTGTATTGGATGATGAACCCACTGTTTTGCGAAACGTTTCCTGAATAAAGATTCCCCATATTGATAAGTGTCCAACTTAACTTGTCTTTTTTTCAAACCATTCATCACCACGTGGGAAAATAAAAAATCCAGGGAGGAAAGAACCCGCGATCAGAGAGTTAAAAACTGGATTTTTTTGAGACTTTTGACCGGGGTTCTATCCCCCCCGTGGTAGGGTTTTGTTTGCAATCGTGTCTTTACGATTCGCAGTCCGTTAAGGAAAAAAAAATTAAAGATTTGTGAATGACATTTGTTGTTGAGAGGCGGGGAATGGTTGGTTTTAGGTCACAGCAGAAAAACAACATAAACCGTTTTGTAAGAGACCCAAAAAGGGGACTAAAGGGCCCTTGTTTCTACACTACCGGTGTTCAAGATCCTCTAGAGTAAATTTTTTTAATTTTCAGTTTCACTTTTGGGCGACGTCTATCTAGTGCGTTTCCACTTGTAAACAATCCACCTGTAGAAAGTTTCCCCCGGACGGCCCTCTTGAAAAACCCCTGAGCACCCGTTGCAGGCGAGGATCCCGTAGTGTTTCCCCCGACGACGGTCCCCACACCCAGGCACTGCGGGCCCGGGGACCCCCGCCGCCCACCGCCCCCCCCCCATGCGCCCACGCTCCGCAACAGAAAATCTGAATAAAGAAAGCCACCCAGTAAAAGGACTCCCTGTGCAGGTGTGAAAGTTCTATAGGCCCCCCCCCGGCTGTGTCAGATTCGCCCTTGCTGTTTGTCTAGGGGGGAGTCTCGATGCCGGGAAGGGGAGTATTTTTCCCCCCTTGAATAAAACCCGATATAAGCCCCTTACGGGTTGATCGAATAATAAAAATTTTCGAAGGGAAAATTAAAGAAAAGAAAAGAAAGAGAAAAGGGGAGGGGAGGAAGATTAGAAAGGAAGAAAAAAGGGGGGTCAGGGACCTGGGGATAAAGAGGATGGAACCCAAAACAGTAAGTTAGAAGGATGGGAAGGACAACAGGGAATTTTCCAAGGGTAATACCCCGGGAAAGCTAAACTCACCCACGCTGACGGTGGGGAGGGGGGCACCGGGCCCCCCCCCTGGGGAAAGGGGGGGGAGGAAAGGGGGACAGGTGGGCCCGATGTGGGACACCGTCCTCCAGGGGGGGAAACCCCTCCCCCCCCCGCATCCTCCATCTCTGCAGGAGGAAGACCCGTCTGAAGAACAAATCGTACGTCAAGCACTCCTCCCTAGTGTGTACCCACCATAGTGCTTCTGGGGGTCGAGTCTTGGAACCGACCTCCCTTTTTTTAGCGGGGTCCTGTCCGGGTTTTCTAATTATAGATATTTAAGGGGCTATGAAACACTGCTCTAGCATTATGTAAGAGTGGGAAAGCCGCAGAAGGCTACTGGACATACTGGACTTCTATCGGTCATTTTTTGGTGAGAAAGTGGAAGCGAGATGAACAACTTTTTTTATGTTTACATGATATTTTTGCATCTTAAATTCGTATTTTCCCTTTCTCCCATTACCCATCTTCCGTGATGTCTTTCTACTTTAGTTAGTTTTGTTTTTGTTTTTGATTTCATTCCATTATCCGGGACCAGTTTTTACTGAAACCTTGTATTTTCGGTTTCCGTTGTCTTGGAAGGAAGTATATGATCTGTGAGTTGGGTGTGTATTTCACCTATTTTTGGGGGCGGGGGGCGATCATAATTCTTTTTTCTACAATACAGTACATGGTATCAGACCCACTGACACAAAGACATATACAATATAGAAAGCCCCCTTTTTTGCGACATTTCGGGCAAAAAAAGGGAAATTTTGTTGGATGCACCCACCAGTCGACTAATACCCCGGTACCTATTTTTTACTGATGGGGGAACTGGACGCAGGTGTTTATGGAACACTCCAATGTTTTCCCCAAACCCTACGGGGTTGAATTGGACCTCGTGCGCGAGCTGAGGCCCAGCGATCGAGTGCGGGGCGGGACACAGTGAAGGTAAAAACACAGACAATGTCACACATTGGCCCCACTTTAAAAAAAGGGGGAGAGAAAACTTTTATCTTACTTAAGGGGAGTTCCCGGGAGACAGACTGTCCTTATGACTATTAAACTGTTTGTTGTCCCCTTTGAACAATCTTGAAAAAATTATAATTCATTAAAAAACAAATGAATGTCGCCATGTCGCCCCCAGTTTAAAAAAAAAAAAACAGCTGAGTATTAATCTTTTAGATGCCTTTAAGTTACAAAACATTTGAAGGAAACAAAAAAAACTTTGAAGTTAGGGGGAGTTTTGTTTAAATATGAACAGTGACAAGAGGAAAAAAAATATCGTCAGTGAAATATGAGTAGCGAAAGCGAAGGTTGTCCTTCTAAGATTTTTTATTTATATAAATAGTTTGCCATGGGGGAATAAAAACCAAGTGAAAGTTTTTTTTTTTTTTTTTTTTGGGGGATGATTTCATGACTCTTATGAAAGGTAATAAAACTGGTCCCTCAAGGAAGGTTCCTTGATGTTGGTGAGGGTCTTGATTTAGGGGAAATTGGGGTTTGTGTCCAGTTCCGAATTAAGCTGAATGCCTTCAATACCCCCCAGGCGCTGTATAATCCTCGGGTTTAGCGCTTCCCCTTGATTTTTTAATAAAATAATATATAATAATAATAAAAATGAGTGTAAATCCTAAAAGATAAATGGCAATTGGAGAAAAGAGGGGAAAGAGGGAAATTTTCGGTTACGTAACACCATACCTGGGAAAAGTGGAGAAAACAATAAATAAAAAAAGCAGAAGATGACAGATGGAGATACTGTAAGTATCAGACAGAGGAGATATTTAAAATAATCATGAAAATTAACGGGATGTCAGAAACTCATTCGCTGCGGTGGAATTTTTTAGAAGGTTCTGTTAAAAATAACAGAATTTTTTCACAACGTACTTAGGCCAAGTTGGAAAAAGCACGGGGTTGGTGTCCATGTAAAAAAACTGTGGATAAGATAGAAAGTCGAAAGACTGCCATAAAATGGGTTCCCAGAACAAAAAAATGTGAATCCGAAGTAGACATTAAGAATATCTGTCGCTTGAGAGGAGAGAAGAGGCGTGACAAATGCGTGCAGTGTGATGGTGAGCACATTATGTTTAGCACAGCAAGAACTGAAAGGAAATAGAAGTTTTCTTCCAACTATGACTGAACCTGGTGAGTCCCAAGAGGAGCTGTAGGACGCCAACACGAAAGTTTAAATTTAGTGCGATTGAATTAAACCGGAACCCTGAGTTAGTTTTGTTTTTTTAACTTAATTCTCTCTCTCTTTCTCTCTCTCTCTCTCTCCTCTCTCTCTCTCTCTCTCTCTTTCTCTCTTCTCTCTTCTCTCTCTCTCTCTTACAACACACACACACTTATTTTATTCGAATAAAATTATTAATAAACTGTTTGCTTTCATATGAAATTCTCTTAGAGTTTCAGCAGCAGCAGCAGCAGCAGCAGCAGCAGCAATCAACTAGTGTTGGCAAGCAGCAACTTCAACAGTCAGGAATTATCAGTGAGTCATTATGGAGGGGGTGAGCGTTAAACCTTCAGGGGGGGGTCATACTGCACCCTGGGGGAGAAATGGGAAGCATTCTGGCTCTATCCAAGGAAGGGGAAGCGCAGGTTCAGTTTCTCAGATCAAGAGCCCCTGCCCTGGCATCAAGGAACCTCCCTTGAGGCGATGCCTTCGTCGAGTGTTGTGTTAAGTTACCTTCACTTCTGACACTGTGTGTGTATGTTGACGACTCTGTCTCTCTAGATGTCAGCACACTGAGAGCAACAACTCATGCATAAATGAAGGTTGGTCTCCTGGTGTGCTTACACGTATTATTATTAACTTGGTGAATAAGACATTCGTGTAACACTTGGGTACCTTTATTAAGAGAAGTTTCGCCCACCAGGGGCTTGATAAATCTAACAGAGACATGATAACGGAGCCTTTTACAGTGGAGCCAATAAAAGAGATGTAGCAGTAGCAGACGTGGCCACATGTGGGAGGAACCCACTAGAGTTAAGTGGGGTACGTCCCACAGCAATCGAGCCACGGAGACATCCCCCTTGCTGCCGTTAAGGAAGTTGGTGATTAGTAATGGAACCAGTGACAGCGGTAATAGTGACCTACTGCCACTAGTGGGGACCCCACCCACATGTGACCATCTCTACAACTGCTGCATCAATCCACTCCGTGCCAATGGCTTCACTGTAAAAGGATTCATACTCGTCTTTCTGTGTTACAATTACATGTTGGACCCAAATGTCAAACATCTGATAATAATGAAGGATCCAGAACGGTGGGAGAATTGGAGCTGCCTCGCATAGGCCAGTAGGCCTGTTGCAGTGTTCTTTCTTCATACGAGCGTACACTGGGACTACGTTTCTCTGTGTGATTTGATAAAACTCTACACAGAGGAAAACATGACTTGATAAAGCTCCACAAAGAGCGAAACGTTCCAGCAGAGTTTGTTCCAAAAATGGGTCTTCCATTCAACTCTTGGTCGTAGAAATTATTAAAAAAAAATATTCCGGAATTATTTTTTCCGGTAACTAAAAATCCTTGTAAATGATGTAAAAACTACAATTAATATAAATCACATTTAATTAGGCTTGATCCGAGGAAGGGAGAGGGCAGCTCCGGTCCCTTGAATCAAGAGCCCATCGCCCGCATTCAAGAAAAGAGAGTCAGATTACCGGACCCACCTGGTGGTGGTGCATGGTGAGGGCAGGGGGGAAGGGCGCGGGCGTGATCATGGGCGTGGCGTGGGCGGCGGGGGGCGTGGTGGAGGGGGAGCGAGGGGGCGGCGACCCCACCGGACTGCTTGTGCTGCTGCAGGAGTCACGAGGTGACCTGACGAAGTCGTCAGCGCCTGCGGTAGGAAATAAGAAATACGTTAACTGCAGGTCATGTCAGGTCAGGGTCATGATCTCCTCAGGTCAGGGTCATGGTCTCCTCAGGTCAGGGTCATGATCTCCTCAGGTCAGGGTCATGATCTCCTCAGGTCAGGGTCATGATCTCCTCAGGTCAGGGTCATGATCTCCTCAGGTCAGGGTCATGGTCTCCTCAGGTCAGGGTCATGATCTCCTCAGGTCAGGGTCATGATCTCCTCAGGTCAGGGTCATGATCTCCTCAGGTCAGGGTCATGACCTCCGTCCTCTCTAAAATTTTCTCTTGTACATTTAAGGATATAGTTTTTTTCATTTATGTTAATGTAAAAATTAAAAATTTTATACCAAAAGAACCTTAGAAAACTTACCTAACCTTATTACAACAAGCACAATTTAATTTAGCCTAATCCAACTAAATATATTTTAAATAAGTTTACAGTAATTGAATAATAAACAAACACAATGAAATATATTTTTCCCTTTAGGTTCAGAATGATTTTTGCGAAATTATTGCATATACAAATTTTCGCTTGCCTTATTCGGCAAGAAGTGAGGCCAAAATCACAAGTGTTACCTATTCGGCCACGACATTTTATATATATATATATATATATTAATATATATATATATATATATATATATATATATATATATATATATATATATATATATATTATATAATATATATATATAATATAATTATTTCGAGTATATGTTACTAGTGTTATGGGGGTGACAGCCGGTAATATAATGGCCGAGTTGTGGTGAATCCTCACCATGATCACTACCATAGGATTACCAAACTGATACACAGATTGATTTGCCACACCCTGTAACGTCGTCACTCTCCCTGCCCAACCCTGCATTCTCGTCCTTATAACTTCCCGACACTAAGCGGTAATTTTTGGTGATTAGTGAAGCCGTGTGGAAAATCTTATCGAATCTTAACGCTAAGTAAAAATGTGACTTATGTTAGAGTGGCGATAGAGGCCAGTGGTGGTGCTGGTGGTGCTGGTGGTGCTGGTGGTGCTGGTGGTGGTGAAGGTGGTGTTGGTGTGGTGCGGTGGTGCTGGTGGTGCTGTGTTGTGGTGGTGCTGGTGGTGCTGGTGGTGGTGGTGGTGGTGGTGGTGGTGGTGGTGGTGGGGTGGTGGTGGTGGTGTGGTGGTTGTGGGGCAGGTGGTGGTGGTGGTTGCTGGTGGTGGTTGGTGTGGTGCTGTGGTGCTGGTGGTGGTGCTGGTGGTGGTGTTGTGGTGCTGGTGGAGGGGTGGTGGAGCTGGAGATGGTGGTGGTGCTGGTTGGTGCTGGTGATGTTGGGGTGCAGGTGGGAGGTGCTGTGGTTGGTGCTGTGGTGCTGGTGATGTGGTTGGGGGTGCTAGGTGGTTGGTGCAGGTGGTGGTGCAGGTGGTGCTGGGTGCTGGTGGTGCAGGTGGTGCTGGTGATGTGGTGGTGCTGGTGGTGCTGTGAGTCTGGATTTGGTGGTGCGTGGTGCTAATGCTGCTGCTGCTAACACTACAGCAGCTACTAAACTACTTAACCGCCTAATGTTTGCCTGCTACAACTGACACTACTGTTTGCTGCTACTACTACCACTTACTGTTCTGAAACTACTAACCACTACTGTTGCTGCTACTACTACCACTACTGTTGCTGCTACTACTACCACTACTGTTGCTGCTACTACTACCACTACTGTTGCTGCTACTACTACCACTACTGTTGCTGCTACTACCTACACTACTGTTGCTGCTACTACTACCACTGCTGTTGCTGCTACTACTACCACTACTGTTGCTGCTACTATTGCCACTACTGTTGCTGCTACTACTACCACTACTGTTGCTGCTACTACTACCACTACTGTTGCTGCTACTACTACCTATACTGTGCTGCATACTACCACTACTGGTTGCTGCTACTATTGCCACTTTACTGTTGCTGCTACACTACCACTACAGTTTGCTGCTATTACTACCACAACTGCTGCAGCAGCTACTAACCACTACTTGCGATGCTGCTTGCTACAAGCTTACCCACTACTGCTGCTGCTTGCTGCTAACTACCACTACGCTGCTACTACCACTACTACTGCTACTACCGCTACTGCTGCTGCTGCTAGTACCACTACAGTTGCTGCTACTAACTACCACACTGTAGCTGCTAACTACTCTACACTACTGTTTTGCTGCCTACTACTACTAACCACTACTGTCTGGCTACTGCTAACACACTGTTGCTGCTACTACTACCACAACTGTTGCTGCTACTAAACCACTACTGCTGCTGCCTTGCAACAAACCCACTACTGATGTTGCTGCTGCTACGTACTACCACTACTAACCACTACTGCTGCAGCTGCTGCTACTACCACACTGCTCCTACAACCACTACTACTGCCTACTACCGCTACTGCGCTGCTGCTAGTACCACTACTATCTGCTGCTGCTACTACGCCCACTAACTGCGCTGGGCTGCCTACTACACTACCAACTGCTGGACTACCGCTACTGCTGCAGCGCTACTACCACTACTGCGCTGCTGCTACTACCCCTACTGCTGCTGCTACAACCACTACTGCCTCTGCCTGCTCTCTGCTTCTACACCACCACTACTGCTGCTGCTACTAACTAACTACTTACTGCTACTGCTGCTACTGGCTGCTCTACATAACTTACCACTACTGCTGCTGCTGCTACTACCACTCCTGCTGCAATGCTACCAGTACTGCTGTCTGCTACTACCACTGCTGCAGCTGCTGCTACTACCACTACTACAGCTGCTGCTACACCACTACTTCTGCTGCTACAACCACTACTCTGCTGCCTAATACTACCTAGTACGGCTGCTGCTACTACCACTACTGCTGCTGCTGCTACCACTACTGCTGCTACTACTACCACTACTGCTGCTGCTACTACCACTACTGCTGCGCTACTACATCCCTACTGCTGCTGCTGCTACCACTACTGCTACTACTACTAAAAACCTGCGCTACTACCACTACGCTCTACTACTCCCAACGCTCTACTAAACCACACCCCCAAAATACTAACCCCTCTCTGCTACTATACCACTACGCTAACTACTACCACTTACGCTGCTACTATACCACTACTCTCACTACTACCACTACTGCGCTATACTACACTACGCTACTACTACTACCAGAAGCTGCTACTATACCACATGCTACACTAACCAACGCTGCTACAAAACCCCACTACTGCACACTACTCCCATACGCGCTACTTTTCCCCAAACCCAGTTCTCCCCCTTTGCTACACTACACCAGCACTGCTGCCACTACATACTCTACTCACTACCAACTGCTCTACTACTACCACACTGCAACTACATACCCACTGCTGCTCCTTACCCACTGCTACTACTACTACCAACTGCTGCTCTACACCACTACTGCACTAACACCACACTGCTCTGCTACTACCACTACCTACACTACTACCACCTACTGCACTACTACTACCCCCCAACGCTGCTTCAAAACCACTACTGCACTACTACACCATCCCTGTGCAAACTACCACTACGCTGCTATACTCCACAACGCGCTACTACTCCCAAACTACCACTACACCCACTACTGCTATTTTAAACTCCACTACTGCTGCATACTACCAACGTTTCCTACTACCTATACTACACAACTGCTGCTACAACACCATACCTGCACACTACCACTACTGCGCTACTACTACCATACTGCTCAACTACACCACACTGCTGCTACTACTACCCATACGCTCACTACTACCACACTGCTTTTCCCCTGCCTACTACCCCACTACTGCTCTACTACTACCAAAATCTGCTCTACTACTACCACTACTGCTGCACACTCCCAAATACCTCTACACCACTCCCTCCCTACACTACCACTACTCTCTACATCCCACCTGCTACTACTACCCATACTGCTGCTACTCCCCTATACCCCTCCCCCTGCTGCTCTACTACCACACTGCCACTACTACCACTACGCTGCTATTTACAAACCAAAATTTTTTACTCTCTACACTAACTACTGCGCCTACTACTACCACAACGCTGCTACTACTCCCACTACTCTCCCCTACTACTCCCACTATTCTCAACACTACCACTCCCTGCTCTACTACACCACACTGTTTCTACTAACCACCACTACTGCCTACTCTACCACTCCCTTTCTACTACAAACCACTACTGCGCTACACTACCACTCCTCTAAAACTCCCACTACGCTACTCTACTACCAGCACGCTCTGCACTACCACTACTCTATGCTAAAAAAAGATAAACTTAACATTAAAAAGTTTTACCATATAAAAATAAAAGAAAGGTCCCGAAAACAAGAACCTCTCAAAAATTTTGTTGAAAATAAAACGCTTTGGGAGAGAATTAAAGACGAAGCCATTGGGTATAGGAACATGTAGTTGAGAGTAACAAGGACATGTTGTGCGATGACGGGAGGAGAGACGGAGGTGGTGAAGATTATTCTGAGATGTTAAATGTCAATGATAATAGGGAAGAGATGGCATGCATGGAAAGACAGACGAGAGGTGGGTGTGGAGGCAGTGGGTGTGGAGGAAGTGGGTGTGGAGGCAGTGGGTGTGGAGGCAGTGAGTGAGAGGTAGTGGGTGTGGAGGTAGTGGGTGTGGAGGCAGTGGATGTGGAGGCAGTGAGTGTGGAGGCAGTGAGTGTGGAGGCAGTGAGTGTAGAGGTAGTGGGTGTGGAGGCAGTGGGTGTGGAGGAAGTGGTGTGGAGGCAGTGAGTGTGGAGGCAGTGAGTGTGGAGGCAGTGAGTGTAGAGGTAGTGGGTGTGGAGGCAGTGGGTGTGGAGGCAGTGGGTGTGGAGGCAGTGGGTGTGGAGGCAGTGGGTGTGGAGGCAGTGAGTGTAGAGGTAGTGGGTGTGGAGGCAGTGGGTGGGGAGGAAGTGGGTGTGGAGCAGTGAGTGTGGAGGCAGTGAGTGTAGAGGTAGTGGGTGTGGAGGCAGTGGGTGTGGAGGAAGTGGGTGTGGAGCAGTGGTGTGGAGGAAGTGGGTGTGGAGGCAGTGAGTGTAGAGGTAGTGGGTGTGGAGGCAGTGGGTGTGGAGGCAGTGAGTGTAGAGGTAGTGGGTGTGGAGGCAGTGGGTGTGGAGGCAGTGGGTGTGGAGGCAGTGAGTGTAGAGGTAGTGGGTGTGGAGGCAGTGGGTGTGGAGGAAGTGGGTGTGGAGGCAGTGAGTGTGGAGGCAGTGAGTGTAGAGTATGGGTGTGGAGGCAGTGGGTGTGGAGGAAGTGGGTGTGGAGGCAGTGGGTGTGGAGGCAGTGGGTTGGAGGCAGTGAGTGTGGAGGCAGTGAGTGTAGAGGTAGTGGTGTGGAGGAGTGGATTGGAGGCAGTGAGTGGGGAGGCAGTGAGTGTAGAGGTAGTGGGTGTGGAGGCAGTGGGTGGGAGGAAGTGGGTGTGGAGGCAGTGGGTGTGGAGGCAGTGGGTGTGGAGGCAGTGAGTGTGGAGGCAGTGAGTGTAGAGGTAGTGGGTGTGGAGGCAGTGGGTGTGGAGGCAGGGGGTGTGGAGGCAGTGAGTGTAGGAGGTAGTGGGTGTGGAGGCAGTGGTGTGGGGGCAGTGAGTGTGGAGGCAGTGAGTGTAGGGGTAGTGGGTGTGGAGGCAGTGGTGTGGAGGCAGTGGATGTGGAGGCAGTGGGTGTGGAGGCAGTGGGTGTGGAGGTAGTGGTGTGGAGGCAGTGAGTGTGGAGGCAGTGGATGTGGAGGCAGTGGGTGTGGAGGCAGTGATGTGGAGGCAGTGGGTGTGGAGGCAGTGAGTTTGGAGGCAGTGAGTGTGGAGGCAGTGGATGTGGAGGCAGTGGGTGTGGAGGCAGTGGATGTGGAGGTAGTGGGTGTGGAGGCAGTGAGTGTGGAGGCAGTGGGTGTGGAGGCAGTGGGTGTGGAGGTAGTGGGTGTGGAGGCAGTGAGTGTGGAGGCAGTGGATGTGGAGGCAGTGGGTGTGGAGGCAGTGGATGTGGAGGCAGTGGGTGTGGAGGCAGTGGATGTGGAGGCAGTGGGTGTGGAGGCAGTGAGTTTGGAGGCAGCGGTCTTGAAGGCAGTGGGGGCGCTAACCCCCAGAACACCCTCCAGGTATGTGTCAGCAGATGGCTCTGTCACATGATGCCCAACATCGGTTCACCAGTGGTTATTTAACTACTGATACCCACCACTGGCACACCACTGGCACACCACTGGCACACCACTAGCACACCACTGGCACACCACTGGCACACCACTGGCACACCACTGGCACACCACTAGCACACCACTGGCACACCACTGGCACACCACTGGCACACCACTGGCACACCACTGCACACCACTTGCACACCACTGGCACACCACTGGCACACCACTGGACACCACTGGCACACCACGGGCACACCACTGGCACACCACTGGCACACCACTAGCCACCACTGGCACACCACTTGCACACCACTGGCACACTGGCACACCACTTGCACACCACTTGCACACCACTGGCACACCACTGGCACACCACTGGCACACCACTAGCACACCACTGGCACACCACTTGCACACCACTGGCACACTGGCACACCACTGGCACACCACTGGCACACCACTGGCACACCACTGGCACACCACTGGCACACCACTTGCACACCACTGGCACACTGGCACACCACTGGCCACACCACTGGCACACCACTAGCACACCACTGGCACACCATTTGGCAACCACTAGCACACCACTGGCACACCACTGGCACACCACTAGCACACCACTGGCACACCACTGGCACACCACTAGCACACCACTGGCACACCACTGGCACACCACTAGCACACCACTGGCACACCACTGCACACCACTAGCACACCACTGGCACACTGGCACACCACTGGCACACCACTGGCACACCACTAGCACACCACTGGCACACCACTGGCACACCACTAGCACACCACTGGCACACCACTGGCACACCACTAGCACACCACTGGCACACCACTAGCACACCACTGGCACACCACTGGCACACCACTAGCACACCACTGGCACACCACTGGCACACCACTGGCACACCACTGGCACACCACTGGCACACCACTGGCACACCACTGGCACACCACTAGCACACCACTGGCACACCACTGGCACACCACTAGCACACCACTGGCACACCACTGGCACACCACTGGATGTCATAACACCAACAACAAGACACGTTTACTCTGGTTTACGATACAAGAACCTCTCTTCCGCCTATCTCACGCTCTCATCTCCTTCCTTCTCCCATCCTCCGTCCTTCCTTCTCCCATCCTCCGTCCTTCCTTCTCCCATCCTCCGTCCTTCCTTCTCCCATCCTCCGTCCTTCCTTCTCCCATCCTCCGTCCTTCCTTCTCCCATCCTCCGTCCTTCCTTCTCCCATCCTCCGTCCTTCCTTCTCCCATCCTCCGTCCTTCCTTCTCCCATCCTCCGTCCTTCCTTCTCCCATCCTCCGTCCTTCCTTCGCCCGTCCACTCATAATCCCGCCCTCCGTGAGCCTAAATCCTGCCCGGGTGCCCCCTGGCGTCCAGTAATCGCCTGTAATCCGCTGTAAGCCCCTCAGGAACACATCAAAGGATTAATCCAAGCTAACATGTTAACCATGTTGCCTTGTTAATATGGTGGTGGTGGTGGGGTTGGGGGTGGTGGGGGTTGGGGCGGTGGTGGGGGTTGAGGGTGGTGGTGGTTGAAGGTGGTGGTGGTTAAGGGTGGTGGTGGTTGAGGTGGTGGTAATTGAAGGTGGTGGTGGTTGAGGGTGGGGGTGGTTGAAGGTGGTGGGGGTTTAAAGGGGTGGTGGTGGTTGAGGGTGGTGTGGTTGAGGGTGGTGGTGGTTGAGGTGGTGGTGGTGGTTGAGGGTGGTGGTAGTTGAAGGTGGTGGTGGTTGAGGGTGGTGGTGTTTGAGGGTGATGGTGGTTAAAAGGGTGGTGGTTGAGGGTGGTGGTGGTGGTTGAGGGTGGTGGTGGTTGAGGGTGGTGGTGGTGGTTGAGGGTGGTGGTGGTGGTTAAGGTGGTGGTGGGGGTTGGTTGAGGTGGTGGTGGTGGCGGTTTGAGGGTGGTGGTGGTGGTTGAGGGTGGTGGTGGTGGTTGAGGGTGGTAGTGGTTAAAGGTGGTGGTGGTTGATGGTGGTGGTGGTTGAGGGTGGTGGTGGTGGTTGAGGGTGGTGGTTGAGGGTGGTGGTGGTGGTGGTTGAGGGTGGTTGAGGGTGGTGGGTGGTTGAGGGTGGTGGTTTGAGGGTGGTGGTGGTGGTGGTGGTGGTTGAGGGTGGTGGTGGTGGGGGCTGAGGGTGGTGGTGGGGGTTGAGGGTGGTGGTGGTGGTTGAGGGTGGTAGTGGTTAAAGGTGGTGGTGGTTGAGGGTGATGGTGGTTAAGGTGGTGGTGGTTGAGGGTGGTGGTGGTGGCTGAGGGGGGTGGTTGAGGGTGGTGGTGGTTGAGGTGGTGGTGGTGGGGGCTGAGGGTGTGGTGGTGGTTGGGGGTGGTGGTGGTGGTTGAGGGTGGTAGTGGTTAAAGGTGGTGGTTGTTGAGGGTGGTGGTGGTTGTGGGTGGTTGTACTAGTGGCGAGGAGATGTAGTGGTGATATTGGTCGTGATGTAGTGGTTGTGGTGACGCGTGTGTGTGTGTGTGTGTATATGTGTGTGTGTGTGTTTGTCTCCAAGTAAACGAAACGTCGAAAACGGGAGTAAAATGAATCAAAGAAAACGAAATAAAAAAGAAATAAAGAAAACGAGCCAAACAAATCCAATCAAAGAAAACGAATCAAAGAAAACGATACAAAGAAAACGGTTTACAAAGAAAGTGGGAAGCCTTGGCAACTCATCACCAGAAGCTCTGATGCAATTACGGTTTTGACAGAGTCATCTCAGGGAGTAATTCAATATGTCCTTCTCTCCCTCCCTCCCTCCCTCCCTCCCTCCCGTCTCTCTGTTTTTCTTTCTCTTCCTCAGCCTCTCTACCTTCCTCAGCTCCTTAACCTTCCTCAGCTCCTTAACCTTCCTCAGCTACTTAACCTTCCGCAACTCCTTTATCTTCCTCTGCTCCTTTAACTTCCTCAGCTCCTCTATTTTCCTCAGCTTCTCTATCTTCCTCAGCTCTTGTCTTCCTCAGCTCCTCCATCTCCCTCATCTCATCATCCTTCCTCGACTCATATTTTTTCTAGTTTTCTCCCGTACACAACCTTCTCTCCATTATACTTTCCCTCCCTTCCTCAGCTTCTGTTTCTCTCCCTTCTTCGTTGTTTCTCGGTATTTAACTTACATGTCTGTCTAATTTTTTTTCGTTAGTCCCGTCTCTCTTTCCCCTCCCTCTCTTTTTTTTTCTTCCATCCTTTCCTGTCTCTCTCTCTCTCTCTCTCTCTCTCAGTTCATTCTACCAGCTTGTAGCACTGCCTCACTCAGTAGATGTCTCTCATCTCATCCGTCACCATCACTCACTGTTACACCACCACCAGCAGCACCGCCACCATCACTCACTGTTACACCACCACCACCAGCACCGCCACCATCACTCACTGTTACACCACCACCACCAGCACCGCCACCATCACTCACTGTTACACCACCACCACCAGCACCGCCACCATCACTCACTGTTACACCACCACCACCAGCACCGACACCATCACTCACTGTTACACCACCATCACCAGCACCGCCACCATCACCACCACCCACCACAACTCACACAGTATTTATCATGGGGTAGCAGCTTGCAAATCCTAGTGTGTGTGTGACGGGTGAACATAGATCAGAGCACCACACCATTAATCAATACCTGAGCTACCCAGGCTCAACTCAGAGCTCACTACAACGCTCCTCCTTATCTTCATGCTACCCAGGCTCAGCTCAGAGCTCACTGTGTCGCTTCTTACCTTCATCTCTATACCTCTCAGTTATCCCATCTCTTTTTATTCCTCTCTCTCTCTCTCTCCCCTTTTACCCGACTCTCTTATCTCTCCTTTCCCTATCTACTATTCCTAAGGTTAGCTCCGCGTCTCTCCCTGACTCATTCAATTTCCCCTATCCACCTTTACCACATTTTTTCTCTCCTCTTCCTCCCTTTCCATACTTCCCCCTTCCCCCCCTTCCTCGTTCCACAGACCAGATGCTCCAGTTATAAACGACCTATCAGTGTCGACGCTAACAGTAAATGAGAAGTGAATTGGTTTTCAACAAGAGTATTAACGTTAAGCCCTCCTATAGAAAATGGCATCCGGTTAGAGTGGTGTATGTCAGCTGTTGTGTGTATGTGTATGTGTGTGTGTGTGTGTGTGTGTGTGTGTGTGTGTGTGTGTGTGTGTGTGTGTGTGTGTTTGTGTGTGTGTGTGTGTGTGTGTGACCAGCCCACCATGATCACTGAGATCGCCCATCTCTCTCGGTTTTTATTCAGTTCCGATTACCAGTGAAATGAAAGCTTTTGTTAAGACTGGATAAAGCTTCTCGCGAAGCTTGACGTTGTCACAAAGATTAACTATACCTCTAAGCTTTCACTACACGGATCGTTCATACGTGAACTTCTGTTTTGTTCATCTTAATTTTAAAAGCTTATCTGTAAACGACAGATACATTCTGTTAGCAAAATTTCGCCTTGCAACCTGACGCAGCAGGAATTAAAGGTGAGGAGACACGTTTCGCTCAATCTAGGCCACTGGTGAGGTAGAAGAGAGAATACGTAAAGGAGATAAACCTTGCAATTGCGTTCACGGGGGAGCCACACACCCTAGTGGGTCATGCAACCAGTAAAGTAATATACTGAGTGAGCCAAAGAGTGAATAATTGGATACACGTCTATGGGGCGGAGGCCAGGGGATTGGGGATTCATTGTAACACACATTGTTACTTAAGTAATAGACACCATGTGTCGCAAAATACTGCTCTGGTGACAGTAGTGTGCATATTAAATAGAATAGTGATGAATTAACACATTTATTAGGAAAATTAATGTTTATTTAAACAATACACTGCAATGATGTGACATAATTGATTAATAAGAAATATGACTATCCTTTGTTTTTATAAGCATTGCTACACACTTTAGCGTAGAATCGACTATGTTGAACACATTTTCGCAAGTTCTTCGTCATGGTACCTGGTCCTACTAACAGCAGCAATTAGCTTCTCCACAGTTGAACAGTCCTGTTTCACGATCCTTCGTTTGGTGATTGCCCATAGATTCTCAATTGGGTTGAGGTCAGGAGAGTTTCCAGGCCAATGTAGAACGTTTAACCCACTCTCTTGTCAGCATTTTCTGGAAGTGTGGCATAGAGCAAGATCCTGCTGGAAAATGCCTTCTCTGTCAGGAAAGTCTCTATTCACAATGGGAAGCAAATGAGCTGCCAGGATTGCCTTGTATTTATCACTGTTCATTGTTCCCTCAACAATACTAAGCCGTCTAGGGCCTTTAGCAGTAAAACTACCCCAAAATATCTCAGGTGGATGTTTTGACGTTACTTGAATGAGTCCATTCCGAAGAGGTTTGCTTTTTCTCCATCTCACTACCACTGATATGTACCCATGTACTTCAGAATGTGCCTAATCTGCAAATGTAACTTTTTTCCATTCATTAGTCGTCCATCCCTCATGATCGAGTGCCCACCAGAGCCATTTTTTTCTTCATAGTAGTAGTCATTAGCATTCTTTACCGGCTTTCTGGCAGTTCTGCCATCTTCTAGGAGCTTTTGTCGAACAGTTAAAGAATCAAATATTTACGCCAGCTGAAGCCAAATCTCTCTGTAGATCTTTGCTGGCTTTCTTGGGATCCTTTATGCTATTTCTTATGACAACCTTGTCATCGTGAAGTGTTATCTTGCATTTTCTTTCACATCTTCGACGCAGCGCTTCACAATCACTAGCGTCATCAACTTTCTTCAGAATCCAACCTACAGTTGACTTTGCTAGGGTTGATATTTTCGACGATGTCTGATACTCATATCAGTTTTTCTAAAAGCTACAATACTTGCACGCTTGCTGGAATAGCCTTACAGAACAACAGCTGTTGTAGCGCTTACGAATAGCAGGGTAACACCACAGCTCGATCGTTGCCAGAGACTAAGACATATTATTATATAATCACAAAATTTACTCCTGTGCCAATTAATTTGCACACTACTGTACATTCCGATAGCGATATACTTTCTGTGTACAGGAGATAGGGTCGCCTGTGACTCTGTGGTGACGAGATGTTATGATCCTGGGAGCTGCCTGGAACTGATCCGGACGCTAACTTACTGTGTCACCTGTGTACCCTCTCACATGACTGAACTGTTGTAGTTGGTGGTTCATGAGGGTTACGACGGCTCACAGGACTAAACTACGGTTGTTGTTGGTTCTTATGGGCTACGACGGCTCACTGTTGTTGTTGGTTCTAATGGGCTACGATGGCTCACAAGACTGAACTACTGTTGTTGGTTCTTATGGGCTGTGACTGCTCACATGACTGCCGTGTGAACTTACAAGTCTGGATCCAGACTCTCTCTCCTTCAATGCTCACTCCATGGGGGTCAAAATATCAAAATCAATTGATGTCCTGAGATTCTGTCTTCATATGGGTTATTACCGAGCTTATTATAATATTATATGTATATATATATATATATATAATAATATATATATATATATATATATATTTTTATATATATATATAAATTATATATATATATATATATAATATATATATATAATATATATATATATGTTCATTCGAATATTTAAAACTGGTGCAATTAAGCAAGAACTCGTTTAAAATTAAGTCCTTTCTGAAATTTTCTCTTATACGTTTAAAGATATATTTTTTCATCAATGTTAATGTAAAAATTTATAATTTTGGACCAAAAGAATCTTAGAAAACTTACCTAACCTTATTATAACAAGTGTAATTTATTTTAGCCTAACCCAACTAAATATATTTTAAATACGTTTACAATAATTTAGTACTAAACAAACACAATCAAATATATTTTTTTCGTTAGGTTCAGAATGATTTTGGCGAAATTATTGCATACACAAATTTTCACTTGTCCTATATGGCAAGATGAGCGTTGCTATTTAAGCCAAGATCGCAAGTTCTGCCTATTCGGCACGAATTATATAATATATATATATATATATATATATATATATATATTATTATTTATTTTTATTCGCAAGTGCAAGCGAATATACACAAACAAACTGATCTCTCTAGTCCGAAGGAGACTCGAACCTAACGTAACTGAGACAAGTACGCAGTGCTATACCATTCTCACCCATGACAATACTTGGCGCCTAGCACAATGCTAGACTGTTGATCCAAGGCAGCCAGTTGCAGGTGAGCGCTTACAGCTTTTCATCTATCCCTGATATATATATATATATATATATATATATATATATATATATATATATATATATATATAGAATATACAAATATGATTTGTGAGGTGTGTTGGGTGGTGTTACGTCCGAATAGGTAAAATTGGTCAATTAGCAAGAACTCATTTAAAATTAAGTCCTTTCTAAAATTTTCTCTTATACATTTAAAGATATATATTTTCATTTATGTTACTGTAAAAATTAATAATTTTGTACCTAAAGAACCTTAGAAAACTTACCTAACCGTATTATAACAAGCGAAATTTAATTTAGCCTAATCCAACTAAATATATTTAGATAAGTTTACAATAATTTAATAATAAACGAACACAATGAAATATATTTTTTCATTAGGTTCATAATGATTTTTTTGCGAAATGATTGCATACACAAATTTGCCCTTGCCTTATTCGGCAAGAAGAGCGTTGATATATAAGCATATTTGTATATTTAATTATATTTCTGCTTTATTATCTTAATCTGTGGTCTTCGTGTATGATTCGTAATCAATTAAAAATATCTTACACATGTGATGGTTAAATTAAATACCATAAGACTACCTGGCAACTGCTGCCTAAAACAAAAGACGTGTTTTTCTTCGTGTTCAGTACAAGTATATATGGCGCCCATTATAAGTATATATGGCGTCCATTATAAGTATATATGGCGTCCATTATAAGTATATATGGCGTCCATTATAAGTATATATGGCGTCCATTATCAGTATATATTGTGTCCATTATAAGTGTATATTGTGTCCATTATAAGTATATATGGTGTCCATTACGAGTATATATGGCGTCCATTATAAGTATATATGGCGTTCATTATAAATATATATGGCGTCCATTATAAGTATATATGGCGTCCATTATAAGTATATATGGTGTCCATTATAAGTATATATGGCGTCCATTATAAGTATATATGGCGTCCATTATAAGTATATATGGCGTCCATTATAAGTATATATGGCGTCCATTATAAGTATATATGGTGTCCATTATAAGTATATATGGCGTCCATTATAAGTATATATGGCGTCCATTATAAGTATATATGGTGTCCATTATAAGTATATATGGCGTCCATTATAAGTATATATGGCGTCCATTAGAAGTATATATGGCGTCCATTAGAAGTATATATGGTGTCCATTATAAGTATATATGGCGTCCATTATAAGTATATATGGTGTCCATTATAAGTATATATGGCGTCCATTATAAGTATATATGGCGTCCATTATAAGTATATATGGCGTCCATTATAAGTATATAAGGTGTCCATTATAAGTATATATGGCGTCCATTATAAGTATATATGGCGTCCATTATAAGTATATATGGCGTCCATATATACTTATATATACTTATAATACTTATATATATACTTATATATACTTATAATACTTATATATATGGCGTCCATTATAAGTATATATGGCGTCCATTATAAGTATATATGGCGTCCATTATGAGTATATATGGTGTCCATTATAAGTATATATGGCGTCCATTATAAGTATATATGGCGTCCATTATATATATGGCGTCCATTATAAGTATATATGGCGTCCATTATGAGTATATATGGTGTCCATTATAAGTATATATGGTGTCCATTATAAGTATATATGGCGTCCATTATAAGTATATATGGCGTCCATTATGAGTATATATGGTGTCCATTATGAGTATATATGGTGTCCATTATAAGTATATATGGCGTCCATTATAAGTATATATGGCGTCCATTATAAGTATATATGGCGTCCATTATAAGTATATATGGCGTCCATTATAAGTATATATGGCGTCCATTTATAGTATATATATGGTGTCCATTATAAGTATATATGGCGTCCATTATAAGTATATATGGCGTCCATTATAAGTATATATGGCGTCCATTATAAGTATATATGGCGTCCATTATAAGTATATATGGCGTCCATTATAAGTATATATGGCGCCCATTATAAGTATATATGGCGTCCATTATAAGTATATATGGCGTCCATTATGAGTATATATGGCGTCCATTATAAGTATATATGGCGTCCATTATAGGTATATATGGTGTCCATTATAAGTATATATGGTGTCCATTATAAGTATATATGGTGTCCATTATAAGTATATATGGCGTCCATTATAAGTATATATGGCGTCCATTATAAGTATATATGGCGTCCATTATAAGTATATATGGTGTACTCTTCTATACTTCGTGAATTCAGAAACAACTCGCTGACGGATGCACCAGAAATATAGTCACAAGTATTTTATCCACAGTGGTATATTACACGCCATTCTGAAAAAAAAGAAATACCCCGTCTTGCCTATCATAAATAACTCATTATCACACTTAATCTATATTGCAATGCTACTGTGACGCTGTAAACACATCATTACGACTGTTCTGGGATTATAAATTCCTAAAGAGATCATTACCACTGTAACTTAGTTATCAAAAATGTCTAGGCTAAGTCCTAGGACCCACTGTGTGCTTCTGTAGTCTTCTGAATACCGCCCACAGGATCGGTATGAAGTGTTTGCCGCCCATAGATAAGTTTAGGGCGATTACAACCTACAGGATGGGGCTGGAATGACAATATACACAAATTTTAACAGATACAGCAACATGTATAGTCCTTGTACGTGGTACTGAAGAAGGACATGGACACGCATGTACGATCTAGCATCAGTCTGACGACTTGTCGCACACGTACGATCTAGCATCAGTCTGACGACTTGTCGCACACGTACGATCTAGCATCAGTCTGACGACTTGTCGCACACGTACGATCTAGCAATCATCTGACGACTTGTCGCACACGTACGATCGAGCATCAGTCTGACGACTTGTTGCACACGTACGATCGAGCATCAGTCTGACGACTTGTCGCACACGTACGATCGAGCATCAGTCTGACGACTTGTCGCACACGTACGATCTAGCATCAGTCTGACGACTTGTCGCACACGTACGATCGAGCATCAGTCTGACGACTTGTTGCACACGTACGATCGAGCATCAGTCTGGCGACTTGTCGCACACGTACGATCGAGCATCAGTCTGACGACTTGTCGCACACGTACGATCGAGCATCAGTCTGACGACTTGTCGCATATTCCCGATTTATTAATACAATATCATCTGTGAACCATTATTATCACAATAATGGTATTCAATACCGACAGGTAGACGAGTAAGACATGTGCAACACCTGGGTATCTTTTTGTCGAAACATTTCGCCCACTTTTCAGGCTTTCTCAGTTGAATACTGAAGACGGCAGAAGCATTGTAGAGGTGGTGAGCAGCCGCCTTGTAGCCTTTGAGGTGGTCAGTCTGTCCATAGTCTTGATCAAAATAGATGTTATATAGAGATTTTGATGTGGGTTTTACCAGAGATATTCTTTCTTGCTATATACACCAATTCTTTTTCTTTCCTTCCTTATCTCTATCCGTCTTTTTTTCTCTCTCCTCCCCTTCCCCCTCTCTCTCTTTCCCTCCCCTCTCTCTGTCTCTCCCCTCCCCTCTCTCTTCATTCTGGCGTGCTGGTAAGTAATTTGATTGCCTCCATATAAACGACCAAATGCGTCCCAACAGTGATTTGATGGAATAAAAATGACCCGATGCACTCACACACAATAACCTGGCTGGTCACTCTGCCCTCTCCACGACGCTGGCTCTCTCTCTCTCTCTCTCTCTCTCTCTCTCTCTCTCTCTCTCTCTCTCTCTCTCTCTCTCTCTCTCTCTCTCTCTCTCTCTCTCTCCTCTCTCTCTCTCTCACACACACTACATAGTATATCCCAAATATACTCTTATATACCTTTGAAGGGTTTCGAAATTTTCTTAATCCTGCAGCCCGGCCCTGGACCAGGCTCGTCTGGTGCTTGCCTGGTTAACCAAGCTGTTACCACTGGCGTCCATCTGGCCCAGATATCCATCACAGCCTGGTTAATCTGGAACTGACGGAGGTACTCGTCCAGTTCACTCTTCAAGTCTTTTGCATTGTTTCTAATATCTTCTGATAGGGTGCGGAGCGGTCTGGAACTACGAATGTTGATACAATGCTCTCTTATTGTGCCCACGGCGCCCTTACTTTTCACTGGGATTATTTTACACTTCCTCCCATATCTCTCAGTCCAGCAGGTTGTTATGGCAGGTTTGGGACATGGGGAACATTAGCGTATTCGTTTC
>NC_069425.1:43649831-43732331 GCF_026875155.1 Cherax quadricarinatus | reverse complement strand
GAGTGACATGTAACACGTCCAGAGTGACATGCAACACGTCAGAGTGACATGTAACACGTCAGAGTGACATGTAACACGTCAGAGTGACATGTAACACGTCAGAGTGACATGTAACACGTCAGAGTGACATGTAACACGTCAGAGTGACATGTGTCACGTCAGAGTGACATGTAACACGTCAGAGTGACATGTAACACGTCAGAGTGGCATGTAACACGTCACGAGTTGACATGTGTTACGTCAGAGTGACATGTAACACGTCAGAGTGACATGTAACACGTCAGAGCGACATGTGTCACGTCAGAGTGACATGCAACACGTCAGAGTGACATGTGTCACGACAGAGTGACATGTAACACGTCAGAGTGACATGTAACACGTCAGAGTGACATGTGTCACGTCAGAGTGACATGTAACACGTCAGAGTGACATGTAACACGTCAGAGTGGCATGTAACACGTCAGAGTGACATGTAACACGTCAGAGTGACATGTCACACGTCAGAGTGACATGTAACACGTCAGAGCGACATGTGTCACGTCAGAGTGACATTGCAACACGTCAGAGTGACATGTGTCACGTCAGAGTGACATGTAAACACGTCAGAGTGACATGTGTCACGTCAGAGTGACATGTGTCACGTCAGAGTGACATGTAACACGTCAGAGTGACATGTAACACGTCAGAGCGACATGTGTCACGTCAGAGTGACATGCAACACGTCAGAGTGACATGCAACACGTCAGAGTGACATGTAACGCGTCAGAGTGACATGTGTCACGTCAGAGTGACATGTAACACGTCAGAGTGACATGTGTCACGTCAGAGTGACATGTGTCACGTCAGAGTGACATGTAATACGTCAGAGTGACATGTAACACGTCAGAGTGACATGCAACACGTCAGAGTGACATGTAACGCGTCAGAGTGACATGTGTCACGTCAGAGTGACATGTAACACGTCAGAGTGACATGTGTCACAGTCAGAGTGACATGTGTCACGTCAGAGTGACATGTAATACGTCAGAGTGACATGCAACACGTCAGAGTGACATGCAACACGTCAGAGTGACATGTAACACGTCAGAGTGACATGTGTTACGTCAGAGTGACATGTAACACGTCAGAGCGACATGTAACACGTCAGAGTGACATGTGTCACGTCAGAGTGACATGTAACACGTCAGAGTGACATGTAACAAGTTAGAGTGACATGTAACACGTCAGAGTGACATGTGTCACGTCAGAGTGACATGTGTCACGTCAGAGTGACATGTAACACGTCAGAGTGACATGTGTCACGTCAGAGTGACATGTAACACGTCAGAGTGACATGTGTCACGTCAGAGTGACATGTGTCACGTCAGAGTGACATTTAACACGTCAGAGTGACATGTAACACGTCAGAGCGACATGTGTCACGTCAGAGTGACATGCAACACGTCAGAGTGACATGTAACACGTCAGAGTGACATGTGTTACGTCGTCGAGTGACATGTAACACGTCAGAGCGGACATGTAACACGTCAGAGTGACATGTGTCACGTCAGAGTGACATGTAACACGTCAGAGTGACATGTAACACGTTAGAGTGACATGTAACACGTCAGAGTGACATGTGTCACGTCAGAGTGACATGTGTCACGTCAGAGTGACATGTAACACGTCAGAGTGACATGTGTCACGTCAGAGTGACATGTGTCACGTCAGAGTGACATGTAACACGTCAGAGTGACATGTAACATGTCAGAGTGACATGTAACACGTCAGAGTGACATGTAACACGTCAGAGTGACATGTGTCACGTCAGAGTGACATGTAACACGTCAGAGTGACATTTAACACGTCAGAGTGACATGTAAAACGTCAGAGTGACATGTAACACGTCAGAGTGACATTTAACACGTCAGAGTGACATGTAACACGTCAGAGTGACATGTAACACGTCAGAGTGACATTTAACATGTCAGAGTGACATGTAACACGTCAGAGTGACATGTGTCACGTCAGAGTGACATGTAACACGTCAGAGTGACATGTATCACGTCAGAGTGACATGTAACACGTCAGAGTGACATCCTGATTAACCAGGTTGTTTGTGTTAACCAAAACTATTACTTTTATTATTATTAATATTCCAATTATTATTTTACTATTAAAATTACCATTACATATTATTATTATTATTATTATTATTATTATTATTATTATTATTGTTGTATTCACAAGGAAGCGGTAATTTCGTATTAGCCTTACACCGCAATCAGTTTCGATCCGAGGAATGGGAGGGTTGTTCCTTGGATCGAGAGCCTTACCGCATCGGGCCCCCCGTCATTCCCCCTTCATCCCCCCCGTCAAGATCGCAGTTTGAACCCCAGTAATTCCCTAATCATGGCCATCGTGACCCTCGAAGGTCGCAGGTATTTTAAGCAGTTTATTAGATCTTGTATCAGTCGTGCCATCCTGTGTCGGTCCTGTGTTCAGTACTGTTCAGTCTGTGCAGTTCTGTGCCAGTCTGTGTCGGTCTGTGCCAGTCTGTGTCGGTCTGTGTCAGTCTGTGTCAGTCTGTGTCAGTCTGTGCCAGTCTGTGTCGGTCTGTGTCAGTCTGTGTCAGTCTGTGTCAGTCTGTGTCAGTCTGTGTCAGTCTGTGTCGGTCTGTGTCGTCTATGTCATCTGTGTCAGTCTGAGTCATACTGTAGCAGTCTGTGTCAGTCATGTGTCGGCTGTCAGCTGGATTCTGTAGAGCAACTTGTAAGAGAGAGAGAGAGAGAGAGAGAGAGAGAGAGAGAGAGAGAGAGAGAGAGAGAGAGAGAGAGAGAGAGAGAGAGAGAGAGAGAGAGAGAGAGAGAGAGTATAGACTCAGGAGAAACCGTCGCGCGCAATAAGCGCACGAAACTTTGGCGACGCCCGTGGCAATAAACAAAAGAGCATCGAGGGTGAGGGTAGCGCAGGCTAGAAGCTGGAGGGAGGGGGGGGGAGGGAGGGGGAAGGGAGGGAGGGGAAGGCAGCAGGTGGAGGGGGGTAGGGGAGGAATTTGCCTAACAGTGGGTGCACGTTGGTTGGACGCTACCTCATCAAAATTCAAATGAGTCTCCATCTATTAGTCAATCTGGAGATAAAGTGGGTGTCCAGGCTAGACTAAAAGTGGCACAGGAGGGAGGGAAAGAGGAGGGGGAGAGGGGAAACAGGAGGAGGAGGAGGAGGGAAGAGAGGCGTGTGAGGGGTTACAATGAGGTAAGAGGAAGATATAGTCATATATTTGCCTACTCTTGTGTTTGGTTTCAAACACCTGTCAGTACTGACGCTCTCTCTCTCTCTCTCTCTCTCTTTCTCTCTCTCTCTCTTTCTCTCTCTCTCTTCTCTCTCTCTCTCTCTCTCTCTCTCTCTCTCTTTTCTCTCTCTCTCTTGCCTTCTATACTTCAGCTCCATGGGTCTCCGGGGCTCTGTCCTACCCAGTCTTGAAGCTTGTGTATAGAATCTGCCTCACCACCGTCGCTTCGTACCCACAAGACATCCCGAAGCTCGGTTGGTAGCGCACTCAGCTCACACACTGAGATTCGGGGTTAGATCCCCGGTACGGGTGAAAACACTGGGGCGTATTTCCTTTAGACACCTGCTGTCTTGTTCACCTAGCAGTAAATAGGTACCTGGATGTTAGCAGATTGGTGTGGGTCGCATCCTGAGGACAAAATTAGCCTAAGTTGTCCGAAATGCTCTGCCTAACAAGGAGCTTTCTATATAGTAGTATGTCTCTGATGTCAGCTATGGTCTGTATAAGTTGCATCATGTACTCGTAGAAATGAAGATAATTATCATTAAGAGTGTCTCCTAATCTGGAAGCTGTGTACTAAGTCGAGGTTTCCTCAATTTATTTCTGAGGTCTCTTTAAAGTGTGTACAAACACTACAAACACCACTTATAACTTGGCGCTAAGTCCGCATGGGTAATGCAGCCCTTAAATCCTGTCACTGTCGATTCTATACGTTCCTAAACTAGCTGGTGTTGAGTATATTGTATGTCTGTATACTGTAGCCTGTCTCAGGTAACCTTACACAACTTGCATACACCTTTGCAGTAAAACTGAGTTATTATTGTAGCAATCGTAAGTACTGTCAACGTGTATTCAACTATTTAAATATTATTAGTGTGTATACAACTACGTGTTATCAATGTGTATACAACTACGTAAGTATTCTCAGTGTGTATACAACCATGTAAGTATTGTAAGTATGTATACAACTATGTAAGTATTGTGTGCGTATACAGCTATGTAAGTATTGTTACGACCCTTCAGTATTCTTTGGAAAAATAGCCTAGATCTATGTTAAATACCGAAGACCTTAAAGAGTGCAGACAGCTCCTTTGCGTAAGGTGGGTGGTAGAGCACTAGTTAAAAATTACAGACCAGTAGCCCTAACTTCCTACTACATAAAAGTCTTCTAAGAGTGATGAGACGGCAGATTACAAATTTTCATGGACCAGCACAACCAGCATAACCCGAACCAGCATGGTTTTAGAGCAGGACGATTATGCCTGTCACAGCTGCTGTACAGCTGTGACAGAATTACGGAGGCGTTAGAAGACGACAAAAACGCAGATGTGATATACACAGATTTTGCAAAAGCGTTTGACAGATGCGATTATGGAATGGTAGCGCACAAGATGAGGGATCTAGGTATTACGGGGAAGGTAGGCAGATGGATTTTCGGGTTCTTGACACAGAACACAAAAAGCAGTAATAAACAGAGCAAAATCCAGCATCAGCGAGGTGAAAAGTTCAGTGCCCTAAGGTACTGTCCTGGCACCTCTGCTGTTTCTCATCCTCATAGCAGACATAGATAAAAACACCCGTCACAGTTTTGTATCATCATTTGTAGATGACACTAAAATAAGCACGAAAGTCACTACGGTAGAGGACACTGAAAAATTACAGGAAAACATAAGCAGGGTTTTCCAGTGGGCAGTGGAGAACAACATGACATTCAGTGGCGATACGTTCCAGCTGCTTAGGTATGGAAAGAATGAAGAACTCAAAAGGAACACTGTATACAAAACTCAAGAACGAAAGGAACACGTGAAAGACTTGGGTATAATTATTTCAGCTGACCATTCTTTCGAAGAACATAATAAGACATAATAAGAGAACTTTCAAAACAAGCGAAATAATTCCAATGGTGGCACTTTTCAAATCACTGGTGCTCCCTCATTTGGAAAATTGCTTAGTGTTGACGGCCCCGTTCAAGGAAGGACAAATATCAGAGCTTGAATAAATACAGAGATCGTTTACGGCCAGTATAGAGCCACTAAAACATTTAAATTACTGGGAACGCCTTAAAGTCTTAAACATGTATTCACTGGAGCGGAGGAGAGAGAGATACATGATAGTGTATACCTGGAAAGTACATGTTGGCCTGGTCACAAATCTGCACACTGCCATGACAACATACTGGAGTGAGAGATATGGGATGAAATGCAAAATAAACCCAATGAAGAGCAGCTACAGCCTGACTGGCCAGGCAAACACCAGACGAGCCTGGCCCATAGCCGGGCTTCGAGAGTAGTGAGTCTCTCGGAGCTGTGTAAGTACTGTCAGGGCATAATACAACTTTGTACTTAAGTATACCTTACACGTGCCGGTAAGGTATACACAATTTAGAAGTTTCTGATCATGTATGCGTTAGTTTTGAAGTTAATGTTGTTATTTTGGCGACCATTGTGACCTGGGTGACCACTGACCACACTCCCCTCCCCTGCCCCCCTCCTCCTCTCCCTTCCCCCTTCCCTTCCACCTCTCTCTTCCCCTCCTCCTTACCTATTCCCTCCAGCAGTGTCCTCTCAGGTGTTACTGACGCATTCAGTGTTACTGACGCACTCAGTGTTACTGACGCACTCAGTGTTTCTGACGCACTCAGTGTTACTGACGTACTCAGTGTTACTGACGCACTCAGTGTTACTGACGCACTCAGTGTTACTGACGCACTCAGTGTTACTGACGCACTCAGTGTTTCTGACGCACTCAGTGTTACTGACGTACTCAGTGTTACTGACGCACTCAGTGTTTCTGACGCACTCGGTGTTACTGACGCACTCAGTGTTTCTGACGCACTCAGTGTTACTGACGCACTCAGTGTTTCTGACGCACTCAGTGTTACTGACGCACTCAGTGTTACTGACGCACTCAGTGTTACTGACGCACTCAGTATTACTGACGCACTCAGTGTTACTGACGCACTCAGTGTTACTGACGCACTCAGTGTTACTGACGCACTCAGTGTTACTGACGCACTCAGTATTACTGACGCACTCAGTGTTACTGACGCACTCAGTGTTACTGACGCACTCAGTATTACTGACGCACTCAGTGTTACTGACGCACTCAGTGTTTCTGACGCACTCAGTGTTACTGACGCACTCAGTGTTACTGACGCACTCAGTGTTACTGACGCACTCAGTGTTTCTGACGCACTCAGTGTTACTGACGCACTCAGTGTTACTGACGCACTCAGTGTTTCTGACGCACTCAGTGTTACTGACGCACTCAGTGTTACTGACGCACTCAGTGTTACTGACGCACTCAGTGTTTCTGACGCACTCAGTGTTTCTGACGCACTCAGTGTTACTGACGTACTCAGTGTTACGGACGTACTCAGTGTTACGGACGTACTCAGTGTTACTGACGCACTCAGTGTTACTGACGCACTCAGTGTTTCTGACGCACTCAGTGTTTCTGACGCACTCAGTGTTACTGACGTACTCAGTGTTACTGACGCACTCAGTGTTACTGACGTACTCAGTGTTACTGACGCACTCAGTGTTTCTGACGCACTCAGTGTTACTGACGTACTCAGTGTTACGGACGTACTCAGTGTTACGGACGTACTCAGTGTTACTGACGCACTCAGTGTTTCTGACGCACTCAGTGTTACTGACGTACTCAGTGTTACTGACGCACTCAGTGTTACTGACGCACTCAGTGTTACTGACGCACTCAGTACGTCATTGGTCTACGCAACTTAGCAGAGTAGTTGTTCATCTGTTAACAACACAGTGTTTCAACGTGACAATTATCATACACTCCAACATTAAACTTGGTCCTCTAACATTAATTCTCAGAATTTAATTAACCTGCAATAAAATCTAAATTTTTATTTCCACATTATTGAATTTTAATTAAAAACTTAAACAAAATAATTTCACGGACATTGGTACTAATAATATTGACAATTATAGAGGGACCATGGGCACCATAGTGAACGCTCTGCTTCCTCTCTATCCTCTCTATTTGTTCATATTATAAGGTATCACTCTGGGAATACTGTATTAGTTATCGCTTCCACCAGTCTTCTTTTCCCTTCAAGTTTATTATCCGTTAGTTTATCTTCTGATGTGGTGTCTCCTTCCTCATTGACTTGTTTTACTGCATCATACTGTTGTGTGTGTGTGTGTGTGTGTGTGTGTGTGTGTGTGTGTGTGTGTGTGTGTGTGTGTGTGTGTGTGGGATAAGACGAATATTTAAGGGGGAGGTAATGAAAGACGCTCACAAACTCATCTTATCTGACTCTAAAAACAATTACAGCACAGATGATGGGAGGGACGGGAGGGACGGGAGGTAGGGACGGGAGGGACGGGAGGGAGGGACGGGAGGGAGGGACGGGAGGGAAGGGCGGGAAAGAAGGGATGGAGGGAAGGAAGTACGGAAAAGAAAAAGGAGAGTCAAGGTATAGAGGAAAATGTGATAAAGGTAGTAGGAGGGGAAGGATGGGGGAAGGGAATAAAACATGGGGAGAGAGGAAAAGAGAGAGACATACGATATAGACAGAAATGCTGACAGATAAATACAGTCAGGTAAGCAGACAGACAGACACATAGGTAGACAGACAGACATGAGGTAGAGAGTCAGATAAGGAGACAGGCAAAGAGGCAGAGAGACAGATAAGCAGACAGACCGGCAGATAATCAGACCGGCAGATAATCAGACAGACAGACAGACAGACAGACAGACAGACAGACAGACAGACAGACAGAGCGCACAATAACAATAATAATCCTCGGGTACAAAAATTATCCCTGGTCATATTAATCCCAGCCAGCAGTCACATCGTCGATGCCTGTGTTAATTACTGCAATTTAACACGACGGCGGCAATTTAGCAGAGCGACGGGTGGGCGGCCTGTTGGGTGGGTGAGTGGGTGGGCGGGTTTTTGGGGTGGGTGAGTGGGGGGGCGGGTTTTTGGGTGGGTGAGTGGGTGGGCGGGTTTTTGGGGTGGGTGAGTGGTGGGGCGGGTTTTTGGGGTGGGTGAGTGGGTGGGCGGGTTTTTGGGGTGGGTGAGTGGGTGGGCGGGTTTTTGGGTGGGTGAGTGGGTGGGCGGGTTTTTGGGGTGGGTGAGTGGGTGGGCGGGTTGAAAAATTAAATCTTTCCTCTCGTGTTATGAATGAGAGAGAGAGAGAGAGAGAGAGAGAGAGAGGGGAGAGAGAGAGAGAGAGAGAGAGAGGAGAGAGAGGGAGAGAGAGAGAGAGAGAGAGAGAGAGAGAGAAGAGAGAGAGAAGAGAGAGAGAGAGAGAGAGAGAGAGAGAGGAGAGAGAGAGAGAGAGAGATGAGAGAGAGAGAGAGAGAGAGAGGGAGAGAAGAGAGAGAGAGAGAGAGAGAGAGAGAGAGAGAGAGGAGAGAGAAAAGGAAAAGAGAGAGAGAGAGAGAGAGAGAGAGAGAAGAGAGAGAGAGGCATCTGGTGTCATACGCGTCGGTAATCCCCCACCTTTGTTCTTTAAATCCTGCGTTTACGTTGATTGTAAGGGAGGAAGAGAGGGAGGGAGAGGCAGAGAGAGAGAGAGAGAGAGAGAGAGAGAGAGAGAGAGAGAGAGAGAGAGAGAGAGAGAGAGAGAGAGAGCGAGAGAGAGAGAGAGAGAGGAGAGAGAGAGAGAGAGAGAGATGAAAGAAGAGAATGAGATGGAGAGAGGAAGGATGAGAGAGGGAGGGAGAGAGAGGGAGTGAGAGGGAGAGAGAGGGAGGGAGTGAGAGGGAGGGTGGATGACAATACTGTAACTGGATGACTGTACAATCGCCGTGTCAGGTAAAAGGACACAAGTGCAACTAATGTGACATTATATTGTGGCAACGTTTCGTTCTCCAGGAGCTTCGAGCTGTTACGGCTTGACAAATAATAATAATAATAATAATCTTTATTTACTACAAGTACATGTACATGGTATACATGTACATCTGGAGAGCGAAACGTTGCCACAGTAAAATGCCACATTAGTTGCACTTGTGTCCTTTTACCAGGGTCGAGACTCAGCTCCTGGCCTCTGCTCCTAAACCACTTTGATCGATATCATTAACATCTGACCTCTCGGTTCTTATTCTCTCCGCTCTTAAAACCATCCATTGAGCTTGTCTCTACCAATAACTCATCCAAATCATTCCACTTTTCGACCAGCCTGAGATTAAAGAAATAATTCCTTACATCCCTATGGATCATCTGTGTCTTCCGCTTCCAGCTGTGTCCCCTTGATCCTGGTCCTCTTAATTCAAGTTTTCTGCCATATCAATTCCTCTTAAGATTTGTGTACGTAGTGATCATGCCCCCACCTTGTCCTTCTCTCCTCTCGGGTCACTCACGTAGCAATTCTAACACTGATCCTTGAGGAGCCTCACTCGTTACTTTCTGAAGTTCTGATGTTTCATCCCTTACAGTTATTCTCTGCCTTCTCTCACTGAGGTCCTCCTTGACCCACTGGGCAAATTCTGACTTTTAACTTTGCTTGTTCTTCTAATATCTTCACTAATCTCTGGTGTGTCACTGTAGTAAAATTTTTTATACAGTCCTCTCCTCCCCCCCCAAAAAATTGCTATCCACCCAACCCTGTCTGTCTAGTTATATTATTCTGACTTCGTTGTAGAATTCTAGAAAATTCGTAAGACAGGAGTTCCCATGTATGCTGATTTTGCGTGAAGAATATTCTTCTAGGTGTTCAAATATCCTTTACCTTACTCTCCTCTCCAGGTCTGTAATTCAGGGCTTCATGTCTGTCCCCCCCCCCCGTTTTCCTTATAAACAGATATCGTATTTACCCTTTTTATTTACTTTTTAGTAGCTTTCCTAATTGGAGAGATTGGTCGAATATCTCTGCTATTATAGCACAGAGGTGTTTTGCACTGTCTCTCAGCACTCATGGAGATGTACTGTCTAATAACATTATTTTTGGTTACGTCCGGCTCGTGTGGTAATCGCATCAATTTTCTTGTGCTAATACTCTCCAGTACTTGTTGGTCTTTTTTCTGTTTTCAGTGGTTTTTGGAAGTTATCCACTCTATAAAGACTTCTTTGAATCTTTTGTTAAGAGTTTTACACACTTCTCTGTCATTCTCTGTTAGCGTATCTTCCTTCCTTTCAACACCTCTTCCTCCTTCCTCGGCCTCACACGTGTTCCCTCACATTCCTTGATTCCTTGCGTGTTTCATGGAGTAACTCTGAACGGTTTTGACCTTTTATTCTCCATCAGTTTCACATTATCTTTCTGTTTCTCTTCTTATTCTTACATATTTGTTTTTAGCTCTCATTCCTGTTTCACAGCTTTTCTACAATTTAATTTATTTCATCGTTTTTCCAGGTCTTCTCGCTCCTCTGTTAGGCCTTCTCGCTCCTCTGTTAGGTCTTCTCGCTCCTCTGTTAGGCCTTCTCGCTCCTGTGTTAGGCCTCTCTGTATGCTTGGTTCACCCATGGACTCTGATTTTCCCGATTCTATTTATCTTATAATCTTTTTATATCTACAAGTACATGATACAACTTATAAAGACCATAGCTGACATCACTGACATACTACACTGACCTACTATAGAGCAAACCTTGGTTATGCAGAGAGTTTCGGGCGACTTGGGTTTATTTTGTCTCCAGGATGAGACCCACACCAGTCGGCTAATACCCAGGTACCCATTTTACTGTTAGGTGAACAGGGATAGCAGGTGTCTTAAGGAAACACACCCACAATGTTTCTACCCTTACCAGGGATCGAACTTTTCCTTTGTCCCTTGAAACTTTCACTCATTTACCTCCATTTCCTGTACAGTTCTGCCTTCTAGTGCTATTTTCCCGTTCCACTTCACTCAGAAAATTTTTCATGCCATCGTAGTCCTCTTTTCTGAAGTCCAGTTTTCTATTATTCACTTCCTCCATTTCTTCCTCTTTTCCTCTCTCTCCACCAGATGCTCAGAACTTAGCACCACATGATCCCTGGTTCCTGCTGGTTCCATAAGCGTAATTAATTTACACTATGTAATATTCATTTTGTGTGAAAACCAGATCAAGTCTCGCTGGTTCATCTCCTCCTCTCACTCTTGTTGCTTCCTTCACATGCTGACCCTGACACTTCTCCGCTGCTGCCTCCATAATCTTCACACTCCACGTTCCTGGTGCTGTAGCCATAGCTGTGTAGTGTACGTAGTTGTGTGGCTGTGTGTACGTGAATGGTTGTCATGTACATATTAAGGTAAATCTGCTTGTATTATTCATTATATCAGATGTGGTGTGTGTACTCACCTAGTTGTACTCACCTAGTTGTACTCACCTAGTTGTACTCACCTAGTTGTACTCACCTAGTTGTACTCACCTAGTTGTACTCATCTAGTTGTACTCACCTAGTTGTACTCACCTAGTTGAGGTTGCAGGGGTCTAGTCCAAGCTCCTGGCCCTGCCTCTTTACTGGTCCCTACTAGGTCACTTTCCCTGAACCATGAGCTTTGTCGTACCTCTGCTTAAAGCTATGTATGGATCCTGCCTCCACTACATCGCTTCCTAAACTATTCCACTTCCTGACTACTCTGTGGCTGAAGAAATACTTCCTAACATCCCTGTGATTCATCTGCGTCTTCAACTTCCAACTGTGCCCCCTTGTTACTGTGTCCAATCTCTGGAACATCCTGTCTTTGTCCACCTTGTCAATTCCTCTCAGTATTTTGTATGTCGTTATCATGTCCCCCCTATCTCTCCTGTCCTCCAGTGTCGTCAGGTTGATTTCCCTTAACCTCTCCTCGTAGGACATACCTCTTAGCTCTGGGACTAGTCTTGTTGCAAACCTTTGCACTTTCTCTAGTTTCTTTACGTGCTTGGCTAGGTGTGGGTTCCAAACTGGTGCCGCATACATGTGTGTGTGTGTGTGTGTGTGTGTGTGTGGTGTGTGTGTGTGTGTGTGTGTGTGTGTGTGTGTGTGTGTGTTGTGTGTGTGTATGTGTGTGTGTACGAGCTAGTGATGTATGTATTTTCTTGTGATCTTCTGTAATGGAACTGTGTGTAGACCATGGCAGAGAGAGAGGAGGAGAGAGAGAGTAGAGAGTGAGAGAGAGAGAGGAGGGGAGGAGAGAGGAGAGAGAGAGAAGGAGAGAAAGCTGCAATATGCAGGAAGTATTGCAACAAAAGATGAAAGCGAAAACAATAACGAAATATAGTTTATTTTTTTCACCAATGAATGTGCAAGCTAAAAGCTGTTATCCTACCTCAGTTCCAGCTAAAAGCTGTTATCCTACCTCAGTTCCAGCTAAAAGCTGTTATCCTACCTCAGTTCCAGCTAAAAGCTGTTATCCTACCTCAGTTCCAGCTAAAAGCTGTTATCCTACCTCAGTTCCAGCTAAAAGCTGTTATCCTACCTCAGTTCCAGCAAAAAGCTGTTACCCTCCCTCATTTCCAGCTAAAATGTTATCTACCCATTCCAGCTAAAAGCTGTTATCCTCCCTCAGTTCCAGCTAAAAGCTGTTACCTATTTTACCCCTACGATCTGTAAGACATTCAAAACCCCCAAACAAAAGACAGTAAATCATTATACAACAAAGAGACAGTCGATGTTTATATCGACATATGCCAATATTCTAGGTAAGGAGAACCAGCAAGAGCCCCCCCTGGTAAAGCCTGTGAGGAAACTCCAAAAAGTGTAAATATTTGTAAAAAGGGGCCCAAAATAATAGTTAACATGTGATAACAGCTGAAAAGTTCTTTGAAGGCTCAAAAAACCCCAAAAAAGGGGCAGACAACTTAGTCATTAAAAAGGGAAATGGGCCCCGTGGATCTTTGGAAATACTTCTTTAGCCTCTGGTTTGTTTGGAAAATGGAAAAAAAGCAAAAATATTCACACAGTTTTAAGGAGGAAGGGGCAAGGGCCCCGTGAGGTGGAATATTTTGAAAATTTTGCGTCGACTTAAGGGTAGGGGGGGGGGAGCTGGACTTGACCCCGTAATTACACCTAGGTAAGTGTACGCACATGCGAGCAAGAACACACACACCACACCACCAACACACACACCACACACAACACACCACAACACACACACACAACACAACACACACAACCACACCACACACACCTCTAAATTGACCCGGCATAGTAAATACTTCTGATTTCTTTTTTTACTCTCTAACGAAGGGGACGACCCCCTTTCCCCCTCTGCCCCCCCCTCACACCCCGCTGCCCTCCCCCCCACCCCCCTGCCCCCCCCACACCCCCCTGCCCCCCCCCCACCCCCGCCCTCCCCCCACCCGTTTCCCCCCCCCCCTGACCCCATAACGAGCGGCCCAAAACACGTTTTTATACGAACGAGTCAGGGGGGTTTTTGGGTTCTCTCTCTCTCTCTCCTCTTCTCCTCTCCCCTCTTTTCTCTCCTTTCCCCCGGTTTTTGGTAGAGATATATATAGAAAAACACCGTTAAACGAAATTTCATTTTCCCTTGCGTCGGTTTCTTTTTATTATCTTTACTTTCTCTCACTTTCTGCCGTTTTCCAAAATTCCTCACTTTGCTCTTCCCTCCAACATCTGTTTACTCTGCACTTGATTTATTCTCGCTCATTTGTTTTTCCTTCATGCAACTTTCACTCTTCTACCGCCCACGTATTTCTTCCTTCCTATGAGGTCTCTCTATCCCTTTCCTCTCAACAGACCCACATCCCATTATTCCTGCTTCTGTCACGAAGTCTACACTTTTCACATCACCGCACACTCCCCTTTTTTTTCTATTCCTTCCACCTCCCTCCTCTCCTTTCCATTTTTTTTTCCAGCGCAGCTGCAGTTCTGGCACCTCCACTAACCCCCTCGTTTCCTCCTCCTGTCTCATTTTCCTCACACATCTATAATTTCTTCATATAGGTTATGGACTCCGGGGCGTCCTGAAGTAGTGAGACTCTTCGTATAGGTTATGGACTCCGGGGCGTCCTGAAGTAGTGAGACTCTTCGTATAGGTTATGGACTCCGGGGCGTCCTGAAGTAGTGAGACTCTTCGTATAGGTTATGGACTCCGGGGCGTCCTGAAGTAGTGAGACTCTTCGTATGGGTTATGGACTCGGGGCGTCCTGAAGTAGTGAGACTCTTCGTATAGGTTATGGACTCCGGGGCGTCCTGAAGTAGTGAGACTCTTGTGGTCGTATCATCTTCACAAATAACCCGCACAGAGGAGAAGGAAACTTACAACGACGTTTCGGTCCGACTTGGACCATTAACTAGTTAGTGATCCAAGTCGGACCGAAACGTCTTCGTAAGTTTTACTCTCCTGTGTGCGGGTTATTTGTATATTGTTCCAGTCATGGTATTGTGACTTTTATTCGTTATCTTCTTCTTGTAATGCAAACTGTGTAGTGTCTCAGGAGACACAAGAAAAACATCGAGTCAGTGACATCAGACATCAGTGCAGCAACACAAGGAACTGCAGTGAAAACAGACGTCAGTGAAGTAACACAAGGAACTACTTTGACAACAGACATCGGTGAAGAAACACAACTAGAGTGACTGGACATCACAACTGGTGAAGTCATCGGGGAGGAGGAACTGAGAAGCAGCTACACGTATCCTGCAGAAGAGTTGTTGCCTTCAGACCTCCTTCAGGATAAGTGCAATTTGCTTCTGGGTTTCTTCTCCTGCTGATGACTACATGAGCTGTGACATGCAGTGACTGGCTGTGTTATTTCACTAATGGCTGCTGTCACTGTAGGTGTTTGTGAGAATGAGCGTGCTAGTGCTCCTCTTGCCTGTGGCTTCGATCGGCACAGGAGGTGCTTGAGGGGCCCCACCCACAATTGTAGTTCTAGTAACCTGAGGGGCCCCACGTACAATTGTCGTTCTAGTAACCTGAGGGACCCCACGTACAATTGTTGTTCTAGTGACTTGTGGTATAACTCTTATAATAACGCCAGGGACCCCGTGTGTAGAGACGTCAGTCATCACGGATTATCATTCGACTAACCCAAAGGTCAACAGTATTTTCCTTAGTTACGATGGTGACTGTTCCTTCTCGGTGGAACATATTCATATATCGTAGCGAGAATGCAGTTGCGTGTGTGGTGTTGCCGTAGCGGTAATGAGGAGGTTACCTACATCACCTGTCCTGGCCAGGTGTACACCTGTTTACCTCAGGGTAAACACACGTGTTTATTTAACCGCTGCCATGAATATCACCTGTGATGGGGATGTATGCTCTGCTGACACCGCAGAATACTCACTGATGAGCATCTGCTGTCACTGCAGAACACTGATTAACGCCTGCTGACACTGCAGAACACTCACTGATGAACACCTGTTGACACTGCAGAACACTGATGAACATCTGCTCACATCACGGAACACTAGTGAACACCTCACACCACAGAACACTAGTGAACACCTCACACCACAGAACACTAGTGAAACCCTCACACCACAGAACACTAGTGAACACCTCACACCACAGAACACTAGTGAACACCTCACACCACAGAACACTAGTGAACACCTCACACCACAGAACACTAGTGAACACCTCACACCACAGAACACTAGTGAACACCTCACACCACAGAGCACTAGTGAACACCTCACACCACAGAACACTAGTGAACACCTCACACCACAGAACACTAGTGAACACCTCACACCATAGGTCAATAACAACAGCATCTACAAAGTCGAACTCATTCGAGAGGTCCAGATAATTATTTCGAAATCGACATAATATCAAAATGGCTCCTCATTAATCCTCAAATACTAACAATACCAATGCAAAAAAAAAAATCATTGAGGGTGAGAAAGGAGAGACAGCTCTAGCTCCCGAACACTCACCTTCCTGGTTACGAAATTCCCCGCTAGAAAGGTGGTAAGGGGAGAAACTCGCGCACTCTTAACGCGCGCTTTAAGAGTGCGCGCGCGACAGGTGACGCATGAATGTCGCTAATGAAGAGTAAATAATCGTGTCTAATGCGAGTTAATCAGTCAGTCAAGCAACAAGATCAGTAGAGTGTGGCCAAGCTGCCTCAGTGTGGCCAAGCTGCCTCAGTGTGGCCAAGCTGCCTTAGTGTGGCCAAAACTGCTTAGTGTGGCCAAGCTGCCTCAGTGGGCTAACTGCCTCATGTGGCCAAAGGGCCCTTTGTGTGGCTAAACTGCCTTAGTGTGCCAAGCTGCCTTAGTTGGCCAAGCTGCCTTAGTGTGGCCAAGCGCCTCCCGTGTGCCAAGCTGCCTAGTTGGCAAGCTGCCACAGTGTGCAAGCTGCCTTAGTAAGCTGTATTCCAACCCTTATTCCCTCCTCATTTTCCAACTCCACCAACCCAACCCAACCCCCCCACCCCCCACAACCCCACCCCCCCCCAACCCAAAACCCCCAACCCCCCAACCCACCCCCCCCCCCCCCCCCACCCAACCCTTTTTTTAACCCTTTTTCCAAAAACCCCACAAAAACCCCATTTCCCCCCCCTTATTTCCCCCTTGTTCCAACTCCTTATTTTTCCCAACTGGGCCTTAGTGTGGCCAAGCTGCCTTGTGTGGGCCAAAGGGCCCAGTGTGGCAAAACTGCCTTAGTGTGGGCCAAGCTGCCTTAGTGTGGCCAAGCTGCCTTAGTGTGGCCAAGCTGCCTTAGTGTGGCCAAGCTGCCTTAGTGTGGCCAAGCTGCCTTAGTGTGGCCAAGCTGCCTTAGTGTGGCCAAGTGCCTTAGTGTGGCTAAAGCTCCTCAGTGTGGCCAAGCTGCCTTAGTGTGGCCAAGCTGCCTCAGTGTGGCCAAGCTGCCTTAGTGTGGCCAAGCTGCCTTAGTGTGGCCAAGCTGCCTTAGTGTGGCTAAGTTGCCTTAGTGTGGCCAAGCTGCCTTAGTGTGGCCAAGCTACCTTAGTGTGGCCAAGCTGCCTTAGTGTGGCCAAGCTGCCTTAGTGTGGCCAAGCTGCCTTAGTGTGGCCAAGCTGCCTTAGTGTGGCCAAGCTGCCTTAGTGTGGCCAAGCTGAGGACGCGGTTAACCTCCAAGAAGATATAAACAAAGTTTTCCAGTGGGCAACGGTAAACAATATGATGTTCAATGAGGACAAATTCCAACTACTCCGTTATGGAAAACTGGAGGAGATAATAACTAGAACAGAGTATACTACTGACTCCGGCTATACAATAGAGCGGAAAAATAATGTAAGGGACCTGGGAGTAGTAATGTCTGAGGATCTCACTTTCAAGGATCACAACAGTGCCACGATCGCACGTGCAAAGAAAATGATAGGATGGATAATGAGAACTTTCAAAACGAGAGATGCCAAGCCCATGATGATCCTTTTCAAATCACTTGTTCTCTCTAGGCTGGAATACTGCTGTACATTAACATCTCCATTCAAAGCAGGTGAAATCGCAGATCTAGAGAGTGTACAGAGATCCTTTACTGCACGTATAAGTTCTGTCAAGCACCTTAACTACTGGGAACGCTTGGAAGCACTTGACTTGTACTCGTTGGAACGCAGAGGGAGAGGTATATCATAATCTACACTTGGAAAATCTTGGAAGGAATGGTCCCAAATCTGCACACAGAAATCACTCCCTACGAAAGTAAAAGACTGGGCAGGCGATGCAAAATGCCCCCAATAAAAAGTAGGGGCGCCATTGGTACACTAAGGGAAAACACCATAAGTGTCCGGGGCCCAAAACTGTTTAACAGCCTCCCATCAAGCATTAGGGGAATTGCCAATAAACCCCTGGCTGCCTTCAAGAGAGAGCTGGACAGATACCTAAAGTCAGTGCCGGATCAGCCGGGCTGTGGCTCGTACGTCGGACTGCGTGCGGCCAGCAGTAACAGCCTAGTTGATCAGGCCCTGATCCATCGGGAGGCCTGGTCATGGACCGGGCCGCGGGGGCGTTGATCCCCGGAATAACCTCCAGGTAACCTCCAGGTAAGCTGCCTCAGTGTGGCCAAGCTGCCTCAGTGTGGCCAAACTGCCTTAGTATGGCCAAGCTGCCTTAGTATGGCCAAGCTGCCTCAGTATGGCCAAGCTGCCTCAGAGAATGTGGCCTCCTGCCTCAGATTCGCCCATGTCAAGCAAAACTCTTTGCAGTACGCCCTTGCAGTACGCCCTTGTAGTACGTTCTTGTAGTACGTCCTTGTAGTACGTCCTTGTAGAATGCCCTTGTAGTACGTTCTTGCGCTTATAGATGCATATGTTCTTATACAGGTTTAAGTTACAGCCTCAGAGTTGTTACTCAGCCTCAGGGAACTTCTCAGCTGCAGCTGAGGAGAGACCGCTTGAATCACCCATATTCTTTGCAAATATTGAAAGTGTCTGGAATGTAACGTGACTCAGGAAAGAGAACTATACACATAGAAGGACCTGGGACTGGGGTTATAGTGCCGTGGGACTGGGGTTATAGCGCCGTGGGACTGGGGTTATAGCGCCGTGGGACTGGGGTTATAGCGCCGTGGGACTGGGGTTATAGCGCCGTGGGACTGGGGTTATAGCGCCGTGGGACTGGGGTTATAGCGCCGTGGGACTGGGGTTATAGCGCCGTGGGACTGGGGTTATAGCGCCGTGGGACTGAAAGATGTCAAGGTCTGGACATGCTAATTGTGAAGTATAGAGACACGTTGAAGAACCAGTAATGAGGTGGTCGTAGGTGGTTGTATGGGATTGCAGGTGGTTGTATGGGATTGCAGGTGGTTGCATGGGATTGCAGGTGGTTGTATGGGGTTGCAGGAGGTTGTATGGGATTGCAGGTGGTTGTATGGGATTGCAGGTGGTTGCATGGGATTGCAGGTGGTTGTATGGGGTTGCAGGAGGTTGTATGGGATTGCAGGTGGTTGTATGGGATTGCAGGTGGTTGCATGGGATTGCAGGTGGTTGTATGGGGTTGCAGGAGGTTGTATGGGATTGCAGGTGGTTGCATGGGATTGCAGGTGGTTGTATGGGGTTGCAGGAGGTTGTATGGGATTGCAGGTGGTTGCATGGGATTGCAGGTGGTTGTATGGGGTTGCAGGTGGTTGTATGGGATTGCAGGTGGTTGTATGGGATTGCAGGTGGTTGCATGGGATTGCAGGTGGTTGTATGGGGTTGCAGGAGGTTGTATGGGATTGCAGGTGGTTGCATGGGATTGCAGGTGGTTGTATGGGGTTGCAGGAGGTTGTATGGGATTGCAGGTGGTTGCATGGGATTGCAGGTGGTTGTATGGGGTTGCAGGTGGTTGTATGGGATTGCAGGTGGTTGTATGGGATTGCAGGTGGTTGCATGGGATTGCAGGTGGTTGTATGGGTTGCAGGACGGTTGTATGGGATTGCAGGTGGTTGCATGGGATTGCAGGTGGTTGCATGGGGTTGCAGGTGGTTGTATGGGGTTGCAGGTGGTTGCATGGGGTTGCAGGTGGTTGCATGGGATTGCAGGTGGTTGCATGGGGTTGCAGGTGGTTGCATGGGGTTTGCAGGTGGTTGCATGGGGTTGCAGGTGGTTGCATGGGGTTGCAGGTGGTTGTATGGATTGCAGGTGGTTGCATGGGATTGCAGGTGGTTGCATGGGATTGCAGGTGGTTGCATGGGGTTGCAGGAGGTTGTATGGGATTGCAGGTGGTTGCATGGGATTGCAGGTGGTTGCATGGGGTTGCAGGTGGTTGCATGGGGTTGCATGTGGTTGCATGGGATTGCAGGTGGTTGCATGGGGTTGCAGGTGGTTGCATGGGGTTGCAGGTGGTTGCATGGGGTTGCAGGTGGTTGCATGGGGTTGCAGGTGGTTGCATGGGGTTGCAGGTGGTTTGCATGGGATTGCAGGTGGTTGCGTGGGATTGCAGGTGGTTGCATGGGGTTGCAGGTGGTTGCATGGGGTTGCAGGTGGTTGCATGGGATTGCAGGTGGTTGCATGGGATTGCAGGTGGTTGCATGGGGTTGCAGGTGGTTGCATGGGATTGCAGGTGGTTGCATGGGGTTGCAGGTGGTTTGATCAACGAGGTACCAGTTATAACTAAGGTAAACACGAGGTGTTCAGGCGCTGATCACTGTACTGAAGACTGACAAGTTAAGAGTGAACTTCCGGCAGAGTGAGTGAACTTCCGGCAGAGTGAGTGAACTTCCGGCAGAGTGAGTGAACTTCCGGCAGAGTGAGTGAACTTCCGGCAGAGTGAGTGAACTTCCGGCAGGGTGATTTATGTACAAAGGCGGACGGATGGAAGGATGGACAACTATATCCTAAGTGTTTATCTGGAGAGAGTTCCGGGGGTCAACGCCCCCGCGGCCCGGTCTGTGACCAGGCCTCCTTAGGTCAGTGTCCCAGGATGCGACCCACACCAGTCGACTAACACCCAGGTACCCATTTTACTGATGGGGAACATAGACAACAGGTGGAAAGAAACACGTCCAATGTTTCTACTCTGGCTGGGAATCGAACCCAGGCCCTCACCGTGTGAAGCGAGAGCGTTAACCACCAGGCCACAACTAATTTTATTTACATCGTGAAAAATGACATTTGTGTACAGTTCAGCTGTGTACATTTATCAGTCTTACTTATCAGTTGTAATAAGTAAGAGTGAGTGAGTGAGCACCAGGGCAGCATGGTTCACAGCAGGTCGCTCCTGCCTATCCCAGCTACTGGACCACTATGGCATGGTCTTGGATACTCTGGAGGACAAAAAAATGCAGATTTAATATACATAGATTTTACAAAAGCCTTCGACAAGGGCGATCATGGTGTAATAACACAAAATGCGTGATAAAGGAATAACAGAAAAAGTTGGTAGATGGTCTATAACTTCTTAACAATTAGAACACAAAGAGTATTAGTAAACAGAGTAAAGACTGAGGTTGGTACAGGGAAAAGCTCTGTTCCACAAGCACAGTGCTTGCTCCCATCCTGTTCCTCATCCTCATATTTGACACAGACAGAGGTGTAAGGCATAGCACCGTATACTCATTTGTGGATGACACCCGAATTTGCATGACAGAGTCAGCCATCGAAGACACTGCAAATCACTAAGCCGACATCAACCAAATCTTTAAATAGGCCGCAGGAAAACAATATGAAGTTCAATGAAGAGAAATTTCAATTACTCTGATATGAAAAACTTGAGGAAATTAAAACTCTATCTTAGTATAAACAAATTTCAGTCACAAAATAGACAGGAAAAACTAATGTGAAGGACATGGGAGTGATAATGTCAGAGAATCTCTCTTTCAAAGATCACAGCAATGTATCTACTACATTTGCTAGGAAAATGATAGGATGGATAATGAGAACCTTCAAAACTAAGGGTAGCAAGCCAATGATTATTCTTTTCAAATCACTTGTTCTCTCTAGGCTGGAATATTGATGTGCACTAACGACCCCTTTCAAGGCAAGTGAAATTGCAGACCTTGAGAATATACAGAGAACTTTCATGGTATGTATAAGTACGATAAAGCACCTAAATTACTGGGAACGTCCGAAGTCCCTTGATTTGTACTCCTTGAAACGCAGGCGAGAAAGATATTGATAATATACAATTGGAAAATCCTAGAGGGACTAGTCCCAAATCTGTACACGAAAATCACTCCCTACGAAAGCAAAAGACTCGGCAGGAGATGCAACCCCCCCCCCGAAATGAAAAGAAGGGGCACCACGAGTATGCTAAGATACAACACAATAAGTATTATGGGCCCAAGACTGTTCAACTCCCTTCCAGCATAACTGGGCAGGCTTTTAAATTCAGTACCTGATCAGCCATTCTGTGGTTCGTACGTCAGTTTATGTGCGGCCAGCAGTAACAGCCTGGTTGATCAGACTCTGATCCACCAAGAGGACTGGTCATGGACCGTGCCGCGGGGCGTTGACCCCCGACACCCCCTCCAGTTATACTCCAGGAATATCTCAAAACTACCTCTCCGAAGGTGATGGACTTGCTACACCGTCTCTACATCTCTACTTAAGCATATGTTCAGCGTTTAATCTCTATTTCTGGCTATTAAAGTATTCTTAACTGATAAAAATTAGACACATGTGAAACATCTGGGTATCTTTATTATAGACGTTTCGCCCTCCAGTGGCTTTATCAGTGGAAATAAATGGTATAAAATACCGACACAATGGAAATATAAATACATATGCAGTATAATGTGATCCTTTATTGACTACGTTTCGCCCACACAGTGGGTTTTTTCAAGTCACAAACAGATCTACCTGGGGTGGAAGGGTCGCGAGTATTTACAGTCAGGCTTTATCAGTACAAATTCAACGACATAATTGGAAGACAGAAGAACTATATACAAAAGATGGGTAATCAGTCCCTCAGCCTTGGCTGAGGGACTGATTACCTCACGTGTCTAATTTTCATCTTATCAGTATTGTATACCATTCATGTATATTCTTGACTGGTGGTGCACAGGTGACGTGCAGCTGTAATGACCCTGGTGTAGTAGATAGCCTTCAAACCCCATTAACCAGCCTGTAGGTGAGGGGAAACAGGTGGAGACTCGACAAATATTCAGTAAATACTTGACAATGTACGTGGGTAAAACTTGGAATTGAGACAGATGGGAGAAAGCATAAATATATATATATGGTAATGTATAGGAAGGATGAGACTAACAATAAATAAGAGAGAAGGAGCAGTGAAATGGAACAAGTGTGACACAAGGAGGGGAGGAATAATAATGGTAGGAAGGGTAGAGGAAGAAAAGAGGGAGGGAGGGAGGGAGGAGAGAGAGAGAGAGAGAGAGAGAGAGAGAGAGAGAGAGAGAGAGAGAAGAGAGAGAGAGAGAGAGAGAGAGAGAGGAGAGAAAAGAGAGTGAGAGAGAGAGAGAGGGGAGAGAGAGAGAGAGGAGAGAGAGGGAGAGAGAGAGAAGAGAGAGAGAGAGAGAGAGAGAGAGAGACTGATGTAGGTAACAGCTCTTAGCTTGTCAATAAGCTAGGTATCCTTGACCTTGTCAAACCCTGTGTAAAAAAAAAAAGAGAGGGAGAGCGGAGAGACAGAGAGACAGAGACAGAGAGACAGAGAGACAGAGAGACAGAGAGACAGAGACAGAGACAGAAGACAGACAGTGACAGAGAGACAGACAGAGACAGAGACAGACAGAATGAGACAGACAGAATGAGACAGACAGAATGAGAACGAGATAAAATGAGAGAGAGGGAGAGAGAGAGAGAGGGGAGAGAGAGAGAGAGAGAGAGAGAGAGAGAGAGAGAGAGAGAGAGAGAGAGAGGAGAGAGAGAGAGAATGGTGGGATCAACATGGAAGTGGGAGGAGTTAATGTGGCAGTGGGCGGACCTTAGTGAGAAAGACAACTTGGACTCCTCCCCTCCATCCCTCTCTCTCTCTCTCTCTCTCTCTCTCTCTCTCTTCTCTCTCTCTCTCTCTCTCTCTCTCTCTCTCTCTCTCTCTCTCTCTCTCTCTCTCTCTCTCTCTCTTCTCTCTCTCTCTCTCTCTCTCTCTCCTCTCTCTCTCTCTCTCTCTCTCTCTCTCTCTATCTATCTATCTATCTATCTATCTCACTCTCTCACTTTCAATTTCTCACTTTCTCCCGCAGTAGGTATGAGAGAGTTGTGCATGGTAGAATAGGAGTGTGGGAGAGGATTGTGGGAGGGGTGTTGGGTGGGAGGGGACGAGGGAGGGGTGTTAGGGTGGGCGGGGTGGGGGGAGGGGAGGAGAGAGGGGAGGAGAGAGGGAGGGAGGGAGGGAAAGGGGGGAGGGGTATCAAGAATGGTTGATAATAACTGAATGATAAGTTAACAGTGGTGCCAGGGGTCACACTCCCCCCTAGTGTTGCCAGGGGTCACACTCCCCCCTAGTGTTGCCAGGGGTCACACTCCCCCCTAGTGTTGCCAGGGGTCACACTCCCCCTAGTGTTGCCAGGGGTCACACTCCCCCCTAGTGGTGCCAGGGGTCACACTCCCCCCTAGTGTTGCCAGGGGTCACACTCCCCCCTAGTGGTTCCAGGGGTCACACTCCCCCCTAGTGTTGCCAGGGGTCACACTCCCCCCTAGTGGTGCCAGGGGTCACACTCCCCCCTAGTGTTGCCAGGGGTCACACTCCCCCCTAGTGTTGCCAGGGGTCACACTCCCCCCTAGTGGTGCCAGGGGTCACACTCCCCCCTAGTGTTGCCAGGGGTCACACTCCCCCTAGTGGTGCCAGGGGTCCACACTCCCCCCTAGTGTTGCCAGGGGTCACACTCCCCCTAGTGGTGCCAGGGGTCACACTCCCCCCTAGTGTTGCCAGGGGTCACACTCCCCCCTAGTGTTGCCAGGGGTCCACACTCCCCCTAGTGTTGCCAGGGGTCACACTCCCCCCTAGTGTTGCCAGGGGTCACACTCCCCCCTAGTGTTGCCAGGGGTCACACTCCCCCCTACCTCTTATGTGGGAGGGGGGCCTGGGGGAGGTGTCGTATTCCTGGGAGAGGGAGGAACATGTGGAGGAATTGGTGGGGAGTGCCTGGGGAAGATCCTGGGGAAGATCCTGGGGAAGATCTTTGATAAGGGGGAATATCTTGGGATAGGGGAAAAAGATCCAGGGAATGATCTTGGGATAAGGGGTAAGATCTTGGAGAAGATCTTGGAGAAGATCTTGGGGAAAGATTTTGGGGAAAGGAGGCGATCATCCAACCTTAGACGTTTAGTTAACAGAGATGAGAGAGAGAGAGAGAGAGAGAGAGAGAGAGAGAGAGAGAGAGAGAGAGAGAGAGAGAGAGAGAGAGAGAGAGAGAGAGAAAGAGATTACAAGAACTTTTAACTCGCAAAATCGTCCAATTTCTTCAACAAAAATTAAACAATAGCCACAAACACACAAACAACTGCACAACTAAACTCCGGAACAAGTCTTGTTGCACACTTGTGTACTTTCTCCAGTTTCTTAACTGCTTCCTCAGGTGTGGGTTCCATACTGGTGCTGCGTACTCCAAGATGGACTTGACATACTGTATATTGTATAAAGCTCCTGCAATAATTCTTTGTTGAAGTTTCTGAAGGTTACTTTCAGGTTTGTCAGGAGAGCATTGGCTGAACTGGTTATTCGATTCATGTAAGAATCTGGCGATATGCTAGGCACTATGTTTACCCCCAGGTTCTTCTCTTCGAATGAGGTCTGTAACCTCTGTGCAAAAAAACTGTACTGTGTCTGGTCTTCTGGCCCTTTCCTCAGTCCTCGTAACCATTTGCAGAGATAGATATGACTCAATACCTTCTGGTATGGTGTTCACAAAAGCCAGAAACAGTACTTCCCTAATACCGATCCCTGTGATACACCGCTTGTTACTCTTCCCAGTTCTGACGTTTCTTCTCAGACAGTTATTCTTTGCTGCCTCACCCTGAAGAAATGAAGGAGATGAGTATGTGTGTGTGTGTGTGTGTTAGTGACGCTGTTTGTTGATATAGAGAGCTAAACATCTATGTTCTGTGGAACCCCTGTAGAACTTGTTCGTGTGTAGGGCCCACCAGGGTCACCTACTTGTTCATGTGTAGGGCCCACCAGGCTTCCTTCTTGTTCATGTGAAGGGCCCACCAGGCCACCCAGCTGTTCGTGTGCAGGGCCCACCAGGCCACTCACTTCCGTGAGACATCAGTGTATGTGATCCTTGAAGTTACTCTAAGACAAAGGTCTGCTACAGAGCGAACTGTACACAGCGGAGATATATGAGAGCGTTAATGACACTGGATGTAACAGCAGCAATGACAACAGCAGCAGTGACAGCAGCAGTAAGACAGCAGCAGTGACAGTGACAGCAGCAGTAGCAGTGACAGTAGCAGTGACAGTGACAGCAGCAGTAGCAGTGACAGCAGCAGTAAGACAGCAGCAGTGACAGTGACAGCAGCTGTGACAGTGACAGCAGCAGCAGTGACAGCAACAGTAGCAGCAGTGACAGCAGCAAGGTGTTGTGGACCCGTCAACCAATTAGCATGAGATCCCCGCCCCTGCACTCATTACCATACGAGGCGCGCCTGGGAGGCAGTACACACAGGCGGAGGAGGGGAAGAGGGGGGCAGGAGGGGGGCAGGAGGGGTGGCAGGAGGGGCGGCAGGAGGGGGCAGGAGGGGCGGCAGGGGGACAGGAGGGGCAGGGGGGAAGCAGTAGTGAGCAAGGAGTAAGTGAGAGGAAGAAGGAAAGGGGTAGAGGAGAGGAGGGGAAGAGGTGGTAGAGAAGATGGGAGGGGGAGGCTTAACATGATAGGGAAGGGGTTGGAATGAGAAGTGGGGTAGGAGAGGTGAGAGAGGGAGGTAGTAGGAGAGGAGTGTATTAGAAGAGGAAGAGACGGGGGAGGAGACGAAGAAGGAGTCTGGCGAATAAACAGTGCGTGCGTGCGTGCGTGTGTGTGTGTGTGTGTGTGTGTGTGTGTGTGTGTGTGTGTGTGTGTGTGTGTGTGTGTGTGTGTGTGTGTGTGTGTGTGGTGTGATGAAGGAGGAACAAGAAACAGGGAAGGAGGAAGAGATGAAGGAGACTGAGATAAATAATTGGATGATTGGGTGAGAGGAGAAGGAAGAGAGGAAGACATTCTACCAACTATACAATTCTAGTGAAAACTGTGCTAAGAGCCTTCATCTCTGTCTGTCTGTCTGTCTGTCTGTCTGTCTGTCTGTCTGTCTCTCTCTCTCTCTCTCTCTCTCTCTCTCTCTCTCTCTCTCTCTCTCTCTCTCTCTCTCTCTCTCTCTCTCACTCTCTCTCATCACCCAACTCTCCCCACATTCAAACATAAAGAACTATTAAATACTGAATTAGTCCAAAATTGGAAACGATGGAATGAAACTACGAGGCAGAAGAAGCAACACGAACGCATGCCAAAGTTTCACTTGTCATCTTAATCACCGCAGTAAGGCACAAATTACAAGCTAAGTGAAAAGTGCTAACACACTGTAGTCTAAAGAACCAGCTGGACAAGCATTTTGCAAGCAGATGATTCAACTAGCTGCTACACTGAGACAGTCTGATGTCCACGGCTTCCTGATGCTTGTTCATCGACTGTGAACGGTTGACAATGGGACAACCAAGATAGTGGTGGAAATGGATGGTAGTAGTAATGGTGGTAATCAAAAATAGAGCCACTGTTACACACAGCTCTGTTACTGACAGTGGAGTAACACCATACCTCCTGATATACCTCTGAAGGGTTCCCAGAGTTTTTCCTACTGCCGGAGCTCGGCCATGGGCCAGGCTCGTCTGATGCTTGCCTGGTCAACCAGGCTGATGCTGTTGGTGGCCCGCCCGCAGCCTCACATATCCATCACAGCCTGGTTGATCTGGCACCTGGTGAAGATAACAGTACTAATTTACTGGAGGCAGTTGTAGCCCACGTCTGCCATCCAGTTCTGTCTCTCTTGTAAATTCTGTAATTTTTCCCATCATGGGTTAGAATATTTACTCTAGCAGTGGCTGGAGGGTGTGGAGAGAGCTTTCAAATATCTAGATAATACACGATGGGCCCTAATGGAGATAGTAGTAGTCCTCAGCAGATAGTCTCGGTGTGCACCTTTAAATCCTCGGCTGTCACTTCCCTATACTCCTCCGTATACCCTTCTCTCTCTCACCCCTCTTGCTTCTCTCCTTTCTCTCCTCCCCAGTCTCTCCCTCCTCTCATTACCTCTGTATCATCCTTCAAGCTCTAGGTCCACATATATCTCTCTTTGAGATCATTCTTGAGATCATTCTACTTGTTCAAGGTTGCTTCAGTGATCCATTCCCACAGCTGGCCTCCTAGGATGGAATGAGGGAGGGATGGCATTCAGGCTGGTGAAGGGGGCTTGTTCCAAGGCATCAGAGTTCCCCCCTACCCTGCCTTACATCATACATAAGCACCGTGGATTTTCCCATGGTGCTCTATGACCCATGCGGGCTTAACACTCCCCTCCATGATAATACAAAAGTATGAAGAGGATCCCAGAAGATGGTCGAAATACGCAGATCAATCAGCCTCTTGTGTTTCTGTCCCCTTGCGGGTTATTATTGAACACTGACAAGTGTTCATTATACTTTAGTGATTCATATAGAATTATATTAATACGTAGTTGCATAATACAGCAGCTGTATAATACACTACAGCTGTATAATACACTTTGCAGGAGAGTTGAGCGCCCCCTACATCAACACTCACTGCCTCCGACACACTACTTGCAAAAAAAAAAAAAAAAAAAAAAAAAAAAAAATGGTTATAACTGACCATAATTTTTAAAGAGGTGGAGGGGTAAGCCAGCGGAAGGCCTCGGTCAAATGACCAAAAGCTCCAGCTGCGGGTCATCATCTGACTAAGACCCGCGTCAGGAAACACTTGTCCTGTTTCCTGACGAACTTTACCTAATCTAACCTGCAAAAAACAGTAGCTGACAAACAAGATATAACTGAGGAGGATACTCAAGTTAAGGTTTCGGTCCCTCCAGGACCATTGTCAAAACATAACTGAGCGAGAACAAGCAGAGAAGAGCAGTTAGAGAAGTGGAATAGGAGAAAGAAGCTTACTTTGTGTGACTTTGTAAATGGTCTCTCTCCTATGTACGGGTTATTTACGTATTATTTCAGTCACGGTATTGTGCCTTTTTGTTCCTTTGGAGGACATAAACTAGTGTTAACAGGGGTAAATAACACAAACTGGAAGAGTCCTTCCATTGGAAGACAATGGCAGCAACTGTGAAACATTAAATACTTAATTTCAGTGTTCGAATGGGATATAATTACCAAACTCATGTACGGAACGTACGTGACAGCGTCTAGTTCAGTCAGGAACGCACCAGCTATTTAAACCGTCCGTCAGCTCTTAACAAGGCAAAGGTTCGTCAGGAAACAGGACAAGTGTTTCCTGACGCTGGTCTTAGATGATGACCCGCTGTTGGAGCTTCTGGTCATCTGACCGAGGCCTTCCACTCTTTTGTCAAGTACTGTAGCCCCGCTCCTCTCATCCACACCAGGACTCACACCCATACACTTATTAATGGTCCAGGTCTTACCGAAACGTCGTCCTAAGTTCCTTTTTCCCATGTGCAGGTTATCTGTGTATTGTTCCAATCACGGCATTGTTACTTTTTTTTTCTTTACTCACACCCACCTCAGCCTCCTATACAGGGACACACAAGACCTTAGTTACAAATTCATAGCAACACAGGAATATACACCGAGACGTATATGTCTTTCCGGTTATTTGTGTACAGTATTCTTGATTGGTGGTGTACAGGTGACGTGGAGCCTTTAATGACCCTCGTGTAGTCGATAGGCTTTAAAGCCCCATTAAGCAGCCAGCATAGGTAGACGTCCCCTGAAGGGAGGTTCCTTGATGTTTGGTGAAGTATATTTTTCTTGTTAGGTTCAGAATGATTTTTTGCGAAATTATTGCATACACAAATTTTCGCTTGCATTATTTGGCAAGAAGAGCGTTGCTATTTAAGCCAAAATCGCAAGTTTCACCTATATAGCACGACAGTACCATATATATGACTGCTAGGAGGAACACACTCACTGATTACAGGAGACAAACATCACGTCTGCATCACCGAGTCACAGGTGTGAAGCAAGAGTGAGGGTGAATGATCAATGTGTTCGGATGACCGAATGTAACCTTCCACACATCCCTTCTTCCCCTACCCTCCCCTCCTCCCCAACCCTCCCCTCCTCCCCAACCCACAACCCTCGACACTACATCACCACAACCTTTCCTAGACATTAACTTTTGAGAATCGGTCGGTATCATTTTGTCGTTAGCCAAGCTATGTGATCCCGGATCCTGGTTACTCCCTCCCTCCATCCAGCCATCTCTCCCTTCCCCTTGCTTCCCTCCACCTCCCTCTCCTGCTGCCTTTCCCTTCCCTGCTGCCCACCCTCCCCACCTCTCACTGTTCCCCTCCTCCTGCCCCCACTCTCTCTCCTAAGTAACAGTAACTCTCTGCTGGAAGGAAAGCTTTGAGATTGCTGCAGTTAGTGAACCCGGAGTGGCAGGCTTCACGACATCTTTATTACCCTCGTGAAGCCTCCCGGCTCGGGCTGACACGTTTCATGAAGTCACCAGTGGCGAAACGTCTCCTCCAATAAATGTCTGAGTGTGCACGTGTGTTTTAGTCCCACAATTTTCATTGCCTCGTGTTCACAGCCCATCCAGCGTGATGGGGGAAGCTACCAGCTTCACTTCTCTCCACTTAACTGTCGTATATAATAAGGTAACAATCAAAGGAATACTTGTATCTTCATTCTCTCGTCTCCTACCTTTATCCTCCCTCCGTTCAGCTTCCCTTCCCTCATTTCATCTTCTCTGTCTCTTTCCTCTCCTTTCTGGGTCTTACATCACGTGAGTGTAAGTTCTCTCTGGGCAAGATTGTTCACATTCTTGGCCTAATGATTATATTGTTGGTGTAGCGGTGACGAGGCCACCAGTATTATAATCTTTTGTTCTTTCACCAGCCAAGGACATCACCAGGGTACCCCTTACACCAGCCAAGGACGTCACCAGGGTACTTCTTACACCAGCCAAGGACATCACCAGGGTACCCCTTACACCAGCCAAGGACGTCACCAGGGTACCTCTTACACCAGCCAAGGACGTCACCAGGGTTACCTCCTTACACCAGCCAAGGACGTCACCAGGGTACCTCTTACACCAGCCAAGGACATCACCAGGGTACCCCTTACACCAGCCAAGGACTCACCAGGGTACCCTTACACCAGCCAAGGACGTCACCAGGGTACCTCTTACACCAGCCAAGGACGTCACCAGGGTACCTCTTACACCAGCCAAGGACGTCACCAGGGTACCCCTTACACCAGCCAAGGACGTCACCAGGGTACCCCTTACACCAGCCAAGGACGTCACCAGGGTACCTCTTACACCAGCCAAGGACGTCACCAGGGTACCCCTTACACCAGCCAAGGACGTCACCAGGGTACCTCTTACACCAGCCAAGGACATCACCAGGGTACCCCTTACACCAGCCAAGGACGTCACCAGGGTACCTCTTACACAACCAAGGACGTCACCAGGGTACCTCTTACACCAGCCAAAGACGTCACCAGGGTACCTCTTACACCAACCAAGGACGTCACCAGGGTACCCCTTACACCAGCCAAGGACATCACCAGGGTACCTCTTACACCAGCCAAGGACGTCACCAGGGTACCTCTTACACCAGCCAAGGACGTCACCAGGGTACCTCTTACACCAGCCAAGGACGTCACCAGGGTACCTCTTACACCAGCCAAGGACATCACCAGGGTACCCCTTACACCAGCCAAGGACGTCACTAGGGCACTGGAGGGTGTAGCAAGTGTTGGCTACACAGTAAGGTGTGGAACTCGTCAGCGTTACTAACTAGTCGCTGAGAAGAGTTATAACAGTGGTTGATGTCTGGCTTCCTTAGGAGGCAGACGCAGCACCCTCGGCAGTCACAGACATAGCACCCCGGCTAGGCACAGTAGCAGACACATCAGACTTTTCCAGACTTTACTAAGACGGAAAACCTCAAGGAAGAAATTCGCAGATAACTTATACTTAAAAGCCGAAACTTGTGAAGACGTTTCGGTCCCTTATGGAGCTTTCTCAAGTTCAGGACGGACCGAATTAATTGTTTTTTCAAGCGTGGGTTTGTTTGAAGGTTTCGAACCACGGTACTGAGACTTGTATTCCTTAAAGAAGAAGTCAGCATAGCATCTGTCACAACGTTAGCATAGATATCCAGGAAGCCGGACCTCGAGCAGCCAGACCTCGAGCAGCCAGACCTCGAGCAGCCAGACCTCGAGTAGCCAGACCTCGAGTAGCCAGACCTCGAGCAGCCAGACCTCGAGCAGCCAGACCTCGAGCAGCCAGACCTCGAGTAGCCAGACCTCGAGTAGCCAGACCTCGAGCAGCCAGACCTCGAGCAGCCAGACCTCGAGTAGCCAGACCTCAAGCTGAAGCAATATTCACTGATCTCTTGAAGAAACCAACAGTGTCCCAACAGTCACTGTTTAGCAGTGCAGCAGTGCCTACATGTCCTCCAGTACCTACATGTCCTCCAGTACCTACATGTCCTCCAGTACCTACATGTCCTCCAGTACCTACATGTCCTCCAGTGCCTACATGTCCTCCAGTACCTACATGTCCTCCAGTACCTACATGTCCTCCAGTACCTACATGTCCTCCAGTACCTACATGTCCTCCAGTACCTACATGTCCTCCAGTACCTACATGTCCTCCAGTGCCTACATGTCCTCCAGTACCTACATGTCCTCCAGTACCTACATGTCCTCCAGTGCCTACATGTCCTCCAGTACCTACATGTCCTCCAGTACCTACATGTCCTCCAGTGCCTACATGTCCTCCAGTACCTACATGTCCTCCAGTACCTACATGTCCTCCAGTACCTACATGTCCTCCAGTACCTACATGTCCTCCAGTACCTACATGTCCTCCAGTACCTACATGTCCTCCAGTACCTACATGTCCTCCAGTACCTACATGTCCTCCAGTACCTACATGTCCTCCAGTACCTACATGTCCTCCAGTACCTACATGTCCTCCAGTACCTACATGTCCTCCAGTACCTACATGTCCTCCAGTACCTACATGTCCTCCAGTACCTACATGTCCTCCAGTACCTACATGTCCTCCAGTACCTACATGTCCTCCAGTACCTACATGTCCTCCAGTACCTACATGTCCTCCAGTACCTACATGTCCTCCAGTACCTACATGTCCTCCAGTACCTACATGTCCTCCAGTACCTACATGTCCTCCAGTACCTACATGTCCTCCAGTACCTACATGTCCTCCAGTACCTACATGTCCTCCAGTACCTACATGTCCTCCAGTACCTACATGTCCTCCAGTACCTACATGTCCTCCAGTGCCTACATGTCCTCCAGTACCTACATGTCCTCCAGTACCTACATGTCCTCCAGTACCTACATGTCCTCCAGTACCTACATGTCCTCCAGTACCTACATGTCCTCCAGTGCCTACATGTCCTCCAGTGCCTACATGTCCTCCAGTACCTACATGTCCTCCAGTACCTACATGTCCTCCAGTGCCTACATGTCCTCCAGTACCTACATGTCCTCCAGTACCTACATGTCCTCCAGTACCTACATGTCCTCCAGTACCTACATGTCCTCCAGTACCTACATGTCCTCCAGTACCTACATGTCCTCCAGTGCCTACATGTCCTCCAGTACCTACATGTCCTCCAGTGCCTACATGTCCTCCAGTACCTACATGTCCTCAAGTACCTACATGTCCTCCAGTACCTACATGTCCTCCAGTACCTACATGTCCTCCAGTGCCTACATGTCCTCCAGTCCACATGTCTCCAGTCCTAGCTCAGTCCCTCATGTCTCAGTGCCTACATGTCCTCCAGTACCTACATGTCCTCCAGTGCCTACATGTCCTCCAGTACCTACATGTCCTCCAGTACCTACATGTCCTCCAGTGCCTACATGTCCTCCAGTACCTACATGTCCTCCAGTGCCTACATGTCCTCCAGTACCTACATGTCCTCCAGTACCTACATGTCCTCCAGTACCTACATGTCCTCCAGTCCAATGCTACACCTACATGTCCTCCAGTACCTACATGTCCTCCAGTGCCTACATGTCCTCCAGTACCTACATGTCCTCCAGTGCCTACATGTCCTCCAGTACCTACATGTCCTCAGTACCTACATGTCCTCCAGTACCTACATGTCCTCCAGTACCTACATGTCCTCCAGTGCCTACATGTCCTCCAGTACCTACATGTCCTCCAGTCCTACATGTCCTCCAGTACCTACATGTCCTCCAGTACCTACATGTCCTCCAGTACCTACATGTCCTCGAGTGCCTACATGTCCTCCAGTACCTACATGTCCTCCAGTACCTACATGTCCTCAGTGCCTACATGTCCTCCAGTACCTACATGTCCTCCAGTACCTACATGTCCTCCAGTACCTACATGTCCTCAGTACCTACATGTCCTCCAGTACCTACATGTCCTCCAGTACCTACATGTCCTCCAGTGACCTACATGTCCTCCAGTACCTACATGTCCTCCAGTACCTACATGTCCTCCAGTACCTACATGTCCTCAAGTACCTACATGTCCTCCAGTACCTACATGTCCTCCAGTACCTACATGTCCTCCAGTACCTACATGTCCTCCAGTACCTACATGTCCTCCAGTGCCTACATGTCCTCCAGTACCTACATGTCCTCCAGTACCTACATGTCCTCCAGTACCTACATGTCCTCCAGTACCTACATGTCTCATTACATGTCCTCCAGTACCTACATGTCCTCCAGTACCTACATGTCCTCCAGTACCTACATGTCCTCTCCATGTTCAACCTACATGTCCTCCAGTACCTACATGTCCTCCAGTACACTTCCCATCTACATGTCCTCCAGTACCTACATGTCCTCCAGTACCTACATGTCCTCAAGTACCTACATGTCCTCCAGTACCTACATGTCCTCCAGTGCCTACATGTCCTCCAGTGCCTACATGTCCTCCAGTACCTACATGTCCTCCAGTGCCTACATGTCCTCCAGTACCTACATGTCCTCCAGTACCTACATGTCCTCCAGTGCCTACATGTCCTCCAGTGCCTACATGTCCTCCAGTACCTACATGTCCTCCAGTGCCTACATGTCCTCCAGTGCCTACATACTCGTCCACTCATTCTGTAACATATACTCCAAACTTAGCGTTAAATCCAATTTCTGTCACTTTTTTGCAGTGTGTGTGTGTGTGTGTGTGTGTGTGTGTGTGTGTGTGTGTGTGTGTGTGTGTGTGTGTGTGTTTGTTAATAAAATAATTCAGAGGAAGTAGGAAGTTCATCCTTCAGTCTCACTGGGGGGCCAAGCCCCCTCCTTCCTCCCTCTCCCTCCACCCCCACACAGTAACCCCCCACATACTGTCAGGAAGACAGGTGGTATCAAACACTACGTTATGTAATCCAACACTCCGTCTGGTCTTGAAACTAAAACATTTGATTTCGATTTTCATCTTTTTTTAGACTTGAACACTCTTCCCAGCGATTCAACCCTCCTTATATATATATTTTTAAAGCAGTTTAGTCCTTCCAGTATAGCAATAAACTCTCTGTAACAGCTTAATAAGGCATCCAACTCCATTCTCAACCCTCCTTTATTAGCCGTGTTCTACGGGGCACGTGACACCACTCTACATATCTTTAAGGTATTGAACCCTCTTGCAGTGTGCGGTTAGGGGATCGAAGTGCACTCTCCATCACCATAAGGCAGGAGACCCCCTTGTAGCGAGCGTGTAGGGCATCCAACACCCTTCCCCTATACATTCTTCACCACACGCTCCCTGGAACGTACTTCACGCCACCAGATGGCCTCACCACTGTAATTAATAGCCGGCCATTTATGTACACCAGGGATGGGCTTAGTGAGACCAGTCATCTGCATACTGGTTGTAGGGGAGTTGTTATTGTTGTTGTTATAGTGGTGGTAGTGATGGTGGTGGTGGTGGTGGTAGTGCTGGTGGTGTCACTAATGATGTGCAAGCACCACCACCTTGTACTCTCACCGAGGGAGCATGGTGACAACTCTCGCAGACTTGCCTGATGAACCTGGTAATCTTCCTGGTGAGAGTGTGGACCGACGGTCCAATAATCCTTGAGGAAGGAGCCAGTGATGACACTGTAATATGAGAAAATGGTTATAATCATAACCATATTTTTGATAGGGGTGGACCGGTAAGCCAGGGGAAGGCCTCTATCGGATGACCCAAAGCTCCAGTGGAGGGTCATTATGTGACGCCGCGTCAGGAAACACTTGTGCTGTTTCCTTAAAATTTTTACCTAACCCAACCCATGACACCGCTCTTAATTCTGTCGGCAGGAAAGCGTGTATGGTCGTTCTCGTTGGCACAGTGCCCACCATACTTTTTCTGTGAGGGATAGAAGGTACCATCACCAGATTGTCCTTGCTGGCACAGCCCCTGACATCACTACCTGACTAATCTCCGACACCTGACATCACTACCTGACTAATCTCCGACACCTGACATCACTACCTGACTCAACAAACAGCACCTGACCTCTCGTCACTGTATTTACTGCCGTATCTGTCTCTGGATGAAGAATGATATAGTCAGCAGCGGGCGAAACGTCGTCTTTAGTAGTCTTGATTGTGGGTGGAAACCCTGACCATGCTACCTTACGCCTGCTGCCCTTGTTCACCTAACAGTAAATAGGTACTTAAGTGTTAATCTCCTTACACCTTTTGTCCCTGCTCACTTAACATTGATAAGGTACCTAACGTAGTGTTAGGTGTTAGCATACACTAGAGAGCATTGGTCTTTAAAATGAACTAAGATAGGATGACAGCTCTTAGCTTGTAAATGAGCTGAGGTAGGATGCCAGCTCTTGAGCTGTACACCCAACAATGTAATTGATGGTGTTATGGCTGCTACCTGAACAAACACGATTCTAGCATGAAGGAAGTATAGAGATGGAAGGAGTGAGGGAATGTGTGGAGGGAGGGAGGTAATGCATGTAAGGAGTGAGGGAATGTGTGGAGGGAGGGAGGTAATGCATGGAAGGAGTGAGGGAATGTGTGGAGGGAGGGAGGTAATGCATGTAAGGAGTGAGGGAATGTGTGGAGGGAGGGAGGTAATGCATGGAAGGAGTGAGGGAATGTGTGGAGGGAGGGAGGTAATGCATGGAAGGAGTGAGGGAAATGGATGGTAGGTGGGGAGGGGGAAGATGTGGAGGAAAGTAGGGCTGGAAATGATTAAGGGAGTGAAGAAAATGTTTGGAATGAGGGAGTATGTGCAAGGAAGGAGGGATTAGATGATGCAGAGGGAGGGAAGGAAGGAGGGAGGGAGGGAAGGAAGGAGAGAGGGAGGGAGGGAAGGGAGGAGGGAGGGAGGGAGGGGAAAAATGGGATTAACAAGGATGAGCTTCAGAGATCCATCATTAAGGTAACAAGGTAAGTGATGCTCTCTTGTCTCACTTCACTGAACCTTCTGATCTTTGAAGCATTTATAACATTAATATGCAGCTGTGTACTATGTAAAAACTGTATGTGAGGAACAAGATGAAGCTGAGAGCAGCTGTCAGCCGCAGCTTTCTCTCCTTTAGTCAGCTAATCTGCTATCTACTCCAGAGAGGAATCATTCGAGGAATGAATGATTGCTGAGAATGGTAGAGTTATAGTGAGACTGCTGGTGGCTGTTGCCCGTCGTGTGGTGTAATAGCTGTCTCCTGGATAACCACGAAAATGAGCCAAGTTGAAGACCCTGAGAACAATGGCCTTGTAAATAGCTGTCAGTCCACCTGCATCTCTCCAGTATTGAAACCCTTGTTGCTGAAACTAAAATTCAACACGTCAGGTTGATGCCAGAGATGAGTCTCTATACACAGTCCAGTATCTTGTAAACAAGGTGATGGCGTGATGGGGTACTGTCAGTCCATGAGAGTGATGCATACTCATGGTAAGAATTAACTCATGGCTCTTAGAGAGTCATGAAGCCTCTGCTGTCAAGAGAGTACGACATAGGCCTCACTGCTGTTTGCTATCCGACAGTCTTGCTTGCAAGATTCCTCACATGAGTCTTTAATGTAATAGTAGAGGCATATCTCTCTCTGGATATCAACTTCATCGCTGAGTAGACAGCTATCTTTAGTTGTCTACTCTTTATTGTCGGAACGTTTCGCCTGCTTTGGAGGCTTCTTCAGTTGAATACAGAGGTGATAACTATTGTATCCAGCACAAGCAGTGGAAATATCAAGATGTAATGAGTCGGTCAGCTGTGAGGTAGTAGTAGTTTTGAGGGGGTCAGTCCCTCAGCCTCGGGATGTGTTCAGCTTCAAAACTACTTCTTGAAGGCTGAGAAGACTGACCACAGGATCGTGACTGCTGTCTGCAGTATTAGTCACATCTATTTTCATCTGAAAAAACCCTGCAAAGCGGGCGAAACATTTTCGACAATAAAGATATGCAGCAGGTGTTGCACATGTGTCTTACTCTTTTCCTTGTTGGTATTGTATCAGTACTGTAACTGATCGCCGAGTAGTGACATCATGAGCTCTGAAGACCACCAACTGTGTTCTCAAGGCAGCGTACTAGCGTCATACAGCAGCAAGTCAATGACTACCCTGCCTAGGAACAGTGACTGCCCTGCCTGGGGACAGTGACTGCCCTGCCTGGGGACAGTGACTGCCCTGCGTGGGGACAGTATATATGTTTTTCTATATGAGCAGATGAACAACTAAAGTGTAATAAACACTTGTCAGTGTTCAGTAATAACCCACATGGAGACAAAAACTCAGGAGATTAATTGATCTGAAGAGGATCCCAGAAGGGGGCCGTAATATACAAATCAATTAATCTCTTGAGTTTCTGTCTCTATGTGGGTTATTAATGAGCATATGAGCAAATGTTAGACTGTAGTCATCTGCAGGGCAGTGGAATTTGGGAATGAGGTGAAGTACTGTAGGAATGTGAACGAATAATTCATAGCTACAGACCCAACAAATTCACTTGTGGTACTCTGGTACCGAGTGACTTACAGACTCTACTCAAGTGAGAGACTCCGCTTTACAGACTCTACTCACTTGAAGGTAGTCAGTAAGGAGGTGTAGAGAGGAGCCAGAGCCTACTAGTACTTGTAGTTTATCTAGTAATCCCTGGTACATTACTAGTGTGAAGGCAACAACAATATCCAGTGCTGGTACACAACTGATCTTGGATTCATGCAGTGACTACTGCCACAAAGAGGACAGGTTTAACAGCTCAGCTGCGGACCCACATTGTCACAGACCATACGTCACAAAGCTCTCCAAAAATGTTGCCAATTGTCGTTATATCATTCTTTAGAGGATCTTGCCAGTGAATGAGAGTAGTGATGCAGTTCTCTAGTTACTGGTACTTGTTCTGTTCCTCTTTCTCTGTCTCTTTCATCATTACCACCTTTACGACGACTACGACGACCACCACTACCACCACCATCACCACCACCACTACCACCACCACCACCCCCACCACCAGCCTCCCGCTAAGTAACGACAGACACAAGGCCAGAAAATATTTACCTCTGTGCTACTAACCCTGGCTGGTGCGTCTCAGTGTCGTTGCCAGTCTCCCCACAAATAAAATATCCCATCCAGTAGAGCCAGTGAGGCAAGAGGGCCGCTAAAATCTCTGCCCAAGCTCCGAAAATACGCTCGCGGAAGCGCCGTTACGCGAACCGCAGGAGAGATATTATATATAGTTTTGCTGGTGGGGAAAACGCGAGTGTGGCGTGTGGTCTCCCCGCGGTGATAAACCCGGGTCACATTTGGTCGTTGCCCAGAGCCGTACGTAAAGTGGGATTAACGTAAATTGGTTTGGGACCCGCCGCTTCGCCCTACTCGATGAAGAGGCGCTCCCCAGTTGTAATTGTGTTGTGGCTGAGGGTGTACACACACACACACACACACGCTTACGTACACATATGCACCTGCACACACACACACACACACACATGAATGACGGGAAACATAGAGAGACGATGCAGGTGGTGATGGAAAACTTGATTTGCCAGCATGTGAGGGAGACAACAAGAGAGAGAGACAAGAGGGGAGCGGAGGGATGAACCGGCAAGACTGAATCTGATAGTTATCTTAAGTACATCTGATGTAGGAGGTATAGATCACGGAAGACCTCTGGGTGCTATTACAGTGCTGAGTTTGGAATAATTATGGAAGCAAACATAGAAAGAACTGTCAGGTGTAATAGGGAAGATGTAATGAAGAAGCTAGGTATCAGAAGACTAGGGAATGTTTGGGTGGGAAAGATTTTAGAAGGAGAGGGGATAAATGAGATGATGGGAAGTGTCTGAGTGGAAAGTGTCAGGAGGGAGAAGATGAGATCACAACCAGTTGAAGAAATATCATTATGAAAATTCCACTAACTAACCCATTCGTTACTATGAGATAAAAACTAATAACTTAAATGGTCAGACCTCTTAACCTCTTTCTCCTCTCTCTCTCTCTCTCTCTCTCTCTCTGCTTTATTAATCTATCTTATGATAATCCGTGTCCCATCCTAATTCTTGCCATGCCTCTTATAGCCTAAAATATGGCATAAACATAAAATTTTTGGTTCACTCAAAGATGTGGAGGTAAAAATTAGAAGTTGAGGAGATAGATAGCAAAGTGAGGAGAACCAGAAACGAATACATACGGAAGAGAAGACACGTGGATACAATTTGCGAATGAGAGGGCAACACAAGAGAAAAAGGTGAAGCAACACTGCCAGGATCACCAGCAGGAAGACAATAGTGAAAGACGAAGTAACAATTGGGAAGAATTAAGTAAAGGGAGGAGAACTCACAAGAAATGAAGAGAAGCTCTTAGAGATGCTGAACAAACACATTACAGAGATCTTTCGTTAGTTACAGTGATAAAATCAAGAAAGAGGACACTAAGGAAGACTGGACACCATACTCAGAGTGGAAGGTGTGTAGCAACCACTGTATATTACAAGATTTATTATACACTTCTTCCTGTATCTTTTACTTCAGTAAGTTCTCGTGGTACTGTGAAGACTGACAACCTGACAGTCAAGTAGTTTGAACACATACACACTCATATATATATTATATATATATATATATATTATATATATATATATATATATATATATATTATATATATATATATATATATATATATATATATATATATATATATATATATATATATATATATATATATATATATATATATATATATATATATATATATATATATATATGTATATATGATGTTGGTAGTGATGTTGTGATGTTGGTAGTGGTGGTGTGATGTTGGTAGTGGTGTTGTGATGTTGGTAGTGGTGTTGTGATGTTGGTAGTGGTGTTGTGATGTTGGTAGTGGTGGTGTGATGTTGGTAGTGGTGGTGTGATGTTAGTAATGGTGTTATGATGTTGGTAGTGGTGTTGTGATGTTGGTAGTGGTGTTGTGATGTTGGTAGTGGTGTTGTGATGTTGGCAGTGGTGTTGTGATGTTGGTAGTGGTGTTGTGATGTTGGTAGTGGTGTTGTGATGTTGGTAGTGGTGTTGTGATGTTGGTAGTGGTGGTGTGATGTTGGTAGTGGTGTTGTGACGTTGGTAGTGGTGTTATGATGTTGATAGTGGTGTTGTGATGTTGGTGGTGGTGTTATGATGTGAGAAGTGGTGTTGTGATGTTGGAAGTGATGTTGTGATGCTGGTAGTGGTGTTGTGGTGTTCGCGGTGGTGTTTGCTAGATGATCATAGTAGGTCGTTTCACGAGCCTAAGCCCATCCAGGTTAGCAAAACCTAGACGGTCTTAGATAACGACACTTAGGCTTATTAAAGACCTCCTATGCTCATCTAAATAAGTCTAGGTGGTCGTGGTAAGAGGAGAAACAGTCACTTAGGATGGTCGTGCAGACGTGAAGGGCAAGTGTGCATGGACGACCATCCTAGGATGGTAGTTACGACCAGGGGGAAGGTAGGATCACAGCTGCTGTGCGCAGTAACAGCAAGCACCAGCCCAGGGTTCTCTAAAGCTATTCACTCACTAGTTGACCAAACTGATTTGCCGGCGGGATTAGGAGAGAAGGAGGGAAGAAAGGAGGGAGGGAGGGAAGTAAGGAGGGAGGGAGGAAGGGAAGAAACGAGGGAGGGGATTGGAAGAGGGACATGAGAGAGAGAGGATACGAGAGAGAACAGTAAAAAACTGGAGAAATGAAGAGAGGCATCGCTATGATCGCGTTAGCGTGTATATATATATACCTGGAGTTTACCTGGAGAGAGTTCCGGGGGTCAACGCCCCCGCGGCCCGGTCTGAGACCAGGCCTCCTGGTGGATCAGAGCCTGATCAACCAGGCTGTTGCTGCTGGCTGCACGCAAACCAACATACGAGCCACAGCCCGGCTGATCCGGAACTGACTTTAGGTGCTTGTCCAGTGCCAGCTTGAAGACTGCCAGGGGTCTGTTGGTAATCCCCCTTATGTGTGCTGGGAGGCAGTTGAACAGTCTCGGGCCCCTGACACTTATTGTATGGTCTCTTAACGTGCTAGTGACACCCCTGCTTTTCATTGGGGGGATGGTGCATCGTCTGCCAAGTCTTTTGCTTTCGTAGTGGGTGATTTTCGTGTGCAAGTTCGGTACTAGTCCCTCTAGGATTTTCCAGGTGTATATAATCATGTATCTCTCCCTCCTGCGTTCCAGGGAATACAGGTTTAGGAACCTCAAGCGCTCCCAATAATTGAGGTGTTTTATCTCCGTTATGCGCGCCGTGAAAGTTCTCTGTACATTTTCTAGGTCGGCAATTTCACCTGCCTTGAAAGGTGCTGTTAGTGTGCAGCAATATTCCAGCCTAGATAGAACAAGTGACCTGAAGAGTGTCATCATGGGCTTGGCCTCCCTAGTTTTGAAGGTTCTCATTATCCATCCTGTCATTTTTCTAGCAGATGCGATTGATACAATGTTATGGTCCTTGAAGGTGAGATCCTCCGACATGATCACTCCCAGGTCTTTGACGTTGGTGTTTCGCTCTATTTTGTGGCCAGAATTTGTTTTGTACTCTGATGAAGATTTAATTTCCTGATGTTTACCATATCTGAGTAATTGAAATTTCTCATCGTTGAACTTCATATTGTTTTCTGCAGCCCACTGAAAGATTTGGTTGATGTCCGCCTGGAGCTTTGCAGTGTCTGCAATGGAAGACACTGTCATGCAGATTCGGGTGTCATATATATATATATATATATATATATATATATATATATATATATATATATATATATATATATATATATATATATATATATGTATATGCAAGCGATACAAGATGCAAAACAACCATGGAGGGAGTTGAAAGACAGCTCTAGGCCTTTCGTGTTTCAAACAACACATCATCAGGAGCTTCTAATGTTGCAGAAATCTAGAAGGAAATCCAGGAAAGTATAAATTTCACGGTGACAATCCTGCACAGGACAACTGGACACAGGAAAAATTAATACGATTGAAAAGGGGGTTTAATTAAATTTCGGGTGCAGCAGAAAGTGTGAGAAGGCGCCATTTTTATTGTCCTATTTTTTTGGGGGGGGGGAGGGACGGGAAAAATTATTTTTTTTTCAAGATATTAAATTAAAATAGATGAAATTTAATTTTTTTTTCGAAATGATCAGTAAAAATTATTGGAATTATAAATATTTTGAGAGAGACTTCGGTAAGAGACGTTATGTGGAGAACAACCAGTTATGTGAAGAACAACCAGTTATGTGAAGAACAACCAGTTATGTGAAGAACAACCAGTTATGTGAAGAACAACCAGTTATGTGAAGAACAACCAGTTATGTGAAGAACAACCAGTTATGTGAAGAACAACCAGTTATGTGAAGAACAACCAGTTATGTGGAGAACAACCAGTTATGTGAAGAACAACCAGTTATGTGAAGAACAACCGGTTATGTGAAGAACAACCAGTTATGTGAAGAACAACCAGTTATGTGAAGAACAACCAGTTATGTGAAGAACAACCAGTTATGTGAAGAACAACCAGTTATGTGGAGAACAACCAGTTATGTGAAGAACAACCAGTTATGTGAAGAACAACCAGTTATGTGAAGAACAACCAGTTATGTGAAGAACAACCAGTTATGTGAAGAACAACCAGTTATGTGAAGAACAACCGGTTATGTGGAGAACAACCAGTTATGTGAAGAACAACCAGTTATGTGAAGAACAACCAGTTATGTGAAGAACAACCGGTTATGTGAAGAACAACCAGTTATGTGAAGAACAACCAGTTATGTGAAGAACAACCGGTTATGTGGAGAACAACCAGTTATGTGAAGAACAACCAGTTATGTGGAGAACAACCAGTTATGTGAAGAAACAAACCAGTTATGTGAAGAACAACCAGTTATGTGAAGAACAACCAGTTATGTGAAGAACAACCAGTTATGTGAAGAACAACCAGTTATGTGAAGAACAACCAGTTATGTGAAGAACAACCAGTTATGTGAAGAAAAACACCAGTTATGTGAAGAACAACCAGTTATGTGAAGAACAACCAGTTATGTGAAGAACAACCAGTTATGTGAAGAACAACCAGTTATGTGAAGAACAACCAGTTATGTGAAGAACAACCAGTTATGTGAAGAAACAACCAGTTATGTGAAGAACAACCAGTTATGTGAAGAACAACCGGTTATGTGAAGAACAACCAGTTATGTGAAGAACAACCAGTTATGTGAAGAACAACCGTTATGTGAAGAACAACCAGTTATGTGAAGAACAACCAGTTATGTGAAGAACAACCAGTTATGTGAAGAACAACCAGTTATGTGAAGAACAACCAGTTATGTGAAGAACAACCAGTTATGTGAAGAACAACCATTATGTGAAGAACAACCAGTTATGTGAAGAACAACCAGTTATGTGAAGAACAACCAGTTATGTGAAGAACAACCAGTTATGTGAAGAACAACCAGTTATGTGAAGAACAACCAGTTATGTGAAGAACAACCAGTTATGTGAAGAACAACCAGTTATGTGGAGAAACAACCAGTTATGTGAAGAACAACCAGTTATGTGAAGAACAACCAGTTATGTGAAGAACAACCAGTTATGTGAAGAACAACCAGTTATGTGAAGAACAACCAGTTATGTGAAGAACAACCAGTTATGTGAAGAACAACCAGTTATGTGAAGAACAACCAGTTATGTGAAGAACAACCAGTTATGTGAAGAACAACCAGTTATGTGAAGAACAACCAGTTATGTGAAGAACAACCAGTTATGTGAAGAACAACCAGTTATGTGAAGAACAACCAGTTATGTGAAGAACAACCAGTTATGTGAAGAACAACCAGTTATGTGAAGAACAACCAGTTATGTGAGAAACAACCAGTTATGTGAAGAACAACCAGTTATGTGAAGAACAACCAGTTATGTGAAGAACAACCAGTTATGTGAAGAACAACCAGTTATGTGAAGAACAACCAGTTATGTGAAGAACAACCAGTTATGTGAAGAACAACCAGTTATGTGAAGAACAACCAGTTATGTGAAGAACAACCAGTTATGTGAAGAACAACCAGTTATGTGAAGAACAACCAGTTATGTGAAGAACAACCAGTTATGTGAAGAACAACCAGTTATGTGAAGAACAACCAGTTATGTGAAGAACAACTAGTTATGTGAAGAACAACCAGTTATGTGAAGAACAACCAGTTATGTGAAGAACAACCAGTTATGTGAAGAACAACCAGTTATGTGAAGAACAACCAGTTATGTGAAGAACAACCAGTTATGTGAAGAACAACCAGTTATGTGAAGAACAACCAGTTATGTGAAGAACAACCAGTTATGTGAAGAACAACCAGTTATGTGAAGAACAACCAGTTATGTGAAGAACAACCAGTTATGTGAAGAACAACCGGTTATGTGAAGAACAACCGGTTATGTGAAGAAACAACCAGTTATGTGAAGAACAACCAGTTATGTGAAGAACAACCAGTTATGTGAAGAACAACCAGTTATGTGAAGAACAACCAGTTATGTGAAGAACAACCAGTTATGTGAAGAACAACCAGCTATGTGGAGAACAACCAGTTATGTGAAGAACAACCAGTTATGTGAAGAACAACCAGTTATGTGAAGAACAACCAGTTATGTGAAGAACAACCAGTTATGTGAAGAACAACCAGTTATGTGAAGAACAACCAGTTATGTGAAGAACAACCGGTTATGTGAAGAACAACCAGTTATATGGAGAACAACCAGTTATGTGAAGAACAACCAGTTATGTGAAGAACAACCGGTTATGTGAAGAACAACCAATTATGTGAAGAACAACCAGTTATGTGAAGAACAACCAGTTATGTGAAGAACAACCGGTTATGTGAAGAACAACCGGTTATGTGAAGAACAACCAGTTATGTGAAGAACAACCGGTTATGTGAAGAACAACCGGTTATGTGAAGAACAACCAGTTATGTGAAGAACAACCAGTTATGTGAAGAACAACCAGTTATGTGAAGAACAACCAGTTATGTGAAGAACAACCAGTTATGTGAAGAACAACCAGTTATGTGAAGAACAACCAGTTATGTGAAGAACAACCAGTTATGTGAAGAACAACCAGTTATGTGAAGAACAACGATAATTGTACTTTCTATATTTTGTGTTGCTGTATGTGTTGGTAAGTCACTACCTGCAACACTAGTGTTGTGACCTTGTGTTGGTAATTACCTGCAACACTAGTGTTGTGACCTTGTGTTGGTAATTACCTGCAACACTAGTGTGGTGACCTTGTGTTGGTAACTACCTGCAACACTAGTGTGGTGACCTTGTGTTGGTAACTACTTGCAACACTAGTGTGGTGACCTTGTGTTGGTAATTACCTGCAACACTAGTGTGGTGACCTTGTGTTGGTAACTACCTGCAACACTAGTGTGGTGACCTTGTGTTGGTAACTACCTGCAACACTAGTGTGGTGACCTTGTGTTGGTAACTACCTGTAACACTAGTGTGGTGACCTTGTGTTGGTAACTACCTGCAACACTAGTGTGGTGACCTTGTGTTGGTAACTACCTGTAACACTAGTGTGGTGACCTTGTGTTGGTAACTACCTGCAACACTAGTGTGGTGACCTTGTGTTGGTAACTACCTGCAACACTAGTGTGGTAACCTTGTGTTGGTAACTACCTGCAACACTAGTGTTGTGACCTTGTGTTGGTAACTACCTGCAACACTAGTGTGGTGACCTTGTGTTGATAAACAAGCAACTGGCAACACTGCTGTGTTGGCAAACAACCGCCTCTCAATACTGTGTGTGTGTCGACCCTAACCTTACGCTTGTTTACATCAAATGATAACATCAAGCTTGTTGACTCTGTTTACATCAAGTGATAACATGGAATGCATGTTTACTGTTTATTTTAGCTCTGTTTACGTCAAGGGATAATGTTGAACGTGTTTACTATCTTTGTTTACGTCAAGTGATAACACAGGGCGTGTTTACTGTCTTCGTTTACGTCAAGTGATAACACAGAATGTGTTTACTGTCTTCGTTTACGTCAAGTGATAACACAGGGCGTGTTTACTGTCTTCGTTTACGTCAAGTGATAACACAGGGCGTGTTTACTGTCTTCGTTTACGTCAAGTGATAACACAGAACGTGTTTACTGTCTTCGTTTACGTCAAGTGATAACACAGAACGTGTTTACTGTCTTCGTTTACGTCAAGTGATAACACAGGGCGTGTTTACTGTCTTCGTTTACGTCAAGTGATAACACAGGGCGTGTTTACTGTCTTCGTTTACGTCAAGTGATAACACAGGGCGTGTTTACTGTCTTCGTTTACGTCAAGTGATAACACAGAACGTGTTTACTGTCTTCGTTTACGTCAAGTGATAACACAGGGCGTGTTTACTATCTTTGTTTACGCCAAGTAATAACAGAGCGTGTTTACTGTGTTTCAGCCCTGACGTAGCAGTTTTGCTTTCCAGCGAAATTAAAATCTTGATAATAGTAATAAATTTTCACCGAAAAAACAATAACTAAGCAATGTAACGAATATTTTGAGAGAGAGAGAGAGAGGAGAGAGAGAGAGAGAGAGAGAGAGAGAGAGAGAGAGAGAGAGAGAGAGAGAGAGGTATCAGTTGTAATGTTTTGCTGGAGTTTTGATGGGTGATGCTGCGCTGATCAAGAGATTAATCTCCATGTTGTTGTTCAGCTGTGTATTGTTGGTGATTTTATAGCGATTGTTGGAGATTGTTGTGAGTGTTGGCGACTCGTGTTGTGATTGTTGCGATAGTGTTGTTATTGTTGATTGTGTTGTGATTGTTAGCGATAGTGATGTGATTGTTGGAGATAGTGTTGTTATTGTTGATTGTGTTATGATTGTTGGAGACTGTTTTGGGATTGCTGGTGACTGTGTTGTGATTGTTGGAGGCTGTTAGTGAATGTATTTTTAATTGTTGGCGATTGTGTTGATGAGTGTAGCTGGTAATGGAGGTGGCGGCGGAGGGGGCGCTGACCCCAGGAACTCCTTTCTTCAGGTAGACTCCAGGAGGCCAGTTATCACTGTTATCTTCACAAGTGATAACTCTGCCGTGATGACAACTCTGATAACTGTGATAAAAATAGTGATAACAGTGATAACTGTGATCCAGGCAACTGTGATAACAGTGATTACTGTGATAATTGTGATAACTGTGTTAACTGAGATGAGATAACTGCGATAACAATATTCCTGATAACAATTCGAGTTATTTTTGTTGTTGTTGAGGCAAACGTTATTTTTATTAAAATTATCTTACCGAGTGAGAGATTTATTTTCTTGTTCATTCCCGAGTGAAAGTTATCATAACATTGTTATCATTTAGTTATCATTACGTTATCATGAAGTTATCATAACATTGTTATCATTTAGTTATCATTACGTTATCATGAAGTTATCATAACAGTGTTATCATTTAGTTATCATTACGTTATCATCAAGTTATCATAACAGTGTTATCATTTAGTTATCATTACGTTATCATGAAGTTATCATAACAGTGTTATCATTTAGTTATCATTACGTTATCATCAAGTTATCATAACAGTGTTATCATTTAGTTATCATTACGTTATCATGAAGTTATCAGAACATTGTTATCATTTAGTTATCATTACGTTATCATGAAGTTATAAGAACATTGTTATCATTTAGTTATCATAACATTTGTTAATGCTTGCTGGCTGCCGCGCTGCCAGACGCCGTTGTTAACCTGTCAAAGCTCTTTCATTATAGCGGTGCCGGGCCCAGGGTCCAGGTGGTCGTACTCTGTGACGACGCTAAGGCAGCGGGAATAACAACCTGGCACTCTTAGTGAAGCTTGGCACTCTTAGTGAAGCTTGGCACTCTTAGTGAAGCTTGGCACTCTTAGTGAAGCTTGGCACTTTCAGCGATGAAGCTTGGCACTCTTAGTGAAGCTTGGCACTCTTAGTGAAGCTTGGCACTCTTAGCGATGAAGCTTGGCACTCTTAGCGATGAAGCTTGGCACTCTTAGTGAAGCTTGGCACTCTTAGTGAAGCTTGGCACTCTTAGCGATGAAGCTTGGCACTCTTAGTGAAGCTTGGCACTCTTAGTGAAGCTTGGCACGCTGAGTAAAGCTTGACACTCTGAGTGAAGCTTGGCACTCTTAGTGAAACTTGTCACTCTGAGTGAAACTTGGCATTCTGAGTGAAGCTTGGCACTCTTGGTGAAGCTTGGCACTCATAGTGAAGCTTTGTACTCTGAGTGAAGCTTGGCACTCTTAGTGATGAAGCTTGGCAAGCTGAGGGAAGTTTGGCACTCTGAAGGAAGCTTGGCACTCTGAGGGGACCTTGGCACTCTGAGGGAAGTTTGGCACTCTGAGGAAAGCTTGGCACTCTGAGGGAAGCTTGGCACTCTGAGGGAAGTTTGGTACTCTGAGGAAAGTTTAGCACTCTGAGGGAAGCTTGGCACTCTGAGTGATGAAGCTTGGCACTCTGAGGGAAGCTTGGCACTCTGAGGGAAGTTTGGTACTCTGAGGAAAGTTTAGCACTCTGAGGGAAGCTTGGCACTCTGAGTGATGAAGCTTGGCACTCTGAGGGAAGCTTGGCACTCTGAGTGATGAAGCTTGGCACTCTGAGTGATGAAGCTTGGCACTCTGAGTGATGAAGCTTGGCACTCTGAGTGATGAAGCTTGGCACTCTAAGTCACATTGTGCTAATTTTGATATTGTAATAGAGCGTTGAATTGGTCCATTATAATTAATGCGTCAACCCTCGCTGTATGATGATGATGATGATGATGATGATGATGATGATGATGATGATGATGATGATTGATGATGATGATGATGATGATGGTGATGATGATGATGATGATGATGATGATGATGATGATGATGGTGATAGATGATGATGATGATGATGATGATGGAGGTGATAGATGAAATGGGTGATGATGATGATGATGATGATGATGGTGATGATGATGATGATGATGATGATGATGATGATGATGATGGTGGTGATGAATGATGATGATGATGATGATGATGATGATGGTGGTGATGATGATGGTGATGATGATGATGATGATGATGATGAATGATGATGATGATGTGTGGGGTGATGATGATGTGATGATGATGATGATGATGATGATGGTGGTATGATGGTGTGATGAATGATGATGATGATGATGAATGATGATGATGGTGGTGATGAGATGATGATGATGATGATAGTGTGATGATGATGGTGATGATGATGTGATGATGATGATTGATGATGGTGATGATGATGATGATGATGATGATGATGATGATGATGGTGGTGATGATGGTGGTGATGATGATGATGATGATGTGATGATTGATGATGATGGTGATGATGATGATGATGATGATGATGGATGATGATGGTGGTGATGATGGTGGGATGTATGATGATGATGATGATGATGATGATTTGGTGGTGATGATGGTGGTGGATGATGATGATGATGATGATGATGAGATGATGATGATTGATGATGATGGTGGTGATGGAGGTGTGATGATGTGTGATGATGATGATGATGATGATGTGTGATATGGTGAGGATGAGAGATGATGATGAGTGGTGATGATGATGATGATGATGATGATGATGATGATGGTGTGATGATTGGTGATGTTGAGATGATGAGTGATGATGATGATGATGTATGATGATGATGATGATGATGATGATGGTGGTGATGATGGTGGTGATGATGATGGATGTGATGATGATGAGTGATATGATGATGATGATTTGAGTGTGATGATGATGATGATATGTGATATGATGGTGTGATGATGATATGATGATGATGGTGTGATGATGAGATGATGATGTATGATGATGATGGTGTGATGATGGTGATGATGATGATGATGATGATGATGATGATGATGATGATGATGGTGGTGATGATGTGATGATGATGATGATGATGATGATGATGTGATGGTGATGATGATGATGATGATGATGATGATGATGATGATGATGTATGATGATGTGGTGTGATGATGATGATGATGATGATGTTGATGATGATGAGATGATGATGATATTGATGATGATGATGGTGGTGATTGATATGATGATGTGATGATGTATGATGATGATGATGGTGATGATATTGGTGATTGATGATTTATGAATATTGATATGATGATGATGATTGATGATATGATATGAGTGATGATGATGATGATGATATGATGATATGATGAGATGATGTGGTATGATGTGAATGATGATGATGATGAGATGAATGATGATGATGATGATGTGATGGTGATGATATGATGTGATGATATGCATGATGATGATATGATTATGATATGATTATGATGTATGTGATGATGATGATATGATAGATGATGATGATGATGATGAGATGGTGATGTAGGTATGATGATGATATGATATGGATGATGATATGATGATGATATGATGATGATGGATGATGGTGGATAGATGATGATGATGATAGATGATAATGTTGATTGATGATAGTGATGATATGATGATGATGTATATATGATGATGGATGATGATGATGTGATGATATGATGATGATGATGATGATGATGATGATGATGATGATGATGATGGTGATGATGATGATGATATGATGATGATGAATGATGATGATGATGATGATGATGATGATGATGATGTTGTTGATGATGATGATAGGTGATGATGATGATGATGATGTATGATGATGATGATGATGATGATGGTGATGATGATGATGATGATGATGATGATGATGATGATGATGTGATGTGATGATGATGTTGAGATATGATGATGATGATGATGATGTAATATGATGATGATATGATGATGTGGTGATGATGATGATGATGAGTATGATGATGATGTGATGATTGATGATGATGATGATGATTGATGTGAGAATGATATATATGGTGGATGTGATGATGATGTGATATAGATGATGATGATGTTTGAATGATTGGTGTATGATGATGATTGATGATGATGATTGATGAATGAATGATTGATGATGATGATGAGTGTGATGATGTTGATGATAGATGAGTGTGATGTAGATAGATGATATATGATGATGATGTGATGATATGATGATGATGATTGTGTGATGTTATCAGATGATGTGTGTGTATGATGATGAATGATGATTATGATGATTGATATATTGTGTGGTTGATATGCATTGATTGATAGAGATGAATGTGTTATAGATGATCTCATGATCATCGATGTATGATGTTGATGATGATGATAATATATATATGTATAACTAATAATAATAATATAATATAATATATAATAATAAAAATAATAATAATATTTATAATTAATAATAATTATAATATATATATATTAATAATATTATATATCTATTAATATATTGTATTATATATTATTATATTATTATATTATATTATATAATATATTATTAATATATATATATATTAATTAATTATTTTAATTAATTATAATGTTATTTATTAAAAATACATAATATAATAATTTATACATATCATGTGGTTTGTTGTCGATGTAGTCTGCCTCCGCTCACTGTAGTATATCGACGCGCCACTGTATCTGCGTAACACTGTTATCCACATATCAGCTAGTAACACTGCCGCTGTATCTACTGTCTACGCTGTCTGCCATTGTATCTGCCGTTCACGCTGTATACCGCTGTTACTGTTGTCGACGCTGTCAGCTGCTGTGTTTACTGCTAACGCTGTCTGCCGTTGTATATGTCGTGGCTAGTCTGCCGCTGTGTCTCTGCAGACACGGTCTGCCTCTGTGTCTGCTAGACACGGTCTGCCTCTGTGTCTGTTGTCTGTTTCTGTTTGCCGTCTCATTCTCATGTGAATGACATCAAACAGATAAAAATATAAAATATATATATATATATATAAAATAATATATATATATATATATATATAATATATATATAATAAAATATATATATATAAATATATATATAAATATGTAATATTATAAAGGCAAAAGGGATAAAAGAGAGTGCAAAAATTATAGGGGGATAAGTCTGTTGAGTGTACCGGTAAAGTGTAGGTAGAGTTATAATTGAAAGAATTAAGAGTAAGACGGAGAATAGGATAGCAGATGAACAAGGAGGCTTTAGGAAAGGTAGGGGGTGTGTGGACCAGGTGTTTACAGTGAAACATATAAGTGAACAGTATTTATAAGGCTAAAGAGGTCTTTGTGGCATTTATGGATTTGGAAAAGGCGTATGACAGGGTGGATAGGGGGCAATGTGGCAGATGTTGCAAGTGTATGGTGTGGGGACGTAGGTTATGAAAGCAGTGAAGGAGTTTTACGAGGTAGTGAGGCTCAAGTTAGAGTTGTAGGAAAGGAAATTTTTCCAGTAAAAGTAGGCTTGGGACAAGGTGTGTGATGTAAAGGGTGGTTTTTTTTATATTATAGTGGGGTTGTAAGAGAAGTAAATCCCGAGGGTTTGCAAGAGGCGTGGAATTTTAAAAGATAAAGAATCACACCAAAGTGGGAGTTGTCAGCGCTCTTTGCTGATGACACTGTGCTTTGGGAGATTCTGAAGAGAAGTTGCAGAGATTGGTGGATGATTTGGTAGGTGTGTGCAAAAGAAGAAATTAAGGTGAATACAGGAAAGAGTAAGGTTATGAGGATAAACAAAAAGATTAGGTGATGAAAGATAGATGTTACAGATTGGAGGGAGAGAGTATGGAGGAGGTGAACGTATTCAGATATTTGGGAGTGGACGTGTCAGCAGATGGGTCTATGAAAGATGAGGTGAATCATAGAATTGATGAGGGAAAAAGAGTGAGTGGTGCACTTAGGAGTCTGTGGAGACAAAGAACTTTGTCCTTGGAGGCAAAGAGGGGATGTATGAGAGTATAGTTTTACCAACGCTCTTATATGGGTGTGAAGCGTGGGTGATGAATGTTGCAGCGAGGAGAAGGTGGAGGCAGTGGAGATGTCATGTTGAGGGCAATGTGTGGTGTGGAATATAATGCAGAGAATTCGTAGTTTGGAAGTTAGGAGGAGGTGCGGGATTACCAAAACTGTTGTCAGAGGGCTGAGGAAGGGTTGTTGAGGTGGTTCGGACATGTAGGAGAGAATGGAGCGAAACAGAATGACTTCAAGAGTGTATCAGTCTGTAGTGGAAGGAAGGCGGGGTAGGGGTCGGCCTAGGAAGGGTTGGAGGAGGGGGTAAAGGAGGTTTTGTGTGGCGAGGGGCTTGGACTTCCAGCAGGCATGCGTGAGCGTGTTTGATAGGAGTGAATGGAGACAATGGTTTTTAATACTTGACGTGCTGTTGGAGTGTGAGCAAAGTAACATTTATGAAGGGATTCAGGGAAACCGGCAGGCCGGACTTGAGTCCTGGAGATGGGAAGTACAGTGCCTGCACTCTGAAGGGGGGTGTTAATGTTGCAGTTTAAAAACTGTAGTGTAAAGCACCCTTCTGGCAAGACAGTGATGGAGTGAATGATGGTGAAGTTTTTCTTTTTCGGGCCACCCTGCTTGGTGGGAATCGGCCGGTGTGATAATAAAAAAAAAAAAAAAATATATATATATATATATATATATATATAATATATATATATATATATATATATATATATATCCCTCTCTCCTACATACTGTAAACTGTGCCTCACTATCCTCCTAAAAACTCTTCTACTGTTTTTAATAACTTACCTCTTATTCCATATATTTGCAACATCTGCCACATATATTTGCAACATCTGCCACATATCTTTGCAACATCTGCCACATTGCTCTTTTATCCATAAAACCATAACCAAAAATGCAACGAAAACCTATTTACCCTTATCTAAATACTGTTCACCTATATGCTTCACTACAAAGAGTTGGCCTACATACTCCCTAACCTTCCTAAAGCCTCCTTGTTCACTCGTCGACTGTAAATAATAACTCTTTTGGGTGATTCCCTGATTTTACCGGAGAGGGTTTGGGGGGTCAACGCCCCCGCGGCCCCCGGGTCTGTTTTTAATCAGCGTTCGTGGCTGCACGTAAACGCGTATGAACGACAACCCGGCTGGTCAGGTACTGACTTTAGGTGCCTGTCCAGCGCCTTCTTGAGGACAGTCAGGGGTCAATTGGCAATCCCCCTTATGTAGCGGGGGAGGCTTTTGAAAAAAACAGTTAAATACTTAGTCAATTATTTGCCCTTAACATGTCCTTTTCAGTGGAATAAAGTAAAATAAGAAAGGAAAAATGAGCAGGGAGAAGGTGACCATATAAGGTGAAGGTCAGGTCAAGTCATTCTATAAGTGAAAGTTAGGTCACACTATAAGTGAAAGTAAGTTAACGCTGTAAGTGAAGGTCAGGTCACGCTATAAGTGAAGGTCAGGTCACACTATAAGTGAAGGTCAGGTCACGCTATAAGTGAAGGTCAGGTCACGCTATAAGTGAATCAGGTCACGCTATAAGTGAAGGTCAGGTCACGCTGTAAGTGAGTCAGGTCACGCTATGAGTGAAGGTCAGGTCACGCTATAAGTGAAGGTCAGGTCACGCTATAAGTGAAGGTCAGGTCACGCTATAAGTGAATCAGGTCACGCTATAATAAAGGGTCAGGTAACGCTGTAAGTGAGTAGGTCCGTATGAGTGAAGGGTCAGCACCTATAAGTAAAGGTCGGGTCCGCTAAAAGTGAAGGCGGTCCGTATAATGAATCAGGTCACGCTATAATGAAGGCCCAGGTCACGCTGTAAGTGAGTCAGACCGATAAAAATTGGGGTCGGTCACCTTAATGAGTCAGGTCAGGGGGGGGGGGGGGTCCGTAAAAGTGAAGGTCGGTACTCTGTAAGTGGTCAGGACGCTATAATGAAGGCAGGTCCTTGTAAGTGGTCAGGTCACGCTAAAGTAAAGGTCAGGTCCGCTATAAGTGAGTCAGGTCACCGTAAGTGATCAGGTCACGCTAAAAAGTGATCAGGCCGCTATAAGTGAAGGTCGGGTCACCTAAAGTGAGTCAGGTCACCTGAAAGTGAGCAGGTCACGCATAAGTGAAGGTCAGGTCACGCTATAAGTGATCGTCACGCGTAAGTGGTCAGGTCACCTGTAAGGAGTAGGTCACGCTATAAGTGAGCGGTCACGCTGAAAGGGGAGCGGACGCTGTAAGTGAGTCAGGTCACGCTAAATTTGGGTGGGTCCGCAAAAGTGAGTCGGTCACCTGTAAGTGACGGGTCACGCTATAAGTAGTCAGGTCACGCTAAAAGTGAGTCAGGTCACGCTGTAAGTGAGTCGGTCACGCTAAAGTGAGCCCAGGTACGCTGAAGTGAGTCAGGTCACGCGTAATGAGTAAAAGGTCACGCTATAAGTGATCAGGTCACCATAAGGAAGGTCGGTCCCTATAAGTGAGTCAGGTCACGCTTAAGTGAGTCAGGTCACGCTGTAGTGAGTCAGGTCACGCGAAAATTGGTTCGTCACGCAAAAATTGAGTCGGGTACGCTGTAAGTGGGCAGGTCACGTAAAGTAAAGGGGCAACAAACAAGCTGTGATGAGTAAGAAAAATTTAATAAAAACGACTGGAATGTTTCATGAATATTGAATTTGGCTAATTATTTTTGTCACTCCTGTCCCCCTCCCCTGTGCCCCGTCCCCTTTTTCCCCGTGCCCCGGCCCGTGATCCGCTCCCCCGTGCCCACTGCACCCTGTCCGTGCCCCGTGCCCCCCTGCACAAGCTTTGTACACCCCTTTGGGTGGCGGGGTAACATTAAAGGGCTCCCTGATGGCTCTCACTGTCGGTAAACAGAGTAGGCGCGACTCTACCCAATAATTGCTAATAAAATTTCTTAATGGTCCCGCGCTGCTGCTGTTGCTGCGTTGCGTTTGTGGTTGTGTTTTTGCTCTGTTGCTGCGTTTTGGGTGTTTTTGTTGCGCTGTTGCTGCGTTTTCGTTTGTTGCTGTTTCTGTTGCTGCTGCTGTGTGTTGTGCTGTTGTTGCGTTGTGCGTTTTTCTGCGTTTTCTGTTGCTGGTTTGCTGCTGTTTTTCTGCTGTTTTTTGCGTTGTTGCTGTTGTGCTGTTGCTGCGGTTTGTTGTTTCGTTGCTGTTGCTGCTGCGCTGCTGTTGCTGCTGTTGTTCTGTTGCTGCTGTTGCTGCTGTTGCTGTTGTGCTGTTGCTGCGTTGCTGCTTTGTGCTGTTGTTGCTGTTGCTGTTGCTGCTGCTGCTGCGTTTTTGTTGCTGCTGTTGCTGTTGCTGTTTGTGCTGTTTTTTGCTGATGTTGTTGTTGTTGCTGCTGCGCTGTTGCGTTTCGCTGTTGCTGTTGCTGTTGTTGTTCCTCTGCTGTTTTTGCTGTTCCTGCTGCTTTGTTGCTGTTCCCGCGCTGTTTTTGTTGTTCCTGTGCTGTTGTTGTTGTTCCCCGCGCTTTGTTGCTGTTCCTGCGCGTTGTTGCTGTTCCTGCGCGTTGTTGCTGGTTTCCCGCTGCTGTGTTTTTGTTGTTCCTCTGCTGTTTTGCTGTTCCGCTGCTGTTGTTGCGTTCCGGTGCTGTTGTTTTTTGTTGTTGTTCCGCGCTGTTGTTTTTGTTCTGTGCGTTTTTTGCGTTCCTGCTGTGTTGTTTTGGTTCCCGTCTGTTGTTGTTGTTGTTTTCTGCTGTGTTGTTGTTTTTTTCCTGCTGCTGTTTTTGCTGTTCCTTCTGCTGTGTTTCTGTTCCCGGCTGTTGTTTTGTTTTTCCTGCTCTGTTGTTGTTGTTCCTGGTGTTTTTGCTGTTCCTGCTGCTGTTGTTGTTTGTTGGGTTTTTCCTCTGCTGTTTTTTGTTGTTCCCGCTGCTGTTGTTGCTGTTCCTGCTGCTGTTGTTGCTGTTCCTGCTTGTTGTTGTTGTTTTTTGTTCCTGCTGGTTTTTTTTTTTTGGTTTTCCCGCTGTGTTGTTGCGTTCTGCTGCTGTTTTTTTGTTCCTGTTGCTGTTTTTGATGTTCCCGCTGCTGTTGTTGTTTTTTCTGTGCTGTTGTTGTTGTTTCCCGCTGCGTTGTTGCTGTTCCCGCTGCTGTTGTTTGCTGTTCTGCTGCTGTTTTTGCTGTTCCTCTGCGTTGTTGTTGTTGTTCCTGCGCTGTTGTGTTGTTCCTGCTGCGTTGTTGCTGCGCTGCTGCTGCTGTTGTTGTTCCGTGCTGCTGTTGTTGTTGTTTCCCGCGCTTTGTTGCTGTTCCTGCTGCGGGGTTGCTGTTCCCCGCTGCTGTTTTTTGTTTTTGTTCCGCTGCTGTTGTTTTTTGTTCCTGCTGCTGTTGTTGCTGTTCCGTTGTTGTTGTTCCCGCGTGTTGTTGTTGTTCCTACTGCGTTGTTGTTGTTCGGGTTGCTGTTGTTGTTGTTTTCCCGCTGCTGTTGTTTTCTGTTCCGTTGTTTTTGTTCTGTGTGTTGTTTTGTTCCTAGCGTTTGTTTTTGTTCCTACGCTGTTGTTGCGTTCCTGATGCGTTTTTTGTGTTTTCCCGTTGCTTTGGTTGCTGTTCCCGTGCTGTTTTGTTGTTCCAGCTGGGTTTGTTGTGTTCCTGCTGTTGTTGCTGTTCCGCTGCTGTTGTTTCGTTCCTGATGCGTTGTTCTGTTTTCCCGTTTTCTGTTGTTTCTGTTTCCCGTTGCTGTTGTTTTTGTTCAGCTGCTGTTGTTGCTGTTCCGATGCGTTGTTGCTGTTCCGTTTCTGTTGTTTCTTTTCCCGTTGCTGTTGTTGTTGTCCTACGTGTTGTTTCTGTTCCGATGCTGTTGTTGCTGTTTCCCGTTGCTTTGTTGCTGTTCCTGTTGCGTTGTTGTTGTCCACTGCTGGTTTTTGCTGTTCCTGATCGTTGGGGGGGGTCCCGCTGCTGTTGTTGCGTTCCCGCGCTTTGTTGTTGTTCCCACGCGTTTTTTGCGTTCCTGATGCGTTTTGCTGTTCCTGTGCTGTTGTTGCTGTTTCCCGTGCTGTTGTTGTTTTCCTACTGCTGTTTTGTTGTTTGCTGCTGTTTTTGCTGTTCCCGTGTGTTTTTTGTGTTCCTGTCTGTTGTTGCGTTCCCGTTGCTGTTTTTGTTGTTCCCGCTGCTGTTGTTCTGTTCCTGATGCTGTTGTTGCTGTTCCCGTTTCTGTTTTTGCTGTTCCCGTTCTGTTTTTTGTTGTTTTCCGCTGTGTTGTTTTCTGTTCCTGATGGTTGTTGCGTTCCTCTGCGTTGTTGGTTCCTGCTGCGTTGTTGTGTTCCTTTGTTGTTGTTCCTGCTGCTGTTGTTGTTGTTCCCACTGCTGTTGTTGGTTCCCCCTGCTGTTTTCTGTTCCCGCGGTTGTGCTGTTTCCTGTTCGTTTTTTTTGTTCTACGCTGTTGTTTCTGTTCCCGTTGCTGTTGTTTTTTGTTCCCCGCCCCGTTTGTTGTTGTTTTCCCGCTGCGTTTTTGCGTTTTCCCGCTGTGTTTTTGCTTTCCTGCGCTGTTGTTTTTGTTCCTATGCTGTTGTTGCTGTTCCCGCGGTTGTTGCTGTTTTGTGCTGTTGTTGTTGTTCCCGCTGCTGTTTTGTTGTTCCTGCTGCGTTGTTGCTGTTTCCCGCTGCTGTTGTTTTGTTCCTGCTGTGTGTTGTTGTTCCTACGCTGTTTTTGCTGTTCCTGCGCTGTTGTTGTTTTTCCACTGCTGTTTTTGTTGTTCCCCCTGCTGTTGGCTGTTCCTGCTGTGTTGTTGTTGTTTCCCGCTGCTGTTGTTGCTGTTTCCTCTGCGCTGTTGGTGTTCCTGCTGCTGTTTGTTGCGTTGCTTATGCTGTTGTTGTTGCTACTCTGTGTTGCGTTCCTGCTGCTGTTGTGCTATAGCTGCGCGTTGTTGCTGTTGCTGCCACTCGTTAGAAAAAGCCGGGTGGATGACATGGCTTTTCCATCACCATTAAAAAAAGCAATTTCCCTCTACTTCCTTGGATTAAACCTTAATGCCTCTCCTACCTGATTAATACTCATAATAATAATTATAAATATATATATATATATATTATATATATTTTTATATTATATATATATATAATATATATTTTTATATTATAAAAATATATATATATATATTTAATATATATATTTTATGTGTGTTTTATATATGAAGAAATGCTAAAAAAAATTATTTTAAATATGAAGGTTCATCAGGTGTGTGTCGCTACATTTAAGAAACATGTGGATGAGTTAGGAAAGGTCCAACAAAGAGCTTGAAAATGGTTGTTGGTATTAAAGATGGCCACGCTGGTTGATGCGAGAGATGAGAGGAGACGTCACCACAACAGTGTTGAAAACAACTAGAGGTCGCTGTTGTCAGCTCAGAAGTTGGCAATGTTAGAATACTGATGTTTAGAAACAACAGTATGTGTGTGTGTACTCACCTATTTGTACTCACCTATTTGTGGTTGCAGGGGTCGAGTCATAGCTCCTGGCCCCGCCTCTTCGCTGATTGTGTGTGTGTGTGTGGTGGAACAATCTTTGGAACTACGAGAGGCGTCAGTGAATGGTACAACCACTCCACGTTACATGAATATTGTTGTAGCTACAACACTGATGACAGTACACCACCAACGTAACTCTACTGTTGTAGCTACAACACTGATGACAGTACACCACCAACGTAACTCTGTTGTTGTAGCTACAACACTGATGACAGTACACCACCAACGTAACTCTGTTTTGTAGCTACAACACTGATGACAGTACACCCACCAACGTAAACTCTACTGTTGTAGCTACAACACTGTGACAGTCACCACCAACGTAACTCTGTTGTTGTAGCTACAACACTGATGACATAACCCCACCAACGTAACTCTGTTGTTGTAGCTACAACACTGATGACAGTACACCACCAACGTAACTCTCTGTTGAAAGCACAACACTGATGACAGTACACCACCAACGTAACTCTGTTGTTGTAGCTACAACACTGATGACAGTACACCACCAACGTAACTCTGTTGTTGTAGCTACAACACTGATGACAGTACACCACCAACGTAACTCTACTGTTGTAGCTACAACATGATGACAGACACACCAACGTAACTCTGTTGTTGTAGCTACAACACTGATGACAGTACACCACCAACGTAACTCTGTTGTTGTAGCTACAACACTGATGACAGTACACCACCAACGTAACTCTACTGCTGTAGCTACAACACTGATGACAGTACACCACCAACGTAACTCTACTGCTGTAGCTACAACACTGATGACAGTACACCACCAACGTAACTCTACTTTTTGTAGCTACAACACGATGACAGTACACCACCAACGTAACTCTACTGTTGTAGCTACAACACTGATGACAGTACACCACCAACGTAACTCTACTGTTGTAGCTACAACACTGATGACAGTACACCACCAACGTAACTCTACTGTTGTAGCTACAACACTGATGACAGTACACCACCAACGTAACTCTGTTGTTGTAGCTACAACAGTGATGACAGTACACCACCAACGTAACTCTGTTGTTGTAGCTACAACAGTGATGACAGTACACCACCAACGTAACTCTACTGTTGTAGCTACAACAGTGATGACAGTACACCACCAACGTAACTCTACTGTTGTAGCTACAACAACACTGTAGTGTACTGTAGTGTGTACTATACACTACGGTCTTCATTTTCCAGGTGACATCGTTGACATCCTACACAGATCATAATTTAAAAAACACTTATCAGTAACCTGAATCGCGGGACTGATGTCACGGTGACATTAATCGCGGGACTGATGTCACGGTGACATTAATCGCGGGACTGATGTGGCGGTGACATTAATCGAGGGACTGATGTCATGACATTAATCGCGGGACTAATGTCAGGGTGACATTAATTGCGGGACTGATTTCACGGTGACATTAATCGCGCGACTGACGTCACGGTGACATTAGTTGCGGGACTGATGTCACGGTGACATTAATCGCAAGACTGATGTCACGGTAACATTAATCATGGGACTGATGTCACTAGCAGATGAGACTTAGGACTGAAGTCACGATGTTACACTGCCAGTATTTCTAACCTAACATCACACTGTTGACCCCTGGAGGAGCCGCTGAGAGCACTCTCATGCACTCTGACCTCAGACAGAGCACTCATATGCACTCTGACCTCAGACAGAGCACTCTCATGCACTCTGACCTCAGACAGAGCACTCATATGCACTCTGACCTCAGACAGAGCACTCATATGCACTCTGACTTCAGACAGAGCACTCCCAGACACTCTGACCTCAGACAGAGCACTATTATGCACTCTGACCTCAGACAGAGCACTATTATGCAATCTGACCTCAGACAGAGCACTCTTACGCACTCTGACCTCTTACAGAGCACTCCCAGGCACTCTGACCTCAGACAGAGCACTTCCGAGCACGCTGACCTCAGACAGAGCACTCTTATGCACTCTGACCTCAGACAGAGCACTCTTATGCAATCTGAAATCAGACAGAGCACTCCCAGGCACTCTGACCTCAGACAGAGCACTCCCAGGCACTCAGACCTCAGACAGAGCACTCCCAGGCACTCTGACTTCAGACAGAGCACTCCCAGGCACTCTGACCTCAGACAGAGCACTCCCAGGCACTCTGACATCAGATAGAGAAACCCCCAGGCACTCTGACCTCAGACAGACACTCCAAGGGCACTCGGACCTCAACAGAGCAACTCCAAGGCACTCTGACCTCAGACAGAGCAATCCCAGGCACTCTGACCTAAATCAGAGCACTCCCAGGCACTCTGACCTCAGACAGAGCACTCCCAGGCACTCTGACCTTAGACAGAGCACTCCCAGGCACTCTGACCTCAGACAGAGCACTCCCAGGCACTCTGACCTCAGACAGAGCAATCCCACCACTCTGACCTCAGACAGAGCACTCCAGGCACTTGACCTCGGGACAGAGCACTTTTAAGCACTTTGACCTCTTACAGGGGCACCCCCGGGCACTCTGACCTCAGACAGAGCACTCCCAGGCACTCTGACCTCAGACAGAACACTCCCAGGCACTCTGACCTTAGACAGAGTACTCTCAGGCACTCTGACCTCAGACAGAGCACTCCCAGGCACTCTGACCTTAGACAGAGTACTCTCAGGCACTCTGACCTCAGACAGACATCTCCCAGGCACTCTGACCTCATACAGAGCACTCCCAGGCACTCTGACCTCAGACAGAGCACTCCCAGGCACTCTGACCTCAGACAGAGCACTCTTAAGCACTCTGACCTCTTACAGACCACTCCCAGGCACTCTGACCTCAGACAGAGCACTCCCAGGCACTCTGACCTCAGACAGAGCACTCTCAAGCACTCTGACCTCAGACAGAGCACTCTCAGGCACTCTGACCTCAGACAGAGCACTCCCAGGCACTCTGACCTCAGACAGAGCACTCCCAGGCACTCTGACCTCAGACAGAGCACTCCCAGGCACTCTGACCTCAGTTAGAACACTCCCAGGCACTCTGACCTCAGACAGAGCACTCCCAGGCACTCTGACCTCAGACAGAGCACTCCCAGGCACTTTGACCTCAGACAGAGCACTCCCAGGCACTCTGACCTCAGACGGAGCACTCCCAGGCACTCTGACCTCAGACAGAGCACTCCCAGGCACTCTGACCTCAGACAGAGCACTCCCAGGCACTCTGACCTCAGACAGGGCACTCCCAGGCACTCTGCCCTCAGACAGAGCACTCCCAGGCACTCTGACCTTAGACAGAGCACTCCCAGGCACTCTGACCTCAGACAGAGCACTCCCAGGCACTCTGACCTCAGACAGAGCAATCCCAGCCACTCTGACCTCAGACAGAGCACTCCCAGGCACTCTGACCTCAGACAGAGCACTCTTAAGCACTTTGACCTCTTACAGAGCACTCCCAGGCACTCTGACCTCAGACAGAGCACTCCCAGGCACTCTGACCTCAGACAGAACACTCCCAGGCACTCTGACCTTAGACAGAGTACTCTCAGGCACTCTGACCTCAGACAGAGCACTCCCAGGCACTCTGACCTTAGACAGAGTACTCTCAGGCACTCTGACCTCAGACAGACATCTCCCAGGCACTCTGACCTCATACAGAGCACTCCCAGGCACTCTGACCTCAGACAGAGCACTCCCGGCACTCTGACCTCAGACAGAGCACTCTTAACACTTGACCTCTTACAGACCACTCCCAGGCACTCTGACCTCAGACAGAGCACTCCCAGGCACTCTGACTCAGACAGAGCATTTCTCAAGCACTCTGACCTCAGACAGAGCCTCTCAGGCCCCTCTGACCTCAGACAGAGCCCCTCCCAGGCACCCTGACCTCAGACAGCACCCGGCACTCTGACCTCAAAACCAGAGCACCCCCCAGGCACTCTGACCTCATTTAGAACACTCCCAGGCACTCTGACCTCAGACAAGCACTCCCGGCACTCTGACCTCAGACAGAGCACTCCCAGGCACTTTGACCTCAGCCCGAGCACTCCCGGCACTCTGACCTCAGACGGAGCACTCCCAGGCACTCTGACCTCAGACGAGCACTCCCAGGCACTCTGACCTCAGACAGAGCACTCCCAGGCACTCCTGACCTCAGACAGGGCACCCCAGGCACTCTGCCCTCAGACAGAGCACCCCAGGCACTCTGGCCTCAGACAGAGCACTCCCAGGCACTCTGACCTCAGACAGAGCATGCCCAGGCACTCTGACCTCAGACAGAGCTTTCCCCGGGCACTCTGACCTCAGACAGAGCACTCCCAGGCACTCTGACCTCAGACAGATCACTCCCAGGCACTCTGACCTCAGTTAGAACACTCCCAGGCACTCTGACCTCAGACAGAGCACTCCCAGGCACTCTGACCTCAGACAGACCACTCCCAGGCACTCTGACCTCAGACAGAGTACTCCCAGGCACTCTGACCTCAGACGGAGCACTCCCAGGCACTCTGACCTCAGACAGAGCACTCCCAGGAACTCTGACCTCAGTTAGAAACACCCAGGCACCTGACCTCGACAGAGCACTCCAGGCACTCTGACTCAGTTAGAACACTCCCAGGCACTCTGACCTCAGACAGAGCACCCCAGGCACTCTGACCTCAGACAGAGCACTCCCAGGCACTCTGACCACAGACAGAGCACTCCCAGACACTCTGACCTCTGACAGAGCACTCCCAGGCACTATGACCTCAGACAGGGCACTCCCAGGCACTCTGACCTCAGACAGAGCACTCCCAGGCACTCTGACCCAGACAGAGTTTCTCCCAGGTACTCTGACCCCAGACAGAGCACTCCCAGGCACTCTGACCCCCAGACAGAGCACTCCCAGGCACTCTGACCTCAGACAGAGAAACCCCCAGGCACTCTGACCTCAGACAGAGCACTCCCAGGCACTCTGACCTCAGACAGAGCACCCCCAGGGCACTCTGACCTCAGTTAGAACACTCCCAGCACTCTGACCTCAACAGAGCACCCCCAGGCACTCTGACCTCAACAGAGCACTCCCAGGCACTCTAACCTCGGGACAGAGCCCCTCCCAGGCACTCTGACCTCAGACAGAGCACTCCCAGGCACTCTGACCTCAGACAGAGCACTCCCAGGCACTCTAAACCCCCCTCAGTAAGAACACTCCCAGGCACTCTGACCTCAGACAGACCCATCCCAGGCACTCTGACCTCAGACAGAGCACTCCCAGGCACTCTGACCTCAGACAGAGCACTCCCAGGCACTCTGACCTCAGACAGAGCACTCCCAGGCACTCTGACCTCAGACAGAGCACTCCCAGGCACTCTGACCTAAGACAGAGCACTCCCAGGCACTCTGACCTCAGACAGAGAACTCCCAGACACTCTGACCTCAGTTAGAACACTCCCAGGCACTCTGACCTCAGACAGAGCACTCCCAGGCACTCTGACCTCAGACAGAGCACTCCCAGGCACTTTGACCTCAGACAGAGCACTCCCAGGCACTCTGACCTCAGACGGAGCACTCCCAGGCACTCTGACCTCAGACAGAGCACTCCCAGGCACTCTGACCTCAGACAGAGCACTCCCAGGCACTCTGACCTCAGACAGGGCACTCCCAGGCACTCTGACCTCAGACAGAGCACTCCCAGGCACTCTGGCCTCAGACAGAGCACTCCCAGGCACTCTGACCTCAGACAGAGCATGCCCAGGCACTCTGACCTCAGACAGAGCATTCCCAGGCACTCTGACCTCAGACAGAGCACTCCCAGGCACTCTGACCTCAGACAGATCACTCCCAGGCACTCTGACCTCAGTTAGAACACTCCCAGGCACTCTGACCTCAGACAGAGCACTCCCAGGCACTCTGACCTCAGACAGAGCACTCCCAGGCACTCTGACCTCAGACAGAGCACTCCCAGGCACTCTGACCTCAGACAGAGCACTCCCAGGCACTCTGACCTCAGACAGAGCACTCCCAGGCACTCTGACCTAAAAGGCACTCCCAGGCACTCTGACCTCAGACAGAGCACTCCCAGACACTCTGACCTCAGTTTAGAACACTCCCGGGCACTCTGACTCAGACAGAGCACTCCCAGGCACTCTGACCTCAGACAGAGCACCCCCAGGCACTTTGACCTCAGACGGGAGCACTCCCAGGCACTCTGACCTCGAGGGAGCACTCCCAGGCACTCTGACCTAGACAGAGCACTCCCAGGCACTCTGACCTCAGCCCAGAGCACTCCCAGGCACTCTGACCTCAGACAGGGCACTCCCAGGCACTCTGACCTCAGACAGAAGCACTCCCAGGCACTCTGGCCTCAGACAGAGCCCCCCAGGCACTCTGACCTCAGACAGAGCATGCCCAGGCACTCTGACCTCAGACAGAGCATTCCCAGGCACTCTGACCTCAGACAGAGCACTCCCAGGCACTCGACCTCAGACAGGCATGCCCAGGCACTCTGACCTCAGACAGAGCATTCCCAGGCACTCTAAACCTCAGACAGAGCACTCCCGGGCACTCTGACCTCAGACAGATCACTCCAGGCACTCTGACCTCAGTTAGAACACTCCCAGGCACTCTGACCTCAGACAGAGCACTCCCAGGCACTCTGACCTCAGACAGACCACTCCCAGGCACTCTGACCTCAGACAGAGTACTCCCGGGCCACTCTGACCTCAGACAGAGCACTCTCGGGCACTCTGCCCTCAGACAGAGCACTCCCGGGCACTCTGACCCAGACAGAGCACTCCCAGGCACTCCGACCGCAGACAGAGCACTCCCAGGCACTCTGCCCTCAGACAGGCAATCCAGGCACTCTGACCTCAGACAGAGCACTCCCAGGCACTCTGACCTCAGACAGAGCACTCTCAGGCACTCTGACCTCAGACAGAGCACTCCCAGGCACTCTGACCTCAGACAGAGCTCTCCCAGGCACTCTGACCTCAGACAGAGCACTCCCAGGCACTCTGACCTCAGACAGAGCACTCCCAGGCACTCTGACCTCAGACAGAGCACTCCCAGGCACTCTAACCTCAGACAGAGCACTCACAGGTACTCTGACCTCAGACAGAGCACTCCCAGGCACTCTGACCTCAGACAGAGCACTCCCAGGCACTCTGACCTCACACAGAGCACCCCACAGGTACTCTGACCTCAGACAGAGCACTCCCAGGCACTCTGACCTCAGACAGAGCACTCCCAGGCACTCTGACCTCAGACAGAGCACTCCCATGCACTCTGACCTCAGACAGAGCACTCCCAGGCACTCTGACCTCAGTTAGAACACTCCCAGTCACTCTGACCTCAGACAGAGCACTCCCAGGCACTCTGACCTCAGACAGAGCACTCCCAGGCACTTTGACCTCAGACAGAGCACTCCCAGGCACTCTGACCTCAGACAGAGCACTCCCAGGAACTCTGACCTCAGTCAGAACACTCCCAGGCACTCTTTCCTCAGACAGAGCACTCCCAGGCACTCTGACCTCAGACAGAGCACTCCCAGGCACTCTGACCTCAGACAGAGCACTCCCAGGCACTCTGACCTCAGACAGAGCACTCCCAGGCACTCTAACCTCAGACAGAGCACTCCCAGGCATTCTAACCTTAGACAGAGGACTCCCAGGCACTCTGACCTCAGACAGAGCACTCCCAGGCACTCTGACCTCAGACAGAGCACTCCCAGGCACTCTGACCTCAGACAGAGCACTCCCAGACACTCTGACCTCAGACAGAGCACTCCCAGGCACTCTGACCTCAGACAGAGCACTCCCAGGCACTCTGACCTCAGACAGAGCACTCCCAGGCACTCTGACCTCAGACAGAGCACTCCCAGGCACTCTGACCTCAGACAGAGCACTCCCAGACACTCTAACCTCAGACAGAGCACTCCCAGGCACTCTGACCTCAGACAGAGCACTCCCAGGCACTCTGACCTCAGACAGGGCACCCCAGGCACTCTGACCTCAGACAGAGCACTCCCAGGCACTCTGACCTCAGACAGAGCACTCCCAGGCACTCTGACCTCAGACAGAGCACTCCCAGGCACTCTGACCTCAGACAGAGCACTCCCAGGCACTCTGACCTCAGACAGAGCATCCCAGGCACTCTGACCTCAGACAGAGGCACTCCAGGCACTTGACCTCAGACAGAGCACTCCCAGGCCCCTTGACTCAGACAGAGCACCCCAGGCACTCTGACCTCGACAGAGCACTCCCAGGCACTCTGACCTCAGAAGAGCACTCCCGGGCCCACTCTGACCTCAGACAGAGCACTCCCAGGCACTTGACCTCAGACAAGCACTCCCGGGCCACTCTGACCTCAGACAGAGCACTCCCAGGCACTCTGACCTCAGACAGAGCACTCCCAGGCACTCTGACCTCAGACAGAGCACTCCCAGGCACTCTGACCTCAGACAGAGCACTCCCAGGCACTCTGACCTCAGACAGACTCTCACACAAGAGACAGTAAAAAAAAAAAAAAACACTTAACAGGTCTTAAATATTGAACACAGACATTCTGAACACTGGCTCGGTGCCGCACGGCGTTACAGCTGCAGACACAGCCGTTACAGCTGCTGACACAGCCGTTACAGCGGCTGACACAGCCGTTACAGCGACTGACACAACCGTTACAGCGACTGACACAGCCGTTACAGCGAGAGACACAGCCGTGTTTTATGAAGATGTCGGAAGAGCAGTGTTCCAGAACCTGTGAGTGATGGTTCTGTACCGCTGTCGCACCTTGTATGACCAATTGAAAGTATACAGATTATATTTTGCTGCCGCAGCGATTAGTGGATTGTGAACCCTTATGTCCTTCCTGTGGAGGGTAGGTTCTTAGAAGGCGCGCTGTGGAGGGTAGGTTCTTAGCAGGGGCGCTGTGGAGGGTAGGTTCTTAGCAGGGGCGCTGTGGAGGGTAGGTTCTTAGAAGGCGCGCTGTGGAGGGTAGGTTCTTAGCAGGGGCGCTGTGGAGGGTAAAGGGTTTTTAGCAGGGGCGCTGTGGAGGGGAGGTTCTTAGCAGGGGCGCTGGGAGGGTAGGTTCTTAGCAGGGGCGCTGTGGAGGGTAGGTTCTTAGCAGGGGCGCTGTGGAGGGTAGGTTCTTAGCAGGGGCGCTGTGGAGGGTAAGTTCTTAGCAGGGGCGCTGTGGAGGGTAGGTTCTTAGCAGGGGCGCTGTGGAGGGTAGGTTCTTAGCAGGGGCGCTGTGGAGGGTAGGTTCTTAGCAGGGGCGTGTGGAGGGTAGGTTCTTAGCAGGGGCGCTGTGGAGGGTAGGTTCTTAGCAGGGGCGCTGTGGAGGGTAGGTTCTTAGCAGGGGCGCTGTGGAGGGTAAGTTCTTAGCAGGGGCGCTGTGGAGGGTAGGTTCTTAGCAGGGGCGCTGTGGAGGGTAAGTTCTTAGCAGGGGCGCTGTGGAGGTAGGTTCTTAGCAGGGGCGCTGTGGAGGGTAGGGTTTTTAGCAGGGGCGCTGTGGAGGTTTGGTTCTTAGCAGGGGCGCTGTGGAGGGTAGGTTCTTAGCAGGGGCGCTTTTGGAGGGTAAGTTCTTAGCAGGGGCGCTGTGGAGGGTAGGTTCTTAGCAGGGGCGCTGTGGAGGGTAGGTTCTTAGCAGGGGCGCTGTGGAGGGTAGGTTCTTAGCAGGGGCGCTGTGGAGGGTAGGTTCTTAGCAGGGCGCTGTGGAGGGTAGTTTTAGCAGGGGCGCTGTGGAGGATAGGTTCTTAGCAGGGGCGCTGTGGAGGGTAAGTTTTTTTGCAGGGGGGCTGTGGAGGGTAGGTTCTTGCAGGGGGCCTGTGGAGGGTAAGTTCTTAGCAGGGGCGCTGTGGAGGATAGGTTCTTAGCAGGGGCGCTGTGGAGGGTAGGTTCTTAGCAGGGGCGCTGTGGAGGGTAGGTTCTTAGCAGGGGCGCTGTGGAGGGTAAGTTCTTAGCAGGGGCGCTGTGGAGGATAGGTTCTTAGCAGGGGCGCTGTGGAGGGTAAGTTCTTAGCAGGGGCGCTGTGGAGGGTAAGTTCTTAGCAGGGGCGCTGTGGAGGGTAAGTTCTTAGCAGGGGCGCTGTGGAGGGTGGTTTTTTTAGCAGGGGCGCTGTGGAGGGTAGGTTCTTAGCAGGGGGGCTGTGGAGGGTAGGTTCTTAGCAGGGGCGCTGTGGAGGGTTTGGGTTTTTGGCAGGGGCGCTGTGGAGGGTAAGTTCTTAGCAGGGGCGCTGTGGAGGGTAAGTTCTTAGCAGGGGCGCCCGTGGAGGGGAGGTTCTTAGCAGGGGCGCTGTGGAGGGTAAGTTTTTTAGCAGGGGCGCTGTGGGGGATAGGTTCTTAGCAGGGGCGCTGTGGAGGGTAGGTTCTTAGCAGGGGCGCTGTGGAGGTAAAATTCTTAGCAGGGGCGCTGTGGAGGGTAAGTTCTTAGCAGGGGCGCTGTGGAGGGTAAGTTCTTAGCAGGGGCGCTGTGGAGGGTAAGTTCTTAGCAGGGGCGCTGTGGAGGGTAAGTTCTTAGCAGGGGCGCTGTGGAGGGTAAGTTCTTAGGAGGGGCGCTGTGGAGGATAGGTCTTTGCAGGGGCGCTGTGGAGGGTAGGTTCTTAGCAGGGGGGCTGTGGAGGGGAAGTCTTAGCAGGGGAGCTGTGGAGGGTAAGTTCTTTGCAGGGGCGCTGTGGAGGATAGGTTCTTAGCAGGGCGCTGTGGAGGGGTGTTCTTAGCAGGGGGCGCTGTGGAGTGTAGGGTTTTTAGCAGGGCGCTGTGGAGGGTAGGTTCTTAGCAGGGGCGCTGTGGAGGGTAAGTTCTTAGCAGGGCGCTGTGGAGGGTAAGTTCTTAGCAGGGGCGCTGTGGAGGATAGGTTCTTAGCAGGGCGCTGGTGGAGGGGAGGTTCTTAGCAGGGGCGCTGTGGAGGGTAAGTTCTTAGCAGGGGCGCTGTGGAGGGTAAGTTCTTAGCAGGGGCGCTGTGGAGGATAGGTTCTTAGCAGGGGCGCTGTGGAGGGTAGGTTCTTAGCAGGGGCGCTGTGGAGTGTAGGTTCTTAGCAGGGGCGCTGTGGAGGGTAGGTTCTTAGCAGGGGCGCTGTGGAGGGTAAGTTCTTAGCAGGGGCGCTGTGGAGGATAGGTTCTTAGCAGGGGCGCTGTGGAGGGTAAGTTCTTAGCAGGGGCGCTGAGGAGGGTAAGTTCTTAGCAGGGGCGCTGTGGAGGGTAGGTTCTTAGCAGGGGCGCTGTGGAGGGTAAGTTCTTAGTAGGGGCGCTGTGGAGGGGGATTCTTAGCAGGGGCGCTGGTTTGGGGGGTTTGGGTTCTTAGCAGGGGCGCTGGGAGGGTAAGTTCTTAGTAGGGGCGTGGAGAGGGTAAGTTCTTAGCAGGGGCGCTGTGGAGGGTAGGTTCTTAGCAGGGGCGCTGTGGAGGTAGGTTCTTAGCAGGGGCGCTGTGGAGGGTAGGTTCTTAGCAGGGGCGCTGTGGAGGGTAAGTTCTTAGTAGGGGCGCTGTGGAGGGTAAGTTCTTAGCAGGGGCGCTGTGGAGGGTAGGTTCTTAGCAGGGCGCTGTGGGGGTGGTTCTTAGCAGGGGCGCTGTGGAGGGTAGGTTCTTTGCAGGGGCGCTGTGGAGGGTGGTTCTTAGCAGGGCGCTGTGGAGGGTAGGTTCTTAGCAGGGCGCTGGGAGGATAGGTTCTTAGCAGGGGCGCTGTGGAGGGTAAGTTTTTAGCAGGGGCGCTGTGGGGGGTAGGTTCTTAGCAGGGGCGTGTGGAGGGTAAGTTTTTTAGCAGGGGCGCTGGGGGAGGATAGGTCTTAGCAGGGGCGCTGGGAGGGTAAGGTTCTTAGCAGGGGCGCTGTGGAGGGTAGGTTCTTAGCAGGGGCGCTGTGGAGGGTAAGTTCTTAGCAGGGGCGCTGTGGAGTATAGGTTCTTTGCAGGGCGCTGTGGAGGGTAAGTTCTTAGCAGGGCGCTGTGGAGGGTAAGTCTTAGCAGGGGCGCGTGGAGGGTAAGTTCTTAGCAGGGGCGCTGTGGAGGGTAGGTTCTTAGCAGGGGCGCTGTGGAGGGTAGGTTCTTAGCAGGGGCGCTGTGGAGGGTAGGTTCTTAGCAGGGGCGCTGTGGAGGGTAGGTTCTTGGCAGGGCGCTGTGGAGGGTAAGTTCTTAGCAGGGCGCTGTGGGGGGGTAAGTTCTTAGCAGGGGCGCGTGGAGGGTAGGTTCTTAGCAGGGGCGCTGGGAGGGTAAGTTCTTAGCAGGGGCGCTGTGGAGGATAGGTTCTTAGCAGGGGCTGTGGAGGGTAGGTTTTTAGCAGGGGCGCTGTGGAGGGTAAGTTCTTAGCAGGGGGGCTGTGGAGGGTAAGTTTTTAGCAGGGGGGCTGTGGAGGGTAAGTTCTTAGCAGGGGCGCTGTGGAGGGTAAGTTCTTAGCAGGGGCGCTGTGGAGGGTAAGTTCTTAGCAGGGCGCTGTGGAGGGTAAGTTCTTAGGAGGGGCGCTGTGGAGGATAGGTTCTTAGCAGGGGCGCTGTGGAGGGTAAAGGTTTTTTAGCAGGGGCTCTGTGGGGGGGTAAGTTCTTAGCAGGGGAGCTGTGGAGGGGAAGTTCTTAGCAGGGGCGCTGTGGGGATAGGTTCTTAGCAGGGGCGCTGTGGAGGGTAGGTTCTTAGCAGGGCGCTGTGGAGTGTAGGTTCTTAGCAGGGGCGCTGTGGAGGGTAGGTTTCTTAGCAGGGGCGCTGTGGAGGGTAAGTTCTTAGCAGGGGCGTGTGGAGGGTAAGTTCTTAGCGGGGCGCCCGTGGAGGATAGGTTCTTAGCAGGGGCGCTGTGGAGGGTAGGTTCTTAGCAGGGGCGCTGTGGAGGGTAAGGTCTTAGCAGGGAGCTGTGGAGGGTAAGTTCTTAGCAGGGCGCTGTGGAGGATAGTTCTTAGCAGGGGCGCTGTGGAGGGTAGGTTCTTAGCAGGGGCCTGTGGAGTGTAGGTTCTTAGCAGGGGCGCTGTGGAGGGTAGGTTTCTTAGCAGGGGCGCTGTGGAGGGTAAGTTCTTAGCAGGGCGCTGTGGAGGATAGTTCTTAGCAGGGGCGCTGTGGAGGGTAAGTTCTTAGCGGGGCGCTGAGGGGGGGTAAATCTTAGCAGGGGCGCTGTGGAGGGTAGGTTCTTAGCAGGGGCCGCTGTGGAGGGGTAAGCTTAGTAGGGGGCTGTGGAGGGTAAGTTCTTAGCAGGGGCGCTGTGGAGGGTAGGGTTCTTAGCAGGGGCGCTGTGGAGGGTAAGTTTTTTAGTAGGGGCGCTGTGGAGGGTAAGTTCTTAGCAGGGGGGGGGCTGTGGAGGGTAGGTTCTTAGCAGGGGCGCTGTGGAGGGTAGGTTCTTAGCAGGGGCGCTGTGGAGGGTAGGTTCTTAGCAGGGGCGCTGTGGGGGGGTAGGTTCTTTTGCAGCGGGGCTGTGGAGGGTAGGTTCTTAGCAGGGGGCGCTGTGGAGGGTAGGTTTTAGCAGGGGCGCTGTGGAGGGTTAAGTTCTTAGCAGGGGCGCTGTGGAGGGTAGGTTCTTAGCAGGGCGCTGTGGAGGGTAGGTTCTTAGCAGGGGCGCTGTGGAGGGTTAGGTTCTTAGCAGGGGCGCTGTGGAGGGTAGGTTCTTAGCAGGGGCGCCCGTGGAGGGTAAGTTCTTAGCAGGGGCGCGTGGAGAGTAGGTTTTCCTAACAGGGCGCTGTGGGGGTAAGTTCTTACAGGTCGCTGTGGAGGTAGGTTCTTAGCAGGGGCGCTGTGGAGGGTAGTTTTTAGCAGGAGCGCTGTGGAGGGTAGGTTCTTAGCAGGGTCGCTGTGGAGGGTAGGTTCTTAGCAGGGGGGGCTGTGGAGGGTAGGTTCTTAGCAGGGGCGCTGTGGAGGGTAGGTTCTTAGCAGGGCGCTGTGGAGGGTAAGTTTTTTAGCAGTGGGCGCTTTTGGAGGGAGGTTCTTAGCAGGGGCGTGTGGAGGGTAGGTTCTTAGCAGGGAGCTGTGGAGGGTAAGTTCTTAGCAGGGGCGCTGTGGAGGGTAGGTTCTTAGCAGGGGCGCTGTGGAGGGTAAGTTCTTCGCAGGGGCGCTGTGGAGGGTAAGTTCTTAGCAGGGGCGCTGTGGAGGGTAGGTTCTTAGCAGGGCGCTGTGGAGGGTAGTTTCTTAGCAGGGGCTGTGGAGGGTAGGTTCTTAGCAGGGGAGCTGTGGAGGGTAAGTTCTTAGCAGGGGCGCTGTGGGGGTAGGTTCTTTGCAGGGGCGCTGTGGGGGTAAGTTATTCGCAGGGGCGCTGTGGAGGGTAAGTTCTTAGCAGGGGCGCTGTGGAGGGTAGGTTCTTGCAGGGGCGCTGTGGAGGGTAAGTTTTAGCAGGGGGGGCTGTGGAGGGTAGGTTTTTAGCAGGGGCGCTGTGGAGGGTAAGTTTTTAGCAGGGGCGCTGTGGAGGGTAGGTTCTTAGCAGGGGCGCGTGGAGGGTAAAGGGTTTTTAGCAGGGGCGCGTGGAGGGTAGGTTCTTTAGCAGGGGCGCGTGGGGGTAAGTTCTTAGCAGGGGCGCTGTGGAGGGTAGGTTCTTAGCAAGGGGCGCTGTGGAGGGTAAGTTCTTAGCAGGGCGCTGGGAGGGTAAGTTCTTAGCAGGGGCGCTGTGGAGGGTAAGTTCTTAGCAGGGGCGCTGTGGAGGATAGGTTTCTTTGCAGGGGCGCTGGGAGGTAAGTCTTAGCATGGGCGCTGTGGAGGGTAAGTTTTAGAGGGGCGCTGTGAGGGGAAGTTCTTAGCAGGGGCGCTGTGGAGGGTAGGTTCTAGCAGGGGCGCTGTGGAGGGTAGTTCTTAGCAGGGGCGCTGTGGAGGGTAAGTTCTTTGCAGGGGGGGCTGTGGAGGGTAAGTTTTTGCAGGGGCGTGTGGAGGGTAAGTTCTTAGCAGGGGCGCTGTGGAGGGTAAGTTCTTAGCAGGGGCGCTGTGGAGGGTAAGTTCTTAGCAGGGGCGCTGTGGAGGGTAAGTTCTTAGCAGGGGCGCTGTGGAGGGTAAGTTCTTAGCAGGGGCGCTGTGGAGGGTAAGTTCTTAGCAGGGGCGCTGTGGAGGGTAGGTTCTTAGCAGGGGCGCTGCTTCTCATAACAGCTAGAACACTACACACTAGAACACTACACACTAGAACACTACACACTAGAACACTACACACTAGAACACTACACACTAGAACACTACACACTAGAACACTACACACTAGAATACAACACTAGAACACTTTCACACAAAAACACTACACTCTAGAAAAACTACACCTACAACACTACACACTAGAACACTACACACTAGAACACTACACACTAGAACACTACACACTAGAACACTACACTCTAGAACACTACACTCTAGAACACTACACACTAGAACACTACACTGTAGAACACTACACTCTAGAACACTACACTCTAGAACACACACCTAGAACACTCACTCTAGAACACTACACTCTAGAACCACAACAAAATACAACACTACACACTAGAAACACTACCCCTCTAGAACACTACACACTGAAAACACACACCAGAACACTACACTCCAGAACACTACACTCTAGAACACTACACACTAGAACACCTACACACTAGAACACTACACTCTAGAAACACTACACTCCAGAACACTACACCCCGAAACACTACACTCCAGAACACTACACTCTAGAACACTACACACTAGAACACTACACACTAGAACACTACACTCTAGAACACTACACTCTAGAACACTACACTCTAGAACACTACACTCTAGAACACTACACACTAGAACACTACACTCTAGAACGCTACACACTAGAACACTACACACTACAGCACTACACACTAGAACACTGCACTCTAGAACACTACACTCCAGAACACTACACTCTAGAACACTACACACTAGAACACTACACACTACAGCACTACACACTAGAACACTACACACTAGAACACTACACTCTAGAACACTACACTCCAGAACACTACACTCTAGAACACTACTCTCTAGAACACTACACACTAGAACACTGCACTCTAGAACACTACACTCTAGAACACTACACACTAGTACACTGCACTCTAGAACACTACACTCTAGAACACTACACTCTAGAACAGTACACACTACAACACTACACACTAGTACACTGCACTCTAGGGAAAACTACACTCTAGAACACTAAAACTCTAGAACACTACACTCTAGAACACTACTCTCTAGAACACTACACTCTAGAACCCCTACACAAATAGAACAGTACACTCTAGAACACTACACTCTAGAACACTACACACTACAAAAACTACACACTAGTACACTGCACTCTAGAACACTGCACTCAGAACACTACACACAGAACACTACACACTACAACACTTTCACACTAGAACACTACAACTACAACACTACACACTAGTACACTGCACTCAGAACACTACACTCTAGAACACTACACACTAGAACACTACACACTACAGCACTACACACTAGTACACTGCACTCTAGAACACTACACTCTAGAACACTACACACTAGAACACTACACACTAGAACACTACACTCTAGAACACTACACTCTAGAACACTACACACTACAACACTACACACTAGTACACTGCACTCTAGAACACTACACACTAGAACACTACACACTAGAACACTACACACTACAGCACTACACACTAGTACACTGCACTCTAGAACACTACACACTAGAAACCATACACACTAGAACACCACACCCAGAACAAATACACACTAGTACCCCTACACACTAGTACATACACACTAGTACACTACACTCTAGAACACTACACACTAGAACACTACACACTAGAACACTACACACTAGAACACTACACACTAGTACACTACACACTAGTACACTAATTCTAGAACACTACACACTAGAACACTACACACTAGAACCTAAAACTAGAACACAACACCACTAGAAAACCCACACACAGTACACTACACCCCTAGAACACTACACACTAGAACACTACACACTAGTCACTACACACTAGTACACTACACTCAGAACACTACACATATTACACTACCCCTCTAGAACACTACACACTAGAACACTACACACTAGAACACTACACACTAGAACACTACACACTAGTACACTACACACTAGTACACTACATTCTAGAACACTACACACTAGAACACTACACACTAGAACACTACACACTAGAACACTACACACTAGTACACTACACACTAGTACACTACACTCTAGAACACTACACACTAGAACACTACACACTAGAACACTACACACTAGTACACTACACACTAGTACACTACACACTAGAACACTACACACTAGAACACTACACACTAGAACACTACACCTAGTTTCACTACACACTATACACTACACTCTAGAACACTACACACTAGAACACTACACACTAGAACACTACACACTAGAACACTACATACTAGTACACTACACAGTAGTACAGTATACTCTAGAACACTACACACTAGAACACTACACATTAGAACACTACACACTAGAACACTACACACTAGTACACTACACACTAGTACACTACACACCAGAATGTAAGTTATACGAAGGTAATTTCTACAGTCGTCTCTGCATAACTCTACAAGTGTGGTCGTGGTGTTGGAACAAGTGTGGTCGTGGTGTTGCAACAAGTGTGGTCGTGGTGTTGCAACAAGTGTGGTCGTGGTGTTGCAACAAGCGTGGTCGTGGTGTTGCAACAAGTGTGGTCGTGGGGTTGCAACAAGCGTGGTCGTGGTGTTGCAACAAGTGTGGTCGTGGTGTTGCAACAAGTGTGGTCGTGGTGTTGCAACAAGCGTGGTCGTGGTGTTGCAACAAGCGTGGTCGTGGTGTTGCAACAAGCGTGGTCGTGGTGTTGCAACAAGCGTGGTCGTGGTGTTTCAACAAGCGTGGTCGTGGTGTTGCAACAAGCGTGGTCGTGGTGTTGCAACAAGCGTGGTCGTGGTGTTGCAACAAGCGTGGTCGTGGTGTTGCAACAAGCGTGGTCGTGGTGTTGCAACAAGCGTGGTCGTGGTGTTGCAACAAGCGTGGTCGTGGTGTTGCAACAAGCGTGGTCGTGGTGTTGCAACAAGCGTGGTCGTGGTGTTGCAACAAGCGTGGTCGTGGTGTTGCAACAAGCAACTTGCAAAGTAGGTTGGCGTATTTGTGTTTTTGAAAGAAATCTCTCTGAGAGTCACAGACGTTTTTGACCCTCTGACTGGTGGGACAGACGGAAGTAAGAGGGAAGGCGGAGATAAAGGGATTGTGTAGGTATAGGAAGAGAGGAAGAATAGGATAAATAAGGATAAGTCACCTCAGTTACCTATAATAAACATGTCTGACATGAACACTAACAAAAATGATTGCTCTGTGTTTTTTTTCAGATAATGGAAATTGTGTTAGTGTCATCCATCTGTGACAACTCTAGGTGGATGTACCAGTGTGTCATCCATCACAGACAACAGACATCCAGGTGGATGTACCAGTGTGTCATCCATCACAGACAACAGACATCCAGGTGGATGTACCAGTGTGTCATCCATCACAGACAACAGACATCCAGGTGGATGTACCAGTGTGTCATCCATCACAGACAACAGACATCCAGGTGGATGTACCAGTGTGTCATCCATCACAGACAACAGACATCCAGGTGGATGTACCAGTGTGTCATCCATCACAGACAACAGACATCCAGGTGGATGTACCAGTGTGTCATCCATCACAGACAACAGACATCCAGGTGGATGTACCAGTGTGTCATCCATCACAGACAACAGACATCCAGGTGGATGTACCAGTGTGTCAACCATCACAGACAACAGACATCCAGGTGGATGTAAACAAAATCTTCAAGTGGATACACACAAAAAATCCCACATGTTTCCCAGTGAGGATAAATCTCAATTACTCCGCTAAATAAAAAAAATGAAAATAATACCCGATCACGAAAAAAAAAAAATCCAGTCTAAACACTCCTTCAAGGAACAAAAAAAGGGATAAGAAGACGCCCTGAGGAAGCACATCACAAAGTGTTCAATCTTAAGGAACACAAGAACATTCCCACGTGTGTTAGTCTGGAGTTTATCTGGAGTTTATCTGGAGAGAGTTCCGGGGGTCAACGCCCCCGCGGCCCGGTCTGTGACCAGGCCTCCTTAGGTCAGTGTCCCAGGATGCGACCCACACCAGTCGACTAACACCCAGGTACCCATTTTACTGATGGGGAACATAGACAACAGGTGGAAAGAAACACGTCCAATGTTTCTACTCTGGCTGGGAATCGAACCCGGACCTTCGCCGTGTGAAGCGAGAGCGTTAACCACCAGGCCACCAGAGCCCTGAATAACAAAATTATCTTAACGAGAGACGGCGTCTTTAAGAAGAGTTGTTGTATCTTCACTCTACTGTTTCTGTAGACTTAAATTCCCTTTTAAGAAAGATGATACTGTTGATGATAAATTAGACACATGTGTAACATTTGGGTATTTATAATGTGGAAACGTTTTGAGACACAGCGGCTTCATCAGTCCAACACAAAGGGGTATAGTGAAGATCACATAAACACTGAGATAATCAGTCACTGATTACCTCACTCTTCTAATCTTCACAATTCTTCTTTGTATTGGACTGATGAAGTCACTGTGTTACACATGCGTTTAATTTATCAAATTGTCGGTTCTCTGGACCATTTATCTACGTGAGACTGTAGACCTGGTGTGCACACCCGCAAGTAACACTACAACAGCCACTAAGTATACGCAGTGCAACACAAGCCAGACAACACATTGTACAACCGAACAACACCAAACGCAGGTTTAAATAGATCTGAAAACTGCAATAAACCCTATGTAAACGGAAGGCTTGGTAGACAGTACAAGACACTCATAACAACACGAACAGGTCCAGGAACCGTGTTAGAGACCTTCCATTTTGTACATTATTTCCCAGTATTTTGAGTGCCCTCCGTCCCTGTACAGACCCAGGTTAGCTAGCATAACTTTCCTGTAGGTATGCGAAGTATTACCACAGGTCGGACTGCGTGTAGCTAGCACCAACAGCCAGACTGACCGAGCCTTCAACCAGGAGGCTTGGTCCAGGACCGCATGACTGATGGAATGATCCTAGGATCAAGCGACAGGTAAACGATAGGTAATCGGTGACAGACCAGTCGCGAGAGCGCAGAGTGGATGCAGGAGGATAAGCGTAAGGAGGTACAACAGAGGTATAACAGTGGTATAACAGAGGTATAACAGTGGTATAACAGAGGTATAACAGTGGTATAATAGAGGTATAACACTGGTATAACAGTTTTGAGTTGATACTAGATAACACACCGTCACTGTTATTAATATATATATATATATATATATATATATATATATATATATATATATATATATATATATATATATATATATATATATATATATATATATATATATATATATATATATATATATATATATATATATATATATATATATATATATATATATATATATATATATATATATATTTCTGCTGTGGACAAAGAGACAATGTGTATATATATATATATATATATATATAGTGTATATACATGGAGAGGTGTATCTCTCAGAGTATATACAATAAAAGTCTGCTTTAACCCATGTTTTTAGCGATTAAAGTATTGACGGTGTCAGAGTGCAGGTGCATTTACAGCTTTAATGATCCACGTGCAGACGACAGGTCTTAGAGTTGACGAACTAGCAGAGCTAAGGGGCAAACAATAGCTACACCTGACCAACTAGCTAACCTCCTTCCCCACGTCAGCAAAGACCAAACTTACTTACTCTCATGTATACTTTCCAAGCAACAAGAAAAATGTTGTCTTCCTCTGTCTTATACATTTGTTTTTCATGTATGAAAATACGTAATTTAATGTTAGTATACATTTTACATACATACATAGGTGTTTTTATGTATGTATATATTGTGAAGAGTGTTTAGTGGTGTATATACAGCAGTGAATATACAAACAAATACACCAAGAGCAGCAGTGTATATGCAGACATTGAAAATATCTCCGTATATATCCTCCCAGAGGTTCACTTCAGTTCTCATATTAGCAATTTAGGTATTGTTAAATAAATAAAAATAAATAAATAAAAAAGGCACAATACCGTGACTGGAACGATACACAAATAACCCGCACATAAAAGAGAGAAGCTTACGACGACGTTTCGGTCCGACTTGGACCATTGACAAAGTCACACTGTGTATGTGTAGGTATTGTTGACTAGCTGTGAACATGACACGAAGCTTTCTTGATCCTGGTGTAGTCAGAGTACAAGATTGTAAACAACGCATGTCACCCCAGTGAGATTTCCAATTCATTAATCTCACAAACATTCTTCCAGATGTCTTAACCCAAACTGTAATGATTACCGAGAGTTTTCTCTACTCCCAGAGCCCGGCCATGGGCCAGGCTCGTCTGGCATCCCCCTCCCACCTACACAGCAGAGTTGCTGTTGCAGTTCTGCGTGTAGGTGGGAGCGGAGGTGAAGACTGCAGGTTCAGTAAAGTGGGGAACCACTTACTGACGACTTTAGTAAAGTGGAGCAACGTTGCAGAACGAGGTTTTATTGGGGCAACATTTCGCTCTGTGCATAGAGCGAAACGTTTTTTCAATGGAAGGTGTCGCGCAATGCTGTCGGTGACACAGACGCGAGGTTTCTCACGGGATGTTGCCAGTGGAACACTACATGACAGTACAAAATATAATGGACAACTATTCAGAAGGATCATGTGTATCATGCTGTGACCTGTATAACTGATGTGGTTCACTGTGTGAGGGTTCACTGTGGGGGAAAGGGTTCACTGTGTGAGGGTTCACTGTGTGAGGGTTCACTGTGTGAAGGTTCACTGTGTGAGGGTTCACTGTGTGAGGGTTCACTGTGTGAGGGTTCACTGTGTGAGGGTTCACTGTGTGAAGGTTCACTGTGTGAAGGTTCACTGTGTGAGGGTTCACTGTGTGAGGGTTCACTGTGTGAGGGTTCACTGTGTGAAGGTTCACTGTATGAAGGTTCACTTGTTTCGT
>NC_069425.1:43634831-43647331 GCF_026875155.1 Cherax quadricarinatus | reverse complement strand
CCTCCAGTACACACCACACCGTCCAGTACACACACCCCTCCAGTACAACACCACCCCTACAAGTACACACCACACCCCTACAGTACACACCACCCCTCCATGTACACACCACACCTCCAGTACACACTACCCCTCCAGTGCACACCACCCCTAAAGTACACACCACCCCTCCAGTTCACACCACCCCTCCAGTACACACCACTCCTACGGTACACACAGCCCTTCCAGTACACACCATCCCTCAAGTACACACCACCCCTCCAGTACACACCGCCCCTTCAGTACACACCACCCCTCCAGTACACACCACCCCTCCAGTACACACCACTCCTCCAGTACACACCACCCATCCAGTACACACACCCCTGCAGTACACACCACCATCCAGTATACACCACCCCTCCAGTACACACCATCCTCCAGTACACACCACCCTCCAGTACACACCACCCTCCAGTACACACCACCCCTCCAGTACACACCACCCCTCCAGTACACACCACCCCTCCAGTACACACCACCCCTCCAGTACACACCACCCCTCCAGTACACACCACCCCCTCCAGTACACATCACCCCTCTAGTACATACCACCTCTCCAGTACACACCACCCCTCCAGTACACACCACTCCTACGGTACACACAGCCCCTCCAGTGCACACCACCCCTCCAGTACACTCCATCCCTCAAGTACACTCCACCCCTCAAGTACATACCACCCCTCCAGTACACACCACCCCTCCAGTACACACCACCCCTCCAATACATAGTGACAGACGTAGCTCTTGTCCCTTCTAGTACGCCTGTCACGAGGATGAGGGGTGTGAGGGAGAGAGAAAGAGAGAGGGGAACAGAGGAAGAGAGGGGAGCGAGACAGAGTGAAAGAGTGTAAAAGGAGAGTAGTGGAGGGAGCGGCGACCCCTGGGAGAGCGGGAGTTTGTCAAGGGGCGCGATTACTGCAGAGACTCTGTGAGACTGCTGTCTCCCTCTCTCCTCCATGTCTCCCTCTCTCCTTCCTGTTTCCCTCTCTCCTTCCTGTCTCCCTCTCTCCTTCCTGTCTCCCTCTCTCCTTCCTGACTCCCTCTCTCCTTCTTGTCTCCCTCTCTCCTTCCTGACTCCCTCTCTCCTTCCTGTCTCCCTCTCTCCTTCCTGTCTCCCTCTCTCCTTCCTGACTCCCTCTCTCCTTCCTGACTCCCTCTCTCCTTCCTGTCTCCCTCTCTCCTTCCTGTCTCCCTCTCTCCTTCCTGACTCCCTCTCTCCTTCCTGTCTCCCTCTCTCCTTCCTGTCTCCCTCTCTCCTCCGTGTCTCCCTCTCTCCTCCCTGTCTCCCTCTCCCTCTCCCCTCCCTGTCTCCCTCTCCTCCCTGTCTCCCTCTACTCCCTGTCTCCCTCTCCTTCCTGTCTTCCTCTTCTCCTTGTCTACTTCTTCTTCTCTCGCTCTCTTTGGATCATGAGAACAGGTCTATCAGTCCAGTACACTACACACATCACTGTACCACATCACTGTACCACATCACAGTACCATATCACAGTACCACATCACTGTACCACATCACAGTACCATATCACAGTACCACATCACAGTACCACATCACTGTACCACATCATAATACCACATCACAGTACCACATCACTGTAAGACATCACTGTATCACATCACTGTATCACCTCACTGTGCTACATCACTGTACCACATCAATGTACCGCATAGCTGTACCACATCACAGTACATCACAGTACCACATCACTGTACCACATCAATGTACCGCATAGCTGTACCACATCACTGTACCACATCACAGTGCCACATCACTGTACCACATCACAGTACCACATCACAGTATCACATCACAGTACCACATCACTGTAGCACATCACTGTACCACATGACTGTAGCACATCACAGTTCTACATCACTGTACCACATCACTGTAGCACATGACAGTACTACATCATTGTAGCACATGACAGTACTACATCACTGTACCACATCACTGTAGCACATGACAGTACTACATCACTGTAGCACATGACAGTACTACATCACTGTAGCACATCACAGTAGTACATCACTGTAGCACATCACAGTACCACATGGAAGATTGCCTGGTGTCTCACCAGGCGCCAACCAGTGCTGCTCACCCTCCTATCTTAACGTTTACTTGTCAAGATATATATATTTTTTTTCAGACTTGGCCGCCGACGTAGCTAGTTTATTGTGTACCTCATATCCATCCTGTAAATGGTAGTGGCTAGTTTATTGTGTACCTCATATCCATCCTGTAAATGGTAGTGGCTAGTTTATTGTGTACCTCATATCCATCCTGTAAATGGTAGTGGCTAGTTTATTGTGTACCTCATATCCATCCTGTAAATGGTAGTGGCTAGTTTATTGTGTACCTCATATCCATCCTGTAAATGGTAGTGGCTAGTTTATTGTGTATCTCATATCCATCCTGTAAATGGTAGTGGCTAGTTTATTGTGTATCTCATATCCATCCTGTGAATGGTAGTGGCTAGTTTATTGTGTATCTCATATCCATCCTGTGAATGGTAGTGGCTAGTTTATTGTGTATCTCATATCTATCCTGTAAATGGAAGTGGCTAGTTTACTGTGTATCTTATATCCATCCTGTGAATGGTAGCGGCTAGTTTATTGTGTACCTCATATCCATCCTGTGAATGGAAGTGGCTAGTTTATTGTGTATCTCATATCTATCCTGTAAATGGTAGTGGCTAGTTTATTGTGTATCTTATATCCATTCTGTAAATGGTAGTGGCTAGTTTATTGTGTATCTCATATCCATCCTGTGAATGGTAGTGGCTAGTTTATTGTGTATCTCATATCTATCTTGTAAATGGTAATGGCTAGTTTATTGTGTATCTCATATCTATCTTGTAAATGGTAATGGCTAGTTTATTGTGTATCTCATATCCATCCTGTGAATGGTAGTGGCTAGTTTATTGTGTATCTCATATCTATCTTGTAAATGGTAATGGCTAGTTTATTGTGTATCTCATATCTATCTTGTAAATGGTAATGGCTAGTTTATTGTGTATCTCATATCCATCCTGTAAATGATAGTGGCTAGTTTATTGTGTATCTCATATCCATCCTGTAAATGGTAGTGGCTAGTTTATTGTGTATCTCATATCTATCTTGTAAATGGTAATGGCTAGTTTATTGTGTATCTCATATCCATCCTGTAAATGGTAGCGGCTAGTTTACTGTGTATCTCATATCCATCCTGTGAATGGTAGCCACATATTTTTTATTTAGTTTGATCATCATCAGTGTGTCTGCCAACCTGCCAGAAGCACTTATAATCAAGCCTAAGCCTGGCTACTGCAGCATCAGTCAGTCTGTTCACATTGCAAGTTGCTCCATAAATATACTTATCAACGTTCTTGTTTTCATAGCGAGTTATAGATCTACTCAGACTTCTAATTGCATGCCTATAACACCCAGATTATTAACATACTTCTCTGCTAATATCTTTCCCGTAGCTCGATCGCTAGCCCGCTCATCTCACACTCTGATGTCCGGGGGTCGATCCCTCGAACGGGTGGAAACATTAGGATGTATTTCCTTAAGATACCTACTGTCCCTGTTCACCCATCAGTAAAAATAGGCACCTGGGCGTTAGTCGACTGGTGTGGGTCGCATCCTGGGGATAAAATTATCCTTAATTGCCCTAAATGCTCTGCATAACAAAGGGCTTTCTATATAGCATATCAATGATGTCAGCTAGGCCTGTATACCATGAACTTGTAGAAATAAAGATTTATTATTATTGTTATTATTATTATTATTATTATTATTATTATTATTATTATTATTATTTTTATTATTATTATATACATGTTATATTACACTTTCTGCTCTAGGGTAGTTTCTTTGGCAAACTTATCAACTTTATCAAGTGGGATCAATTCAGTATGTGATGGAATCAATAATAATTACATATGACTTCTTGTCAGTGATGTTTGATCATGCAAACTTGGCTTCTGCAACGAGCATGTTGCAGGGTTGTTAGGTGAGTCAAGAGGTTCAGTCAAGACGTACGATCAATAATGATCAAGGAGTGAAATTCAGTGTTACAAGTTAATTTTAGTGACACTAGTAAGGCCATCAGTTCAGTCCAGACGCGGAGTGCCCATCAGACAACAACTGGTGGTGCTGAACGGAGTATCTGAGTGACTAAACGATGACAATCACGCCTTGACCAGCGATATTTCACATAACACTTAAAGTCTGTAACACCTAAAATAACAACGTACCACCTTAGACACAAACTGAGAAAGTAACATATAAATGTCTTGAGTGAATAACACTAAATCGTGGGAAAATGCATCTACCAGGTGTGAGTGTATGAGTGGGTGAGGTCAGTGTGGGTGAGGCAGTGTGGGTGAGGTAGTGTGGGTGAGGTAGTGTGGGTGAGGTAGTGTGGGTGAGGTAGTGTGGGTGAGGCAGTGTGGGTGAGGTAGTGTGGGTGAGGCAGAGTGTGGGTGAGGCAGTGTGGGTGAGGGCAGTGTGGGTGAGGTAGTGTGGGTGAGGTAGTGTGGGTGAGGTAGTGTGGGTGAGGTAGTGTGGGTGAGGTAGTGTGGGTGAGGTAGTGTGGGTGAGGCAGTGTGGGTGAGGCAGTGTGGGTGAGTAGTGTGGGTGAGGTAGTGTGGGTGAGTAGTGTGGGTGAGGCAGTGTGGTGAGGTAGTGTGGGTGAGGCAGTTGTGGGTGAGGTAGTGTGGGTGAGGTAGTGTGGGTGAGGTAGTGTGGGTGAGGTAGTGTGGGTGAGGTAGTGTGGGTGAGGTAGTGTGGGTGAGGTAGTGTGGGTGAGGCAGTGTGGGTGAGGTAGTGTGGGTGAGGCAGTGTGGGTGAGGTAGTGTGGGTGAGGCAGTGTGGGTGGGGCAGTGTGGGTGAGGCAGTGTGGTGAGGTAGTGGGGTAGCAGGTGGGGGGAGGTATGTGGGTGAGGCAGTGTGGGTGAGGTTTGTGGGTGAGGTAGTGTGGGTGAGACAGTGTGGGTGAGGCAGTGTGGGTGAGGTAGTGTGGGGAGGCAGTGTGGGGAGACAGTGTGGGTGAGGTAGTGTGGGTGAGGTAGTGTGGGTGAGGACAGTGTGGGTGAGGCAGTGTGGGTGAGGTAGTGTGGTGAGGCAGGTGGGTGAGGTGTGTGGGTGAGGAGTGTGGGTGAGGCAGTGTGGGTGAGGTAGTGTGGGTGAGGTAGTGTGGGTGAGGCAGTGTGGGTGAGGTAGTGTGGGTGAGTCAGTGTGGGTGAGGCAGTGTGGGTGAGTAGTGTGGGTGAGGTAGTGTGGGTGAGGCAGTGTGGGTGAGGCAGTGTGGGTGAGGTTAGTGTGGGTGAGGTAGTGTGGGTGAGGTGTGTGGGTGAGGCAGTGTGGGTGAGACAGTGTGGGTGAGGTAGTGTGGGTGAGGCAGTGTGGGTGAGACAGTGTGGGGTGAGGTAGTGTGGGTGAGGTAGTGTGGGTGAGACAGTGTGGGTGAGGCAGTGTGGGTGAGGTAGTGTGGGTGAGGCAGTGTGGGTGAGGTAGTGTGGGTGAGGTAGTGTGGGTGAGGCAGTGTGGGTGAGGTAGTGTGGGTGAGGTAGTGTGGGTGAGACAGTGTGGGTGAGGCATGTGGGTGAGGTAGTGTGGGTGAGGTAGTGTGGGTGAGGTAGTGTGGGTGAGGCAGTGTGGGTGAGACAGTGTGGGTGAGGTAGTGTGGGTGAGGCAGTGTGGGTGAGGTAGTGTGGTGAGGTAGTGTGGGTGAGGCAGTGTGGGTGAGGCAGTGTGGGTGAGGTAGTGTGGGTGAGGCAGTGTGGGTGAGGCAGTGTGGGTGAGGTAGTGTGGGTGAGGTAGTGTGGGTGAGGCAGTGTGGGTGAGGTAGTGTGGGTGAGGCAGTGGGGGTGAGGCAGTGTGGTGAGGTAGTGTGGTGAGGTAGTGTGGGTGAGCAGTGTGGGTGAGGTAGTGTGGGTGAGGTAGTGTGGGTGAGGTTAGTGTGGGTGAGGTAGTGTGGGTGAGGTAGTGTGGGTGAGGCAGTGTGGGTGAGGTAGTGTGGGTGAGGCAGTGTGGGTGAGGCAGTGGGGAGTGAGGTAGTGTGGGTGAGGTAGTGTGGGTGAGACAGTGGGGGTGAGGCAGTGTGGGTGAGGTAGTGTGGGTGAGGCAGTGTGGGTGAGGCAGTGTGGGTGAGGCAGTGTGGGTGAGACAGTGTGGGTGAGGCAGTGTGGGTGAGGTAGTGTGGGTGAGGCAGTGTGGGTGAGGCAGTGTGGGTGAGGCAGTGTGGGTGAGGCAGTGTGGGTGAGACAGTGTGGGTGAGGCAGTGTGGGCAGTGGTCGGAGACGTGATGGATGACAGAAAGAACATGGAAGTGCCATTGTACATCTTTCTTTCTGTCTCTGTCTCTCTTTCTGTTTACAAGATGCGTGAGAGGGAGGGAGAGATGGGTGAGAAAAGGGGTAGAGAGACAGGTAAGAGAGATGGGTGAGAGGAGGAGAGGGACGGAGAGATAGAGGGAAGCAACAGCCTCCATCAGCAGGATTGGTGGTTCAGGCTTAAGGGATTACACGAGTGACAGTCTTGATGGCTGCCATTGACGCCACCCTCACGTGTTGTGACGGGTTGTGACAAGTTGTCACGAGTCGTGACATGTTGTGACGGGTTGTGACATGTTGAGACGGGTTGTAACGGACTGTTATGGGTTGTGACAGGTTGTGACGTCTTGTGATGGATTACAAGACACACACACACACACACACACACACACACGCACACACACACACACAAGATTCTCCTGGTTACATATTATGAATATGGCGGAGTGTACATATATGTGTGTGTGTGTGTGTGTGTGTGTGTGTGTGTGTGTGTGTGTGTGTGTGTGTGTGTACTCACCTAGTTGAGGTTGCAGGGGTCGAGTCCAAGCTCCTGGCCCCGCCTCATCACTGGTCGCTACAAGGTCACTCTCCCTGAGCCGTGAGCTTTATCATACCTCTGCTTAAAGCTATGTATGGATCCTGCCTCCACTACATCGCTTCCCAAACTATTCCACTTACTGACTACTCTGTGGCTGAAGAAATACTTCCTAACATCCCTGTGATTCATCTGTGTCTTCAGCTTCCAACTGTGTCCCCTTGTTGCTGTGTCCAGTCTCTGGAACATCCTGTCTTTGTCCACCTTGTCAATTCCTCTCAGTATTTTGTAAGTCGTTATCATGTCCCCCCTATCTCTCCTGTCCTCCAGTGTCGTCAGGTTGATTTCCCTTAACCTCTCCTCGTAGGACATACCTCTTAGCTCTGGGACTAGTCTTGTTGCAAACCTTTGCACTTTCTCTAGTTTCTTCACGTGCTTGGCTAGGTGTGGGTTCCAAACTGGTGCCGCATACTCCAATATGGGCCTAACGTACACGGTGTACAGGGTCCTGAATGATTCCTTATTAAGATGTCGGAATGCTGTTCTGAGGTTTGCTAGGCGCCCATATGCTGCAGCAGTTATTTGGTTGATGTGCGCTTCAGGAGATGTGCCTGGTGTTATACTCACCCCAAGATCTTTTTCCTTGAGTGAGGTTTGTAGTCTCTGACCCCCTAGACTGTACTCCGTCTGCGGCCTTCTTTGCCCTTCCCCAATCTTCATGACTTTGCACTTGTGTGGATTGAACTCCAGGAGCCAATTGCTGGACCAGGTCTGCAGCCTGTCCAGATCCCTTTGTAGTTCTGCCTGGTCTTCGATCGAGTGAATTCTTCTCATCAACTTCACGTCATCTGCAAACAGGGACACCTCAGAGTCTATTCCTTCCGTCATGTCGTTCACAAATACCAGAAACAGCACTGGTCCTAGGACTGACCCCTGTGTTTTGTGTTGTGTGTGTGTGTGTGTGTGTGTGTGTGTGTTGTGTGTGTGTGTGTGTTGTGTGTGTGTGTGTGTGTGTGTGTGTGTGTGTGTGTGTGTGTGTGTGTGTGTGTGTGTGTGTGTGTGTGTGTGTGTGTGTGTGTGTGTGTGTGTGTGTTGTGTGTTGTGTGTGTGTGTGTGTGTGTGTGTGTGCATGTGTGTACGTACTCACCTAATTGTACATTGGGAAGGGCAGGAGAGAGGAGCTGCTGGATAAGTACAGGTCAGCCATAGAAGTAGTTAGGTCTAAGGGAGGGATCCCAGTCATATGTAGCATATTGCCTAGAAGGAGAGTGGGCAATGAATGGATGTCCAGGGCAATTGGTATAAATTGCTGGCTAGACAGGTACTGCAAGGAACTTGCAATCCCATTCATTGATAACTGGGACTTATTCTTTGGCAAATGTGATATGTATGCAAGAGATGGGGTTCATCTCTCTGGGGATGGAGTGGTTGCAATTCGATTGAGAGGGTAAGTGATGACTTGTCTAGGAATTTAAGCTGATAGATTATAGAGGTATGGGTGTTTGTGGGAAACAATCAGGCTGCATCATTAGGGTTAAAAACAGCAGATATAACCAAGATACTTCAGGGATATGTTTAAAAGACAATATTCAAAATAAAGTTGATAGTAATGGCAAATCAATTGATCAACAAACAAAGAGAGAGATAGTAGAGGACAACGAGTTACTAGCTCTCTTAAGGTTTACTATACAAATAGTAGGAGCCTAAGAAATAAGATAGATGAGCTAAGATTACTTGCAAGTGTAGGTAATATAGATATTATTGCTATGACAGAGACCTGGTTCAACCTGAAAAATAGAAAAATGCCTTCCGAATGCAACATACAGGGTTATAAACTATTCCACACTGATAGGGTCAACAGGAAGGGTGGTGGAGTGGCGACGTATGTCAGAGAAAATTTAAATTGTTTTCTTAAATAGGATATAAGATTAGAAACATCGAACACAGAATCTGTTTAGCTACAGTTTCTCGAGGGACGTGACAAATTAATTTTGGGTGTGATTTATAGGCCCCCAAACCTTGATAGGGAGGCAGTAAGCTGTTAGAGGACGAAATTCATAAGGTATCTAGATATGAAAATGTTGTGAAAATGGGAGATTTTAACTTTAGACAAATGATTGGAACAATATGACAGGAAATCTTGAGTCTAGTGACTTTCTTGATACGTTCAGGATTGCTTTTTAGAACAGGTTGTGACAGAACAACTAGAGGAAACAATCTGCTTGACTTGGTTCTTGCCAACAAAGATTCACTAATTAATAATCTGGAGGTTAATGATGAGCTTGGGGAAAGTGATCACAAACCACTTAGTTTCAATATATCATGGAATTACCCAGATAACTGCAATCAAATCTCCGTCCCAGATTTTCGCTTGGCCGACTTCATGGGACTGAAAAATTACCTGGGTGGGCTAAATTGGGATGTCCTGACTATGGGTCAGATAGGTGATCTTGGTTGCCAATATGACGTTTTTCAGAGCATAGTTCTGCCCAGACAACTTTTGTTCCGAGCAGGGAAATTAGATCTAACAAAAATGATCCCAAATGGATGAACAATAGATTAAAACATCTCATTGGTCTAAAGAGAGGCATATATAGGCGTATCAAAAGAGGGGATGGGCAGTTAAGAAATCAATATATTCAATTAAAGAGAGAAATAAAGAAAGGAATAAGAAAATCAAAAAGGGATTATGAGGCTAAGGTCGCAAGGGATTCAAAGACTAACCCAAAAGGGTTCTTTCAGGTATACAAAAGTAAGATTAGAGACAAGATTGGCCCACTTAAGAGTAACTCTGGTCAGATCACTGACACTGATAAGGATATGTGTGAAATTCTCAATACCTACTTCCTCTCAGTTTTCACCCAGGAAAATACTAGCGATATTCCTGAAATAATAGATTATGTAGAATAGGATGATAATACACTATGCACGATTGCGGTAACTAGTGACATAATTCTCAGACAAATAGAGAAACTAAAACCTAACAAACCCCCAGGCCCTGATGAACTGTTTGCAAGGGTGTTAAAGGAATGTAAAGAGGAACTTAGCATATCTTTGGCTAATCTATTTAACATATCACTACAAACTGGCATAGTGCATGATAAGTGTAAAATGGCAAATGTAATACCTATTTACAAGGCAGGTGACAGGTCCTTGACTTCCAACTATAGACCAATAAGCCTTACCTCTATAGTGGGAAAATTTATGTTATCAATAATTGCCGAAGCAATTCGTAGCCATCTTGATAGGCACAGATTGATTAATGAATCACAGCACGGTTTTACAAAGGGGCGTTCCTGTCTTACGAATTTACTAACTTTTTTCACTAAGGTAGATCATGGTAATGAATATGATATTGTGTAGATGGACTTCAGTAAGGCTTTCGATAGAGTTCCACACCAGAGGCTATTGAGGAAACTTAAGGCACTCGGAATAGGAGGAGAAATTTTTTCCTGGGTAGAAGCATGGCTGACAAATAGGCAGCAGAGAGTTTGCATAAATGGGGAGAAATCAGAATGGGGGCACGTCACAAGCGGTGTTCCTCAGGGGTCAGTGTTGGGCCCGTTGTTGTTCACAATTTACATAAACGACATAGATGAGGGAATACATAGCGACATAAGCAAATTTGCTGATGACACCAAAATAGGCCGTCCACTTCCTTCTAATGAGGACACTAGAGCACTCCAGGATGATTTGAATAGACTGATGCAATGGTCGGAGAAGTGGCAGATGCAGTTTAATATCGACAAATGCAAAGTTCTAAATGTTGGACAAGTAAATAACCATGCCACATATAAACTAAATAATGTAGATCTTAATACTACTGACTGCGAAAAGGATTTAGGAGTTCTGGTTAGCTGTAATCTAAAACCAAGACAACAGCGCATTAGTGTTCGCAATAAAGCTAACAGAATTCTTGGCTTCATATCTAGAGGTATAAATAATAGAAGTCCTCAGGTTGTTCTTCAACTCTATATATTCTTGGTTAGGCCTCATTTAGACTATGCTGCTCAGTTCTGGTCACCCTATTACAGAATGGATATAAATGCTCTGGAAAACGTACAGAGGAGGATGACAAAGATGATCCCAAGTATCAGAAATCTACCATATGAGGATAGACTGAGGGCCCTGAATCTGCACTCTCTCGAAAGGAATAGAATTAGGGGGGGATATGATCGAGGTGTATAAATGGAAAACAGGAATAAATAAAAGGGATGTAAATAGTGTGCTGAAAATTTCCAGCCAAGACAGGACTCGCAGCAATGGTTGTGGATTGGGGATGAGTGGATGAGTGGAACAAACTCCCGAGTACAGTTATTGAGGCTAAAACGTTGTGTAGTTTTAAAAATAGGTTAGATAAATACATGAGTGGGTGTGGGTTGGTGTGAGATTAACCTGTGCTGCTGGGTCTGGTGCCGTGCTCCTTCCTTGAGTGGAGGTGACCAGACTGGGTGGGTCATTGGGCTAATCCTGGATGGGGGGGGGGTCATTGGGCTTATCCGGGGTGGGTGGGTCATTGGGTTATTCCGGGAGGGGGACATGGACCTGCTTCGCATGGGTCAGTAGGCCTATTGCAGTGTTCCTTCTTTCTTATGTTCTTATGTTCTCTGCTCCCTGAGCTTTGTCATACCTCGTCTTAAAACTATGTATGGTTCCTGTCTCCACTACATCACTTGCTAGGCTATTCCACTTTCTGACGACTCTATGACTGAATAAATACTTTCTAACATCCCTTTGACTCATCTGAGTCTTCAGCTTCCAATTGTGACCCTTGTTTCTGTGTCCCCTCTCTGGAACATCTTGTCTCTGTCCACCTTATCTATTCCACGCAGTATTTAGTATGTCGTTATCATGTCTTCCCTGACCCTCCTGTCCTCCAGTGTCGTCAGGCCGATTTTTCTCAACCTTTCTTCGTAGGACATTCCCCTGAGCCCCGGAACTAACCTTGTTGCAAACCTTTGTACTGTGTGTGTGTGTGTGTGTGTGTGTGTGTGTGTGTGTGTGTGTGTGTGTGTGTGAGGGTAATGCAAAGATTCAGAATAAGAGTCAGTTTCTCCATATTAATAGTGGTGGTGGGCGAGGCAGTCGTCAACATGGCATTACTGGCTTAGGTCTGAGCTGAATAGTTTACGTAGGGAAGATAGGAAGAGGAGGAGACAATGTAGTGTGTGTATGTGTGTGTGTGTGTGTGTGTGTGTGTGTGTGTGTGTGTGTGTGTGTGTGAGAAGGGAGAGATAATACAACCTCATCTGATGTAGGTATTTGCTAGTGTTTCTGTTTAATAATCTTAATTAAATCACCCGCCCAGACACTTGAAGATTCCTACGTATCATTGTAATCAACGGTAGAGGCAGCGAACATTGTAGCGAGGTGTCATCAACCAGTGTCATTATATAGAAGTGTTATAGAAACGTCTCATTATACAGAGGTATCGTACAGTAGGTTAATCATGCAGACGTGCCATCATAAAGAGGCGTCATACAAAGGAGTCATCATACACAGGCGTGGAGGCAGCGGGCCACAGATGTGATAGCACTATAAAGCAACACTACTGGGGTGGCTTAATTACACAGGTGTACACAGGTGACAATACCTTCCCACTC